>CM056993.1:402455498-403055498 GCA_029891345.1 Dryococelus australis | reverse complement strand
ATTAAAAAATTATATAGAAAAAGCATACAAAACCTCATACCAAAATACTGCGTTTTAGTTAATACTGAATTATAATAGATATAAAATACTAACGACCACACAATTGTCTCAAAACCTATTTCAGAAAACTACAAAACTCTTATTGTATTAGTCTTCCTGAATATTCTTTTAAAAGTTCTTATTTTAAAACTTCGCATAGCCCTGGTCTTTAAACTTTTCAGAGTCTTGAAACATTATGCTTTCCCATAAAAATGTTTTGATTTTTATTTTTTTTCTTAAATTTGTACTTTCAACATTGAAGCTGACTCAAAGAAATAATTCTGATGTTAGCAGCCTTCTAAAAAGGTTGATTCATAAAAAATTACCATAGGTGACATTTCTGACCATTATACTTTACAATTACAAGATGTTACCATTTTTAAGGGCAATTTTTAGCTAGAAGTTACAAATTCCAAAAATTTCACATCTCGTAAAATTTAGGCCCACTCTACACAAAAAAATATAAAATTCAAAATCATTTTTTCTAAGAACCTCTCAAGGTTCGTCCTTCATTACGAGCAGCCTGATAAGCTTTAGAACTACAAGCTACTGATGCTGTCGGGTGAGAAACGAGATGAATGGTGATACAATAAACTTACGGTAGATGGGCACCAGTGGTGTTTCCCAATCACCGCACTGCTGAGACTCGGGCGTTCTCAGGGATGCTGTGGGTTCTGTATGTCTGCCTCACCCGAGCGTACTTACAAAACACTTTTCATTACTAAACATCTTTACTAAACATTTTATCACTGAAAATGGCGAGAAGTTGCTGTCCCTACAAATAAAGACCTTAAGCACTGTGAGACTTGCTTTTAATATGTCACTCATACAAAATCGTGCCAAGGTTAACTTTATGAGACTCAGACGTGTCTAGCTAACTCCGTTCGGGTGCTCCCCAGCCTGCAATTAATCTAGCACACTCCTAGATGGATGACTTCTCTGTGGTGTTAGAAAACACAATCTTCACAGGGAAAGGGGTCGACAACCTCTAGGGTGGACTGCTGATGTTTCCTGAAGACAGGGCGCAGAGAATGGTGAAATGAACAGCTAACACGTGTGATTATTTGGCATCAGTAACGCGGACTCGTCGGGGCACGCCTCCCAGCACGTGGTTAGTGAAGTGACGGCCTATACACATAGCAGGCTAGGACGGAAATATTATCACCTTAAAAATTACATAAATGGCACAAATACATACGAAACAATATGAGACACAACATGGATGCTCACAATAAACACGCAGATGCGTGAAAGCAAGTTTAGATGGCGCGGATGCTGCTGGATAAGTTTCGTAGCTGATCACGTGATGCAGGTAAAATTTCTGTATTTTCAATAAAAACGGCAAACTCTGATCAAACAAATTGTTAATGGTGATGGGAAAAATGTCCTCCTGGAGATTGAGGCATTTATAGGCTTGAAGCACGCCTGATGGTGGTAAAATCAAACTTGAATGAGACCGCCTGGTCATACATACATACATACGAAGTATCAGTTACATCAAAATTACACGGAACCTGAATGAAATATTACATAGAACCCTGAAATTAACTACGTCGCACATTATATTACACAAATAAGCCCTCAAAGCGAATGGATGGCGCCGATATTGACTTGGTGGCTTTTAACCACGTGGTTGCAAATTATATGGATGGAAAACAACTAAACATGAAAAATACCCTTAAACACATACATAAAAACAAAGCCCTTAAAATTGCATGCAACAATTAAACAGAAATTACACTGAAACACCTTTAACATAGGCGGATGGTGCCTGATTCAAAGATGCGCGGACCACATGGCCTCTCTGACATCTTTCCTCCTTGCTTCTTGATTATGTTCAAAAAGCCACAAGAGCGCAAATTATTAAGTTAAGCAGAAGCATAATTCTGGGGATTGTCTGGCAAAATGTATGCAAAGCAAATATTAACCGGTATACTAAAAGTGAACTATTGTAATCTACATCAGTGCAAAAATTTTGAGGTGTGTACATGACAGCGTCTTACCTCGCCAGCTCTCCTCGACGGACACTGCCCAGAAGCAGGTGTCGCGCGGACTTACCATGGCTCCCTACGGGGTTCACACAAGTGGAAGTGCTATGCATGCAGAGTAAAACTTTTATATTAGAAAATAAATAGCACATAAAAGATTTAAATATTCATTTACATTTTATATTTAAATTGTGAATTTTCTGTATTCATGAAATGTCTTTTATGACGGCATTCACGCTGGAATAATAAAGGTTCTTAATCTTCACGCAGGGCACATTTTGAATTCATTACCAAACATTGTGCAATATTATTTAACATACATTTTTAGACACTTAAACACTTGAGAACCTGAAAATAAAACAAGAGACAAAACTTACACTTCAAATAAATATTCCAGTACGGGAAAGTTCAGGTTATGGCCTCCTTGCGCACGTGCATTCCCACATTTCACGTAAGTGGTGAAAGCCGTCAGGGTCTTAACGCAGCTGTCTTGTTAGCTGGCATCACCACATTATCAAAGAAACATTTTCAAGATTGTACTTAACTGGCACAGTCCCAGGAGACGACTTGCCGAGAGGCATGCTCCGGGGTTCGATAAATACAAAAAATTTTCACAAAAAAAAAAAAAACACAAAACGGACCATTAGTAATTCAACCAATCATCATTAGTGGAACTTTCAAAATTTTCTCATATTCCAGGAAAATTTGTGAAAGTGGCACGCCAGTTTCAATTTGCCGCTGAGCAAAGAAAGCTCCAAGAGACAGTGCTGCTCTCATGTGGTGTCTTGCCGAAACAGCGTTGGCCATGTCAGACATCGCGTTAATAGTTTGCTGAGTGTACATGCTGCCGCTCTGTGCCAGTAACCTTGCAGAAAGTCAATTTATCATGTCGCACACATAAAAGTTTGAGCACAGAGTTCAACTCTTCAATAAGGTAAGCTAAAAAGCACTTTATTTTCCACTGTAGTACTATTTTTGTTGACAGTCTTTAAATGTGTTTTATAACTATGACAGTGTCGTTTCATACGTGCCAGAAACATGTCAAGGTGCAGGTGACAAATGGGTCTGTTCCGCTAGGCCGTCGGGAAGTTGAAGTTGCGTAGTTTAGGAAAATTTTGAGACCAGCTGTCTCAAATCGCCTCCCCTTGAAGGAGACCACAGGTGAAGTTTCTTGAAACAGGCAGTAACCATCAGGAATCTCGTCAAGAATGGCCAGTTCTCCCCAACAATTCTCGCATCTCAAAGGTACACCAAACTGTAGGTGGAATTCTTTTCTCAGCATCCGGCATGGAACAGAACCAAACAACTTCCGGCATTATCCAAATGTCTTATCATCCAAGCAGGTAAGTTACTGAATCCAAAGATCCCTCCTCATATCTTTGGGGAAAAAAAGTCAACGTCCTGGGATAACTAGATTACAGCTAATCTCTTATTTGTGGGGCGTGGACAGTTACAAACATCACCAACACCAACCATCTTTATTCTACATGAACATGAAACACTAGCAAAGAATTATGAGTATGAACATCTTACAAAACTACAGTATCGACCAAAAAATAATTGGGCACCAATGATGATAGGTAATTCAGCACGTCAATTGACTTGTGTGGCAGCCATACGCTGCAGGCCGGTGTAGAACCAGTTGACAAGGAGATGGCACGAGGTACAGAGCTATCAGACTTCAATAAGGGTGTGATTGTGGGCTGCCATCTCAGTGGGCTGTCTAGCCTGGCGATTGCACGGAAGGTAAACAGGCCCAAATCAACGGTCACATTCGTCCTTAAGTGGAAGGTCAATGGGCATTGTGCCAATGCTGCACGTTCAGGTTGACCTCCAATCTTGACCGACAGAAATTGCAGAACCCTGAAACGTGAAATTGTCAAAAATAGGGCACAATCCGTGGCTACCATCCGACAGGAGTTTCATGCAGCAACAGGAGTATCGGTTTCCATTGGAACATTGCGTACAGAGGCCCACTGACTTGGATATTTCTGAAGAGCAGCTGCTCATAAGCCCCATATCACGACAAGCAATAACGCTCGGCGACTCTGGTTGTTGTTGGGATCGTCGCAACTGGACACTGGAGCAGTGGAAATTGGTTCAGTGTAGTGATGAGTCGAGGTTTACATTATTCCGGTCCGATGGACGTGTATGGGTGTGGTGTCGACCCGGGGAACGGCTGCCGGAGTGTATAGTGCCAACTAGGAAATTCGGTGATGGTGGAGTGATGGTGTGGGGCTGTTTGACGGCCTTCGGCATAGGAACGCTGGTGTTTGTCCGTAGTAGCATGAACACAGAGGCCTATTGTAACATTCTGGATAATGAAATGCTCCCAACATTGTGGCGTTTTTACAGAATAGACCCGTGTTACTTCCAGGATGACAATGCCAGTTGCCATGTTTCAAGGGCTACTATGCAGTGGTACACCGACAACAATGTTCGTCAATTGGACTGGCCCACTCAGAACCCCGACCTCAACCCTATAGAACATCTTTGGAATGAGTTGGGTCGCCGAATGAGGGTTCAACTCATGGAATGGTTGCAAGAGGAATTGTGACGAATCCCCGTGGATGTCTTGCAAACACTCGTAGAGACCATGCCAGACAGGGTGGCCCCTGTTATAGCCGCAAGAGGTGGCCCTACAAGATTCTAACGGCTGACAACCACAGAGCAAACATTGTGGACATGTGCCCAATTACTTTTTGGTCGATAATGTACTTGAGGATGAAAACCCTATGAAAAATGAGCATGAACTGGTAAAGTCAACTTCTGGAATCTACTCAGTTCTAAAAACAAACATTTCAATTACAAATTATAGAAATACATGATACACTTGATGTTACACATAAAGCTCAATATACACAAAATCACTAACAGTAGACAAAATAATCCTCACCCAAATCCCAAGGAGAAATCCTGGTCCAAATTTTAATTTCACATAAAAAAAACCACTGGAACTCATCTTGAGCTGGGACAAATGAGTCTTGTTAAAGCTCCCACAATTTCTACAATCCTCTAGCAAAACAGTAACAGGGGTCAAAAATCTCTTATGAAGTGTGTCCCTATGAATTTAGGAGCTAATTTAGCACCAAACTGTGCTGCCTTGTTACTTAAAAACTGAGTTTCCAAGAACATCCTGTCTCGTGCCTTGAAAGAGCAAGAACCTCTATATTACTATTATGGTGAACAGCTAAATTAGTATGATATTTACGAAGATTATGGTTAACCTCCTCTCATGCTTCCTTCCAATACCCTCTTATTGATTACAGCATCCTAACAGAATTCATGCAGACCCCATACGTGAATTAAAGGATGAAATAAGCTCCATCCAAAAAAGATTTCAGTAGGAATCTTCTTGGTTGTCACTAACAACATTGTTACACACTAAATTAAGTTTATACAATACTATATCCCATTCCTTATGGGTCCGTGATTAAAACTCTCTTTATGCTATTTTCAAATGATGGTTATACTGCTCTACTAAAATTGGCCTTGGGATAATAAGGTGTGGTTTGCAACAGCTTTATCCCCCACACAAATGCTAAGTTCTTAATCTCACTAGATACAAAATGTTTAGCACTATGGGTAACTAGATGGATTGGTGACCCAAAAATAGGGAATAGACTTTGATGTAACACTTTACAGATTTCTGCAGACTTCAAGGATCTCAGGGGTAAGAAAAACAGGAATATACTGATGGAGGTTGATGCGGGCTAACAGCCAGTAGTGTTAAGCCCATGACGGCGCTCACCTCGCATGTGACACGTGGACATGCACATGTTTGAACTTTCCAGTAAAGGAATATTAATTTGCAGTGTAAAATGTGTCTTTTGTTTTACTTCCTGGGTCGAAAAGTCTTTAAGTGTTTGAAAATGTTTGATTAAAATGATTGCACAGTGTTTGGTTATGAATTCAAAATGTGCGCTACATGAAGGTTAAGAACATTACTATTCCGGCGTAAATGCTGTCATAAAAGGACATTCAGATAATACAGAAAATTAATAAGAAAAATCTTAAATGTAAAACAATATTTAAATTATTTTTGTGCCATTTATTTTCATATATAAAATTCATAAGGACCCCTTCCAACTTCCAACAGTTGACTGTGCCTTGCAACATCTTGGACACGCTAAAGTGTATTCCGTTTTGGACTTAACCACAGTTTTCATCAATGTTTGCTTGATCCATCCTGTCAAAAATACACCGCGTTTAGCACCCCTTGGAATGAATATTAGTTTACTCGGATCCCAATGGGGGCTAATTTCGGTAGCCAGGCCCTTTCCTGAGTTTTAGACCATGTGCTCTTGGAATATAAATATAAATTTGTCTTTAATTACGTAGACGACGTAATTACATATAGTGAAGACATGGAGTCTTGCCTGAACCATTTACGTAAAGTTTTGAGGTTTTTTAGGGATGTCAGTTTGACAGTTAACCTCGAAAAGGTAACCCTGGCCGCAAATAAGGTAAAATTTCTTGGATAAATTATTAGTGAAGGGAAGCTTTTGTTTGACTCCAATAAGGTTGCACCTCTTGTCAACTTTCCCCGTCTGCGTACTCTAAAAGGGGTACAGATATTTTTCAGGTTGATGGGGTACTATTAATGATTTATCGAACGTTATTCAGAGATAGCGGCCCCCCTAAATATTCTAAGGAAAAAGGAATGCAATTTGTCTGGGGCCAGGAACAGGAACTATCTTTTAATGCTTCGAAGCGAATACTCAGCTCTTCGCCAGTTCTAACTTTACCTGATTTTGAACGGCGTTTCATGGTCCAGGTGGATGCTTCTGTGGTGGCCTTGGGTGCAGTGTTAGGGCAGTTGGTAGAGGGTCCTATTGCCCTGGTAGTCTTTGCAAGCAGAATATTAACAGAACTGGAAAGATCTCTCGGAATATATGAAAAAGAAACTTTAGCGTGTCTATTCAAACTGGAAAAATTCGCTTCCTACATTGAGCACGATGAGTGTGATTTGATGACTGACAATAAGCCCTTAGCTGTGTCTTGGGTCACCCCCACTAACTCGGAAAACTGGGTAGGTGGGTGCTAAGTTTATCTAGGTTTCAGTTTAAAGTATTTCACGTGCGAGGTGCGGAAAACCCAGTAGCGGACGCCTCGTCGCGCATGTTTGATCCAAATGATTTCTGATTTCGAGGAAATTCCTGCCGAAAAACCGGCTTCCCTGGAACTTATTCAGGGTTTTCCGGAATTTTTTGTCCGGTGGCGCGATGCTCACTCAGCTGATACCTGGTGTCAACAATTTAAAAGGAATATTGCGGCCGGTGTCACGTGTCCGTATATGGAAAGGAATGGTCTTTTGTATTTTATCGAGAAAGTTGGCAGTTCCAGAAATTTTAAGACCTATGTTGCTCAAATAATTTCTTGACTCTCTTTATGGTGGACATTTGGGTATTAGCAAAACAGTTTCAAAGATTTCTGTACACTTTGCCTGGCCCACGTTGAAGGACTTCGCTCAATACGTGCGTACCTGCAATGGATGCCAACGTTGTAAACAGGCTCTACAAACAACTGTCAGTCAGTCGAAGGTTGAAGTTCCCAGCTGCCTGTGGCATATAGTTCATTTAGATATTTTTGTGCCGTTGGTAAGGTCAAAAAAAAGGGAATGTTTGCGTAATAATTTTGCCCAATACCTTTACTAAATTTGTTTTTCTATTACCGTTAAGTAACTTGAAGTCACCTACTATAGTAAAGGCTTTACAGGAACAAGTCTGGAAAATTTTTGGGGCTCCCGCCGAAATAGTGACAGACAATGCTCGCTTCTTTTAATCTGTTTGCTTTAAAGATATATGCTTTAAATGGACAATAAAATATTATACTTCAAGTCCTTATTTCCCAAAAGGTAACCAGGTAGAGCATTTTAACAGAAACATTACAGCTTGCCTTGCTATATTCTATAATAGTGATCATACCTGGTGGGATAGCTATTTAGTATTGATAGATGTAGGTTTCAATTCAGCAATCCATGATTCTACAGGCTTGCCCCCTTCCTTACCGTTTTTGGGTAGGCATTTTCCCCCATCCCCTTTTAAATAGTTGGAGCATTCCCATCCCACCTACCCTGGACTTTCCATCTCAAGATCACCTTCTCTACAAGGTTGCTTGTAGCCTGGGAGCTGCGAAGTGCGAAATTGCCACGCGCTTAGATAAAGATCGTATTGACCATCCTTTTGCGGCGGGCGACCTTGTGTTGTGTAAAAATTTTGTGTTTGCTGACAGTGGGAAAGACATAGACTCAAAATTTATTCCTAAATACATAGGTCCTTACCAAATTGCTAAATTTCTGGGTGTAAACACGGTAATGTTAAGTTTACCAGGGACTTCACGTGAGTTTAGAAAATGTCACGTGAGTCACCTGAAAAGGTACTTGCCGTGGCCATTAATAAACAGTTGTATTTTCATTAATGATTGTCTTTCTCAAATTGTAATATTGATTATTGTTAAAATATTTTGTTAATTTTAGTTATTTCTTGTCGCGACATGTTTTCCCATCCCTCCTTTAAGTTTTTTGTATTTCCCCCTTCTCACACTTTTCCCCCTTTTTTTTTGTACCTGTCTGGGACATCTGAGACGTTGAGTGAAGCCGTGCTGTCCATCTGCTGGAATGGAGTTTCTTCTGGAAGTGTGCCTGCAGTCGTGTCACATTTTCTCTATTTCTTAGGCAAAACATTACCTCTGGGATCAATTCAGCCCACCTAGTGTGATCTTCACCTAACTGGACACGTAATTGGATTTTTATGTCTTGGTTAAGCCTCTCTGTTGGGTTAGGCCTGGGATGCTGTGCTTGGCGGGGAATGCCTCCGTCCAATAGGTAAACAAATCTGGGGCACCAACAAGAAATCTTTTACCAGTTTCCGTACACGGGTACAAACCCATTATGTTGATAGCTACTGTTTTGAATTACTCGGTTGGCAGCCTTGGCTGTTGTGGAGTGTCGCCATCTGCTCTCCGTGGCTTACAGGTGTTACACGTGATACAGCTCTGTACATGTTTCTGGACATCTCCCTGAATCCCTGGCCAGTGAAATAATTTCTGCACGTTCCTTCGTGTTTGCTCGGATTCCGTGTCTCCATGCTCCAAACTGTCATGTGCATACTTTAATACAACTTCCTGTTTCTCTTTTGGCACATATGTCCGTCATCGCGCACAATTACCAGGTGGTTTGGTTTGTATTTCTCTGTTCACTACCCTCCAGTGTTCTGTGTACTGCATGGCACAATATTGGTGGCTTTGCAAGCATCTGGGGAATTTTCTTGTGCAGTGTGTACCTCTCTTAACACGTCACGTAATGAAACCAGTTCGTCAGGTGGTGTGGTAAAAATGTTTTGTACGAGAGTTTGTGTTTCTGCAGCTGGTATTGCACTTACCGTTAGATTCGGACAAGGATTCCTGGATAAGGCGTCCGCGAGCTCGTTGGTTTTTCCCGCCACGTATTCTACCTTGAAATCGTATTCCTGCAGTAACAGCGCCCAGCGAGCAGATTTGCTCTTCCCATTATGCATGCCCTCTAACCATACAAGACATTGATTGTCAGTTTTGAGCGAAACTGCCTTCCTAGCAAGTACGGCTGGTACTTCCGCAATGCATGTACAATGGCCAAATATTCTTGTTCGTTAACGTGACACTTATGTTCTGTGTCCCCGAACTTCGCACTGTGGTAACTGATTATATGTTTTTCCCAGTGTGTTCCCTTCTGACACAACACGGCCCCAATGCTTTCCTGACTGGTATCTATTTGTACAACAATGGGTAACTCTGGGTTGGACCTAGAAAGCAGATTACAGTTCTGAAATGGAAGTTCGATTTCTTTAAAGGCTTGTTCGGCTTGAGGTATCCAAACAAATTTATGTTTCTCACACAACAAAGCAGTTAATAGTGTAGTGATTTAAAAAAAAGTTTGGGACAAATTCCGTTAACCAATCAATTAAGCCAAAGAACTTCCTGACTTGTTTACGTGATCTGGGTGTGGGTTTGTTTTGAATGTCTTGTATATGTTGTTGGTTTGGTTCGTGTCCGTTTGCTGTTACATAGTGCTCGAAGTCAGCAAGCGGCACAGCGGATGTTGTTGTTGGTGTTGTTGCTCCCATGGTGTAAACAGTCCATGGGCCACATGTCCCCACATGCAGACAATTCAGGTGTGGTTCTATCATGGCGTGATTGTCTACAAGCCATGGCAGTCCCAAAATCACTTCTTTGCACAAGTCTAGCACAATGTAAACATCGCACTTGGTACACAGCTCTCTGATTTGTACAGTTATGTTTATGACACTTCTAGCTTCTCCCTGTTGGTGTGTGGTAGCAAATTGCAGACGTCGCGGTGACACTCTAGTTGTTATCGCTTGTATGAAACCCTCACGCACAAAATTGTGACTGGCGGCAGTGTCAATTACGGCTGTGACATTTTTCCCCTCAAGCTCTACACATACTCTCAGTGCTTTTACGGTATTGTCAGTCTCTTGCAACACTCTTGTGCACGTAGCGGGCGGGTTTTCCTGCTGCTGCGGCGACTGTGTGATCTGCCTGACAGGCGGTGACGGTTGCGGTTGCGTGATATCAATAACAAGCACGGGGGTTACAGGTTGCGGGGGTTCACAGAGTCTGTCTGGCGCTTGTTCTCTTCATTCCATCTGCTTATCTTGTTCTTAGGCACATGCCTCCCTTGTAAACATTTCCATTATCTCCCGGCTTGCTCCACGCAACAACGGCCTACTGTCTGGTTTTGACAGTTATTTCTAACACTCCACTATTTGCCTGCCCGTGTTTAGTGCTTATACAAACTTAAATTGCGCTGGATGAATTCCTTGATTCCCTCGCATTCTCTCTGCTGTTCATGATACAGTCGCACTTGTGCCTGGATAGGATCTCCGTCAGTGTCGCATCGACGTAGTAATCGCTCAGAACTCTTCCAACGTGACTCGATAGTCCCTGACCAACTTCCACCACGTGGCAGCGGTTCCCCTTAACCGGTTGGCAGTTACCTCAGTACAATCATCCCTATGCACGCGACGCCTATGTAATTTTTCTTCGTAAACAGCTAGGAACGTACCCGGGTCTTCTGAGTCGTGTCGTGCCAAATTTGTTAACAGAATGTTTCTGTCAGGTCCCGTCAAAGCCTGTGGTGTGTACGTAATGATTACTGGCGGTGTGGGCTTTACCTCTGGTGTTGTCTGTAGCGCGATCTCAGCGTAGTTCATCTTACGGCACTCAACACATTTTATGACACCATCACGGAATGTTACATATTAATCAGGCCCTATGCATCACAAATGTAAGTCCCATTTGCACTGCTGGCACTGTGTCCACTTCGTTCCCCGCCCCGTCACATCCAGTGAGCGTGCACAAGCATGGTTCTGACGATGTGGATACAGTGTCGGACGTGCATTGACATAACGGCTGATCCCATATATTTTCACTGTACAAGTACGTGTACAAGCTGACGTGGATGTCTTGAGGACTTCTCGTGGTTGATCAGGCGTGGTGTCCGCCATTTTCTCGCGGTTGTCGTGATGCGGATGAACACACTTGGCCTCACTTGGGAATCCCAATTGACTCCGTCAGGTGAGACACGAGACGAACAACGACACAAATACTTACTGGTAATTTGGGTACGAGCTATTCTTCCTAATCACCACACTATTGAGACTCAGGGTTCTCAGGGATGCTGTGGGCTCTGTGTGTCTGTTTCAACTGTGCGTACTTACAAACATGTAGGCTAAACTTTTATTAAACATATTTATCACTTGAAAAACACATGTGGCTAGGACACTGTCATTACAAATGAAAGGCGTAAGTTCACTGTGAGACTAGTTTTTATTGATACTGTGTGTACAAATTAACATGCCATGAAATTGATGATACACTCGGTCGTGTTTAGCTAACTTTGCTTGGGTGCTTCCCAGCCTGCAATAATCTAGTGCACGCCTAGATGGATGATCTCACCGCGATTTATGAAAACACAATCTTCACAAGGGAAGAAAGTCAACAGCTGCTAGATTGGATGGAGGATTTTTCCCTGAAGATAGGACACGGTGAATTATAAAATGAAACTCTGGTGATACATTAACACGTGTGATTACTCAGCATCACTAACACAATCTCATCAGGGCTCGCCCTCCAGCATGTGGGTAGTGTGGTGATGGCCTATACACAGGGCCGGCTAGGACGGGAATAATTGAACCGTACACTAATTAGAAAATTACATAAACCCTCAAAAGATACACAAAACATGATGGGATACGAGATGAGTATTCACAATAAACACACACATGTGTGAAAACAAGTTTAGATGGCACGGATACCGCTGAATGAAGTTCATAGCGGACCACGCGGTGTGGGTGAAATTGCAATATTTCATTGTGGAAATTGCAAATTTAATTCAGACAAAATAATATTCTTGTTGAGAAAATTATTCTCTTTGCGATTTACGTGATTACAGGCTCGTGACATGCCTGATGGCAGTAAAATCAAACATGAACATGATCGTGTGGTCAAATACAAAAAACACCAATCTACGTGAAATTACACGGATCCCTGACAATAATTTAACATAGAACCCTGAATAAAATATTGCACATGCGATATTACATAAATAAGGGCTCTAAACATAATGATGGCGTATACAGATATTTGGTGTTGTTCGGCCATGTTGTTATACGTAATGTTGCCATAAACTATTTAAACATGAAAAATACCTTCAAATACATGTATGAAAACAAAGCCCTTAAAATTGCGCGTAGCAATAATGTGGTAATTACAATGAAATGCCATAAATGTAGGCGGATGGGGTCTGATTCAAGTTGCGTGGGTCGCGTGACCTCTGCGACATCTTTCTCCTCCTTCTCCTCAAGTAAGTTAAAAATGCCACAAGGGTGAAATAAATTAATAAAGTGGAAGCATAATGCTGGGGAAATGTCTGGCAAAACGTACGCAAGCAAAGGTATACCAGTATACTAAATTGACTATTGAAATCTACATCAGTGAACAAAAGGTTGCAGGGTGTATGTGACAGTGTCTTACCTCACCAGCTCTCCTTGACAGACTGTCCAGAGACAAGCGTCGCACAGACCTACGTGGGCCGCCTACGGGGTTCATATAAGGGGAAGTTCTATGCACGCAGAGTAAAATATTGTACTAGTGAAAATAAAATTGCACAAATTAAATTAAATACTGTTTTACATTTTTATAATGTTCTTATGAATTTTCATATTATTTCAGTGTCTCTTTATGATGGCGTTCACGCCGGAATATCAGTGTTCTTAATCTCGGTGCCATGGGCACTTCATAACTGGACAGTTTTAAAATAACAACAAACGCTTTAAAACATTTTAAGATATATTAAACCCTGCAAATACAAATGTATAACATATTTTACACTGAAAAATAATATTTATGTCAAAGTTGAAAATATTGGCCTCTTTGCGCATGTGCAGGACACGTGACACGTGCATGGTGAGCTCCGTCATGGGCTCTAGCACCGCTGGCTGTTAGCTGGCATAAAGGTAATTTTTTTGTGACTTTGGAAATAGAATGCCTGGAGAAAAGTCATATCTGTTGTTTATTCAGTCTTATGTAACTACACAAAAAGGGTAGATGATCCCTTGGTTTGTTGAATATCCTCAAGCCAGTCAGATTTGGTAGTAATTTTTTTTTTTCTCTTGCTGTAGTGTTACAAGTATTAATTTGTTTTGTGGTGTTATTCTATAAATATGAATAAACGGGTGGGCAAGATCAGGCTGTAGATCTTCGCTTCATCCCTGAAGATACGTGGGGCTATGGACACATTGTAAAACCCAAACAATATCGTCAAAGTGTTTGAATAAACAAAGACAATGGGTGTAGTGCGACATAAACTTTCAACTGCAAAATAATTTTTGGTTAAACAGTGGTGAAGCTGCTTTTTAACTGTTTTTATGTAAAGACTTCCTGCAGCTAGTTATGAGGGTGCTGGGAGGGGGGCGGTGGACACTTATGTTTGTATTCTTCGTCGTTGTGGGGAAAAGGGTACTCTGCAGCTCCACACCAATTGGATTGTCGACTTGATGCAGCAGTGTGTGTGTTAAGCTGGAGTATGGTTCAGAGGAGATCTGGACATTCCTGTGGATGCCATAGTACTCATGGCTCTCTGAACCTCTCCCTGGCTTCTGTTGAAGTGACTTCAAGAACCATACCCACCTTCACACCATGCTCGCTCGACATGATGGTGATCAGGGCCCTTGGGCAGCTGATGTCTCCAGGGAAGCAGATGAGCGGCTATTGTTCACCTTCCGTACCTGGACTGCCAAACCATCCGAGCTGTGTCCCTGTTCCAGAAGAAGAAGAAGAAGATCTTACCACTACCCCAACCTACATGAAGTGTGTGTGTATAGACTTCCAAAGCCTGGACCTTTCCTGATGCTACCGTTAAGGATCGGCCAGTTCTGAAGACATGTGCTATGAGTTTGTGTGTGTGCAGCCTGAACTGTCTTTGGAATATTTTTCTTATTTTAGTTAACCTAGGTTTTGAAGTTGTAAGTGGTAGTTTGAGGTTGTTTTAAGGGTTAAGGTATTTGTTTTTATAGCACTGAGTAAGGATAGTAAGATGGCACCTTGTTCCCAAAACTATCTCTTAAAGATGTTAAAGATAGGGATAAAATATTAATGAAAGCCGAAGACCTACTAAGATACTGTGATTTAAGCTATAGGGACTCTTTGTAGTTGTGGTGTAGAAGGTATTTTGTCCCTGATACTTGTTCCCTATGTTTTCAGTAAGAATATTGTACCAAATAGTGAGCGGCTCTTCGTGCAGAAGCTGGCAATGGTTTTTGCTGTCTTGGAGTTCCCCAGAGCCTGTGTGGTCTCGCTGCAAATCTTGTTGTGGAAGAGAGCTCCATGAACAGAAACATCTTACAAGCTGCTAGCACGAGTGCTCCACATGTTCTCAAATTTGTGAGAGGATAATGCCCATAATTAATTTTGTTTTTGGATGTGACAGTATCGTTGACCTGGAGCAGTATTGTTGTACACCTAATGTATATGCAGCATGTGTAAAGAAGTTAGTTCGCCCATTGTATGGGAAATAGAATTAAGACTAGGCCACTTAAATATTGTTTTACTGGAACTTAGAGGTTCTTGTAGGAATACTGTACATCTTTGCATCAGAGTAACTTCTACAAAGATTGACTGGAAGTTTAAGGACCGTAACATTCTGTTGTACCATTCTTTGATCTGTGATACACTTGGCTTACCCATTGTTACCAATTTTTAAATTATTGATGTTATAATTGAAAAAAACATATTTATTGTATATGAAAAAAAAACAGGTGTGAAGATAACAGCCAGTGTAACTTAATTTCTTTTATCTTTTAGAGTTTGGTATTTGTGGGGGTCCACAATTTTGTACACAGAGAAAAATGTTTCGGTGTGAATTTTAGGGATTTTTTTTTTTTTTTTTTTTTTGTTATTTTGAGTTTAACTAAGCTTTTTTGTTAATCGTGATCTCTGTAGTGGTATTTTTGCTGACTACCTCTTTTATTGTTTGGATGCCTTAGATTTTATTCCAGCAGGAAGTTCCCTACCCCTTCATCTTATTTTTTTGTTAAGATACGATAGGCCGACTGTTAATTGATTTTTCGTTTAGTATTTTTCATATGGCAATCCCATCCTTGGAGGTTAGGTTTGGAAATTAGGCTGATTTTGGATGGGTTAGGCCCTCCTTGTTACTTGTGCCTTTTGTTTGTTAAGAAACAGGTGTTTTCTTTTCTTCTTTAATAAATAAGTTGGTGATAGATACTTTATTGATTTTTTTTTCAAAATGCGTTTTTGGGGAATTCAGTTTCAGCAGTCATGACCTTAAGCTAGATGCTGAAGTTTTGGTGGGAAAGTTAACTGACAGTCACTCTTTCAGAGTTATTTCTTTAATTTTTTAAAAATCCTTTTGCTTTTTGAAACATACCGACGGTTATTTATTTGCAGATTTTATTTGTTTCGTTGGCATTTCCTTCTTTATTTTAAGGTTAGATCATTTAAGATATGGTGGGATTGAATAAGGAATCAGTTATTTTACAGTGATATTTTTAGGTTTTGTAAGAATAAAGGGTTGTTATTTTTTTTTTTTACTGCAGAGCTCTTAAGGAACTGAGGTTACTAGTAATTTTTAATATTGACAGCGTTTTGTCGCCTCTTAGATCAGCAGGCCTCCTCTGAAGTGGTGGCTGCTGGCCGTATTTACCAGACCGACCAGATGCGAGTTATAATTCCCCCTTCAGCAGTTCGGGAGAATTGTTATTTTTCTGCTCGTTCAAAGCATCGGGCACAGCTGCGAGCTGAAAAGCTGTGTCGTCTATTTCCTTGGTAAGGGCAAGACTTTTGTGCTGACGAGAGGTAGTACGGTACTGTACGTGTAAACAGGGTGTTAGCTGTGAGGTATCAAAGTATCGATTCCAGTGGTGGCGGGCTCTGATTGGCCCATCATGACATCGACCTCACTCATGACGTCAGCGAGGCAGCTGGTGTTTATCAGCTGTAGATATCGAGGTCAGGGAGTCGTGTGTGTTTTGTGTGTGTGTTGTGTGTGTGGGTGTGTGTGTGTTGTGTGTGTGTGCATTGTGTGTGTGTGTGTGCGTGAGAGAGAGAGAGAATAGCGGACAGCTGTTGTGAGTGGCCGGTTGTGGAGCAGGTGGGCTGCCCCGAAGGAGACTGCGGCATCAGAATAATGTGTCTTCTTTGGAAATGTTTATATTTTGTGCATGGTCGGGTCGTTCGTCCCTGTTCAGCAGGAAGAAACGCCCCGAATCTGCCTTTAAATAATGGGACCTTAGTAAACAAGGGGCTCAATTGGAGACGATGTAGTGCGCCGCATCCAAGGTGTGTTGGTGGTGTCGATCAGGGCAGCAACTTCTTAGGTAAATATGTACTCTCCACCTTCAGTACTGGCCGAGGAGCCATTAGAGTTTAGTTTCCCATGCTTTAATTAATTTAATAGGGATTTAGGAGGGAACCTACCTTTTTTTGCAATAGTATTGTTTTCTTTTGTAAGGATATGGGTCTCAGTAGTGCCTGGTGTGTAGTTGGCTGCGAATATTGTTGGGTTCGTAGGTGGTGGAGTTGTGTAGGCCCTACTGTACCGACAGAAACTGAAATCCTTGTTGCGTTGCCCAATATTTTCTTTTGATTGGTTCCTCCCTAAACTAAATTCTAAAATGTTTTCTTTTATACATTTTAAAGTTGTCTGCCCTTTTCTTTCTTTTTCTGTTTAAATTAAATCTTGTTACTCTGTTAATTTTCCTGGCCAATGTATTAATAAACTGAACAAATTTATAAGCGCCCGTAAATAAAGGAACTTTAATGATCCTGAGTTTCTCTCTTTTAAGCCCCACGGAGCAAAGGGTAAAACGCTACTAGATTAGGTAATTGGAAGTAAATTTAAATTTTTCGATGCACAGATCCCTTTTATAAAACCTGTGTG
Organism: Dryococelus australis; assembly: GCA_029891345.1. Lineage (NCBI taxonomy): Eukaryota > Metazoa > Arthropoda > Insecta > Phasmatodea > Phasmatidae > Dryococelus > Dryococelus australis. The sequence goes on along the minus strand of CM056993.1, from coordinate 403,038,014 downwards.
AAGGACATCCTGTGTCAGCCCTACAATTCATTTTTTTTTTTGCCCTTAATAATTTAATTACTGTAAGCAAATGTGTTTCATTAATTTTGTTTGTTTATACCTACATACCTGGTAGTTCAAGAGAACTAATTTTGACTCGTATCCTGTAAAATGTTTTTATTGTTCCTGTTATTTAATATTTTAATATTATTTGATAACCTGTTAATTTTACTTGTTTGTTTTTAGTAAAACTACACACACACACACGCACGGATGCACACGCGCATGCATGCATGCACAAGTACACACACACACATGTGCACACACATATACACACACAGAGAGACACACACGCATGTGCGCACACACACCCGCGTGCGCGTGCGTGCACACACACACACACCCGCGCGCACACACAGAGTTCTTCCTTGTCAGTTGAGGAGGATAACCCCCTCCTGTATTTGGTAAGTCTAGAACATCTTAGATAAAATTAGGAGCATAGTTTTAGGCACTGGGTGCCTATTAATGGATAAGTTGTTCTTTTTTATTAGTTTTTACCTTGATGCATGGTCTCTGTCTGTGACTGACCCATGAAGCATTCGCAGTTCTCCTCTTTGTTGCTTTCCTTCTTACGAGTTAACCCCCCTCCCCTCTTTTCATTTCTCCATTCCCTGTCCCTTTTGGTGTAAATGAGCCTTTTTTTAAAATTTTAAAGTAGCTGGTTAGGTTAAATGGGTATCGTGCTGGCTCTGCTAAGTAAAAGTTACAGTACGTCATGGAGGCTTTGCAGGATAGCTTTTGGTGTTGACTCATTTGTCTACTATTTCTTTTGTAAGTATTAATTTTACCCTTCCCTCACCCTACCTCACCCTTTTCCTACCCCCTCTATCACCTCGTAACCTTTTGTGTAGTCGCCGAGTAGTTTCCTTAGTTGGTTACTGCTGGAGATCACCCCTCCCTACTTCCCACTCCTGCCACTTCCCACCCCTCCTTGTAACAATTGTCTATACGAATTGTTGTAACTACTACTCAATAATTTGTCAAATTATTTCTTTGTACCTAACCTAGTTTCTAAGAGATAGTATTCAGTGCTCATGAAATTTTGTTTAAAGCAAAGTATGTTATGTATGCACAAATTGTGCGACGCCAATTAACCTCAAGACTACCAAGATAAAATTATTTTTTGTTTTGCTTGAGTGATTTCAGTGTCTTGCTCCTATGATGCAATATCCCTTTAGCTTGTAGGAGAGTAACCATTAACTTCACATGTGTAATTAATAATTTTTTTTAACTTGTAATATTTTACTGCATGTCGGATACTGTGCGACCACCCCAGTCTAATTAATTTATTACCCCAGAGGCCACAGTATACCAATCCCGCATGAGGACTTGCTTGTTAAGATTCCATTTTTATTTTTTGAGAACAGAAAAATTAATGTTATGTAAAAATAAAATTGTTTTAATAAACGTGATTAGCTTCCCCCCTAAATCTTAGCCACTGTAAAAATTGTGTTGCTATATATTTTGATTTTGTTAGCTTCTGTAAAGTTGCGTTGCTATAGCTTGCTCCATCTCGGGCTCGCCTTCGCCTGACCCCGTCGCTCTCGTTATTACATATTATAAATTCCCCAGTGTTTTGCCAAGGCAATTTTTTTTAATTGTTGGAAATATCATTTGCTGGTTCCCTCCAGGGACGAATCCCTTAATAAACCATGTCAAATTTATTCCTTTGTGTACCATTACTTGGGGTTAGCAAACCCTTTGTTCTGACTTTGTGTAATACTAGCCATCAGATGTATAGTAGAAAATGTTGTATCCAGAGCAATCGATGACTTAGGGAATATCGTGCCCTAGCACATGCTACAGTCAGTTCTACAACCGAGGACGAACCTCTGCTTGTGTGCCAAGTCCCAGTTCCATGGCCTATTTCTCCGTAGATACCCTTAGAGATCGCCTCACCTTTAGATTACCTGCTCGGTGGCCAGTGGCCAGGTTACTTGACGACTGAATATGAGGAACAGGTAAAGTTACTCGTTCAGGAGAATGAGACTAACCCCTGCGACAACCCCACTAGGCAACTTCCAAAACACAAGTAATGTTAAATTGCAGTCTGGCAGACTAATTAGAGTGACTCACCCAGAGAGAAACGTGCTCCCTAAATTTTGCTCAATCAAACTTTCATCTGGAAAAGTAGTTCGGGTTTGACTCCTGGCCCAGCCTGACAACCGACCCCGTGCAACACTCCCAGTTGTAGATTTTGTCCCATCACGACAACCTACTCGGCCCGTTAAGATCTTGTCCACCAGACCACGCACACCCAACACCACTTCAGATTAATCTTCACTGCATTTCACCCATTTGGGATCACTGGCATCCCGTAGATTGGCGACCCTGATAGTAAGGAGGATGGAGCTCCCTGGATGGGCAGCCACATCCATCCGCCTCATTCTGGGGTTTGACTTCCCTACAATCCATAGTAAACCTACCCCCAAGCGACATAATGCTACACCTAACCCCCTTACGCCGCACTGGCCTAATAGAACAGATAGTATTCACCATGGTAGGCCAAGCTAGGCTTGATATGATAGTCAATGTCACCGTGCTACCATCTAAGGTAGTCACACCCAATAGATACCCTGTAGCACACGCATTAATGTCTTAGACGGATATATTGGAGACTTAGCGATGTCATACCTTGACAACGTGTTAGTGTGATCGAGTAATTAAGAGGAGCACTGTGACGTGAGCAGAACTCTCCTGTGTGCTGTTATGACCATTTGTGCAGCCACAGTCAGCTATCGCATTAGTGCACACCAGGGGCAAGTTGAACAGCCCAGAGTGCGTTGGTGCAGGCCGCTGGGAACAGCGAGTAACTTTCCCGGTGTCCCAAATCATGTAACTCCAAATCTGCTATTTAACCTATTACTCTCAAGAGGTAACTCTTGTGGACAATAAGTTAGCTGTCTAGCATTGCGTCCCTGTGAAGCCACGCCCGTCAGATGATAGGACCATTGGAGGGAACGTGGGGACTGCTTGTACAACAGCATAACACATGTCTCTAGTTTGGTGTGTGTCCACGGGCCTGTAGGCTGAAGTATAAGTGTAGTGATGATGTGAAGTGTTTCAAAAGGCTAGTTTATATACCTGATTCATTGTGTCAAGATGCCACTCTTGTGGTCACAAGTGTTAATATGAATTCCTTTGTAGGCGTGCAGAACGAAGTTGCAATTAGGTTGTTTTAGCATTCAGCTGTATCTCGTAGATGAATACCATAGGTGTGACATCAAGGGAAATTTGTGTTCACGGGATGTTACTTTATGCAACCGATGCCCTGTGAACGACAAAGTGAAGTACAGGGTTTTAAATGATCATTATGTCAATTTTTCACACAGTATTCATCCCATATATATATGTTTATATAAAATATTCGTAAGGGTGGCTGCATTCTTGTGACGTCATCACAAAACATGTTAATTTAGAATTTAGAGCCATGGGAATGTCGCCAATATGTGTAATGTAATTAATAGGAATTAAGACGGCTTATGGAAATTTTATATAACCTTTTTGCAAAAGTATGGGCAAGAAGCTTAATGAGCTAGCATGAATCTGAACTCACCCGCGCAAAACTGAGCGTCGTTCATAGTCTGACCTCCCCCATCAGCCAACACGCAGCTCGGGAACCGCGCTCTTCAGTGCGTCCCCTCGGTATAACAACTTTTGGGCATTAATCATTAATTTATCAGTAGTGTAACTTCTGGAACCTCTTTGCTTTTATTCTAATACCGAGGGGACGGCCGCAAACTAATTTTACCGTAAGAACTTAAGTGTGCAGCAAGCATGTTTCGAAAGTACCATCGGCTATCAGTTGGCCACAATGCAGATCCCCCATAATAGAGTTTTGTTGAGTACAAGATCAGTTGTATTCAGTTAGATGCAATAAAAGTGTGTGAGATTAATTCACGCCTTTTATGGTTTTACCTTAGGTAATTTATGGTGCGGCGTCCTTAAGGCCAAAGTTTACCCTCAGTGGTTTGTGTTGAGTATTATGGGTCCTGCCCTCCATAGGTGGAGTAGAGTCAGTGTTTGTCAACAGTTGTGTAAGGGGGCCTTTACCCTTACGCTTGTATAGGGGTAGACACCACTATTTTAACATCAGTGCCTGTAAGTGAACGACGAACACTGCAACCAGCACGACTGCAGCCTCAAGGAATCCCCGTGGCCGTCAGTCCACGACCCCAACATTTACTCTATCGAGCTGGCGCCGGGCAACACATAATCTCGCCCCTGCCTTGTGTAAGAGGCAGGGCAACCCACATCGCTCCTGAGAGGGGTCACATGTCAGAAATGGCCTTACATAACTGGTGGGGCTCATTCAATGAGTTGCAAGTAAATTAGCCAACTATGACCTACGTCGTAAATCACGAGTACAACACGGGAAACCTTCAACAAACGCATGGCAAGTCGCATCAAAATACAGCGTAGTTTGAGAAGAAAGTGTGACGTAAATATAAAATTAAAGGCTTCATTCAGCATAAACAGGTTCATCTGCAGGTTATGTGTAGCGACATGAAATGTTTAAGAGCACTGGTAAAGAAACTGGCAAGTCAAAATTTTAGTATAAATTTAATCTCAATAGTGGTCTGTGTTTACCTGTAAACACAGTTGGGTATGCAAACAGTCTCATGCATTTGCAAGTGGTATAACAAGCACGTAATGTATTTGTTTACATCCAGTTATTTTTTTATGATCACGTAAATATTGCTAAGAAGTTAGCATGCACTCAAAGGTGTTGATAAATGTACACGTAATTTATGTACGTATTTTTCATTCAGTATATGTATGCATTTAGGGCAGTGTACTTGAGTGTTTTGTTATGCATGAACTGTATCCTGTGGCAAATGCCACACTGGTGAGTGGTGGAAATAATGGCCCCCACTTCAGTGCAATAAGTGTGTATTTGTGCATTTAAATGCTGTGTTATGTATGTCATGTTATGTCTTGAGTGGTGTACTGCCTAATGCGCAGGAAACCACGTGTGCAAGAGAGAACAGTGTTGTATTATGTGTAATGGGAAACCTCATGTCTGCAAGTCAGTAAGTAACAAATAATAAAAGCCTGCATAACCCAATCGAGTGAGTAACAAAATAGCCTTTTCGTAGCATCTCAACACTAAGAGAAAGATGTGCAACAGCAAAAGCAGGAAGTGTTTTTAAATTCATTTTTAGGCCAAACTAACAATTACATTTAACAGTTTTGACGTAGTTAGAAAAATTTTTGGCAAGCAAACACTATCTTTGCCCGGGAAAGAAAAGCGGGAAGTGCGCACGAGCCCGCCATTTTGAGACAGTCGCGTCACGCCACCCACCACACTTCACATTGACCTGGGGACGCGTTGCCAGCGGAACGTGTGTGGCAACAGGTGACTCCCCCCCCCCCCCCCACCCAAATCCCTTTTGGACAGCAACGGGTCTTTCCCAATGTGCGCGTGGGGAAAGTGGGTCAATTGCGAAGACTACACAACTACTGTCATGATGGCAGTTGCGTGGTACACACCACAACTTAAGATGCACAAGTGGCAGGGGAAAGTAAGAACATTATGCCTAAAGTGCGTACGCTCCATAGCTGAAACAGATGCAACCCAGGGCATTGGTTGCCGATGTAGGGAACCAGAGGTCACAAAATGTGTAGAAAACGAAATACCAAGGGAAATAACAGAATCTGGTCACCATGGCCTGTGTCAGCACTCGCATGGCATTATGCGCAGAGTGTAATAGACCGCAAGCGGTCTGAGACACCTTCGGCCCCGTACAGAAGCACACCTACAAATGTACACATGAGAGTAACCTACAAATTAATTTTGGCAGTGAACCTGAACTAAATTATGGCAAGGGACAGTGCGAGAAACAAATATGATGTGTTCCGGTATAGGCAAAGACGAAATGGAATGTGCAAAATGTAGGAAAGATTTTAGTGCAGGGTGCCTGACAAGACGAGCATGCAACAAAAGACGAGCAGGGACGAATACTATGTAACGGTTGCGCGAGTACACTCGTCCCAAACCTCTGCAGATAGTTGTACTTCGTCACAGGGAGTTAGATACCACAAACGTCATCAAGATGTATGCATGGAAGAACAGAGTGAAACAGCTGCGTGTTAGTGATGCGGAACATTGTCACGTTGGCAGTGCACTATCGAACACGACATTGTCAACACAATTACCCGAGCAATGTGTCCACGGGTCGCAGCAGCAATTGGTACTGGCATTTTCGGGGCATCGAGAAGTCCGCTAGGAAGCTTCCAGCACGATTATCAGCCCAGTAGTTGTAGTAGAGGCACGAACGAACTGGATCACAGGGACAGATGTGAGGAGGGTGATAGGCAACCTCTGGTAATACAACTAGCCAGGGTCAACGATCAACCTCAAACATCTCAGGCACTTCACCTTATCTCAAACAAATTCCAGATGTTACCGATGTTCTCAGGGTTAAGCAATGGAGATCCTCAAGCATTATTGAGAGATTGCATTGGCCGCTTAGCACAGCATATAGTTTGTCGTGTAGAATGGGCACAATGGCTCTGCGAGTAAATGCAAGGGGAAGAACGCACGTTGTGGAGGTCCATCAAGAATTATGACATGACATTGGAGGAGTTCCTAGAAGCATTCAATTGCTGCTTTGAAAATACCTTTTTGTCACTACAGGTACAAAGTAGGGCAGTTTTTGATGCTTAAGGTCCAGAGGAAAGCTAAAAAACATTTGCCACGTGCAAAGTTAACATGATCCAACAACTTCACCAACACATGAGCGACATCGAGATTCTGTAGGTAGTGGCCTCCATGGTACACCAGAATGCAAACAGGCAATGGCACCACTAATACACAGCAGTTTGGAAGCCTTCATACAGTCAACAGCATTATTGGACCAAGACGACAGGCAGTACCGGGCAGGAAGGAGAGGAAGGGAGAATGGACAGGCCAACCATGGCCAAGGCCCATTGCAAGGCAAGGGACCCAGGTATCAACCTGCACACTCCGGTAACGGAAGGGGAAGTAACTTCCAACCTCGCAGGGACCAGGTATGGGGGCCCGACATTGGCCCACCACCACCAAGATGTAATAGACCAAGAGAATAAACAGTATGGGAAGAGGGGAGAGGGCAAAAACCTCCCACTTCAATGCCGCTACTGCCCTGAAAAACACTGGTGTAACGAGTTCCCAATCCTGAAGGCCAGAATTGAGCGGAACATCAAACAGAAACAGACGGGAAACTAGTAACCAGGGTGGGAGGACAAGACGACTACTACCCCACCAAACCACTGAGCATTCAAACAGCAGGGAAACCCCAGACGATCAAAAGTACTATATAAGCATTGCATCAGATAATATTCCAACAGATTGAAGAGGCTACACATCGGATGTTGAGAATTCCGGCGATTATTAATTTTATCGGGTGTTTGGCATTAGTTGACACGGCGGTCAGGAGAGACTTCTTGACGGGTTAGAGGCTGAACCCAACTTGCCAGACTGTACACCTCACCACACACACCCATACAGGGCAGACGGTCGGAGAGGCAGCAGTGACAATCCGCATTCAGGACGTCGAAACAAAAACGACAGCTCTGGTATCAGAGGACCTGCAGGAAGATGCTATCCTAGGCATTACATGGCTCACCGAGCAATAGGCAATTGTGGAACCTGTGGCCCACAAAATCCATTTTGGACTCGCTGTGTACGAACTGGAACTTCGCATCAACAACAGCGCACCAGAAGTCAGTCAGTTTGAACTAGACCACGAAGTACCGCAGGAGTACCGAGACGCAGTGGAGAGAATACTCCGTGAGCGAAGAGACGTGTTCACAGCCGCCGAACCACTATGAAGAACAAATGCCGAACACACAATACCATTGGAACACGACCAACCATTATTTGCTAAGCCATGCAGTACAATAGCACCATTACGGTCGCGCCGAAGAAGGGCGGCACGTGGCATTTTTGTGTGGACTTTAGGCCGCTAAACAAGATCACACAGAGTGCAACCCCACCCTACATAAGTGTGAAGGATGCCTTACACACTCTGGGGAAGGCAATAATCATGACTTCGCTAGATTTATTCGGTGGGTACTGGCAGGTACCATGTTTGTGCGATGCCTTTTGGCTGAAGTGTCCGCCAGTGACATTCCAGGCCATGATTGTCAGAGTGCTCGACGGATACATAGGTGACTTCATGCTTGCTTATCTGGACGATGTGATATTCTGGTCTGAGAACTGGGAACATCATCTGCACCACTTGTCGTTAGTCTCAAAGAGAGTCGCAATTAACGAATTGACGTGTGAAAACAAGAAGTGCCACATTGTCAAGAGATGCATCGAATTCCTTGGGCACCTGGTGGATGAGCAGGGAAGCCAGCCGACACCGGAACAGCTTGGACTGATTGACCGGCATGAACCTCCGAAAACTCGCAAGCAGCTGAGGGAGTTTATCAGTTTGATCAATTGGCTCAGGGACAACATTCCCTCGTTTGCAACCATTACAGTGCCATTTACTGACCTATACTCTCACCCACATGCAAGTTCGTATGGTCCGTAGACCAGAAAGTAAGCTTTCGGGAAATGAAGCAGCAATTCCGGTAGTGCACGGTCCTAGCATCTCATAATCCCAGTAGGCACCTGTATTTACAGACAGATGCTAGCGAGAAGGGCCTGGTTGTAGTATTGTACCAACTTGGGGAGAACGAGAAGTAAGTCATCGAGTATGGGAGCGCCAAGTTCGGCCCAACCGAATCTCGATATGATGTAAACGAGAGAGAGTGCCTAGCAGTCGTGGGCAGTAAACCACTACCGTGCATACTTAGAGCACCAGCATTTCATGCTGAGGACCGATAACCTGTGCCTGCTCTGGCTCCTCACTATGCATGAAGCCAGAAGCAAACTTGCGTGCTGGGCCATGATGATGGGGGAGTCCCAAAGTGCTAAGCAACCGAGACGAAAAGTCACATAGATGAAGTTCAAGAAGCAGTAGCAACCGCACAGAGGGAGTGTGAACACGCAAGAGAAAGGAAAGCAGCTGGCACAAAGAGAGAACGAATGGTGGTGGGTGTGGAATGGCCAGATTAAGCAGACTCCACCATCTAGAGGCGAGGTGGAGAACCTTTGTCCTCAAGAAGGCATGAGAGCAAGTATTGCAACACGTACACAGCAACAGATTGGCAGGGCATACAGGGGCGGCACACACAGGACGGAACCTAGGGAAATTTTTCCACTGGGCAGGGCCTACTAGAGATGAAAAGGAGTTTGTGAGGCAATGTATCACCTGCAATTAATACAAGAGCAGACGAGCTGATGGGGTCACCCAACAGCAGCCTAAGGTTCCTGAAGAACCCTTCGAAACTGTTTCCATGGATTTGATGGGCCCATACCCCTGCACACCCAATGGAAAACGATTCATACTGGTGGTGAACGACACATTCTCTCAGCAGACAGAAGTATATCCAGTTTCTAGTGCATGTACATGCACCATCGCATGGACACAGCCGGAGTTCTTCCCACACTAGGGATACCCGAAGAATGTACTGGCCGATAATGGGTCGCAGTTCACAGGTCGATTGTGGAGGGAGCTGTGCACTCGGTGGCGAATATCTCACCCCACCGCAACCATATACTATCCAAGACAAACCCGACTGAGAGGCGTAACCAAGACCTCATGACCCAGTTGCATCTTCGAGTCAGGGATAATTACTCATCATAGACAGGACATTTGCCCGCCACACTCTTGACTATCAGGATGTGGGTAAATTTGGTAACTGGGCAGACACCAGAGGCAATACTGCAAGGTAGAGAGTTGCCCACCCCGGGAGAATTCGAGAGCCGACATGAGGAAGGCATTAGGCGAGAGAACAGAATGGAGAGGAGATGGCGCAGAGAAGCGGAACTGGCAGTAGCTCGAGAGGTGCCGGAGCGGTACATCACCTAATGGGTACCTGGCACTAACCGGGCCCAGTGCAGGCTGACAGCAGGCCAGTTAGTATATGTAAACGAACACCGGCCTTTCAAGAGCGCCAAGCAGTTTTGTGCAGGGTTCGTGTCGAAATGGAGTGGGCCACACACCATCATCAAACCATTAGGGTACACCGTGTACCTTGTGAGGTTGAGCGGCAGGCGAAGAGTGGCCGTTCACCGTGATGACCTCTGCCTGGTAGTAGAGGCCCCCATTGACTTGGTACCAGAAGTGAAAACACTAACACAGGGTGGCAGGCAAGAACAACAGCCGGGGGAACATACCAACGAGAAGCAATGAGAGCACGAATAGCACAGTAAGTGAGGGAGGCGATTGAGAGTGCTGTTCCCACCCACGATGCCTGGCATTGACGTGCTCGACAGGGATGTGGAGAGCATGGTGCAGTCTGAGGTAGACACGCAACTGTTGGCACAATAAGGAATTAGTGTCGACAGTGCACAGAAGCAGGCAGAGGCTGACTGCAGCACAGTGGCCAGGGCGGCCGAAGAGCTGCGATGCAGGGAAATCGCCATAGGAAGGATGACAGAGGCAACTGTGGGGTTGTTCTCCCCACAGGGAAGCATACTGGACACCCCAGCCATGACAACCCCAGCAATGCAAACAGCAGCAGTAGAGACGGGGATTCTCACAGCAAGGGGGGAGTGTGACTGGCTTGCACGCCCTCTCATCAGGACCACCACCTGCTTCCCCCTATCTAGTTTCCAGAGTGCGGCAACAGCAGAAAAACAGCCGAAGCATGAGACAGCAGCAGTGGAAGTATTGGATATTGGAAAGAGCATCGAGGAGAGGAGCATCATCAGCAGCAGTGGCGATGAGTCGTCTGCGTGGAGGGTATGGACCCCTCCATGACGATCCCAAGCGACTTTGATGCTTGGCCAGCATGGCTTGCGTAGATTGCGGTGGGAGCAAATCCCACACACCCGCAGTCAGTTATCGCATTAATGCATGCCCGGGGCGAGTCGAACAGCCTAGAGTACATTAGTGCAGGCTGCCAGTAAAAGCGAGTAACTTTCCCGGTGACCCAAATCGCGTAGCTCCAAATCGGCCGTTTAACCTATTTCTCACAAGAGGGAACTCTTGCGGGCAATAAGTAAACGGTCTGGCATTCCGTCCCTTGTGAAGCCACGGCTGTCAGACGATAGTACCATTGGAGGCTGTCTGTACCACAGCATAACACGTGTCTCTAGTTTGGCATGTGTCGGCGGGCCTGTAGGCCGAAGTGTAAGGGTAGCGATGATGTGAAGTGTTTAAAAGGCTAGTGTATATACACCATTCATTGTGTCAAGACGTCACTCTTGTGGTCACAAGTGTTGATATGAATTCCTTTGTAGGTGTGCAGAATGAAGCTGCACTTAGGTCGTTTTAGCATTCAGCTGCATCACATGGATGAATACAATAGGTGTGACGTGAAGGAAAACACATGTTCACAGGACGTTACTTAATGCAACCGACGCCCTGTAAACGACAAAGTGTAGTACTTTCGGTAGTACCAGATTTGGGCAGAATTTTTAAGATAATAAATGTACAAGGTTTTAAGTCATCATTATGTCGCATTTTTCACACAGTGTTCATCCCGCATATTCATGTTTATATAAAACATTCGTAAGGGCTGCTGCATTCCCGTGATGTCATCACAAAACCTGTTAATTTAGCATTTAGAGCCATGGGAATGTCGCCAATATCTGTAATATAATTAATAGGAATTAAGAGGGCATATAGAAGTGTTATATATCCTTCATGTAAGGGTATGGGCAAGAAGCATAATGACCTAGCACGAATCTGAATGCATCCTCAGCTTTCTCCCGCGTAAAACTGAGCGTCGTTTGGAGTCTGACCTCCGCCATCAGCCAGCACGCTGCTCGGGAACCGTGCTCTTCAGTGCATCCCCTCTGTATAACAACTGCTGGGCGTTGATCATTAATTTATCAATAGTGTAACTTCTGGAACCTCTTTTCTTTTATTCTAATACCTAGGGGCCGACCGACAGCTAATTTTACCGTGAGAACTTAAGTGCGCAGCAAGCATGTTTCGAAAGTAGCATCGGCTATCAGTTGGCCACAATGCAGATCCCCCATAATAGAGTTTTGTTGAGTACAAGGTCAGTTGTATTCAGTTAGATGCACCCCGCCTTTTATGGTTTTTACGTTAGGTAATTTAGAGCACAGAATCCTTAAGGCCGAAGTTCAAGCTCAGTGTTTTGTGTTGAGTACTATGGGTCCTGCCCTCCATAGGCAGAGTAGAGTCAGTGTTTGTCAACAGTTGTGTAAGGGGGCCTCTACCCTTACACTTGTATAGGGGTAGACACCACTATTTTAACACCAGTGCCTGTAAGTGCACGACGAACACTGCAACCAGCACGACGGTAGCCTCAAGGAATCCCCGTGGCCGTCGGCCCACGACCCCAATATTTGCTCTATCGAGCTGGTACTGGGCAACACATCATCTCACCCCTGCCTTGGATAAGAGGCAGGGCGACCGACATCGTTTCTGGAGGGTGGCACACGTCAACTGACACCATCTAAGCCTTGTTTTTGAGTAGTTAGAATTTAATAGACTGACATTGGGTTGACAAAAAAAGTAGGCATTAGTAAGATTGACTTTTTAGGGTACTATGTCTCAGGGGATGGACACGAACTGGAGACACAACAAATATAGAATAAACCAGCTCCCAGGTCACGTAAACAAGAGAGGAAACTTTTTCGACTTTCATTGGTTTCGGGAATTGATTCCTAATTATTCTGATATGACCGCACCAATTACAGAATTGTCAGGGAAGCATAAATTTGTATTAACACCAAAGCTGAACAATCATTTAAGATGGAAAACTTTAATCATTAAGCAAGTCCAACCAACATCTTAATGTTACTGTGCAGACTGATGCTAGTTAAAGGATATTGGTGTGGTGCTATACTAAAGAGACGAACGGCATAAGCACAGGATAAACTATCATAGTGCGAAGTTTGGCAATGCAGAAAGAAAACCTCTCGATGTACAGAAATGTTGCATGATCGTGCACGCATTACGCAAATACAGACCGTACTTGCTAGACCATAAATTCACCTTGAGGACCAACAACCGGAATCTAGTTTGGTTGGAAGGAATGCATAATGGTAAGAGTAAACTCGCCTGCTGGGCACTGTTGTTGCAAGAATTTGACTTTCAAAGTAGAACATGTGGCATGAGAAGCAAACGAGCTGGCAGGTGCATTGTCAAGATATCCCTGTACGTAAATAACATTAACAGACTAGACCGAATGGGAGGAGGCACTACCACCCTACCGTGCCACACCAGTAATGGAATTACCCCCGCTCATCCTTCAAAATGTTGTCGCCAACTGTCACAGTGAGCTTACATCTTTAAATGTCGATGATATTTTGCAAATGTACATGTTGCTCAGTAAAATTACCTTGATGCTGCACAACGCCGCCAACATTCGCAGAAAGGTTTTTGGAACACTGGTGGGCTGTAAACTGAATTTCTTGTTTGTCCGCCAGGTAATTGTGGAAAACGAAGGACGTACGTGCCCAAGGAAAAACAGGAACTAGTTTTGAAGTACTGTGATGACAGCATGTAACACGGAGAACCGGGGTCGGAGCAGGCATGGAGAAATGTCCCAGAAGCACCTTCATTGGCCAGGCGTGCAGAGGGACATGCGCCAATACGTCCGGGATTGCATCATGCGCAATAATAGGTAGCCACAAAGAATGGACAGCGATTCTCCACGACAACCCTGCCAACCAACCAAGCCATTCAAAACAGTCGCCTCGATATCATGAGCCTGTACCTCCATACCAAAAGTCGGGAGAGGTTCCTGGTGGTCTTACCGATTTGTTCACGAGGTGGACAGAAGCCTTTCCTGTCAGTAACTTAAGAGCGCAAACAATGGCGCACATCCTGCAAAGTGAGTTCTTCCCAAGGTGGGGATATCCGGAATACTTACTAACAGATAATGGCACCCAGTTTGTAGGACAGAAGTGGCGGGAGTATTGAACCAGATGGGGAACCGAACTCCGTACCAACCTGACCTACCACCCCAAGGCAAACCTGATCGAACTTGGCAATCAAGGCGTGATAATACAGTTATGTGTCTGGTTGGGAGCAGATCACACGAGATGGGCAGAGCACGTTCCGGAAATCATGTTTTGCATATGCAACAGGGTTAATGCAGCCACCGGGAAAATACCGATAGACATGGTGCAAGCCAGTGAGTTACGCACGCCAGCGAAAAATCTGCTGGCATGGTCTAATGAAATTGCCGTACACAAACAGGCTTAGGTGAATCAAGAAAGGTAATGCACCACGTCGGTAGCGGATTGTAGAAAAATAACTGCTGGAACTAACTCCAGGAATGTATGTCTATGAAGGGAAAAACCCGTATTCAGCAGGGACGAGGAATCGTGCAGGACTGACACCCTAATGGGTCGGGCCAGTGAAGGTGATGGAAAAATTAAGGAATTCAACTTTCATTGTAAAGCTAGGAAAGAGACATGGCACCGGAACTAGCTAGTCATGTCCGAGGAGTAATTTCATAATTCATTTCTGGCACATTATAAACTGGTAAGAATAAACGTACATATCAGTGTAATATTTGATACCTCTTTTTGTAGCATCAGTACCCAGCCCAGCCAAAGTGTTTGATTTTTGCAGTGTTTTGTATAAAAGTTGTGTTGTAAGTACGCATGGGCGAGACGAATGCATAAAACCCACAGCACCCCTCAAATACCTGATTCTCAAAGTGCGGTGTGTAGGAACCACAGCTGGCACCCATCAACCACAGCTAATAGGTGTATCGTAATTGTCTCCGTGTCTCACCCGACGGCATCACAATAATGAGCCGCGATACGGAAAATATCAAAACTATCCTATTGCCAAACCAACTAAAGGTAGGCAAATTACAGTAATTAATTCAGTCTTAACTCTCACAAAAATTTTAATTGGTTACACCTCAATTGCATTTTACAAAATCTTTATCCATGTCATTAAAGAATGAGCGCTATCACGAAACAATACACAACTGTCTAAATATTATTTGACCTCAGAAATTTCAGTCCATGTTGATTGTAAAACCACTAAAATTCACATTTATTAAAAGGTCTGAATTTATACCAATAAGCTCACTTTTATGAGGTAGGCATACATTCAAAACTATGGCTTGTTATATTTGACTTCTATTAATCCAAGCATGTGTTAAGCATTTCCTTTAAAACAGGTAATTACAAACTGCCGTTATTGTTTGTGTTTCCTCTCGATTGGGCTAGAAATGTACAAGTTTCCATCAACTTAGCAGGACTGTGTGAATCCCTACAAATAACCAGTAAATAGGGCAAGAGCTACTATGATCGCCCCAGGCACGAGCGGACGGCCAAATCCCTACCGAAGCCACTTGTGACATGGGTAGAACATTTTCTTAGCAGAATAAATAAACTGTCGGAATAGAATCAAAAGAATATGAAAACCAGAGAATAATGTAGAGTTAAAGCTTTTGACCTCACTTATTATCGAGTGGACTGACAATTAGCGTGAGTTGCGCTGGTCAAAGGGAAAAAGGTGCAGAAATGGTCCATCAAACTGGCAAATATAGAACACAACAAAGTTTACTTGAACACTATGCCAGACTATTAACATTATTAATCTACTACTTTGAACAAGCAAAAGGTTAGGTAAAAGACCATCAGGTTTACTTGCACCAGCAAAAGGTCATTCTCACAAAATATCATCATTAAATTGTCTGTTACGCTTAATGCCCAGACTCGTTGCTTTCGTGGCATAGTTCATTGTGTCTCATTTCAAAAACGTTAATAAAGAAAAGTTACTAATGAGACCCATAAGATAATCTTTTAACTGGTTGCCGACACCCACCACTGTCAAAGCAACCCGATGGAGGTTTTCATGCTCCCCTTAGGCACTTACCGCCGACCCACACTGTACTAACAGGAGGTTTTTTTTTATAAATCTACTCTATTGCTAAGTATTAGGTGTGCATTCGTGGTAGCAGGGACCTGAATGCATCTTAGGGTTGCGCCCTTTATGCCGAAAAGGAGAGGAAGTTGCATTGGAGGAGACTTGCATCATATTGGGTAGGGATGAAACTGCCATTTTGGGCCATTACGGACTCCCTTAGTGTACCTATAGCTGAAACAATAATTAAGAAGAGGCTGGGAAAAACCCAGTCGACAGAAAAACAGTTCAAAAACTTGGGGAACATTAATGAAAAAATTTCCTGCGGGAAGGGGGGGGGGGGTGTGGGTATTGGGTGCCCTTGACTTAACTACTGCCGTTATTCCTGTGCAGGTGAACCAGCACAATAATATTGGCAGCAGCGATTTAATGCGAGGCCATTCCTACTTCTCTCCGAGTGTGTCGGAAAACTGGATAGCTCAGTCGTGGCACCGACGCAATCTTCTCTCTTCTGCGCCGACATCAGTGTCTCCATGCTGTGGGTGGAGGTAGGGAGCATTGCATGAGAGCTACCCGCTTACCCTCCTCCAAAATCTCAGTTGGTTTTGGGTGAGCACTTAAAAGTGTTCGGTGGGACATCCAGGAGCTAGCAGTGATGAGGCGAATCTGCTGGCCAAAGTGTAAAGGCTGACATCAGGGAGCTTCGAAGGTTCGATGCATTCCAATCTTCGCACATCAGCAGTCAACAGCCCACCGAATCCAGCAGTGAGGTTCTTTACACTTCGCCCTGTGGCACCTCGAGATCCCCATCCCCATATTGATCTTTAGGCCGCCTCCAGTAGATGCGCTGAGCCACCCAGATTCCCGACGTCCACGACAACGGCGCTGTAGAGCCAGGCAGTGAATAGCTGTGATTAATACTAACTACATGGAGAAATACGACTACATATAACCACAATCTATGAAGTATTAGTATGCACGAAACTGATTGTTATAAAAGTAAACAATAACAATTATGCTTAAATACCTGGGATTTGGCCCAAATGATTACAAACCAATCTCAAGGAAAATAAAGAACAAGTAATGTACTGTAATGACATGTGTCTCTTGTACTCATTTAAAATGCTTTACATTCTTGTTTATTTCCTTGTTATAACAATGTAGCATATTGTACTTCATGGACGAATAAGATATAACTGAAATAAACAATTTCTACTGTAATATTTTATGGTATGTTACACCAGCTTGATGGATTTACATTGGCGCAACGCAACGAGTGCGATGCAACAGAAGTAATGCTTCACCCAATCACAGACGAGTATTTTGTGACGTCGATGCGACAGAAATCTCGGACGCGACGGAATCTGTAGCTAATTATTTTATATTTTATTTCTTTAAGCATAGTTGGTTTTAGGTACCGCTGTAGTGTATTCTCTTGAGTGAAATGTCAAAGTAATCGGCAAATGTTTACCGCTTCGTAAAAATGTGGTTTTAGGAAACAAGCACAGTGTTGATTTTACAGAACGATTCTGCAAATAAATTATTCAATGCTAGTTAAGAACAAATGTGATTTTAGTGAAGTAAACTTGTAAGGATATCCATAGTAAAACATGTGTTTAAAGGGTTGCATATTTTACAAACAGTGGCTGAAAAAGCGGCACTTTCAACACTTGTAGTGTGTAAATATTATTTGTTTATTTACCTGTAAGTATCGTGAATTCAACGAGTGGAAGGTTAACTTCGGAAAAAGAGAGAGAGAGAGAGTGTGTGTGCGTGCGCATCTGTACGAATTCGAACAGCGATGTATATACGTTTTGTTTTTTCACTGGAGTTAAAATGTTCGAAGTTAAAATAATTTGAAAGTTATTTCCATATGATAAACTCTTACACTGCTCCGTCAAAAGAATATGCATCTCAAAATGCCACTACCATCTCACGAAAGACGTTAAACTAAAGCCCCTATCCCTCAGTTTCCTTTTTTCCCTCAAAATAAAATTAACAGAACCTATGCAAACATAACTCAGTAAAAATAAAAAAGGTTGGAATACCAATGTAGCTATAATATACTACAATAATATGGTTAGGCCCATACTGTATTTCGAACTGGAAAACTATAAAACATAAACCTTCAAGTGGTTGGTTGTGTTTCAAGTTATTCTTAAATCCTTCTTGTAAATACACAGATGGCCTTTTGACCCATTTTTGTATTTTCACTCCTTAGTGGTCAAAATAGTAGTGTTGTGTAGCTTGTCAGTGTTTTCATTACAGCTGCAATTTACAGCGACGTTTTGCCTGTTGCGTCGCGCCAATGTAAATCCAACATGAGACAGTTAATTTTATATGCGACCAAGTGAAAATATTGTAACTTGTGAATTGTAAAATGGAAGTGTAGAAAAACACTTGCTGGAAATTCATAACCTGCTCACTATAAATTCCAATAAAATAATATAACACAACACAGTTAGCATAGGACAATCCATATAGATACTCTTCTTTACAATTATGTACCATCATCAACTACCCACATAAATAATATGGCAGCCTTAATAAATATATTGAAATATAACTTTCAGGAACTGTGGTGTAACAAAAGAAGGAAGCATAACAGTGGCAGGGTATATGTGTAATTTGATTGGTTAAGTGTATTTAAAGTGTGTGTATTCATTGTTTATGTTCTAGATAGATTACACACATATGTTAAGTTTAGGAAAAAGTAGAAATATGCTGTGAATGTGTGTTTGTAAATGTACTTAATACTAAATATCTACTAAACTATGCATGTGTATTTTGGCTTAAAAAAACATTAATGTTGCATTGAATTAGGGTTACGATTTGTTACACATGCTTGTTTTGGTAATTAGTTTTTATTTTGGTGGAGAGTATTGTATTTTATTTTTGGTGTGTGGTTTGATTTATTGTTGACTATGGAATGTCTGTATAGTGTACTGTATTGATATATTCCATGTTCCCTATGCTGTGATGGCTTAAATGTGATGTACAGAATAATAAAGTATGTGTTGTCTCACAGCTTGCAACCTTGTTTACTAACTTTTTAACCTATATTTTACATTTTTTACTTCATTTCCATGTGTTTATGTAGTCTGTGCGTTTATTTGCCAAGGTGCAGTGTTTATTTACCATCTTAAACACACATATTTGGGTTAAACACATTTTAAGCTTGTTTATTTCTATGTTTAATAATGTGTTTTCATGTACTGGAGTAACTTTGTTTACATTTGGTAAACTGTTTATTTTCACAATAATTCTTTAATGTTTTTTTTTGCCAGTGTTTATGGTGGTTATAAGTTTTGGATGGATTTTGGTGTCTATTTACCTTTTTCTTAATGTTCCCGCTATTTTTGAAACTTTGTATTATTGAATCTTCTTGCAAAGTGCTCAGTAATTTTAAAAGTCATTAATTTTAATGCAGTTATGTTTGAATTTTTTAAATGCTCATTCTTCCTACCTGCTGAACACATTTTTTTTTTATAGAAATATAAATATATAGTCAACACCATAGATAATATAAGAACATTAGGTTACACACAATATTGTACTTCTTCCTATTGGCTGTTAACTATGACGTATCCGTGACGTCATCGAGGTTTAGGGTGTGTCTTGTATTTGATCGAGGTTCGGGTGTCTTCGGTATATGATCGGCTTTCCTCGCTAAAAGGACGAGCCAAGCCTTTCCTTCGGTAAGCAAAGGAGCGCTGCCTTCCTTCTGGAAGGTAGCCTTAACGAACAAGTAAAGGAGCATCTCTGCATATG
This sequence comes from Dryococelus australis, assembly GCA_029891345.1. Classification (NCBI taxonomy): domain Eukaryota; kingdom Metazoa; phylum Arthropoda; class Insecta; order Phasmatodea; family Phasmatidae; genus Dryococelus; species Dryococelus australis. Next base: position 403,018,353 of record CM056993.1, on the reverse strand, counting down.
GCCCTATGTGTTGACACACCAGCATGCACTGTTCTACATGCCGTAATATTATTTCCAAGGGTATTGCCATGTTTTGAAGTGTTATATTTATTTTGTCTTGTATATTAAAACAGTGTATAACCTGTTCCTAATCTCAGTGCACAGTGCACGACGTGCACAAGATGTCACTTGACATCCATGTAGGGTAAGCAAGTGGAAATCGCACCCCCATTTGATAATCTGCGTTCAGTGCACTTGTATTAATTTTTAAGAGGGTTTTTGTAATTATTAGAGTGAAATGTATTGCATGTGTTGCTTACAGAATATGCTTCACATCTTCATTGGATCCCACATATCACTGTGCTATGATGCCCTTTTTATTTCGTTTTAAGCAATTTTATTTGATATGCAATTCACACACAAACCTCTCACTTGTCAGTTGTGATATAAAAATAGTATGAAAGGAGTAGTGGCCAGTATTATACAGTGCTCAGAGCAGTACAAATGCCACACCAGGAGGTTAGGATGCCTTGTGCGTAAGGGTGTTAACTTAAGACTCGAGTACGTGGCAAAGTTAACCCTACTTCCTTCGTTTTTATATTTTTAATTTGTTTCAAGGGTTTTCAGTGTTTACAATGTGATCTACAATATTAAATCAGAGGACTGAAATAATAGCTTTAAAATGTAACACAGTAATTAAGATACGCAACGGGTGTCACATTGGATAATGTGGACACTATTTAGATTCAGTACACGGCCAATCTGATGTCACAAGTCATGCAAGTTTTTATATTGTCTTTTATTAATTTGTGAGTTTATGTAACAGTTTATCCAGTGTTCCGCTTCATTACAAATCATCTGCCACCTGTCATTTTTATTACATATATTAAAACATTGTGAATAATGGGATTTTATTTCCTGGTGGGAAAACAGCCAGTGAGAGGGCTGCATGCCATTGCCCAGTCTGTCGTGTCATAGCCTCACTGTCGAGCAGACATTCGGTTTCGCACCCTCTCCAGACCTTGATGCTATAGCCTAACCATGTAGCATTTGCATAGTCATTTTCATTTTGTAATTTTATTAAAATTTTATGTTAATTTTGGTCTAGGGTGAGTGCCGCTCGACAACCCAGCTCGTATTTTTGCGAATGGGACATAATGTGCACTTAATTAATTTTGTTGGCATTCGCATCTTTTTTTACTGTGTCAGAGCACTCCGTACTATAGTGGTGTTTTTCATGTAAGTGCCTCATATGAGGGATCGTAATGAATACATATAATAATTGCAGAATTGTGTCATTTTTTATTTATGCTTGCCGCATAATGGCCACATTAACTGTGAAAGAGTAACATAGCAGTCTTTGTTTTGGATGAGCGTATCGAGGGAACTCGGATATCCTCGACTAGACCAGGCACTTGGATTATAGTATACATGACAACTTCAGCAGTGACATTGGAGCATCAGGGGGTCACATTTAAGGCGAACGGAACACAACCCCAACTTCATCATTGTGTTCTCGACTGAGCGTGGACTGCCACCCCCCTGGCAACATGAACCTGCGACAATTCCCTGATGCCCAGTTTAAGATCATGTCATGACCTTACTTATTAATGCTTGCTGAGGCATTACCACCAGGCTGTTGTCCTGGGGAGGGTTTAAGTTAACGTCAGGCGACTTCACCCATACAACCCGTTTCCCTGCTGGTTTTCGCCGCTAGCAGACTGCCGGCGAGTGGTGCTGTTGTTCCGATGCAGGTTCCATGGGCAGTCGTTTTACCAGCGGAATAACTGTCCCAGGCAGTACTGGCACAGCATTGGCGGTGGTTGCGACCTATCCCACTGCACTGTCTCTTCACATTCTGGTATGCACTCGCGTTTGACATATTACCACCACCTGGTGCGCTGTTCGGAAAACTGTTTACATTGTTCACACGTGGTTGTTCCTATCTTCTCGGTGGGTATTCCTGTCGATTCACTTGGTTTTCACCGCAGTTGTTACAGAAATAGCGAGGTCCCATGCGCACTTGTGCACCTCCTGTTCCACGTCGTGGTACACTCGTGCTGAATTCAAGGATGATTGCCACACACATAAATTCCGCCAGTCCGCCATTCAATAGCAGTACGAGTGTTGGCCGGTATTCAGGTAGGGCGGTCTGTGCGATCACTTCCAGCACCTCGTATTCTGTCAGTCCCGGGCGAAATCTCTGTACTAGATGGGTCTTGCGATTAATGAATGTCATCAGTGCCTCTCCTTCCTGCTGTTCTTGAAGTGTTAACTTGCTTTGCGCCCGTATTGACATAAAGGTTCCTCCGAACAGACACTGGAACGCATGTGGATATTCTCCTCAGGTGAGTTCGTAGTGGTTTATCAGCCTTCATCACTGTCTTGATTCCCCTTCCAGCTGCTTTCATACACACCTAGGCCACTCGTCCTCCGAGACTCTGTACCACTCTAGGTGAATGGTACAGTACTGGACGAAGGTGGATGGATCTTCATTCAACTGCACCAGAGAATGTTGGCAGTGTTTGGAAATGAGTTGGAGTCTGTCGAAACTGCGGATGTGTCCTGTGTCTTCCACTGGGCATTGTTTCTCCAGTACTGTTGAGAGCTGGCAGTACATTTGGAAATGGTGTGGATGTCGGGAATCGATTTTGCACACTGGGTAAGACTGTAGGAAAGTGCAGGATGTACATCGGGTTGGAGTAGTAGGTCTACATTGGTGGAATGTAGGGTGTGACTAGTATAGGTGGCACAGTTGTGCATAGAAGGGTAGTTGAGGATATTGGCTGTGACACGGGTGCAGAAGTCTTGGGCAGCACCACGTTCATATTCTGAACATCCGGTGCGGCAGGTGTCTCCTTCCTTGTGGCCACGCAGTCTCCACTTGTGAACTTTTCTTTCTTGGTTGTCTACTGTTCCATCTCGGTCTGATACTTTTGATATACCCTAACACTGCGTATACTGCAGTTGTGAATTCCTCTGCTTGAATTTCCCAGGCACCCTGAGCGATCACACCTTTTCATGTGCTGCAATTCGCTGAAGAACGTATCCCAATTGTACGGGAACATTTCTGGGCAGGTTTGGATGTATGTTGCAGTATCGCCATAGAAACATTAAACCAATTGATGGTTAGCAGTTCATTGCTATCCAAGCACTCAGTATGATACTGGTTATTACACTATATATACTTTAAGAGAAGAGTGCTCAGACCTGGACAATGTAGATCGTGGTACCAATTTACTGCATGATTGTCCGAAATTTTGCACTCTATTTTTGTTTTGGGATTTCTACATCTGTGTTCTGCCTGTCATCACTTCCACGGTTGATCGCGATGCCATTGCCTGCTGGGCTGGTCTGACGGTGTCATGTGCAATACTTCGTGCCTTGCTCGTATTTGGCGATTAAGTCGTGCAGCAGTGGGCACAGACAATGCAGACACAGTAACACAGTTGCATCACTAAGTGTCTGGCCAGCCATGTTGTTGATGGGTGAGTCCACGTTGTCGCGAAAGACCCGTCGCGGGTGCGCGATAAATGGGAGTGCGGCATAGCATGGGTGACATCACAATATGGCAGACCTGCACATTGTGGCGTGAGGTAAGGGTCAACGGTCGGCAGGCATGCAGCTGACCGCCGATGCACAGTTAGCGGGTAGCATGAGAGAGGTGTTATTATTTTTCTCCTTCCCAACATTCCTTTTCCTTCTCGTCCTCTTCGAGCACACACGACACAGATGGAGGAGGAGGTTTGAAGCCCCTTTGTCCTGCAGAGTGCCTGGCTGGCGCGATGTGGCTGATGTCAAAGCGCACCAAGATGACCACTGTCTGTTAACCCTCTTGCTTCTGCTTCATAGTGGCTGTAATGGTGGCATCCCTTCAGATTCCGTGTGCTTTTTCTCACTGACCATGTGCGCTGATTCTCCATCGTCCTGGAGCATCGCGACGGCATCACATGGCTCCAGTTGTACTTAGTTGTTTTTCTGTATGCCTCCTTGGTGTTGGCGTTGGTCAGGGAAGGCGGGAAAGCTTCTAAAATGAATTTGAAAATTTGGAAAATGTGGGAAATATTTGGAAAAAATTGTAGTTTCGTCTGATGCTAGGACATATTGGTGGAAGGATATCGCCACTAAGTTGGGTGACATTTGATGGTAGGATGGTGGAGATAAAGTGGTTGGGGAGTTGGTTAAGATATTTACCGGCGTTTCTCACCAAACTTAGCTGTAGATCTTGGGAGCCAGACGTTTTAGTAGTGCAACATCAAGTTGTTGTAGATAGAGCTGACTCCTTTCTCTGGGTAATGTGCCGACAGCTATGGTGGTATCTTTCGGGTGGGGCTCCGTCCGTCATAATTAATAAAAATATGTTACCAATATTATTAATACTTCACAGTGAGGTCTTAGGGTGACTCTCACACCCATTACTTAGGTAATCAATGATACAAAAATTCTGAAATACATGTAAAAGCACTTGATATAGAACACATGAATTGGTGGCAAAAAGGGGGAAATGCGTCCATATAGCCCGTAGGCAACCCGAATGAACATGCATGTACATGTAAATTTACTGGATTTTATTAAATGTACATCTAAGAAACAACTTACAAGTTACCAGGCTTAACCCGCAGGTAGGGTAGCACTGTACAAACAGCACCTGGCCACAAACGTTTACGGTAGAATTATGCCTTCCCAGGCAATGTTAGTCCTGGAAAGGAGAGAGGTTTCTTGGGTGACTAAAGACAGAAAATGTTCTGGTACGCTAAGAGTCTATTGTAAATAAATGATTGGTGAAAAAGTTTGATGCACCATCCGAGCGCGCTGTACACAAATCCGTCGGTCTGCATGTCCACTTTTCTGAGACACTCGAGTATGACTAACTGTTCTGGCGCGGCATGGTGGCCGTGTAGGCGGGCAAGCAAGCTGCGTGGACTATTTTTTTACTCACTAAAATCACATCACATTGACACATGTTGCTTACCTGGGTGCAATCATGTCAGAAACAAATACACTGAATATAATAACCCTTTAGTATATGGAAAACACTTAATGAAATGAGGTGTGGATGAAATACATGGAGAAAGAAAATAACAGAAATAATAAACAAGTACACTGAGGCCCACATGGGCACTTAAACACTATAGGTTTTTATGCAATGTCATTTGCATGAAGGCGCATTCATGAGCATTTACTAATTAAGGCTCGTTTGCCATGTGCCCTGTTTCACTGGGTCTACTTTTGAAAACATGTGTGTGTGGGCGCACGTATTTGCACTGCACCTTGCTTCTCTTTTGCGTTGCACTTGCTCTCGACACAAGCACTGATAATCCGCCCTCTAACTTAGCTTATTTCGGTGTAACCGATGCGGTGCACTGCTGGACCGGCACGCACGAGTGCCCGATAGAGTATTGCTCCCTTCAGCGGATGTCGTTAACGGTGGACAAATGGACTTGGGGAGAGCAGATGGTGTCAGGCTGTTTTAGAAGTTGTCTCTGGTGTTTGTGTACCTTCACGTTACATTACCTCATCTTTTAAAATCCCTTATAATATATTTTGTTTAAATGTAGGATCTATTTGCATATCCTTGCACATGCAGCGCATGTACTGCTTGCCCAGTGATCTTGGGGTTAGGTTGCACTGCCGTTACTCTGATTTTTCACTACACTTTGCTTGGCATTCCTGGTGCACTACACTCGCACTCACGTCATCGGGCGTCGTAAAGTGTACATACGTACTGTGCTGGTGGAACAAAGTGCGGCAGGCGAACAGACTATGGAAGGTGGTATGTGGCACGTGTCAGTTCCAGTTGTGATGGTTTCCACATTACACACTATTGCTGTTACTGTGGCCTGCCCAAACACTGCGCTACTGTGTTGGCTAGTGGTGAGCCTGATCGTGTGTTTGTTTGGAGTTACATCACTCTTGTTTACAAACTGAGGTTGTAGGAAATTATGGGAGTTCGCAATATCAATAATGGCGTGGCAAGGCTGCCCATTTACTGACACAAGAATACTGATAAATTATGATTGATCACCACTGACCTGGTTTACGATTCCATAGCCCTAGAGTTCTTTATTAGTGTTATTGCAATGTTTTGCAGAATATTATATTCATGTGTCATCATCCTTATATTCATGTGTCATCATCCTCACATCATTTCATTTGTTTTGCAGTGTTTATGTAGTGTTTATTATGAAAGAGAATATTTAAGAGTGTTGTTGCAATTTCAACAGAATTAAGCATTGTTATGCAAAGTGCAATGTGATGAAAGTAGTTCTACGTGGCACACTGTGGATACAACCCTGGCGAGTGTAGACACCAAGGACTTCGAGAGGCAGATTGCGTACCGTTCGGTTCCGCACCTGGGCGACATTCATGTTCAGCACCTGTCATTTTTCGTCACAATAGTCTTTTAATGTAACCGGAACCTTTTGTAGCCACACGCCCAGGACACCGCCTCTCACCTTCTTCAGGGTTGCTTCGCCTGGAGAAGCTTTACTTTCATTAAAAGTCACTCACGGGCCTTCGTGCCATTTTTACCACTTCACCGCTGCCGACCGGTTAATGTCCAGCATGTTAATGTAAAGTGTTGCCCTAAAGGCATTGTAATCAAGCACCTAAATAAACGTCACTACGTTGAACCAAGTGTTTTTATTTGAGGTAAGCCGCAAGGCATTTCGGGGTACAGGCCCTTATAATTTTCCTGCCCAAAATGCACATGTGTTGGAACTTTCCTATCAGTCTTTGTTTGCAAGTGTTTACAGTGTAAAGTAGTGTAGGCATGCAGATAGCCTAGATTATTAACAGTGTAGCACGCATAACAGTTTAATCGACATTCCACACGAGGTATTATGCAACACAACATAATGATAGCTGCCTTTAGTTGTCGGCCGCACGGCCCAAAGTGAAGAAGAGTTTGCTCTACCACTTCAATGGCTCTAGGTCTGGATAGTTCCTGACACACGGGTAATATACCTCATCCCAATCACCTCAACCAGACAAACTCACTCCTCAATTTTTAAAATTTTATTCTGACCACTGGACCACCATCCACTGGCCCAGTCATACCACCTTTCAACCACAACTGACGCTGTCACAGTCTTCCTTGCAAAATCCGTATCTTTCCAGACGTGATGTCTAATCCTTGAGGAAAGCTAATGCATCCTCGTTTGGTTCCCCAGCGAACTTGGGTAGCGTCTGAAAACGTGTCGGTGTTGGCTTCTTGGTGGTTTCTAAATTCTGCATGGTGAATGTTGCTGTGGTTTCTTGCTGCCTGTGGCCAGCTGTAGGCCGGTGTCTGCCCATAGCTGCCTGTTGGAAACAATGTCACCAGTATTATGGCAGGACATGGAGTAGGAATAGTTGGTAATACTGGTTGCAATTTCTGTAGAATTATAGGGGTGATATAAAATGCTGGTAATTGTGTTAGTTATTGAGTGATTGGTATGAGTGGGAGAGGTACCATAGATAGGGTTTGCAGGTAGGGTGTTGATTGTGCGCTCGGCGTCGCTTTGTTTACATCTGCCATGTGCATGCTGCGGTCATGTGACAGTTGTTTGTTGACACATGTAACAGCCATGCAGTTTTGAAACATGAACTGTGCTCCCTGTGTCAACAGTCACTCATCTGTGGTTATGTATCGCTCGTGTACCATCATATTGCAAAAACCCCACTGCTTGTTGACATTGTCACTTTCTCCTTTGCATCCTGTCTAGTGACAAGTGGTGACTTGCCATTGCAAGTCTGTGAAGACATTTTTCAAGTGTTAGGGCATATTTTGTGGTTTCATGTTGTCACTGCACTGCTTGCACATGAATTTAAGTCCCATTATGCTTTTGGCTTAACGCACATCTAGGCACTTTTGTGGTAGTGCATTTGGCACTGGATACAATTTAGCATGATTGTGCCTTGGCCTGCACACAAAATGTTACTGCGCCAGATCGGCTGGTGGCATTTTGTAAAATTTTCTACTGCTTTACTCTGTGTGTTATTTACTGCTTTACTGGCACTGGTGTTTTCACTTTCCTGATATATGTCCTTTACTCCGTGGTCGGTCGCGACACGGTTGTTGGTTGGATTAGACTTCAGGGCACAACGACAGTATTTGTGCCTAGCTCGTGTTTATCTACAACATCCTGTGGGATATGCAGTAGACAGTGAAGGCACAGCAGTGCCGAGGCCCCAGCATGTGTCTTACCAGCCATTGTTTGTCAACACGACCACATGTACGGCATGGATGCACAATGTGGGAGTACAGTGCAGTATTGGAGGGAAGTGCGCATCTTACCTTTTTGCGGCTGTCCTCACTGGGTGCGACATTGAGGGTATTGTTTGGCTGGAGGAGAGCGGGGGGTTGAGCACTGCTCAACATGACCCACATTGCCTTTGATCGATAGCTCTCCAGCTGGTCTGGCATGGCTGGAGAGGGGGAGGGTGTGTTGTTCAGTAGCCCCTTTCTTCCGCGCACTGGTGAAGTAGTAGGTGTGTCTGACATCACTTGCCACCTCAAGATAGCTACCTTACTGCACGAGCTCGCCTCTGCTTCCACAATGGCCGCTGCTGTTAGTGTTTGACGCGCTTTTCCCTCACACCATGTGATGTATTTTTCAGGCATCTTGAAGGTATCTGGATGGGTGTGTGGAAGGCATCGAAACAGACTGTTACTAGTCTGTTGCATTAGCTTCTTATATTCCTGTTGTGGATGGGAAGGAATTATTGCAGGAAAAATTATTACAGGAATTTTTGCGGGACAATATTACTGATGGAATTCTGATGGGTTTTTGGGTTCGTGGGTTCAGAATAGCTGGAGAATTACACCACAAAGTTGTGTGACATTTGACAGAGTGTGGTAAAGTTATGGCAGCTCAACAGGATATTTATGAAGAGTGGTAAAATTTTACGTTGGGAAAATTTTGGAAAATTGGAATTTGTTACCTGGTAGGCACCAGACATCATCAGCGCGATGTCGATGTGGTGGTAGAGATGACTCTTGAAGATCTGTGGATCGCTGGGCTGAATCATCACAGTATAATCCTTCGAAATTGTATTAATACTCCTGTGAATAAATTAGTACCAGTTAAAACTTACATGCTTATGAAGCGGTGGAATATTTCGGCTGGTGCACATATCCCAAATTAATGAAACAGTTATGCAATAGCATATGAAATGCTTGAAAAAACACTGGATGTAACAACTTGCACATTGGCGGGGGAAATGTTGGCCCGCGCTCTTAAGTGCATGAAGGCATGCTGGAAATAAAAACACGCGAAGATCTGCTCAATGTGATTTTACTTGTCGTAAATTAAATGCGGTCCTCTAGGGAGGCAACTTACATGGGTGCCGGGCTTGGCCGGCCGGAAAAGGCTACAAAGAAAAATGCCACGAAGCCATGAAACTTGTTAGGTGAAATTTATGCTTCACCTGGCAATGCAAGCACCGGGGAAGGTGAGGGGCAGTGTATCCATGTGGCGAATATGAACAAGGTTCCAAAAATATTAGACTATTGATAAGCTAAATGACTGATGCTAAAAGATGCTGGCAGCCCAGAGCACTGCAAAGCAGACATGACATATGCGACCGACCCCTCTCGATAATTTTTGTCTACTTATTCATCTCTTGTTGTGTGCTGGCCGGTTTGGTGGCAATACGTCATGAGGGACTATTTCCTGACCCAATCCTTCAGGAATAATTACTGAACACATCACACTTGCAAATAGACTCTTAGATAAAATATATAATATGTTAAAGTGAACAAATAAACACTTGCATGAAAGGTGAAACGAGGTGAAGATGAAATATGTTAGATGTAAACAAACCAAACACTTGCAATAAACACTTTTAATGAAACCACATTAAATAAGGGCTCTTATCGGATTGTCTCTTTAGTACCTCATATAGTGGTTTGTTCGGCATCTACTGTAAAGCCCTTTTTATGTCGTCCTACTACCACACTTTGTATTACGTCGCACTGTGTCGCACTAGGCTATTCTGGCCATGCACAGCACTGGTTGCACCACATTATGCAATTTGTGTGCTGCATGAACACACCATCGTTACATAGGCATAGACAGCTGATCTATGCTGTTTTGAGACGATAGTGTGTGGTGAGAAAACTGTCTGAAAGAAGAGGAATGTGGCTGGTGTCAGTATGTTCAATTCCTGTAGAATCTAATCATTTCATAAGCAGTGGTAATGCACGCCAACATAAAAGTAGCCACTACATGTTCGCCCGCAGTGAATAGGCAATTTATGTCGTTCGTCGGCCAACTTTGCAGGCTAGACAGCGAACATCTGGATAAGATAACCAGTCCAGCAACCATGAAGACATATTCACTACACAGTCAGCACTGCATGTTCAGCCCATCCTACATAATGTTACACTGTGATAACTTCGATATCGTGTTTACCCATGATGATAACTAGTATAGTGAAGCAAGTCTCGAACTCAGGTCCCTACTGATGGCTGCTTGCTCTCACCATATTAGTTTCTACAGTCGACCGCTAGAGAGTGCAATGGTCTGCATTCCACTACCATGCTCGTTGAAGAACCAGGACCTGCTTTACATGATGCCCGATTGTTCACACTGCATGCTAGTATGCATTTCTCATCTCGGGTTGCCTCAGTAGATGTCTGCCAGCTGTGTGTGATTTCAAACATCATCACGGTTGCTGATATGGTTACCTTATCCGCTGTCTAGCCTGCGAAGTTGACTTCTCAACTTCTTTACACTCGTTCATATTTCCATTTTGGAGATGCCTTTTGCTGCTGCTGCTCACTCCCATTGTGTCTTGCACCAGCTCCTGATGTGTCTGTAATGGTTGCACTACCTTAACGAAGAATGTCTTCATCCTGTTACATGTAGGTGTTTCTAGATACATTTTATTTCATGCCGTGCATATACGAGAATGTATTCTTTTGGCAGACTAACACTGCAGACCAACATGTCTTCATGTATTATAGCATTTACTGAAGGTAGTTCCACACTAATGATGTTGATACCATAATGCTTTATAGGGCTCATTGCTGTTGACGATATCAGAGGTGTTTACAGATGGTACAACTTCAATCGATGAATTTTTATGTAGATGAATGTAGATGTAACAATCTGCTTGCCGCCATGGTTGACACTGCCGAAGAGCTTTTATACGATTGTCTCTACATGGTGATGATGGTTCGTGTATCGGGTTGACACAGTGTTAGCTCTTGTTACTTATGACTTTCAGACTGCAAGTATTTGTGATGAACGTACATTTAGTATAGTCATGTGAGAAATTAATTTTTGTTTGTTCATTGCTTAATGTGCACCATTCTTCAATGTGTATAATACACATACAGTCATTTTGTTTATACACATTTTTTCTTTCATGTAATCTAGCGGTGGGCTGGAGAAACTAAGATGGTGAGAGCAAGAAGCAGTTGGTAGGGATCTGAGTTCGAGACTTGCTGCACTATACAGGTTATCAATATGTATAAATTCTATATCGCAGTTATCACAGTTGAATGTTACATAGGTTGGGCTGAACATGCAGTGCTGGCTGCGAGGTGCATACTTCTGCATGGTTGCTGGACTGATTACGTTATCCAGACATTCACTGTCTAGTCTACAAAGTTGGCCAATGAACGACATACATTATTTATTCACTGCAGGCGAACATGCAAGTCATGTTGGCGTGCATTACCTTTAATATTTACCTGTGATATGATTGGACTCTCTATGGTGTGCGATACCTTATTTTTCAAGGATAGTGCATTGTCCCCACCACTATTAGGATACATGAGTTCGTTCATTTCAGTGGCATATGAAACAAATAAGTATATTTTGTCAAGAGTGGTGATGAACTTACAGTACTTACAGTTGCCGAGTTACTTTCTTGGTCAGTAATGTATACCACGCATGGAAATGGAGGACTTTGTGCTTTATGAGTTCACAACGAGATGTGCTCGCGGTCTACATTCCTGATGTGCTTACAGTTCTAGCATTATAAATGGTATGTATTCAACATACTTTACACTTGTTTAACTTACACAATGGCAAATGGGTAGTTATTATATTCATGATGTTCGGCAGTGGAGTGAATGTCTTACTTCCACTCGCTTCCCAAATGAATGACTGTGTATTCACTGCAGGTGAAGATGTAATAGCTACTTTATTGTCGGTGTGCATTACCACTGCCTGTGAAATCATTGGATTCTATGGGGATTGATTCTACGATACCACATTATCAAAGGATGGTACATTATCTCCACCATTGACAGAGTATATGATTTTTTCCTATATAGCATATGCATGTTTTGTCAAGGGTGTTATAACTACAGTACTTGAAAGTACCGAGTTACTTTCTTGGTCGGTAATGTATACCATGCACGGAAAGGCAGGGCAGTCATTGTAGCCTGTGCTTTGGTTCAGTTCACATAAAGAGCTACACTCGCGACCTGCAGGTCTTCTAAAACATCTAAACCAGTTAAGGCAAAACCTCTGCTCTACGCCTTCTCAAAGCAGAGTATATAGATAGTTGACATGTGTGTGTTGCGATTTATCCTTATTCGCCATGGGCAATTCGTTTCGTAATGACTTTACAGTTCTTGCATTATAAATTGTATGTACTCGAAATAAGTACATGTACTTTTTGCTCGAGTGCTGACATCTCTCTTGCACAACTAATGGTGCATGTGGTTTCGCATGTGCTTACAGTTCTGGCACTAGGTGTTGAATTCTTTTCGGAAAGGGACATTCACTCTACTGGTCTGCCATCCTAGTGGCCATTTCTCGACTAGTACCATTCTTCGACTTACCTGCCTGATGCTTGTGCTGTTAGTCGACCACAGCATTACAGATTCTCACGTTGCTCATGCGGAGGGTTGGATGCATTCTGCTGCTAGTGTTGGCCGGTTTCGTTTAACTCGGTCGTACATACGATGTTCTGCCTAGGACGGTCAGGTCGTGTCTAGCATCAGTGATGGCTGAGTATTCATTGTGGCAGCATGAATTACAGAGTATGAATGTCCTTCGCAATGAAGGCTTGGTACACGACGAACTGCATGTGCGACAAGAGGCGGTCATGTCTCAATGTGCTACTACTATGGTCTTGGGCTATGGAGGACTGGATTTGGGGCAATTGTGACATGATGTATAGACTACCTGTAATTACGCGCATTGAAGGCTTTGTACATGAGAGTAGGTTGGAGACAGAGTATGGCCACTTATAAGTATGGGCTCAGTACACGAGTGCAGGTCGGGTTATGATGAAAATGTGTGACTATCTGTAATTGCGAGCATTGAAGGCTTGGTACACGATTGCAGGCTAGGCCGGTCCTTCCACGAAAGCATGGCTACTGCGGTCTTGGGCTGTGTAAATCTAGAGTGCGGGTAATTGCGACACAATGTACAGACTGCCTGTAATTACGAGCATTGAAGTCTCGGTACCCGAGTGCAGGTCGAAGACAGAGTATGACTACCTCTCGAGCAACGACAGTCGGGTCGGCTGCTGATAATGGTATGATGATTTCGATTCGTAAGGTCTGTTTGGTGTACTGACGAGGGTGGCCTTGTCTTCTTTAGCATAGTTGAACACATACAGCACCCTGTGCTTGTGTGATTTTGCTTGTTGGTAAGTAGTTATAACTATTTTTCGTTTACATTATCCTTACATTGGTGTGTGGCAGTGTTGACCTTATCGTTCCCAGCACTTTATGTGACACTTTTTTCGCCTAACATAACTCGATGTTCGCGAATTGGTTGGCAAATGTATATAACTGTTATGCTGTTTGCCATGGTGTGTAACGATGTCATCTCTCTTGGTGATGATTTAGTTTCATTCGATTCGTAGGGAAGGTATTCCGACCAGGACGACCTGGTCGTGTCTAGCATCATCGAAGTATACAGCAACCGATGCTTGTGCTGGTTGGCAAGCACATGAAATCCTCTCGTTACGGAAAATTTCATGTGAGACTTGTCTGGTGTACCACCTTGGAGCCCTGACGCATCTCTTTCGACTAATGTTCTGTGACATCTCTACGAATTTCCGAGACCTGCGCTGTCGATCGTCCGGTTCGACAGCCAACTATGCTGTGTGATTAGGGCGTACTTGACACATGTGTGGTGCGACTCTAGCCTAATGTATGTTGGCATGCTTTGCTCCGTGTCGCACCAGTGGAGAGCTTGAGACATGTCCCCACCAAGATCCAGGGCGTTAGGTGAACGACACTAGGAAGGAGTAAACCATATTAAAATGAGACAACTAAGGTAGAATGACAGAGTACGAGACTCTGCACCTCACCAAGTGAAAACTAAGGTGAAATGCCAGTGCAAGAGACTTTGAATCCCGGCTGGGATGCCAGATGAAAGGAAACCTGCGAGTATACCAGCCCCTTCTGCAGCCAGGTGATGGTGTAAGCATCTTCACTGTTGGCATCATTAGCATAGGTGAATCTAGAAGGATAAACCTCGCTGGTTTACAATGACCCATGCGAGTTTCTCCTCACCACCCACAGTTTGTCGCGGACGTCATTGGCTTAAATGTGTCCAGAAGAGAAACCTTCGTCAGTTCGCATACATGTCTGGTGAATGTGTATGCACTTTATTTATTCTCCTAACCACACAACATCTGTCGAGAACATCATTGGTGTGTCCAGAAGGAGGAAACCTTGTCAGCTTGTGATGACAAGTCTGGTGAGTTTGTAGGGCCATGTGAGTAATTAGTTCTCCTAACAGTACAATGTTTGTCGAGGACATCATTGGCTTAGGTGGGTCTCAAAGGGCTATCTTAATGACATTTGGTATTGGAGCTGTTAGCAAATGTCTTGCTGCACTCGCTTCCCGATGAACGGCAAACATTACCTTTGTACCTCTCGTTATGACTATGCAGCTTATCACTGTGGGAAAACATAACACTGTAGTTATCACAGTGGAATGTCTTATATACTGGGCTGAATAAGCTATAGCTACATTCATGTCGATGTATATTACCACTTTGACTACAATGTATTGTCACAATGGTTACATCGACATTGTAATGCTTGCAGCGACTCCTCAGGGCCCCTTGATGTTGAAAGTTTGTAGTCTGGTTAGTGCATAGCCCCATGCCAGTATTTACATTATTTCTTCTCCTAGTCGCGCGATATAGTGTGTGTAGGCCGATATATGTATGTGTGTATGCTATTTCATCTCTTAACACTTATCATGCAATGGTGGTCGTGTGGTCAAGGTGTAGGACTGGTAACCAAAGGATGTCCGAAACGAACCCACATGCCTCCTGCATTTTTGACTCGTGGTTGTATTGCGAAACAGTTCGGAAATTGCAGCCAACTATATGTATATGTGCTCTTAGGTCATATTTGGCCTGCAACTCTTTTTGTTGTCAGAGGTGATGTCTATGTTATGACTTTGGTAGTTGTATCTCAAACGATTCATAGATTACGGCCAACTAGGCTTATATGTGCTCTTAGGTCATACTAGACCTCTCGATCCTTTCCGTTCTCTTGGATGATCCTTACATTCAGAATTTGGCAACTATATGTAAATTGGTTCTGAACTATTCTTATAAGTAGACATGGGGTATACTATACCCTGCAACCCTTCTTGTCGTTTTGGATGATGTCTACGTTATGAATTTGGTAGTTGTATTGTGGTGTAACCACACGATTTATTACACAGTTTCAGTTCAAATATATATTTATTTACATCAACTCTAAGCTGATTTTTCGTAAACATTATTATTTAAAATACAATATTAAAACAGCTACCCAGGCGCCCACCTTTGGGCCTATCAAAGCTGGGAGCAGAATAAAAGTAATTAAAATATTGATATTATATAAATATTGTGCAAGCTCTTTCATATAACTGAAGCCAATGCAGACAATAAAAACACTTTATGAGGCTAGTACTTTCAAAATTCCTTTAACTTAAATTACTTCAATAAAGAACAAAGTTTATAAGCATATTTTGCTTCAGTTCAAATGATTTACAATACAACAAATTAAAACTCATGCCAGAGCACTATTTGGCCTCTCAAAGTCCGACATAAATAAAATCCTTTCTCTTTAGACAGATCTATAACCATGGTAAAACTCAATACTGACCTTTGGAAAAGTCAGGAGACGAAATAATAATTAAAAATGACTAGAATTAAATAAGGTGGGTTACCAAACTGCGAAGCACGAACACGAATCGATGCGGGCCCTTTTGACTGGCCATCACATTTACAGGCAACTCGGCTCCTACCAATTATATTGTTAAACAGTTACACAAAACACTGGAAATCCAACACACTAAAATCATGCTATTTGGCTCCACAGCTAGCAAGTTACCCCAAAATGGAATTTTAAAACATGTACAACTAAAGCCAAACAAAATTTGGAATACTGAACTATGAAAAGCTCCAAATGAATTGTAACCAGGACTGAAACAAATTATGTTACCATTCTCTCTAAAGGCGAACCCACCTTAAAGTATATCGTCTCTGCAGTACACCAATGTTATTGCCAGCTCACATGCTGATCCGAAATTTTAAGAGGGTCATGACATGGACCTTAAGCAGGAAGACTAATATAAGGGTATTCTCAATGTGGAGACCAGAGTAGAAGTGGCCGAGCTATGCCCTGATGCAAAAAGCTGTCCACTTCAAATTACGTAATAACTAATCACAGAGAAGGAAGTCACACATCCTAATGAGGGTGGGGATACCAAAGAGTAGGGAAGGAGAAAGGAAAGGGAGGGAAACCAAAGAACTCGGGATACGAGATAGCAGTTCATACACTTTAAAACAAACAGCGCACTCTATAATGACGATACAGTCCATCCAAACTTCGCAGTATCTTAAACAGTTTGGAAATTACAGCCGACTATGCGTATATGTGCGCTTAGGTCTGGCGAGTGTGTAGGCAGATGCTGGTATTCGGCACCATGTTACGATGCCAGGTCGACGGATCCCAAAATGAATGACAGAGCATGAGACTCGGCACTCGCTATGATACTAGGTCTAAAGGGTCCCAGGCGAGAAGTTGCAGGGGGCTATGAACTCGAACATTCTTCAGGCAAGATGGATGTCGCTGGCATTGGTATGAAAAAGCATGACTAGCAGGGTGACCCCCACACCTCCATCCCCACACTTAAGGAGTCAATGCTACATTGCAAGAGCATGAAGTCGGGACACCAAGATGACAGCCAGGAATGTTTTCTCAATTGGGTAGGATAATTGCTAAATCCGTCTGAATATTTCTCATTTTCTGCCTGATTCTGCAGTATTGAGCAAATTCCGACT
Organism: Dryococelus australis; assembly: GCA_029891345.1. Classification (NCBI taxonomy): domain Eukaryota; kingdom Metazoa; phylum Arthropoda; class Insecta; order Phasmatodea; family Phasmatidae; genus Dryococelus; species Dryococelus australis. The sequence continues at coordinate 403,001,124 of CM056993.1, read as the reverse complement.
CATTGAGCAAGTGCGCACTTTCGGTGTGCGAAATTTTCCAAAACTGCATGGTTGTTGTGCAAAATTTGGGTGGTTTTATGGACTTTTCTGGCTATTTTGGTAGTTTTGTGCTAAAAACAGGCCGTTTCTGTGCGAAATGACAACAGATATGGCGGTTTGGCAGTCCCCTTGTCTCCACCCCCTATCCCCTGTAACAGAAAAAATAATTTTATACTTCTCCTAGCTGTCAGATATTGATTAAAACTTTGTATGGGTTCGCATGAATACTAAATAGAAACTAGGGCACGAACCTCAATAATAAGCTCAGAAAACTTATGCCATTAATCGAATCGTAAACATCTTATTTCATTCAAACCCTAAACTATCCACTTGAAATTTGTATCCCCCCTTGAGTATACGTTCCTAAAACATTCTCCCATCACAGAGAAGAAGTAGCAGATATGAGCCTACTTTCCTCAACATGGGTGCAAATACCGTAATGTTTTAATAATTTTTTGAAAGCTGAGTTGGTAGGTAGGAGTTGTTGCCTTGTTGACAGCAATATCATTAGAGATTAAACCAGAAACATATGCAACAGTAGTGACACATTTACAAATACACATGTGACTTATCGGGACTCGAACCCAGGAAACCTCGTACTATAACCCAGTGTGCCATCATGTGCTTAATCGGAGGTCGTATTCGAGCGTCAACTTCGAATTTAACCAGTCTCATATTTCGAATGATAGAGTTTACTAACATAAAATACTTACAGGACCATCACTTTGAAAATAAGTGACTGAGCTACTTAAAACATATAAGTTCACATTACCTACGATAGTGTTAATTGTGTGGAGAATTCGGTACAAAGTTGCAGATAATTGAGGTTTTGTATAGACAGATTTGTTGGTAACTGCCAGCATTCACATTTAATTTGGAATTGGTTACATGGTTTCGACGATAGTGTTTACAAAACTAAACTAAGATCTTTATGTGGCTGTCATTTTGAAAATAAGTGTCTGGCATACTTAAAGCATACCACATCTTACACATGTGCTGCAGTACTACTTGTTTGCAAAATTGGGTAAGAATATGTCAATTGTTTACCAATATACGACATAAAAACTTTAATTATAATAGTACGCTATTTTACAATTTGGCTGACATAAGTGGTTGTGTGTTGGCTAATATGAGGCTTGTAATATAGTTTTTCAGCATACAACACTTGGTCGAAATTGGTTGAATATTAGAGTAGATATATCAAATAAACCTAATATGTTTGTATGGTGACCATTTTAAAAATAAGTACCTAATATATTTCAGTTACTTATGTTTACCTGACCTGTTCATATTATTGCTTACGTGCCAAATAGGGTGAGAATTGATTTGATTGGTTTGAGATATAATGTAAAATGTATTTTTTTTTCATTTTGTACTATCCTACAAAATGGCGGACTAACAATACCCATGTTAAAATGTAACTCTTGCACAATGTTCTACTAGCATACATAATTCGGTTTAAATCAGTTGATTGGGTCTCGAGATGTCATATAACCTTAAATATTAAAATGCCTGGCTTGGTCGAAAACTATAAAAGTCAGGTATCCTTTCTAAGTACTTTAAATGTACGAGTTTGACAAAATTCGGTTCACACGTTCAAAAATTGAAAATAAAAGGGAACACACATGCACACACACAGATAGGAATGTGATCTAATAAGCCCTTATTTCCTTCGGAAATTAGGCTAAAAATGACCCAAAGATCAGGATGGTATTCGAAATACGGAGCCTGGATGGCATTCTGTCACCTTTATTATTCATATAAAACTTTTCTTATTGCATTTATCGTGCATTAAAAACCACATTTATTTATATTAAATTTATTCCAGCTATTTTTAATAAGACATCAATTGGGAGGTTCTTCCATGGAAAACAGTAGCGTGTTTTGGTATGTTCAGAATCGTAGTGGTTCAGAACCATCACGCCCCTACTACTGTCCAGATACATGGTACGTGGCATGGAGTAGGAGTTTCAGCTCGGCGGAGTAGGATATAGGAAGCCAGCCACCTGCCGTGACGTCATATGCGTGGTCTCACTGGGCAGTCGTGGGCGATCAAGTCATGATGTCATTGCGGTTGTCTTGGATTCCCAATAATAACAAGCATACTTTGATGCAAGAGACATACATAGAATTATCTACTGGACTAAATGATGAAAAGGGATGGGGAAGACAGAATGATCATTTTCACATCTTGCATCAAACGAAGCACAGTGACTTTGGATGCTGTAATGATCGACATAGGTCGAGACATCACACGACCAGAAGCCAATAACGAGCGAGTAATGTGACGTCAATATTTAATATTTTCCCCATTAACGCACCGTAGTGGACAACAATGAGAACATAAGGAAGCAGTACACTTAGCGCGAATTTCGGAAACTATAGCAAGTGTGCCATTAGTTGAGGCATGACATTGAGGAATGAAACTGATTGATAAAACTGAGTCTTGAATATAGATTTCGATGCTTCGAACCAATTACTACAAATGATTCCATCATGAATAATTAAAATCTGTCTCCAACGAAAATTAAAGATTTTCTGTTTGGCATAACCTATACCCATTAAACCAAGTAGGCCGTCAGGCCGACTCCAAGAACTGATGAGTATGCGAACAAGGTGAGTGGTCAAAACTGGCGCGAGATGTAATAAGGGATCCTGAGAAAGCGATTGCCAGCCACAGGCATGCACACCCCGTATATAGCGCCTGCAGACTTGCACAATATACACAGTAGGAGAACCACTCTGTTCCTGGAGACGTGGCGTGGCTGTCTTACCTGCAGGAAGTACATGTACGCTCCTGGGGCTGTGTCGCTGCAGTGGAAAGTTTTGCATGAAAACGGTGCGTCCTGGGTCGTTGCAATGCCGTGCAGCTCAATAAACCAGCCTCAAATATCCATAATTACTGGCGATGAAATGTCGTATGCAATAAGAGGGTGGCTAGCTCTGTTATTCTTATATCGGCGAGAGAAATTAATCACGGTTGCTCTTAGGTTGAAGATCTCGATAACATAAAACTATGTCCGTAGAGCTGTAATTTAATTCTACTTCGCTTCCGTTATTAAAAAAAAAAAAAAAAAGTTAAAAATAAGGTATTCAGTGGCTCATATGCCTGTTAATAATCAATTTAGGTAGAAAGTGTTCTGTATATTTTACGTTTAATTTTGCATTAGGAATCACCTCGCGAACTTTGTCGGTCGAATTCATCCCCATCCTGTAGAACTGTTTGTGTTCATCTGAGCTGAAGCTAAAAGCCTGGACGGATACTCTGCAGTGATGTGTCTTTCGGGAGCGTTTAATACACTCTCAGTCGTCTTTCTTGAATAGCGAAAGTAAAATTATAGCAGCGCATTTTTAAAAATTATAGTGTCAGAGCAGCAGAAATGTAGGCATTCAGTCTTCTTTAAACTTGACCGCTACTACTCTTTAAGTTATCACTATAACTGAGAACACACTATTCTCGTAATAGTGACTCAGTAAACGACAAAATTAGGTAAAGTGTAAGTGGTAGAAAATTTATTACTAGAAACCAATAATCACGTAATACTGTACCCAAAGGCTATTTTTCTTGACATTTTGATCGGGTTGTATAAATCACTTTGAACAAGTTCTCTCCGCACTTTACGGTCGAAAGAACCATACATTAAAGCAGTACCTAGTCTTTCACAAAACGGTACACACACATGTATTTACACTTTATCCGGGATTCCAATCCACAAATAACTTCTCTCGCCATAAAGTTAAGTTCCAATCAGTCACGCCATAGTCTAATTTCCTTTGGCTCAACACAGAGGTTTTGCAAATTCAAGCGTGTATTTTGATAGATTAACAAAATTAACTTTGCTGCTTTTTAAGTTTTGTTTACTGAACAAAATATTTTGTTGGGAGAACTAAATATATTTTTTAACTTTAACAAACCGATATTTTGTTTGCTGGAACAAACTTTTGTCTTCGCGCAAATTTTTATTTTCTCTAAATTTGTACTGCATAAAAAATTGTTCCGAAAATTAGTTGGGTTTTGTACATCTCCGTCTCCTTATACTACCCACTTCGCACTGTTAATGTAACACTGAAATATAGGCTCAATTCAACCTGTTTATTTGCTAATATTGGTATTTAACTACCATATAACCATAAATCTCTTGTATTTTCCCTTCTAAACGGCAGGGCATTAGGTTATTATTTGCATAATTGCTTACCATGCCAAGGAATATAATGTACATTTGTACATTTTTTAAACAGATTGTGGTCCCCATCGAAAATATCATCCTGAAGAAAGCACTATTAAAAAAAAAAACGATTTTCAGATTTTACTGCTTGGACCATTTAATGAAAACCAATTTTTTAAAACTCTCTTTGTTTTATTTCAGGTTTATAGTTTCTCGAAATATTGTGGAAATGCTGTTTTCGTTTTAAAAACAAATTGAATATAAAATAGGTAATTGTGATGGAATTGAAAACTTTTGAACATCGCCTTGACTCATGTGTAGAGATATTTGTAGTTACATACAATTCCCGCTCACACTCTCATCTAACGTTCGCCTTCAAATATATTTGACAATAAAACTTGAACACTAACTACGCCCAGCATTCAACAAATTAGATAAAATGTTCTTGAATGTATTTTCAAATGTGCCACACTGTCAAATATTTTGACTGGGAGGATGTAGTCTGAATTTTCATTTTAGAATTATTTTCACAGTCAGATAGTACTTTTTTATTTCTGTGCAGCCAACTACAGGAAGAACCGTAACACATATTGTGATTTATTTTCGCTTCTTTAAAATATCTATATATTTTTCGCCAAAGATATTTCTTGCACAATTACATTTAATGTCCTTGAGTTCTTGATATTATGTATGATTCACTTAAAACAGTATTCAGCTCAGAGAGATTCTCTACGAATAAATTATCTTCATAGTCAAATTTAGTTACCATCAGTTAGTAGAGCACACGATCCACTTCTGGACAACCTAGCACAAGAGTGGACTAAGTCGCATTTGGTGCACGAGTGGGCTAAGCGCCCAATGATATGCAAATATGATTAAAATGGATTGATTAATTCGATTAGCTTGATTATTCAATTAATCGATTAATTAAAATTGATCATTGGGATTGATCGATCAATAAAATAATGTTTTGATATCAATTATTTTATATTAAAGAATTATTAGATTTTAAAGAATCATTGTATTAATATGCAGAGCAGGATCGATGTGTTCTCTGTGATGTTCTAAAGTCAACTGACCACAGGAGTGGGTTGTAATTTTTTTATAGTAATTAATGTTGGTGAAAGAGTGGTATAAGGGCAATTTTTTATATATTTATTATTTGTGACTGATATGCAGAGCGGGCTATATGGCCAGGTCGAATGTCTGGAGGCATACTGAGTATTTATCTATTTTAGTTACAGGAGGAATGTTTTCTTTTCGGTGAAGTAAATATTTTTTTAATGAAAAGAGACAATCTATTAATAAAATTGAAATCTAAGAATCGAGTAACTACTAACTATAATCACACCTCAAATAGCATAAAAGGAACAAACTATTTTAGCGAAGTATATGAAATAAGTATGAATAATTCAAAATATACTTTAACCAAAAGACTTTAATAGTGTGATTTATATTAATATCCACAAATATAACTGAATTAATTAAACAAAGTTAATTAAACAAACAAAATTCCCAGCTGATATAAAATTACAACTCACCATTACTCGACACCTCCTCCCAACATGAACGTACTACACCCTCATTGGCTCTCAAAAACGCATCGAAATACAGGTTAAAGCAGACGAACAATATTCTATATTCCACCTAATGCCTTACAAAATTATTGAATACATTAATTACTATGTGAGGTGCTAATTGCAGAGCAGGTGGAGCAAGTTGTAGAACAGGTGGAGCAAGGTGTGGAGCAGGCGGAGGAAGCTGTGGAGCAAGCTGTGGAACAGGTGGAGCAAGGGTGGAGCAGGTGGAGCGATGGAGCTATGGAGCAATTGAGCTGATTGTGGTGCTAGTGTGGTGTTAAGTCTTAAGTGTTAAGTCTTAAGTGTGGATGTAGAGGCAGATGAGGAGGAGCAAGAATAGATTTAGTCTTGCAAATTGTATAATGTTTCTTTAAAGTGTTGTTGAAAAAATTCATTCCAATATTAGAAATAAGTGTGTGTGTGTGTGTGTGTGTGTATACCATGCATTTCAGCACACATCTGAAGACTAATATCTCTGATCAACATCAGCCATAGAGATTTTTTAAAGTGATACTCGATTTTTAATTGAGTTATGAGTTTGTATTTCCTTGGAAACTGGTTTAAAGTATTTTTGTTTGTTATAAGACAAAGTCGATATCAGCTAGTAAGGCTTGCCACTAAACATTCCTTAGCCTTGCTCTGCGGGGAAAGAGTCAGTTTACCTGAAGTCGTCCCAAACCATTATAATAGTGTAGCTTGTATCACCATTCCATTACTTTCAGACTTCATTCATAAGATTATCTCAATTACTCCCATCTCCTTTACTTTCAAAGTTCATTAATTTCTCAATGACATCCATTTTCATACTTTTTGGTTTTTTAAATCGTAACAGTAACCATTACAACTCACTCACAAATACTCCATCTCCAGTAATTACCAAAAAATATATTTAAAATGCGATAAAAGGAATTCAAACTATCAAATAACGACTCACATTATTTCCTCCACCAATGAATATTAAATTTTTTCAGAAATCATTCTTAATACTAAATTCACAAACATTTAAACAACTATTGCAAATATTCCAAGTTTACAACTAATATTCACAAGCATTTAAACAACTTTTCACAAACTATCAAAATTATTCACAAGTTTACAACTTCACAAACATCTACAAAAACATTCCTTAATATTATAGTTACATCTTAACACTAAAACACATAAAAAAAAAAAAAAAAAAAAAAAAAAAAAAAAATATATATATATATATATATATACATACATACACACACAAACATTCATTCACACATTCATTCCAACATCATTTAAAAATTATTATATACATTGATTAAAACTTAAAACTATACAAATTTAAATGAAACTGTGCTTCGGGGTGGCGTCCTTGTATTTCACAGCCAGGCTATATATACATTGATTAAGATAAAAATTATACATCAAATGGCGATTCGGGGTGTCGTTCGTTGCGGCGCTATGTTTGGCGTCCGCTATGGCACATTCGGGTAAGCTCCCCCAAACACACACACCAACAACTACGATGCCCCACACACATAAATGTAGCACTTTGTAGATCCTTAAATGATGTATTCCCATGCTGCAAAGAGTAATTCCTTGGTGACATAAAGGACACCAGGGGTTATTGGATCAATGTTAAAAGCCCTGCAGCTAGAGCTAAGCAGTAACTGTGAAGAAATATGTGGGAACGATATTTCGAGCGATGTCATTGCAGCAAATGCAGTAGGTGTGAAGAGAGCTGTGATGCAGATTGCAGTGTGGAGCAGGGTGTGGTGTTGGATATGGTGCTGACAGTGGTGGTGGCAGCCCTATATTTAAAATGGTGCTGTAACTGAAGTTGTTGGGGAAAATTTTTTTACTGTGGGATCCTGTAGTGACCCCAGGGTAAAGTAGATACTCCATCCGTCTCACACATTGGTGAAAATCTCGTGACCACACAAACAGAACTGGTATCGGGTCCCCAGAACCCTGGTGCAATTATCGAGGCAATATCGATAATCTTCATAACGGAGGGATTGCAGCATGTTAGGTTGTACACCCTTTGCCTTACATATACATTGCTTACACGAAACAATGTATGCATAAAGCTTGGGACATAAACATACAAAGTGTGTGATGGTGCAGCCGGCACATTCACCCTTCATCACTCTGGTACAGCCTTTGTTCTTGTGTGAGAATCCTTATGGTTATTGTGTCGAGCACATAGTTTGATGTATCAAACTGCGTCTTTAAATCTGGGGTATTACTTCATAAACATATATACAAGCGATTTCGTATATCAATGAATCGGTATCACAGTTTAGAAGGTGCAAAGCTGGCAGAGGAAATTTCTCACACATGTACAGATAATGAAATTCGTAAAGGGTTAATTTTGAAAGATCCAGAATGGCAACACCAGTGTACAAAGGCTTGTTAAACGTAACAGAGCTCTTTGACATTTCGACAAGGATAATATTCTCATCGATGATCTGTCGTGCCAGGACTGTAGGATGCCCAATCAGTTCTTTTGCTCCATATATAGTGTCATACCTGGTAACGACTCTTATGTCCCTTTCCCGGTTAACATTCTGCAAAGTTTTTCCATACACAGCATTAATCATAAGTTTAAAAAACGATTTCTCAAAGTCATTCGCAGCCTGAGCACATTTCTCAATATTAATTTCGATGTACAGAGCCATCCAAGCCTTCTGCTCAAAGCGCAAAATGCAATGAACAGAGTCAAGTGTGGCTCCATACATCAAGTACTGCATCAGTATTTCTTCATGAAGAACATAATTCTTCCATGGCGTGAGTGTCAAAAGAAGTTTTTCATGTGAGTCATTAGGAGGTATGCCATTTACTGGAGTCAAAGGTAGATCGTATAGCACCTCGTGGCATTCGTCTGGAAACGACAAATCCACTTCCGCGAAAAAGCATGTGTCCTTATTATTCACTATGTTCAAAAAATCCCACAATGAAAACACGTCAGCCTCGACCCACTCGAAATTACCAATAGGAAGCTTGCCTTTCATAGTGTGACTGTACAGGCCGTTTACGTCGAAATAACAGATGTATTTCGATGCCAGACTGGAATCGTACTCTTCGCCCATGTAAATGTTATTGGCTTCTGCACGCCTTCCGGAAACCTGGGTAATACCGGCCCTAACCCCACGTTGAACAAAAAGGTACATATCAGGGTCGGTCGACAGCTCAAGCCGTGCATCTGTCATCGACAATAAAACATCCCATGCAAGAGACGGAGCTGTGACATACATGTCAGGATCAAGACCATAATGAGCCAAACATTCGGTCCTGAAATTTTCAAACACATCTGCCAGCAAACAAGTGTCCACATGTAAATACTGAATGGCGTATTGCAGCAGGTTTATGCAGTGGAACGCATCCCATGCGACTTTGGCACGAACATAATCCTAATCGCTAACACCTTCACCTTTCATGATATTATGAAATGTGTCCTTTGGTGGGAGTGACGTTCACATCAGACTGCATTCGGACTTAAAAAAAGTCATAAGGAAACACTCCCTTCCTTTTTGCCAATTCAAATTGAGTGTTGTCTGGAAACATTGAGCGGGTGATACTCAATTCCACAGTTTTGAAACTACCTGCCAAAGTTTCCAGCAAGGTGCTCATGAACTGAAAAGAATCAATGAAACATAACTTGAGATATTGCACCTTTCCATTTTAGACAATCCCATTGGGAATACGTTTCGTGATGGACTTGTACTTTTCAAGGGCCATTCTAATCACCTCTATTATACCTATGTTTACGATTACCATGGTTCTACCAGATTCTGTTACATGACGTTCAGCCAATGGCTTTATGAGAAAGTGAGCATCATAGTTCTGCAGGTTATGAAAGACAGCGATACATTGTTTCTTCGCCAGTCTGAAGTTCAAATAGCATTTATTATGTGCGTGGCCTATTATTTCCCTGGTCAGATGGTCATGGTAGACCACAGTATCTGTACCGAGTTCCTTCATACAAATAAGACAACATTTCTGAGCCGCCAGCCTAGCTTCATCAGCAGGGGTTTTTGGCTTCATCAGAACAGTCATACTGTATATTCCTGCAACCCACTTTGTCACTTCAACCAATATATTTACTAACTTTTCCATACAATCATCACTCACAAACTCAAAGTAGCTAAATAGTGCTGGTTTGTACGAACAAACCAACAAAATGATACAAGTGTATGGAACATGTTGGTTGATTCTATTTGTATTACTCATATTATCATTGGGGAGGCAAGTGGACAAGGGTTTCAAATATGTCTGTGTCTCAATATGCGACGAAACCCAATCTTTGATGTTTGCTGTAACCCTGAAATTGCAAGTACTTGTCCCCAGTAGGGGAAAGTACTGTGGAAAACCTTATGTTGCTGACAGATATCATTATGGTTTGTGATTTTCTTCTCACTACTAAAGTATTGGAGATAACAATAGCAAACAAATTTTCTATGTATATCTTTACTTAACTGGCTTTTAAGCAGCCTTGACAAATCCTTAATGGAAACAAAATGCATATAGGCATCATTACCACAAGCGTGAATGTCCAATACATTTGTGTGTTGTGCATGTCGTACAGGAGAAATACGCATTGGTACGATAACCCTTTGCTTATCGAAATTCTTGTCAATAATTTTACTATCTTTGTCTAATACACAGTAGACATTGATATAAATGCCATTGTTCTCCTCAAACTTTCGAATATCCTGTAACACTACAGGAGTCGACAGCCCTTCAGTAACCAAAACATCGTGAGAATTTGTATATGATGTCGTTCTGTCGAAATGATGTGTAGCAGGAAACAAAGCTGATATAACGGAGTGATGGAAACACAGTCCTTCAGGATACTGCACATTAATGCAGGCTTTCTTATTGGCAATGAATTTGGGAAGCATAGTGTGAGCAACACCGATGGTGAATGCTCTAAACTACGATATGGGAACATCCATATGCAGAATTAGAAGCAGACTCCAGCCACTACCACGATTACTAAATTCCTCAAACCTGTTGTTTTTGAGATAAGGCTTAATTGTCTCATCATAGATTTCACCCACATTGGTTGAATGCAGGATCGGAAGTGATTTACTTTTAAAGTAAAACTTCTGCATAGCGCCTTCCTCAGCCAAAAAGGTTTCAAATATTTAACTGCTATGCTGACACTAAGCGTTATTGGCCAGGGTGATGCCGCTGTTAACTCTAACAAAGGGACCCTGAACCGTGTAAAAAATCTTTCAAAATCCATGTCAGACTCTACTTGATCATTACATACGCACACATCAGGCAGCCTACATGCGGATATCATCGTCAAAAGTTGATATCTCAATTCAGGCAATGAAGCTTCCACTGAGTTAGAGGAATCGGAAAACGAATTATTATCCATTTCCCTAGACGAAGTCTTTCTAATTGACTAGAAAGTCGGCTGTGAGACAGACGAAGCACTATCCGAATCACTCGAATTTTCTGTCAGATAGAAACAAATAGTCTAACAGGAGATCTACTTTTCCATGTTTGGGGGAAACGATCGTGTCCGATCTGTTGCGGCTGATGGTCTTTCCATGTGTGAATTAGTGCTCGAATCACTCTAGAATAGATCGTCCAACAAGAGATCGAATCGACGACTTTTAGGTGAAACGACAACATCCCGACAGATTGTACTAGGCGTTCTTTCCGTTTGCAACTCAGATTCAGACTCTGTGTCGCTAACAAAAAGATCGTCCAAGAAACTAGCAAAACTATGACGATTTCCCTCACTCATTGTGCCACAGTAAAAATTTTGTTTCCCAATACAGTAATTTCAGCACTACAAAAAATAATAGAAAGGGTTGCGTAGTGCTGGAAAGAGAGGAAACACATTATTATAATGTCTCGAAATGAAGTTGTGTTGTAACTGTAAATAATTGTTTTTTAAGCATACAAACATAAAAATATTTTATTATAAACACAGGGAAAATTTACTTTAAATTTTAAAATGACTGTATTAATTGGGGTTTTCTAAAAAAAAAAAAAATCCTCCTTTTGTAAACAAGCGAGCTGTGTGTTTACAACACATTTAATGCTTTTAAGCAAGTTATATTATTTTGACTATCAAAAATGATTTGTTTACAAAACTTCAAATATTGATTATAAAAATTAAATTATGTGACACTGTTAAAAGTATTTTGCCCTGTCAAATTTTTAAAAAATTAGCAAAATTGGTGCATTTTCATAAATTTTTTTTATAAAATTTTTTTTTCAGCAATGGGAATTAATCTGTTACTACACATCTGAAACACTTGTTTAAAATTTAAAATATTCTTAAATAAAAAATTACTTAAATCTTTTAGAAAATGTATATTCTTACAACTAAATAACATACTTAAAATCTAATTACAAATACCCAACCTATTTTCATTCATTCCACAATCTTTAGAAATACTAAGGTCCATTCATTCATCATACATTCATCCATCTCCAATCAACTCATTCAGAACATAGCATGGGCAGGGCTATGCGCACTCTGAATATGCTAGGTGCATCCAGCTTAGTTCCCAAATATTTTTCTATGTTCCATAATTCACTACCAAGCACACTTATACCCAGACTGTCTTAAAATTAACTTAATTGAAATACCTTTCACCTCACTCATACACCTATTTTATAAAAATATTTTTTCTCAGAGTACTTGGTATTTTGTTCTAGATGGTTTTAACATACTTTTGCGAGTATTTAACAGTGTAGAGAAGGCCTGAATTCGAGATATTGTCTCGACCTTCTGTCCATAGTGTAATACTATGGCGGTCATTCAGCATTGCCTTCTAAACACAAAAATATACATCAACAACCCTCCTAGAATTTATTGAAATGCATTTCCCCTCACGCTTGTGATGAGTGGCACCAAGTCACTGTAAACTTTTGAATAATCATCAAACTTACAAGTAAAATTTCTTAAAATTAATAGGCTGGACTATGTCGCACACACCCTCGAAAAATGAAAACAAATAAGTTATTAGCAGGCCGGACCACATCGCTAGACACCTATTCGAATACTTACTGTGTTTGGCTACCTGATAATTTGAGCCGCGAACTGTCCGACATGCACAAACACTTTATCACTTTGATTTTGCTGTTAAAAACCTCCAAAGTGACACAAAAGAAATAAGTAACTAAAATGTAATGTTCTCGCCAGGTTTACATTACCTTTAAAAGACGTTGAAAAACCTAGGCTGCCACAAAAACAAGTGGTAATGCACATATGAATTGTCACATGCAGCAGCAACCAGCTCTTGCAAACATATGTGTGGCCGACGGATGTTTCAGTGGTTTGTCGCCTAGTGCAGCACCGTCGATGGCGAGCGAGGAGAACTTCTTGTCCTGGCACGTGCGCACGCCAAAATGATGATGCTTGGTTACGCAGTTTCCGGCAACTTGGTCAAGAGGCCGGAAGTTTAATGATGTACTGTAATATTATTGGTGTTTTACTTTTCAATTAAGAAGACTCCTTAGGGAAATATGTGTTTGGTGCGTCGGTTCACCTTATTAGGTAACATCAACTGCCATTGGCCATGAATATCACGACCCCTCCCAGAAACAATTGACAGCTCTAATTATTTCTTGAAATTTCGTTTTTTTTTGAGGGGAAAATAATGCAATGCTGATTTGATCTGCAGCGCTAGGTAGCGGACTTGTGTATTTAATGCCTCTTCGTGCTTCCTTCTGGGCCAGTCAGTGGCCTCGAGGGGACAAGCTTCTACCAGACAAGTAGTATTATTGTTTGATACACAAATTTAGGCTCCTCAAGCGAATAGGTCCTTTATGTCATTTTGACGTTAGGCGAGGGCTATATGGCCGGAAATTGTTAAAATATTTTAAAACTTGCGAAATGTTGGCCTCTTAACCTAACTTTGACACTGTGACCTTCTGTAGCCAGTTTTGTACACTCACAAGGAAGTATGTGACAAAGTCTTGATAAGGCATTTTGGTGGTTGTAATCACTGGTAAACAAAAACAAATATTATGGTATCAGCTTTCTGAAAACGAGTTAGGTAATGGTAGGCTCTATGCGAGACTCTGTTGTATTTATTCTTGGAGAACCATTTGAAAAACTTTACGAAGTTTAATGCATTTAGCAAAATCATATTTACTCACGGGAGGGATTTAAGGCTGGCATTGCTGAGCAGATGCTCCCGTCCACATGAGATTGTGAGTAGATTAGGTATTAAACATTGAAGTTGCAATGATAATTGATTTCCGACCAGTGAGGTGTTAACAAATCGGGTTTCCTTATAGGAACAAAATGTATTCCTTAATGTTAGAAGTAACTGTCAGTGTGACAGACATAAATCTGCCATTTTCTATCGATGGTAACGTGGGGTAATTTGGCCACTATATTTGTGATGGCCTTCTATATTTACCAACTGTATGGCCAGTTAAAGACATAAACATAACCTGTGTGGAATTTTGCAAGTATTAGCTGAATAACAGCAAATTTATTGTACCTGAAATTTCTGGTTACATTTTACTCTATTTTTTGGCAACCTGGTTTTTATATAACATTTTAAATAGATTCGTTACTTAAGGGAGAGGAGACAATGTTAGCTTTTCCAAATGTATGTAAAATTCACAACCAATGGAAGTTTTTCCACATGTAAGTATAATGGCGAATGAAAAGAATTGAAAGAATCACAACCAAAATAAAAGAATATTAGCATACTTTTATCCTATTCCGAACAAGCAGAATGACACTACGAAATAATCTGTAAAACTACTAAAATATTAAACCATTTGTGGAAAACTAATTAGAAATTCTAAAAGTCGAAGAAATTCCGATAAAATAATTTAAGTGTATGCAGCATAACTATTTAAAATACACCCGGTAAAAACTCTTAACAACTATACAATTTTTCATAAATAATCACGCGATTATTAAATACAATTAGTTAAACAAGCATAAAAGTTATTAAACATATTAGCGCGATATCTAGAAGTGTTAAAAAACCCTAAATGTTAATACTGTACATACTTACATAAAGTGTAGTAGCAAAGCTGCTAACCAATGAAGGAAGACCTGGTTCAGACAGGCGAGAGCAGGCATTGACCACGGCTGACTGCTCCCTCAGGCCGGCGCTGTGCTGACCTCTGTCCCGGGCTAGCTGCTGGTGGATGGTCGCTCAAGCTGGCCCGGTGACCTGCTAACCCCATCGCGACAGACAGGTAGGGCAGTAGGGATGCAGCGGGCAGCAGGGGTGAGACGTCCTTCGGGCTCTAGTGGAGAGGAGGTCCATCCTCCATGTCGGCTGGATCAAGAATGGCGGGCGGCGCTCTGGCACATGTATATATATAAGTCGATCCTCTACTCCCCTCCCTCCCCAGGGAACCTATACAAACAAGACAAATAGCTGGATTTGTCAATAATATGTCATTGTAGTAAAGCAAATATGATTTCCTTAATTAATTAAATGATTTTAATGCAAAACTAAAAGATTTCTAACAAATAAATGCATTTCTCAATGTTTCTCAGTTACAGTTGTATTGAGTTGACACTTTTAATGTGAAATGTGTATATTTCTTCGGTGTTAGCAATTACATTTACTTTTAATTTGAATTTTCGTACATGTTCTACTATGCAATACGATTCTGGAACTTAATAGTCTTTGTAATGCAATACATACAGTTTTTGAAATATCTTTTAATTGTAATTTTTATTATATAACTTGTAATTGCATTGCATTGCATACATTAGTATATTATTATTCTTATAATATTGTATATAGTTTATAATGACTCTGAATTATATTAAATAGGAAACAAACCCAGCTTATATTAATCATGTCTTACCCAGAATTCGAACCTGGAACCCCACACTATAGCGTAATCTGACTTCGCCACAGGGGTTGGCGATGTAACACAACTATTTTTGTGTATTTGTGTTGGAAAATTATTTATTAAAAAAATATATTATGTGCGTGTTTGAGCTATTTGTAACGGAGTTGGGCTGGGTCTACATGAGCGGGGAAGACAGAGGCAGTTTGGGGATTGCTTTTACTGGATGCCAGGCCTATAAAAGGTTTTCCTACGCCCTCCACAGCGAGGAAGACAGTGGTGTGTCGGGGGAGACAGATCAGGGTTGGGAAACTGCTTTCAGCAGACCCAAAATCTACGAACTCGCCCAGAAATGTCGGTCTCTGCGTTCTAGTCACACGACAGAGTTTCTTTGAAATATTATTATTGTTTCTTAATACAGCATTTCAGTAAAGGTTTTTCAAAAGTGGTTAGAGTTCTAGCCTCCAGTTATTTTTTAAATTTTGTGTAGTCTATTGAAATTTTTCAAATTGTTAAGCATTTTAGGGATTAATTCTTAATAGTTTGTTGCGTGCACTTTGGTCATTCCTTTTTTGAGGGCTTATCTCATAGTTGGCTTTTTGTGCTGAGAGAGGGATTCACTATTTAACGTTGATTGAAAACCACCAGCATGCTCTGTTCCCGAACACATTTTGTAATAAAATTTGTGCACAGTAGGATTCACTCTGAAAGCTTAAATGTAAAGTGCCAAAAATTATTTTAACTTGTCTTCTTAGGGCTTTATGTAGAACCCCTTTTAACCTTAACGTGTAGAATTTATATACAATGCTTAAGCTTTCGTTAAGGATAGTATGACATTTTTAAAACTGTTATTTGTTCACGCATGAATGCACCTTGGCATTTTTTTTCTTGAAATTGCGATAGAGTTTATTTATTTGCTCATAAGAGACAAGTTTGTGTTTTCAGGTTAAGAACTATCTGTTCAGAAATTACTCTCATAGTTATATGATTTTTAACAGTGCCTAAACTTCACATATTTTTACAAGAACCATGCACTATTCTTTCTCTCTCTCTCTCTCTATTTATCAGAGTAATATTTTCTTGTTACTTAGGGAAACCAAAATATTTCACACTGTATTAATCAGAGCAATACATATTTCTTAAGACAACCAAAACATTTTTGTAAAGGGAAAATAAATATACAGAAATACATTTATTTTTAACACACACACATTTTATTCAATAATTTGCACATCCAGGATTTTATTTAAACAGTTTGTTCAAATACAAACGAGCAATAATTTCAATATCACACAGGAATTGGAGGTTTCAAATTCAAGCAACCAATCATTCCAATATTACACAAGCACAGGACACAGGTTGTTTCAAAAAGTACATGACATATTTTACAAGTATTAAAAAATCTATACAACATTTTTTTAAGGAACAAACAAAGTTAGCAAAACCTACACAAGGTGATCCACAAGGTGACCTACAAATATTTCAACGCAAGTAAGTATAGGGCGATCCACAAATATTTTAACACAAGTAAGTATAGGGTGATCCACAAATATTTTAACACAAATAAGTATAGGGTGTTAAACAACTTTTGAGCTATTTACAACTCCAGTAAACAAAGTTTTCAGACATTGTCATAAAATTGAATCAAAATATCCTTCTTCAAGTCTACTATTGAGGAGAGAACGTTTCTTACATCCTGGTTTTATCCTGTATGTTTGAATATACACTTCTTTGCATTCAGGAGAGTGTAACACAACACTTTCAACCAAGTCTGGGTATTTTTCGACATAATGTGAGTGCACATCTTCAATACTAGATGGCAGTGGTGTTGTTGCAGTCATATTAAAAATGGGACATTTTCTCGCATCACTGCATTGAATCAATTCATGGCTTTTTTAAACTCAAAGCAAGAAATAAATAACCTTAAAATTATTCCGTCACAAGACTCCGTAAATTTGTGGAGAATTGAGCTGCACCATAACATATACGATACATTATACTTGCCTGGTTTCACGCTAATGTAGGGATTTCCAGGATGAAAGAACATGATGTTATGTGTTTGCTATCCAACACCCAACTGAGAACAATTAGCAAGGAACAATGTATGTATATTGATCAATTCATTCTCTAACATTGCAAGTTAAAATGTGTTTGAGGACTAAATTTTAATTTTGCTAATTTTATTGCTCAATGCACATAACACTTTGAAGAAACACACCCACTACATAATAAGTAGCCAAACTATTCATTATAGTGTACAAACATATGAATATTATTGTCACAATCTTCGTAATACTGAAATGGTAAAACATTGTCTGTTGTATAGATCATTTATTCCAAATTCTGTTCTTCCTCACAAAAGCTTGTTACAATGCACTCGCCCTCAGTTTTAAAGTTATTTTTTTCTCTAGCCTGTATGGTCTGTACTGATTTACAAGACGATTCGAACTGTTACAGTTAGTTAAACTGAAATCAAAATTACATGGGTCATTACATGTTGTCAAATAACCAGGCCAATATGAACATTTGAAATGAATGTCTGACTCACACTTTTCTTAACAACTACATGTGAATATGCTACTCTATAAGTAACATAAAACAACCCATTTTGAATAAATGCATACTAACAAGTAGAAGAGAACATTATTCTGAATTTGCCACTTCGCAAGCTTAGATATTACATACTGAAGGAAAAACTAAACCAGCTTGTTCGGAAATAAAGTTCTGGATGTCTCCATCATACATTTCCTTCCAATGGATAGTGGTTCCCTGATGAGGTCTGGTGAGTTGGTAGGCGATTACCCAATTGCCGCATTTCTCTTCTAGCTCCTTGCTTAGACTAACTGACATCAGCTCTTCAAATGTAGATGGTAAATCACTGTCGGCGCAGAGATACATCACAGCACAATCTCTGCATGCTAAGCCTACACCAAAGCGAATGCCGAGACTGGAATTGAAAGTGTAGCTCCAATGTTCGATATCATTACACACTTGAACTTGTAGAATACTGCCATATGGCTTAAAGAATACTCTCCTGTAACCTATTTGCAGGACTTCGAATATGACTGTGGGGTCGAAGATGATAGCCATGACTGACACTTTAATATTATACAGTTTTCTTTATATAGTATTTCATTTAAGTGCTTTTGCTTAACCAAACATTTCATTGCTACATGCCACAAGGAGACTTTAATTATTGGTTACCTATGTATGTAACATGTTCTAGTTGTCACATTGTAGGTATAGAACAGCAACATTCTTTCTGCATGATGTATTCAATTTTCTTGTGTGACGTGCATTTTGTTTTGAATTTAGAAAAGGCTTCAAATGCTAATTGACTCTCATTGCAAGGTAGCGTACTGCCAGGCTGCAAATTATACAAAGGACAAAATTTTCGCCCATAACAAACGTCGAACACTTTAAAATGTAATGGCAATGTAGTTTTACGTTACACATTTGAATTTCTAGAGGCCCGTCTTCTTCGTGTCGATACCACACTGGCGTATTGAAGTGTTGAGTCGAACCTCTCCATCGTAACTGATGTGCTGTTGCTGTATGTTTGTTCCTTTTTTTTTCTCTCCAAAGAATATATGTTTTTCACACTTTGCCGGGAGTGTACCACAGAGTATATTTAAACATTATCTTGGAATTTTCCTAATTTTGGCTTGGTTAGATAAAATTTACAAACACAAACATTACTCTGCCAGACCTCATATTGCCACATTCTACAAGGCGATATTTTAATACTGCTACTTCCTTGTATTTACTTGGTGTGTTGTTTGTTATTACATCTTTCAGTCCACATGGTGGGAGTTTCGTAGAACTCTGTACTCACTTTATATTTAATTCGTATAGATCCTGGTTCTGTGATTATTTCTTCACTTCTGTTTTTAAAACACATCTCACGACGAACAGGGCAGTTCGCTATTGGGTCTCATGTTAAAAACTGGACAATCATCTTGGTCGTAACACAATGCTTGTTCTGTGTATTTATTTCCTGCGAAACTTTGTGCAAAGTTCCAATGTTCATCTCCATTACACATTTGAAATTGGGAGTGTATGTTCTTTAGAGACTGGAACCACACTCTCTTGTAACCTGGAGTAATACTGGAGTATGTCTGCTCTGGATTGAATGTCTCCATTGGAAAGTTTTTACGCAGGTCTGAACCTGTAACAAACCAATTTCCTAAATTATTATCTTTACATGTAGGTAGCATGTTGGTACAAATATTCTCTTAGAGTTTTGCATTAGCGTTACGAACAGAACATTTTTTTATCACAATGATTAGTGTTATCTCGTTTTATTAGCGAATTAATGCTTGAAATTCATGATATTTCCTGATGTTTACAATTTCTGTATTAGTCGGACTTTTAAAAATTTCTTTCTGCATATTTCCCAGCACGTATACAGGGTAGTCTTCGAGAAGCGCATCGTTCACGTACTGGAAACAGTCTTCATAAGCTGTCACAAGAGTCCCATTTCAAACTACGTACTTTGTATGTTTGAAGTTTAAAACTCATTTTCAGTTCCTGATTTCGAGTATACAAAGGTCACATAGCTTTGAAAAATAACACTTTTGTTTCATAACGTCATTTGCATAAGCAATTGCGAGTTCTTTAATTGTAAAAGAATTGTCTTGATAATTTTCGAAACCTTCTGCGTAGCACATAATGATAGTAAATTACAAGTTTCGTTCACGTTTACATCAGAGTTTTAACAAGTGAAATTTTGTTTACATAAGTTAAGTTGTGGCTTCCGAATCAACTTAATCAATATCGGAATCGTCTCCTGTTGGTAAAACGGGATGTTTAACAAGTTCCATTACGTGTTGCCACCTTCGTATTACACAATCTCTTCTCAGATGGAAAGTGTTTGATTGATTGAAGAAAGCCGGTGTACTATACAGACAATCTTCATCACACGGCAAACACGAGACTATGTCCTCATAGCCTCTTAAATCCTCTGAGAGGAATGGATGTATGTGTTGAATTTCATTAGTAAACGTTAGTAGAAATGCTTTAGGTAGCAGCAAGAGAGTTTCAACATCTAGGCTTAAAAGCGTTTTGCTTTGTCCATATGCTAAAATGGCATTAAACACTCGGACACATTCTTCATCACAGTTTTGACAGCAGTGACCGTTGTGCATTTTACCTGCTGTTGAAGCTTGTAGACTGATGAACGCATCGGATAAGTCTGTTGATTAATTCAACCATTCGGCGATACACTCCTGACACGATCTGACTTCGACAACTGCTGGCTTGAGACTGAAATAAAAATTAATTAATTGCTTCTTATATACTATACGAATTCCAAATGGCCACAGTTTTACGTTAAAATCGCTTGAATTCGAACCTTTTCGAAAAATTATTGAAATATCACTGATTTTGGCATTTTAAAACACATTCCAGCCTGAAATCGTGGCATTTTTATATCTCATATTTACCCAAATATACATTTGTTCAAGTATCCACCTTTATGATATATTTGAGTGTTAGGAATTGTAAAATAAACTTATTTGAAAAGTATTTTAGAAAAATATATACTTTTGTTAGCTTCCAAAAATCCTATCGGCGTTCGAAATACGGTAACCTAATGTGTTAATTTCAACTTTGAAATGCGGTATTTCGTCAATATTAGTCCTAAATATATACATTTCGTATAAATTTTAGTTAATTGCATTTGTAAAATAACTTGTTAGATATGAAGATTGATTTGAGAACTTTTAATTTCGTAAATAAGACATGTTATAGAGAATATATATGCACGCACATTTAAAATGTTAGCTATCAAAATCTTTGCATAAAAAAATGTTTCAAGACTGGAAAATGGATTTTTTGAATATTTCGTGTGAACATTGAACAACGTAATAATCCCCTTGTTACTTGGAATTATCTTAAATTGGTTTGTTTAGGGCAGATTTTCCTGGACTTGAAATAATTTTTTTTGTAGAATAAATGTGCTTTGCTAGACACGTGAAATTTTCCTCGTCGAGGCAGGCTGGGCAAGTCTGTCTCTGCAGGTGTTTGCTAAATTTGCTGGTCGGGAGAGCTAGTTCCCACGACCAGGTAACTGCACTCACAAAGAGTCAAGTGCAATCTTTCATGCCGAGAAAGGTGTTGACCTTTCTCGGCATGAAAGATTGCACTTGACTCTTTGTGAGTGCGGGAGCCGTGCTGGTGGAGGTGGTGTGAGAGTGGTCCATACTGGCTTTGTTGAATACTCGGCGGGCGACAGTGAACGCTGTATTGTCGGCCGTGCGACGTGCCTTGATGTGGCATGGAGTCCTTGGTGGGGGGAGGGTAAGTGGTAGCCATATTTTTTTGGGGCAGTGCTTAGTGCAGGCAAAGTCGTCCACACTTTGAATAGGGGAGGATTGGTTAGAGGATGGTGGAGGAACACACATGCACAGTAGAACTCTGTGGGGATAGTCTTGGGCAGGGAAGGGGCGGTCTCCGATATCTGGCGCTTTCTGCTTGCAACGGACGAGTGTAAACATTCTCCTTCCTTGCCTGACCTCGCTAGCCTTGCGCCCTCTCCATATCACGCCCGAAGCAGTTAGGTAAATAGTCTGTTGCTTTTTTTGGTAGTGTGAGAGACTGAAGTATTTTTCTTTGCACTTGCCGACTACCTGTTGGAGGGGGGTGGGGGGTGAAACAGCAAAATGTATGGTCTCAAGAAGTGTTACAACTTGCAGCAATTTCTTTGACCCTACCGACAACGTGGTACAGGAGGCGAGGTTGGTCGGAGAAATTTTAGATTTTCAAGAGCCTTCAGTTACAAATGAGCAGCCATCCTTCATCACTGGGTAACACAAGGCATTGAACATTTCTTACCAAATACACTTCTCGATTCGTTTATTAAAGTCTCGAGTGCTCGTATAAATGCTTGGGTTTTTATTTAACTGTGCGATCGTTGAGAGTTACACGGCTGTCGGGAAACATTTTGAGGAATTGCTGCGATTTTAATGTGTTGTAAGAGGGAAGCAATTTTCTTGGATAGTTGTGTGCGGTTAAATTAATTTCTTAGTGTATTCATTCATTTTTGTAAGTCTTTAGGTGGAAGATCGTTCGTCTCGTTTAACATATATTTCGATGCATTTTTTGAGAGCTGCTGAGGGTCAAGTATGTGTGGCTTTGTGTTGGGAGGGGGTGTGATGTGTAATGGTAAGTTGTAGTTTTATATTAGCTGGGCGTTTCGTTTGTTTAATTAATTCAGTTAGCATTTGAAATAGTTTAATTCTGTAATCACACAATTATAGTCGGTTTAATGTCACGTGATTAAAGCATTTGGTTAAAGTATCTTTTTAATAATTCTTACTTATTTCATTTGCTTTGCCTAAATAGTTTGTTCCTTTTATGCTATTTGAGGTGTAATTATAGTTAGTATTTGCTCGGTTTGTAGATTTAAATTTTAGTAATAGATCGTCTCTTTTCATTAAAAAATATTTACTGCATCGAAAAGAAAACATTCCTCCTGTATCTAAAATAGATAAATACTCAGTATGCCTCCAGACACTCGATCTGGCTGTGTAACCTGCTCCACATATGACTCACAAACAAGAGAAATATAAAATGGCCCTTATACCACTCTTCCACCAACAATGGCTACTACATAAACAATTACAACCCACTCCTCTGGTCAATCGACTTCAGAACATCACAGAGAACACATCGATACTGCTCTGCCTATTAATAAAATGATTCTTTACAATCAAATAATTCTTTAATATAAACTAATTGATATCAAAACATTTTATCAATCGATGAATTGAATTAATCAATTTCATTAATCCATTAATTAAATTAATCGAATTATTACAACAAACAATTATCTAATCTTATTTGCATATAATTTGGCCCTTAGACCACTCTTGCACCAAATGCGACTTAGGCCACTCTTGTGCAAAGTGGCCCAGAAGTGGGCTGTGCGCTCTACTTCAGTTGTTTGCTATTTCATAGCTCCGTGACATTGGCATCTGTCATTCATAGCTCCGTGATATTGGCAACTGTCATTTAATAGCTCCGTGATATTGGCAACTGTCATTTCATAGCTCCTTGATATTGGCAACTGTCATTTCTGTCACGCACAATTCTGATTGGTTCAGCCCATACTACATCAAAAAAAAAAGTAGAACCTGTCCAATTTACAAAATGAGTGATGTAAAACGGAGCCAGAATCCAACTTCACCAGTCAGACATGGCGGCGACAATTACGTTTCGGTGATGTCACAACATTTAAACTTTATTTGATCAATCTTATTGGAAGCAGCTTGACGGAAAATAGCGACAGTGTGACAGGGGCTTAATAAACTCGAGCCAATGTCTACTGACGTTATGATAGACATTTGTATTTCAAGTTGGCTGTATCTGATACGGCTATAGCATTTATTCTTGTTTGTTGCTGGTAAAAGTGATAAACAGCAAGTGTCAAACCACTTTCATAAACGAAAGACTATAAGAGTAACATGTTGGAAGCGTAGCCTGCCACAGAAAGTATTAGAAAATACACTAGTCTCTAGTGTATATGGTATTAGTGACATTCACTGATGCGGCATAGATTTTTAATAAATTATACAGAATGTGTCTCAATTCGACCGACAAACTTAAACTGCAGGTTAGTCACAAAAAAATAAGTTTTAAACGTACACACGGCCTATTCTTAAAGTGAATGCTGAGAGTGGTACACATGTTTAGAGTTGTATCTGCAGTACAGTGCCACTGTTATGTAATCTCCTCTCTTTATTAAATGGAATGTTCTCCAGCCCCTTGAAGGCCGCAACTATGAGTTATCGCGTGATTGCGTATTGCCCACACGCCAGGTGTTGCGAAGAATCATTTTGAAAGAAAATACGAATTACTCGAAAACGGCAAGGCTTGGGGTATTTACACAAGGTGAACTGCTTCGTTAATTGTGACATGCGGATTAATAAACTATCATTTAAATCTCAAAAATGTTCCCGCGTCATGGAGGTTAATTCGATATAAAGTTTGTAACGAGTATTTATTTTCTTGAATAATTTGATGATAGTGCAGGTGATGATGTTGAACCACAAAAGGGAACAAATCGTACACTAAATACAAAACAACCTTAGAATGTAAAGTAAATTAACACCAAAAAATAGGAATTAAGAAGTTTTATTTTTAATTATGTGAGTTCAGCTCACTACATCAACCCACCTTGTGGACAGTTCTACAACCAGAACAAGACACTTTAAAGTTTGACAATTGAAAAAGTCAATACTCAGTGTAATTGAGTTAAGGACAGATTAATTAAAAGGCACTTAAGGCCTCTATCAACTAGTGACAAGAACAATTTTCGAGTGAACGCAGTCATTCATTGTTCAATAACCACTCGCAGTGATGAGAATTCATACTGTTGTCAGGTCAAATAGGCGTGACGGAAACAAGAACACTATTAAGTCTCAAATTATGCAAAGTAACACCAAATTGATAATGAAGGCTATACATTTTGAGTACTTAAAAAACACTGGTAATAATACAGAAAATTTCACACGCAACAAATTGTCGCGGAACAATTCTAAGTATCGAACAATAAACGCCAAAATATATTAGCGTCTACTCATAAGGGGATAATACTTCTGGTAGGACACGATATCAAGAACATTAAACGCCTAAACGATCTATAAAGAAGGCACTGCACCAATATTTAAATTAAAAGCATTCTCAGACAACACAACAAAATTAAAAGGACGAACCAAAAGGCGGCAGGCTGCAGCCCGTCAAAGCTCCGAACGGAAATACAAATTAAAACTTTACATTAAAAAGGGATATACCTTACAGACTGGTTAGAGGCACCTAAAAATAATCAAAGTAAAACAGCAGGCCAGTAACGCCCTAACCAGTAAATGAAGACACATAAAGCAAAATGTAAAAGAAGTTACTAAACAAGTAATGAGCGGAAGCAGCAGTTGAGAACTAAGGCGTTCATAGCTAAATGGGGCGATGAGCTTGACTAGAATAAGTGCTTTAACACCCGAAATCTCTAAATAATGCTGGCCGAACAAACGTAATTAAAATACAAATCAAGTTCACGAAGTATACTAGAAATATATCAAGCACAAGATAAATACACGGCAAGCTAACAAAGCTACACTATCATTAAATCAATTTATATGGGTGCAACGCTTGAGCGTTTGCTTCCTTTAATTGTAACTATGTTCGGCTGTAGTATGCTTGGCGCTGCCAAAAAACTATAAACTTATCCGCATTATTTCGTTACTTGACCGATATTAGCGCCCTCTACGTAGTTTCTTCGTTTCCCTCACGTGGACAGCAATCGAGCCGACCTCTTTGTAATTCTCTCGTTCCCCTTCCCTTCTTTTTGCTTCTCCCTCTACATCTCCTATCCCTGCTTGCGTCACATGTTCAAGCTTAGATTTCTGCAAGTGAATGTTCGACGGGCGCTTCTTGTCTGTGTCTTGCCCGTATAAGTAGCAATCAGCTGATATTCATAATGCTACTCCGATAGACCGATATGGTGCGCAATTCTACGAGAGATAGAGCTTCTGTGACGCATCTCCATCAGTACAACTAATTCTAAAGTAATATCTTATTAATATTAAGTGTAGGTAATATTCTTGTAATGCCGGGTGAGAGGCGAAAATATTTGCAGTGAGTTGAGAACGTAATGCTAAGTGTGGCCCTTAGTGATTTTGCATTGTAGTCATTTTTAGTAGACTGTTAGTTCGTATTAAATATTTTCGGTAGGCTAGTCCTTTTGGAACTTTGTAGATACGTTTAAATATTTCTTAAATGTGTGTAGAATGTGCGTTTGTTAACTTATAAGAAATGATATGGCTCGTTTAATATTTAGCCCCATTTGCCACTAGCCTAGTTCCTATATGCTCTGCGTTGTCAGCTCACTGCTCGACTGGACAGAAGTCTTTTAATATTTTGTTTGTTGTATCTAAGTTACTTTCTACGGCTTTGTTCGGCCTGCTAGCATATTTTCATTTTAGTCAGGCGCCTCTAGCGAGATTGTATCAGATACGGCTTTTTAAGTTAAATTTTAATGTCTCGTGCAGATTAGGCGCTTTGGTAGGGCTGCACGTCGCCGCTTTTTCCGCTTATTATAATGATCGTGTTGTCTTTTAAGGATTTCGATTTGTTGAAAATTATTTGGAATATTAATGCACATGAATTTTAGTGTCACTTGTAGAAATTTGCAGTGTTTGAGGGTTGAGCACTTAATATTTGCTGTAATTTTTCACCATCCTTTCGGACGATTTTTTATATTGTATTTTGGCAATTTCAGTGAGCTAAGTCAATGTAAATTCTAGTCCCATACTTGATGCTTGTGCTTCTAAGTTTAACAATTGTTTCTCGACCGTTTGACGCGGTGTGAAAGCAGGTGGCGTGCCCCGTCTGTTCGTGCGACTCGCAAATTAATAGTGAACAGCAGGGTTCACATTAAAACCTCAACCTTTGAGTGCAATTTGTATTTTAATTACTTTGTTAGGGCTTTATGTAGAAGCCCGTTGAATATTTGTTTGTTAAAAAGCATTAACAGCGCTTGAGATTATGGTTTTAGGCTATCATTGCACTTTTTAAAGCTGCCATTCGTTCAGGCGTGAATGCACCTTAGAACTTTCCTCGATATTGTGGTCAAATATAAATTTAGGTTTACTTGCTTTAGGCACTGTTTTGGGCGGTATTGAATTGTAATATAGTCGAGGATTACCTGTTCCGTGTAGTATCAAAGCAATTGTAATTTTAATCGATTTGTTGATGAGAATCAGTCCTTGTACCTGAAATATTTTAAGAGCACCCGTCGTAATATTTTACATGTTCATGTTGGAGAACAGATATTATTAAAGGCTGTGCTGTGTTTTTCAAACATTTCTTCTCAGTATTGCGATTTGAAGAATAGTTTATAAAATAAAATGTGTTTCACTGAAATTTTGTGTGCACTGTTTTTTAATTGCTAGCTTTGAGATCCTGCCAATATTGTTTACTATAGTGTGTGTTTGATAATTGCACCTGATTTGGCGCAAGGGGCCAAAAACACACACTACGGCCCCCCAACTCACTACTTCAAACGATCAACTTCTCATTAAATCCCAATGTGCAACTATTAACATAATAAAAAACCTTAAAAAGAATTCACTTCGGAATCGATATTACATTTGGCTGAAGCTCAGACGAAAACACTGGTAGCTACAAAATGCTAATCCACAGGCCTATCGGAGTAACATATCATCGCAGCACTTCCTTGAGGCTAGACTGCCTACACCTGAGGAAGATCGAGAAGTACCTTCAGTGGGAAAAAATATTAATGCCGAACCCGACGGAGGGATACACGCAAGCGGTAGGGGAAAAGGAGTAGGGGAAGCCATGTATTAATAAAGGGGAAAGAGACATCACATGGAGGTCAGCGCGAGCGCAGTGAACATGGCGGCGGCCAAAGTAGAACAAATTGGCGCTAGTGTCGCTGAGAAATATCGCGACTGTCACAGTCCTGTATAGAGGGCGCCTCATAACCTTAAGAAAGCAGGGTAGATCAATGGAAAGTACAAATCTTCGGCCATGTGCAACGAACACGTTGCAACTCCTGCCCCTAAATAGCTCGTTACTTCTAAGCATACATCCAAGAGTAATCAGATGAGAGTCCCTGGGCACTAGCACACAATACATACAAATACGCAGTTCCAGTAACATGAAACAGTCTGAAGAACAAATACATTTTGACGTGCGGCAAGCTGAACCATGGGGGTAATGAGGTATGGTGGATAGGAAATGCTACATGCCAGGGCTAAGGCCACCAATCCGCTGTGTGAGCACGAAGTTATACTTTCTGGAGACTCCTCCTCTCGAGTCATGATGGCCAACAACCGTTGGCCTGCCCCCATGTCCACGTCTTGATGGATGTTATCAGTTGAAAGTACCTTTCCGTCAGCCATAAACTAAACTCCAAATTGCCTTGCCTAGTCGTCGGCCCCCCTGATACGCCAGCTCACTCCCGAAGGGTTATTTTGGCTACCCAACGCCATTATTAAAGACACGTGGTCAATACAAAGTTACAAGAAAAGGTTAAGTAACCGATAAGCGGTTAATCATAATAAAACGTTGGTATCTCATCAGTATGTATTTATTACAAGTACTTTCCCATCGGGGTAATGAAGTTTACATACCGCCGTTTTAGCCAGGCGGGCTCTTATACAGACGAAATGGCCGTAGGGCCTATGAGCTTAAGTTGCATAGTACGCCTCGGCTGTGTAAAATACGAGCCGAGGGTGAGAAACCGTGTACTCTGGGCGAGCAATAAACAAGAGATTCCGGTAGACTAACGTTAATTAACCAGAATTACATTATGATTACCAAACAAAGCTCAAGTGCCCGGAGCACCGCGGCGCCGTGGTACTCTCATGATATCTAAGACGATACTACCGTCTGTTTGGCGCGGAGGCCGCTTATCACGTGCTATAATTTTACATAAAGTGAAATGAAATTAATTAAATGGGCTGTACAATGTCGTTGACATGTACATATCAATAAACGTAAAAACACATCTGAAAAATATAAAATAAATACACACGTTCGACCAGACCGCATTGCCGTGGCAACATAACCTCAACATTGACATGTACAAATAAACAATAATATCTTTATAGCGCCTGTCCCCAGTCAAGTTTATTACGTCTATTTGATTTTTGTTCGTGGCAAAACATGTGAGTTCATATTAATTTGCATAAAAACACTTCAAAAATACTTTACAGTGGTCCACTTTGATGCGTCGTTTTGGAACATGATAGGAAAGTCCAGTATTTCAATACTGCCAGTACTGGTCGAACACACTTTACTTTGATTAGCATGTAGCCAGTCTCAAACTTTGTTAAGCTGCATGAAATTTGATTAACATGTAGCCTGTCACTGTCCTTGTCTACCTTCATGTACATTAAATTGAATGTTGCCTGTCACAGCTTTCTTCTACGTACATGTAATTTGACTAGAATGTGGCCAGTCACTACCCTTGTCAACCTGGGTGTACATTGACTAGCATGGGTTCAGTCACTGCCATTGACTACCTGCATGTACTCTGACTAGCATGTGTCCAGTCACTGCCCCTGTCTACCTGCATGTGCATTGACAAGCATGTGGCCAGTCACTGCCAATTTCTACCTGCGTGTACATTGAGTAGCATGTGGCCAGTCATTGCCCTTGTTTAAACGAATGTACTTTGACTAGCACATGACCAGTCACTGCCCTGTTCTACTTGCATGTACTTATACTAGCGTGTTTTCAGTCCCTGCCATTGACTACCTGTATGTACTTTGACTAGCATGTAGCCATTAAATGCCCTTGTCTACATGAAGGTACTGCGACTAGCATGTTATTGTCACTGCCCTTGTCTAACTGCATGTACTTAGACTATCATGTGGCCAGTCACTGCATTTGTCTACCTGCATGTACGTTGACTGTCATGTGGCCTGTCGCTGTCCTTGTCTACCTTCATGTACTATGACTAGCATGTTGCCGGTAAAGTAAGCAACAACGGAGGGTAAGTTGTTCCACGTCTTTAATTCGAATTAAAAGTGATAAGGAAACATTTGTTTGTAAACATTAAAATTATTAACTTCGGTTTAAAATTTTAATTTGCACTTAATATTGTAATAATTGCACAGTCCCACATGAGTGATGCAAAAAGCAAGTGAGGAGGCCCCTGGCAATGTTCTCTCGATATACAGTTTCCTACATAGGTATCTCGGAGCGGTGATATCCACGGGGAAGAGTCCATAACTAGCCGCACCGCAGGGTAGTAAGTGAGAGGAAGAAGCAGGCTAGGCGAGTTAGAGTGGGGCTGGCTGGCCTCTGGGGACTCGGTCAGTAGCCTGTTGGGCAAGCCAGCCGGCGTTTGGCACCGCTGACCCACACACACACACACACACACACACACACACACACGCCATATATACTTTTTGTGATCGGTAACGGTGTCTGGAGACCGGCTGACCAGGCTAGTCTTGCCACTGCGTCAGTCGCGTGTTGCCGTGTGCAGGGTTTATGTCGCTGCGCGGAATACGTCGTGCTGTTTGCTGGTGAGTACCTCACAAGCAGTGTGCCTCACCCACTCTGCCTCCTCACAAGCCGTGTGCCTCACTCAGTCTGCTGCCTCACAGCGACTAGTTAGCTCACCTCCCGCCAAGGAGAACCGGGTTCCATTTCCTGCCGGGACGCTCATCGGATTTTCGCACGTAGTTATCGTGCCGGCTGGTCGGCGGG
This sequence comes from Dryococelus australis, assembly GCA_029891345.1. NCBI lineage: Eukaryota > Metazoa > Arthropoda > Insecta > Phasmatodea > Phasmatidae > Dryococelus > Dryococelus australis. The sequence continues at coordinate 402,970,322 of CM056993.1, read as the reverse complement.
TTTTCTCGGGGATCTCCTGCTCCCCCCTCTCTAGCATTCCAGCGCTGCCCCATACTCAGTTCGCTTCACCCTCATCGGCTCTCAAGACCTCGATGTAAAGAGCCGGCCGAATCTCAGTACTCACTTGCCTTGTCAGGTGTCGCGAGGAAGACATGTCCCTACTGTATGTTTCCTGTTCACACAGCAGGGAGAGTCGCTGGGTGGGCCTCCCTCGCAATGTACATTGCCGGTTCCAAGTGTTCAGGTTCGTGCGTGGGCAGGCCCGCACAACGTAGCTGTGCTGTGCCCTCCCCCCCCCCCCCCCATCATTCTTATCATCCACTCGAGTATTGTGTTTCACTGTTTAACATGTATAATGGAACTGAGGGTAGGCGATATTATATGTAACACACACACTTTGCAAACAAGATTATTATAAAGCACGTCACTTTATAATGAGTCTATTTATTTCCATTATCTTTTTGAATTTTAAATAAAACAGCATACACATTAATATAAGTTACTTTCATTTTCCATATTATTGCAAGATTGTAATTTGTGTAGTGGCAGGGATGGCATGATTACCAGCACACTGGCCTCCCCCTCCCTATTATATATATGTGTGTGTGTGTGTGTGTGTGCCTCGTTTTTCACTTTACAATTTCTAAATATAGTACGTGCTTGCTTACAGTTCGACACCGCACACTACGCCGGCTGTTTGCGGCCGCTCCCCTAGGTTGTGCTCCAGTTACCAACAAGTATGCACTTGTACATTAATATTTTCCCAGTGTTGCGATGCACTCTTTAAATTAATACACAAAGAATTATCATAAGAATTTTTGGATTAATTGTAAACCCCTTTATTCCCTTTATTTGTTACATATTTATAGTATAAAGAGAGCAAGGAGCACGTCCAGTGTATATATATATATATATAATATATATATATATATATATATATATATATATATATATATATATATATATATATAGAGAGAGAGAGAGAGAGAGAGAGAGAGAAACAGTGGGTCCCGATACACTGTCACGTCCTCATTGCGCAGATGTAGCTAGTCTTGTCGTTAGTTTAGGAAACAACATTCAATTAATCGAATAAAATCTGTATTTCAAACAATTCTCCTGCTTTTTAATCTCGGTATGAGGGTTCTGGCCACAACAGACCAGATGACTGCAGAATTTGTGGCGAGAAAATTAACTACAAATACAAAATAACCCATCGGAAAAGCTACCACAAGAACATATTAAAGTTAGCAATCACTCATTTCTAATAAATAAATATATGTATATTGGCTATTCGGGCACAGTCATAATGAAACCCGATAGAAAATAGACTCGAGCCTGTAGCATCTAAATTGCAATTTTGAACACATTAGACTCTTATATGGACGCTAGTTGTTGTTCCAAACTTAGCAAATAAAATTAGTTTTCAAACTTGGACCATTCTTAAGAAATGCAGTTGGTCGACATATGCTAAAGGAAAAGTGACTTAATGACTTAACTGCATCACTATCTCACGAATCCGATTCTTCAGGGGCTGAAATCTACATTGTTCTACTTGTAACTGAGAACTGTATCAAATAAAATAACTTAGTAGCTGTTTAAATTAAAATAGCAACGCAACGCCTTTAATAACATTAAATAATACCTTTGTTCGGTTTTTAGCAGAAACATGATACGATGTATATAAGAAAATTTATAAACGTTTTTGTGTACTTGATGTGTAATATTCTGACGAGCATAAAAATCGACTCAAATCGTAAATATGGATGTATTAAGAGCATTTCTATCAGAATTGTTAGTGAAATTATACACACAAATGACAATATTTTAGATATTGGCGGCTCAGATGCAGAATCACTGGAAGTTTTTTTACTTCAAATCACGTTCTATAGAGCTGTCTAGTGCTAAAGGTATGATGTCATATATCAGAAGGAAACAGTAATTAACATCACATTAGTAGTTCAATTATTAGTATTGCTTCGCCCCCCTCCCCACACCGCACCCAAGTCTTCAATGACAGAGCGCAAGTCGTACTTTCTTCTGTCCTCTTTACTTCTTATGGAGCAGCGTTGGAATTAAAGGGCGGGGGGAAACGGGAGATCCCGGAGGAAACCCGCCGACCAGCGGCATCGTCCGGGAATAGAACCCAGTTCGCCTAGGGGGATACGATCAGTCTACCCACTGGAAAACTGCGGCCCCTTTGCCATTTGAAAGCCGAGTGTTCTGTTTTCAGAAAATAGCAAGTTATTTAATATTTACATCTCACTAAAAAAAAAGCAAAGTATAAGATATGCATCTATGTTTATTGCAGATTTTAAGCGGAAATACTTGAAGTTATAAACCGACCAAGAGATGAATCTTGCGTTGCATAAACAATGTAAGTAAATAAATAAAAAGTTATCCCTCGATGTAGCTTAATATGCATTATAATAAATGGTGGCGGGAGTGTAATGTTTTGTTCGCAAGCATGAGTGAATCGTGAACGAGCTAGGTACTTGACGAGTACTCAGTGGTGAATTCTCGCTGATGCGGAGGCTGCCAAACAATGTGTACACAGTTGTGTACTTAAAGAGTGTGTGTGCCTCCCTGGAGGGTTGCTATCCACCACTAAGATGCACTCAGCCCACTTGTGTCTTGGTATAACTTATAAACGTTCGTCGTACGAGTCATACACCACTGTGTGTACAAATATAAATAAAATAAATAAATTACACTTTTTTGCTTAAATTTTCAATTGTTGTTCTTTATTATTGAAATTATGGTGATTTGCACAATATTGGCACACAAAAATATACATACCAACCGCCAAGAGTACTATACATTTTCCAAAAATTGACAAACCCATAACCCGAAAGTCCATTTCAAGTTTACTTTTATCATTACTGTTGTACATTTCGTTCTCGGCAAGCGACAGTAACCATGTTCTTATACTCGACTGTCGGTCGGTCGTTCTCGTATCTAAACCAACTGCGAGACCATAACGGAAGAAGGGGGGCACACTTATACCTTACTTCGTGGTCCAGCCAGTCACGTTTACAAAACTATATGTAGACAGAGTTCCTAGAGTCTCATTATAGAATTCATCTTGTGTGTGTGTGTATGTACGAGTATATACATACGTGCAAATTATTTAATTGCTCTCTTTGTTGCGGGTAACAGGAGAGTGGATAATTCAGCTGCAATAGCAACACACTCAGTAACACTAAGGCTCAGTATTACCAAACGCTTCAAGGTGATGTGCAGATAATTACAAAACAAACAACTCACTCTATCGAGTCCGTAATATTTACATTTTTTCTCGTCCTATCTGCATCATCGTGTTTTAATCATACCCGTCAATTTTTCAATCGGCTTAATCAATATAGAATTGCTGCACTTTATTTCGTTTCGATCTTGTATTATTATTTCAGTGAACTGTTGTTCAATTTATCTGTAAATACATCTCAAGATTCAGTTTTAGTTAGGTTCTCAGCAGATCTTCCTTGTTCATGTCTGTGTCTGTTTACACAATATGTGGCATATTGTGCTATTGTAATCTTAATATCCTTGACATACAATCGTCCCTAAGTTCGTCAGCGTATGTCATAATTAGCCATGATTTAATTTAAAGTGTTCGATTAATTGAGCTAAGCTGTACACCCTAATTTAGTTTTTACTCAATGTAATAGTAAAAATAATAATTTTTATCAAGCTTACGCGTAAGTTAATGCATTCCATTTGGTGAAGTGTAAGAGTTAAGTGTAAATAAGTTAAGTTTAACTTCGCCGGTATATGACGTGTATTGTTATTGTTTAATGTTTTAGCACAATTATTCGTAAAATCCTTCTAATGTTTTGAATTTTATGAATGCCAAACATAAATACAAGACTTTATGCCGGAAAGTTCTTAAAACTACAAGAATTTGACTAATCATAACAGTAGTAGGGCACCAGGGCCTGTGGCATCATATTGACTATGAAACAATCGTATTATGCAATCAATACATTGTGTGAACATCTACCAGCCAATCACCGAGTTGCCACATAATTGCAGCTGGCCAATTACGGAGGTGGTGGGGGCGGTGGTCGTGATGGTGGCGGTGGAGTCATTTTGGTTTCATTTTGGGATCAGCCAGCAGGAATCAGTTGGCAAATTGGAATATTTCGGACTCTTTGGGGTGCTGATTGCAATTGTGGGGATGATTGTGGTGCTGAATGCGATTGTGGTGCTAGTTGTGCTGATTGTGGTGCTGATTACAATTGTGGGGATGATTGTGGTGCTGGTTGCGATTGTGGTGCTAGTTGGGCTGATTGTGGTGCTGATTACAATTGTGGGGATGATTGTGGTGCTGGTTGCGATTGTGGTGCTAGTTGGGCTGATTGTGGTGCTGATTGCAATTGTGGGGATGATTGTGGTGCTGAATGCGATTGTGGTGCTAGTTGGGCTGAGTGTGGTGCTGATTGCAATCGTGGTGCGTGCATGTGGGCCACAAGTTAAAATAAATTCCCCCTATTTTACAATAAAAATTATATAGTCCTAGCTCCAAAAGCTGAAAGGTGGACATTTTATTTCATAATATCTCTTTGAAAAGTATATATCTAGATCCCTCGGTACGTTTAATTAATTCCTGGGTAAACTGTAATTGCACTTTGCAATAAATGTGCCTTGAACTACGGCAGGCTCCCACCACACTTCGCTATTGGCCGATGCACAACTTGGAATTTGTACTGAACAATGCAGAACCATGGCAGGCCACCACCATGCTTCCCAATTGGTCGTCGCGCGTGCGAAAAGGACTCTTCGAACAAACCGCCCTATCATGCCGACATGCATTTCGAATATAGGCTGAATTTAAAAAAACAATGTTTAAATGATTTTGAAACATAAAGTGTGTATTATAGAGTCTCGTATCATTCATGCAGCTATACTGCTGGTAGGAAACTTTTTTTATAGGATGGAAAATTATAGGTTTATATGCTTATAAATATAGGTTCTTTAGCTCGCTCGGTGATGAAATAGAGACTACTTATGAGTTAAAATATATAATCTGACATGGAGGGCACCGACAGCGCAACCCACACTTAACAAAAAAAAAAAAACAAATATGTTTGTTCCTTGGCGGGTGAATTAATATACTAGCACCACGAAGGTGATGAAAACATATTAAATCGAAGATGGTAGTTGAACGAAGGTGAGAGACAAACTCTAATACAAATGACAAGCAGAAAACTAAGGTGGCATCACATAATAGAATGAGGATAGTGGAGGGGAGTGGGGGTAAGGGTGTCAGTCGTCTTCTGTGCGTAGTGCTGGGGTGACCTCTGGAAATGTGTTTTAAAATAAATTTTTAATAATAAATTTTGAACAATTTTTATTACTATTTTAAAAATAAATTCTAGGAATTTTTATAATTTTAGAAAGTTTTTAATGAATTTTTTTAGTAATTTTTTGGGTTCACGGTCATTTAGGGTCATGGGGATCAAGTTCAAAGTCACCTGCATCCAATATGATGGTAGTCAGTAACGTAATATGCTTGCTGACTTTTATGTAATTTTCTCGTGTTTTTGTTTTCAATGTCATTCAAGGTCATTGAGTCAAGGTCAAGGTAACCTTCACCCAGTATGGTGCTAGTAGTCGGTAACATATTATGATTGCTGACTTTTTTTTTTTGTATTTTTACTGTAGTTTTGCTTTCAAAGTCATTCGAAGCTATGTGGTCAAGGTTAAGCTCTTCTGCATCTAATATGTCGGTAGCAGTCGGTAACGTCATATACTTTCCGACTTTTATATATTCATTGCGGCTTTTGGAATATTTTCGATTTTTAATTTTTTAGAATTTTTCGTAATTTTTTGTTTTTCTTGGATTTTTTGGGGCCAAAGGTCAAGGTCAAAGGTTATGGGCCCTGCTCTCCTGACTCTGGGGTCACTATTACCAGTCACCTGGGTCACTGATACCGTTCACCTGCGTCACAAATTCTGGTTTCCTGATCTGGGAAATACAGGAATTTTTTTTAAGGGAAAAGGGAAATTTTTTTAGTGAAATTTAAACTATTTTGAGGGATAAAGGGAAATTTTGAGGGAAAAAGAGAATTTCCAACATGGCAGCAAGCCAGTTCCGAGGCTCTGAGCTCCGGTGTACTTGGACCTGAATCACCATTTCCCTATTACTCATAACAACTTTTTACAATAAATATTTACAAATGTGCCTCACATTGTTAGCGGCATGTTTGTTGTAAACTGTTCAAAGTTAGATTATAACCGTATTTACTGCTTACTGTTCAGTTAACACACACCACGAGGCAAATAAAACCCCCCTAGTTTTTTACAGTGAAATAAATTGTAATATTAAAATTTTAATTTTAGTTCTTATTTTAATGACTGGTTGGCCAACAAATGTTACATTAATTTTAACTCTTTCAATGTAGTCCATCTTGTTTTGAAATACACGGTCCCGTCATTGCAAAAATAATATTACAATATTGCTTGCGTTGAGTCAGATTTTGCATTTTTTTTTATCTAGCAACATTTCCTATTTTGTACTTTGACAAAAATATTTTGTCTAATCATTAACACAAACATAAAGATACTGATATAGAAATATTTATGTGGACAATTAAGATCTAATATAAACATATTTTTGGAGCGAAATATTTTCCGGAGAAAACGAAGCACTTTCGAATTCATTCTCTGTTTTCTATCTTATACAAATGACCGAGACAAATCTTCAAGTCTCAAGAGGTTACAGAAAACTGTTGAAATACAATAACTTGTAGCAATATGCTAGGAATAATTTACAAGCAATAACAACAACAAACAGAGCAACGAAAATCTAACAAATAATACACAATTCATAACGAAAAACTTTCAGAAAATTCCTTAAAGGTAATTTTGTTACTAGATACATTTATTGTTAAGTAATAAATAAATTTATTCAAAATATTTGTCCGTTACTTCGCATGCGTTTGTTTTAATAGAAATAAAAAAAAATTACAATATAATTTATAAAATAAATACCGCAGATGGGCAGAAACTGGAACTATCGACAAATTGCTGCGCTTAGTCGCAACTATCGACAAATTGCTGCGCTTAGTCGCAACTATCGACAAATTGCTGCGCTTAGTCGCAACTATCGACAAATTGCTGCGCTTAGTCGCAACTATCGACAAATTGCTGCGCTTAGTCGCAACTATAACTGCACAACCATTACTCTTACCGTTAAAATAATTCTCTATATGTTGCACATTATATCTTACTGGATTTTAACGTCGCCTTTTTACTTACTTCGAACACCTCTATTATGTACGTTACAGTATTAATATTAATTTTCCATATCGAACTTTTGTTGTACGGACCGAGCATCCTGTATATTAGTGACGTGAAGCGCGCTCAAACTCACACATGCCATTTTCGAACTTTCTTGAGATAATGCTGGTCTCGACCGAAAATATGTCTCCCCATCTCAACTAGACTTGACTCAATTGTCTTAAGGAAGACATTCCACTGGAAGCATAAGGGCCATGAAAAGTGTGGAGTCGTACGAAGCCTGGAGTTCATTCCCTGCCGCGAAAAGTTTGACATTTTGTTAAAAGAAGACAGTTGTTACGTCGGTATTGAAAGGAACCTCTTGGGAAACAGAGTATTTCTCAGAACTTGCCGTCGTCCATTTCCTGTGACGTGTTCACGTCGGGCTGACAAAGAAACAAGGCAAGTCTCTCGAACAGTAAAGGGCGCAGTGGCTGGAGAACTCGTCTTTCATCAAGGCGAGCCGGGTTCGGATCCCGGCGGGGATCTTCGCATGTGAGAATCGTGCCGAGCGATGCCGCTGGCCGGCAGGATTTCTCGGGGATCTCCCGTTTACCCTGCCCCTGCGTTTGGGCGTTGCTCCAAACTCTTCTCGCTTAACCCTCATCGGCTCTCAAGATCCCGTTAATAAGAGTCGTCTCCACTCCCGTACAGTCGTACAGTCAGTCAGTCAGTCTACCGAGCTCCAGTCTCGTTGTATTATCGACAACTCCCTCTCGTATGGCTACAGTACACAGAGCCATCTACCGCACCAGTGACCAAAGTTGGTACATTTCCCGGGATGCAGTGCAGGTCACGTGACCAGGGCAAGAGATAGCAGGGAGGCATTCCCCCTCTTCAAGTTTCACTTACTTAGAAGAACCACAGTGTAGGTATTCATGAGGTACCCTCTCGGGACGAGGTCTTGAGAGGGTACCTCATGAATACCTACACTGTGGATTATGATTCATACTTTATGAATATTTATTAAAAACTGAGTACTATAGTAATAATGTTAAATCGTAATATTTATACGGCTATGGTAAGGATTTTGTGTAAAATGTATGCATATGAAATAAATTAAGTGTAAACAATAGCGTTATTTATTTCACAACTAAGTAAGAGACATCAGATTATGTACAAGACAATGCCCCCACTCCCCCAAACCATGAAAGTCCCGATAACCCTGAATGTGTCATTGAAAAAGTAAGTGTTTTGAAGGTATTGCAAGTGTTGTAAGTCTATTGACGGTGTCGTATGTGTATTGACGGTGTCGTATGTGTATTGAAGGTGTTATAAGTGCAATGAAGGTGTTGTAAGTGTATCGCTGCAAGCTAAGTGAGGTCGCTTACGGAGACTACATGGCTCGTCTTAGGGAAAGTGAACAACACGCCTTGACCTCCCCCCAAGGTCACGCGGCACCTACAGTCACTATCTACGTCAGACATTTCCCTCACAGCTAGACAACACCAACAAGCTCTCCAGCATTAACACAACTAGCGCTGTTTGTATTAGCGGCATACTGTTTCTTATGTAGGTATTACGAAACCTATCGTCAGTCGCATTTATTCCGTGTATCTACACTGAAATACAACACTTTCGTATACATAAGTGCCAGGAGGTAAATGTACGTAGTTACTAGAACATCAACTAGCTACCAAGACACGCTACAAACGATTCTGCCTATCGAATGTGATAAATTTAATACAAAAGAGAGTAGTAGGGAAATGTATGTTCGCGGACAAAGGAATAGGGATTCGTATTCGGGGAGTCACCATGTTGCTAAGTCGCCCAACCGACATCTTGGATGTCATTGACCTTTCATCTCTGACCCATGAGATTTGAGCCGTGATCTTGACCTTCACCCCGAAGACTTCTATCGAAAGAAACAATACAAAAACCCAAAAAATAACAAAAAATACCCACAAGACTTCAAAAAATTCTAGAAAATTGTAAAAAAAAAAAACCGAAAAAAGTTCTACTTACAAATTATTAAAATTTATTAAAAATATACAAAAAAAAAAAACTAGATCCCAAAAACGACCCGTTTTCTCTTGAAATATGGTAAAACACAACAAATTACAATTTTCGCCCAATTGAAGTAATTTGAGGGGCTGCCTTAGGACCAACACAGCTCTGGCAGCCATATTGGTTTTAAAGTCAAATCTAATGAGAAATTGATACAATGTATACAGGAAAAGAGCCAGACCTAAGCATCAGCGATATTGCATTCATATAGAATACAAATGACTTTAGACCTTCAACTTTAACATTAACCTTTAATCCCTAAATATACAATAAAATCAAAAGCTTCCAAAATAAACCAAAAATCTTAATTAAGTTATTAAACTGTAAAAAATTTATACAAAATTCATTTTAAAAATCTAAACATCCTAACATTCGCACTCACACCCCTCTCCCAATAAAATAAGTTGGCTGGCCTCCAACAACCCATAGCACATATCACAGTCAACAAGTATATTACAATCCTGACCACCATCGCCATATTAGTCGGCAGGCCTACAACCTCTCTCCCATATACCATTCAACAAGTTTATTAAAATAACAAATACTAACGCCATAGTAGTCGGAAGGCCTACAACATCTCGCCCATATCCCATCCAACAAGTATATTACAATAACGACCACCGCCGCCATATTAGTCAGCAGGCCTACAACCTCTCGCGCATATCCCATCAAACAAGTATATTACAATAACGACCACCGCCGCCATATTAGTCAACAGGCCTACAACCTCTCGTCCATATTCCATCCAACAAGTATATTACAATACCAACAACCACCGCCATATTAGTTGGCAGGCCTACAACCTCCCGCCCATATCCCATCCAATAAGTATATTACAATACCGACCAACACCGCTATACTAGTATGCAGGTTTCCTACACCGCGCCCGTATCCTATTCAATAACTATATTACAATACCGAACAACACCACCGTATTAGTCGGCAGGTCTCCTAACCGTTGCCCATATACGCGTCAACAAATATATTACAATACCGACCACCAACGCCATATTAGTCGGCTGGCCGCTACCTCTCTCCAATAGCCCTGTCAACAAGTATGTTACAATACTGACCTCCACTGCCGTATTAGTCTACAGGCCTCCAACCCCTCGCCCATATCCCAGTCAAAGAGTATATTACAATTGTGGGCACCACTACCATATTAGTCGGAAGGCCTCCAACACCTCGACCATATCCCAGTCAACAAGTATATAATAATACCAACCACCGCCGCCATATTAGTCGGCAGGCCTCCTACCCTTCCCCCATATCCCGGTCAACAAGTATATTACAATAACGAACATCACCACCATATTAGTCGCCAGTCCTCTAATCCCACGCTCATGTCACAGTTAACAAGTATATTACAGTTCCGACCATCACCGCCATATTAGTCGGCAGGCCTCCAACCCCTCGCCCATATCCCAGACAACTAATATATTACAGTACCGACCACCACCGCCATATTAGTCGGCAGGCTTACAACCTCTCGCCCATATATCATACAACAAGTATATTACAATATCTACCACAACTGCCATATCAATAGGCAGACCTACAACCTATCACCCATATCCAATACAACAAGTATATTACAATAATGGCCACTAACCCCATATTTGTCGGCAGTCCTCCAACCCTTCGCTCATATTCCAGTCAACAACTATGTTTAAATACCGAACAACACCACCATATTAGTCGGCATGCCTCCTACCCCTCGCTCATATCCCTGTCAACAAGTATATTACAATACAGACCACCACCATATTAGTCGGCAGTCCTCCAACCCCTCGCCCATATCGCAGTCAACAATTATATTACAATACCTAACAACATCACCATATTAGTCGGCAGATCTCCTACTCCTTGCCAATATCCCAGTCAACAAGAATATTACAATACTGGCCACCAACGCCATATTAGTCGGCAGGCCTCCAACCGGTCGCCCATATCCCATCCAACAAGTATATTACAATACCGAACAACACCACCATATTACTTGGCAGGTATCCAACCCCTCACCCATACCCCTATCAACAACTATATTACAATACTCAACAACACTGCCATATTAGTCTGCAAGCCTCCAATCCCTCGCCCATATCCCAGTCATTAATTATATTACAATACCGAACAACACCACCATATTAGTCGGCAGGCTCCAACCCCTCGCCCATATACGTCAACGAATATATGACAATACCGAACAACACCACCATATTAGCCGGCAGACTTTCTACCTCTCGCTCATATCCCTGTCAACAAGTATATTACAATACAGACCACCACCATAATAGTCGGCAGTCCTCCAACCCCTCGTCCATATCGCAATCAACAAGTATATTACAATTACGACTACCACCGCCATATTAATCTTCAGGCCTCCTACTCTTCTCCCATATCCCAGTAAACAAGTATATTACAATTCCGACCACCACCGCTATGTTAGCCGTTAGGCCTCCTACCCTTCCCCCGTATTCCAGTCAACAAGTAGATTACAATACGGACTACCACCGCCATATTAGTCGTCAGTCCCTCAACCCTTTTCCCATGTCCCAGTCAACAAGTATATTCCAATATGGAACATCAGCACCATATTATTTGGCAGTCCTCCAACCCTTCGCCCATATCCCTGTCAACAAGTATATTACAATTCCGACCACTACCGCCAAAAAAATCTTTGTGAAGCTAGCCGAGATGATCCACCTTTCATTCCAGCTGATGTCGAAATAAACCTTTCAGCTTACCTCCCTACTGATTTTAATATACGAGTATGCAAGCCGTGTGGCATCGTATTGACTTTGAACCGATCGTAATACACCATCAACACATTGTGAAGATACCAATCTACCCTATCACCAAATTACTACGTGATTGTGATTGCAGTTGACCAATCACACGCAGGCTTTGAAACTTCACTTACAGGAGTTAGTCGCTGACCCCAAAATGACTTATAATGACTCCAAATAACTCCTTACATAACCCCTAATGACCAATTGACCCATGACCCATTGAGCATGTAACTGTTGGAGCAAGAGGAGCGGGCGGAGCAATTGGGGCAGGTGGATGAGGTGGAGACAGTGGAGCAGTTAATTATTGATGTAAATTATGCTAAATATTGATGGAAGGATTTTGATTGGGATCACCATGCTGATTGTGGTGCTGATTGTGATTACAGTGCTAGGTGCGGTGCTAAGTGCAGTGCTGATTGTGTTTGTGGTGCTAATTGCAGTTATAAATGAGGTGCTGATTGTTATTGCGGTTCTTAGTGCGGTTCTATGAGCGTTGCTGATTGTGATTGGGGTGCTAAATGTAGTGTGCGTGCGTGCGTGCGTGCGTGTGTTTTTGCAAGTTAATGTAAATTCACTCTATTTAAAAATATACTTATGTAGCCCTACCTCCAAAAAGCTGAAAGGTGAACATTTTTATTTATTAATCTCACTTTAAAGAAAACTATATATCCAGGTCCCTCGGTAAATTTCATCGCTTCCTTGGTAAACTGTAATCACACTTAGTAATAAAAGTGCTCAGAACTACAGCAGGCTCCTTACATGCTTCGTCATTGGTCGATGTGCAATATGGACTGTGTACTGGACAATACAGCACCACGACAGGCCACCACCATGATTCCCAATTGGTCGTCGTCGCGTGAAAAGGGTTCTTCCTACGGGCTGCCCTCTCATGCATGCTTACATTTTTTGAACATGGGTGAAAACTCGATTGCACAATCTCACTGGTGACAACCAGTTAGCGATGATGCAGGTTTATGACTCCATGATCGTCGAAGTCAGAATGTAGTCCTTCATATTCGCAATTCATCTTCGAGGTATGGGAGCACTCAGAGAAAACCCAAATACTCGTCAGACAAATAAATCAAATATGTACTTACATAACAATGTGTTACTTAAATATGCTTGTAGTCATGTGAAAATATACCTATACATAATTTTGTATAAAATAAATGGACAATAATTTAATATTTCAATATCTATACGTACATACACATATATTTTTTTTCACAATTTTTATATTCCCTTATATATATGTATGTATGTATATATATAATTATGTATACATTTATTTGAAAATAATTTTATATTTTCATAATTATATGTACATAACTATATACAAATAAAAATTATTTTGAAAGTAATTTCATATCTACCTAGTTATATACCTATGAATTAATATAAATCAAATTGAACATATTTTTATATTTGCATAGATATATGTACATCATTATATATAAATTAAAATGAAAATAATATTAAATTTACATCTACTTATATACTTATACGCATGCATAGTTACATAAATATGCATATAAATAATTAAGTATAAAATAAATTGAAAATAACTTTATATTTACATTTTTATATAGTTATACATATTTATACAATTATATATTTATATAACTATACCAATTTTTTATATTCCTGGCTTATATAAATACATAATTAGGCCTATGTATAGTGCTATTGTATACATAGTAGGACCTACGTGTTTTCTTGGTCGAACAAGTATTGGGGGTTTCTCAGAGTGCTCCTATAATGCAATGATGAATTGCGAATATGAAGGGCTGCCTTTTGACCTCGACGATCACGGAGTTGTGAACTTACATAATCGCTAACTTATTGTCGCCAGTATCAATTCTGCGATCGAGTTTTCACCTATGTTCAAAAAATGCAAGTCAGCATGAGAGGGCAGTCCGTACTAGCAGTCCTTTTAACACGACGACGGCCAATTGGGAAGCATAGTGATGGTCTGTTATGGTGCGGTATTGTTCAGTACAAAGTCCATGTTACTCATCGATCAATGACGATTCGTGGTGGGAGCATGCTGTAGTTCTGGGCACTTTTATTGCAAAATGTAATAACAGATTACCCAGGAAGCGATGAAATATACCGACGGACATGGACATATACTTTTTTTTAAAGCAAGATTAATAAATAAAATTTTCGCCTTCATCGTTTTAAGGTAGGACTATATAATTTTATTTTAAAATAGAGCGAATTTATTTTAACTTGCGACCCACCACACATCACTTACCACCACAATCACAATCAGCGCCGCACTTAGCACTGCAATCACAATCAGCACCTCAACTAGCACCAAAAGCACAATCAGCAACACAATGAGCACCACACAGTACTGCACCTAGCACCTCAATCACAATCAGCACCGCAATCATCGCCGCAATTAGCACCACAATCACAATCAGCACCACAATCGCAATTCTATTTCCAATCCCAATCCTTCGATCAATCTTTAGCAATATTTCCATCAATCTTTAGCTGTTCCACCTGCTACACTTGCTCCACCTGCTCCATGTGTCAATGGGTCATTTCAATGGGTCATTAGGGGTCATGTAGAGGGTCATTTTGGAGTCATTATAAGTTGTTTTTGAGTCAAAATGACTCCCGTATGTGAAGTTTCAATGCCTGCATGTGATTGGCCAGCTGCAATCATGTGGCAGCTCGGTGACTGGGTGAATTGGTGCCTGCACAATGTATTAATGATGAAGTACGATTGGTTCAAAGTCATTATGACGCCACAGGGTATGTATACACGTATATTATAAACTGTAGGGAGTTAAGCTGAGAGGTTTATTTTGACAGCAGCTGGCATGAAAGGTGGATTGTCTCGGCTAGCTGCGCATAGATTTTTCTTCTGGTTTTTATTTTCATGGTTATTCAAGGTCATGGGGTCAAGATCAAAGTAGTCTGCATCTAATATGGTGTTAGTAGTCTGTAATGTATTATGCTCGCTGACTTTTATGTGTTTTCCTCTAGCTTTGTTTTCAAGGTCATTCAAGATAATGGGTTCAAGGTCGAGGTAGCCTGCATCTCATATGATGGTGGCCGTCTGTAATAAAATGTGATTGTTGACTGGTATATGGGCGAGGGGTTGGAGCACTGCCGACTAATTTGTTCGGGTGAGTGGGGTGAAGGTAACATTAGGAAATTTAATTTTTAAGATAAATTCTAAATTAATATTTAATAATTTATATATATATATATTTTTTGGTATTTTTTTTGGAATTTATCGTGGACATTTTTTTTTAGATTTGTACGGTCAAAGGTCCTGGGTAAAAGTCAAAGGTCCTCTACATAGAATATGGATGCAAGGTGTCTGATGCTTAGGTCTGGCTCCTATCTTGTATTCTTTGTATCGATTTGGTATAAGGTTTGCCTATGAAACGAATATGGCTGCCACTGCTCTGTAGGTTCCAAAGAAGCCCCTAAAATTACATATATTTGGGCCAAAATTGAATTTGGAGGGCTTCCAATATTTCTGAGAGAGTAATCGATCATTTCTGGAAATCCTTTTAAAAATATTTAAAAATAAATTTTAATAATTTTTAATAATAAACATTTTTTCGGAATATTTTAGAATTCAATTTTTTTTTCTTTTAGTGTTGTTAAGGTCAAATGTCCCCGGGGTCATGGGTCAGGGGTAAAAATCAATGGCATCTAAGATGGCGGTTGGGTGACGTAACAATATGGCGGCTCCACGAATCTGAATCCGAATCCCTAATCCCTTTGCGTGAACATAAATTGCCCTACTACTAAAGAGTTCAACGAAATATTAATAAAATATATTCTCAAAACACAAACAAGGGAGATGAATTTAAATTAAACAGCTCTCGGCTGCATTTGTTAGAAACTGCAAAATCCAGCTAAAACAGCGAAAAGTCACGAGTTCGTCTCTAAATGGCCAACCAGCTCAACCAACCAGGAGGGATGCAGTCAGGGATTAACCGAACAACACAGCTAACCCGAAGAAAAGCAGACAGAGATTAGCCGAACAACACAGCTAACCCGAAGAAAAGCAGCCAGGGATTAACCGAACAACACAGCTAACCCGAAGAAAAGCAGACAGAGATTAGCAGAACAACACAGCTAACCCGAAGAAAAGCAGACAGAGATTAGCCGAACAACACAGCTAACCCGAAGAAAAGCAGCCAGGGATTAACCGAACAACACAGCTAACCCGAAGAAAAGCAGACAGAGATTAGCCGAACAACACAGCTAACCCGAAGAAAAGCAGCCAGGGATTAACCGAACAACACAGCTAACCCGAAGAAAAGCAGACAGAGATTAGCAGAACAACACAGCCAACCAGGAGAAAATCAGCCAAATATTGGCCTTACAACACAGTCAACCAAGAGGAAAGCAGCTAGGGATTGGCTGAACAAAGTTGACAACCAGGAGGAAGGTAGCCATGAATTGGTCCAAAAACACAGCCACCCAGGAGGAGAACGGGAAGACGGTTTTTTTTTTTTACGAAATGACTGTGATGCGAAAACAGCCCAGAGGGCCAAGTATCGTAGGAAATATGCGATGTAATTTGTAACGTTAATGGCTTCCCTTCACTATAAATGAACACATTTTTTTAATTGTTGTAAGATAATATGATGGCAATATTTATTCACGAAAAAATGAAACTTACAATTAAAAGGATTAAAAAATAGAAATCTTTAGGCCCGGCTACATTTTGGAAAATGATTTAGAAGCCAACTGATATTATTCCATTAAAATACATTTGTTTAATATATTACGGTTTATTGTGACCTTATTGATAATGTGTAAAGAAATGCAAGTACGGATGTAATGCAAAGGACTTTTATGTTTGAGGAAGTAAAAATTAATGCGGAAACATGTTGTTGTTACATTTATTGAGAGGGCGTTCATGTAGCGTATGCTCGTAATCCAAACGAAATGTTGGTAAAATTTCCAAAACCCTTATTACGGTTGGCACAAAGTAAGCGTTCCAGGTCTTATAACGTACATGTTTATAATACACAATAGTATAGTTACATCTGTACATATCTACCGCAAACTGATCGTGAAGAGAACTTCGTATACTGTAATTTGACTTGCCCTATATCTTTCTACTGCTATGTATTGAAAAAAGATCCCACGGACGCAATAAAACAAACCAACAAACAATAAATTCAAATCTCCCACTGATCTTATCAGATGGCAGTTAACAGTTACTATGTAAAGGCAAGCAGTAGTGACGCTCGCTGCACTCTCTATGGCGGCGTTCCGAACTACTTCTGTCCTGACATACTAATAAGCTTCGTTATCTCCTCGGGACTCCGATTATACTTGTGATTTTTACTAAGAATTTAGAACTCGCGACTTTCGTTCTTGCTCATATGCATAATGCCTGAGTGAAGTGAAGTGAGGAGATTTGGGCGGTCCCTAACAGTGAGGTCTTGAGAGCCGGTGATTGTAGTGAATATGGAGCGGCGCCGAAATGAAAGGACAGGTGAAACGGGAGAGTGCCTGAGTGGCTTGACATCAGTAATTTTCCCTAACCAAAAACTTATATTTTGCTACAAAATTACTTGACACATACCTATGTTATGAATGAAACTTTCAAATTTTTGTTCTTAAATGGTTTAAAAATTGGGCTTCCGACAACTGGATACATAAATACGGGATCGCGTCTAACCTGTTCTTAAATTTGTTGTAGTGTACGTGTAGGGTGAAAATTCACTATCCGCAACTCGCACTAGGGGCCGCGGTGGCGCACTGGCTAGAGCACTCACATCTCACCAAGGAGAACAGGTTTCTATTCCCGGCAGGGTCGCTCCAGGATTTTCGCATGTGGGTATCGTGCCGGACAATACCGCTGGGTGGAGGGTTTTCTCGGGGATCTCCAGTTTCCCCCGCCCTTGGATTCCGACGCTGCGCCATATTCACCTCACTTCACCCTTATCGGCTCTCAAGACTCCGTTGTTAAGATCTACCTAAACATCTCCGTTCCCACCGACATGTGGATACGAGAAGTAGCAAAGTTCTTGTAGCCTTTGCTGCTAATGACGGATGTTCTTCCAGCAATCCTACCCAAAAGCCATTCAGTGACACAAACTTGAGGTGTGTTTTCAAAGCAATAATACACTGAATATTACTTAATGGTTCATACTCCGACACACACAGCTCATAAGTTTTTTTTTTCTGTTAGCAAACGGTTCTCAACCCAGTCGATGTCCTTGTAAATGTCTGGGAAATATGCCAAAATATATCGCGCATAATGACTGTATCAAAAACTTGCAGATGTTTTAGCGCATTTTGCTTTGATTTCCAACTTCTTTCCTCTCACAAACTGGAACAGAAAAGTCTTTGTCAGTGACGCATTGGATAAAAAAAAGTCAAATTTTAAATTAAGTAATTCTAACTCGCACTGCGGATATGTTGGCAGTTTTCCCCAGCATAGAACAAGTCACTTCATTACCCTGCACAGAGCTAGTCACAAGATACACCTGCACAGACCTAGTCACAAGATACACCTGCATAGACCTAGTCACTTCAATTCCCTGCACAGAACTAGTAAATTCATTCCCCTGCACAGACCTAGTCACTTCATCCCCCTGCACAGAACTAGTCACTTCATTCCTCTGCAGAGACCTAGTCACTTCATTTCCTTGCACAGACCTAGTCACTTCATTCCCTGCACAGACCTAGTCACTTCATTCCTCTGCAGAGACCTAGTCACTTCATTCCCTGCACAGACCTAGTCACTTCATTCCCTGCACAGAACTAGTAGCTTTATTCCCCTGCACAGTCCTAGTCGCTTTATTTCCCTACACAGACCTAGTCACTTCATTCTTCGCACAGACCTAGTCACAGAACTAGTCGCTTCATTTCCCTGCACAGACCTAGTCGCTTCATTTCCCTGCACAGACCTAGACACTTCATTCTTCTGCACAGACCTAGTCACTACATTACCCTGCACAGACCTAGTCACTACATTACCCTGCACAGAACTAGTCACTTCATTCCTCTGCAGAGACCTAGTCACTTCATTCCCTGCACAGACCTAGTCACTTCATTCCCTGCACAGACCTAGTCACTAGATATCCCTGCTCATACCTAGTTACTCGATTCCCCTGCACAGACCTAGTCACTTCATCCCCCTGCACAGAACTAGTCCCTTCATTCCTCTGCAGAGACCTAGTCACTTCATTTCCTTGCACAGACCTAGTCACTTCATTTTCCTGCACAGACCTGGTCACTTCATTTGGTTTACTGAGTATGTCCGTGAGGTATTGTTGAACTACTCTTTGACAAAACTTTAAATAAGTTAGCAGAACTCCCCCCCCCCCCCATTTTTATGGGATTGGCCTATCTGCCTTTAACGAAAGTTTGGAATTTTTTTCTTATTAAGCCAGCTTCAATATCCTCAGGGTCTCTAATGGTTTTATAGTTACGTCCAAACCATGTAATTAGTGCGAATCAATGTCATCTGAATGCTGTATCTCTTCGCTCGAAACAAAACTTAACGTTTTTTTTTTTCCTTTGTCACGTGTCGAGTGCTTTAAAACATTATAAATTAAGCGGAATTTGTTAAATTGATCTTCGGATACGTTACAGCTACATCCGTGTCTCAGTGCACTGTTTAACATGATTTTCACATCCCCCCCCCCCCCAATTTTGGGATAGTTGAATATTGTGTACAAGCAGAGATAGTACCCAGTACTTGTATTGATTATCTTGGCACTAAACACTTTTTATAGTCTGTCTTATTGACGTATGTCCGACCACAAACTTTGTTATATGGCTCTAGAATGGTAGCGCTGTTCTTTTGTATTTCGACGACGGCTCGGCTGCAGTCTTTTTGCGAGTGATTTCCTCTTCTCACGAAACTTTGAAATGCGTGATAGATGAATGGCCGTAATTACCTCAAATTAATTGTAAGTTTTAAAAAATTAGCTTCACATCTATTAATTAGTGTGCAGTTTCTGTTGGCATTCATTAGAGAACTGTTGAGATGCTTGCATTTCTTCGCGTCGCTTCACATGCTCGGGGGACGCCAAGTAGCTTCTTCTTCTTCTTCTTCTTCTTCTTCTTCTTCTTCTTCTTCTTCTTCTACTCCTCAGAGTCAGAGGATCAAGAGTAACGGAATTGTTTTAAAATATTCCCTAAATCCATTATAAAACCAATTATTCTCTTTACATTCTCTTTTAAACTAACACATGAATTGTTGCTGGTTAACGACGAAAATGGTTTACCTCATAATTGGCTTATTATTTTGCATTTTTTCATGGACAACGATTTTACAATATTCTATACACTGTTAAAAAAATATCCGTAAAATGACGGAAAATACCGGTTCCAAATTATACAGATATCTGCGTTAAATTACGGCCTCTTCTTTCCTTTCAATAACTCTCTCCCGTAAATCTCACATAAATATTGGCGATTTCACGGAATTTGTCCACGCGCTTGCAAGTATTTTTTTTTTAAATATGCTCTTAAAAAAGGGGTAGCAAAAATAAGTTTTTCTTTCCTTGTGTTGGTGACTCACTGTGTATAAAAATGACTATAAAATTTATACATCCGAAGATTGCCGCAATAAAATACATCTGCTTTCGTTGGACGTGACATGTCAAGTGTTTTGTTCTAAACAACATTACAAATACATAACACACAATATCAACATGACAATATAAAATATCTCTTATGAATTGACAATAATAAATAACAAATAAATAAATATGAAATATTCACATCACTTTCCCCTAAATAAAAGTTCAGTGACAAAATCTCACACACTTTAAAACAGTCATTTATAATCACTATGAGAAAAGCGATTAGGCAGTCTTCCAGTTCTCACCAGTCTTTTACTTACATTAGCATCTTGTGAAGTTACATCTGTATTAACATTTGACTATAGACTTTCTTTTAAATAGCTGTTCCTTTACTGTGACACACGTACCTTTTATATTTCACCTGAATCGAGCTTGACTAAATAATCAACATTTCCAGTTTTCCTTATTACGATACCAGGAACCCATTTGACATGATTTTTGAAGTAATATAAATTACCTTAAAAAAATATTTTATATCTATATTCAACTGATATATTAAA
Organism: Dryococelus australis; assembly: GCA_029891345.1. Lineage (NCBI taxonomy): Eukaryota > Metazoa > Arthropoda > Insecta > Phasmatodea > Phasmatidae > Dryococelus > Dryococelus australis. The sequence continues at coordinate 402,949,154 of CM056993.1, read as the reverse complement.
TCTTACCCTTTTAAATGGTTTTTTACAACTATTTTCATCATCCCCACGAGTACATATGGGATTAGAAATATATACTAGACTTTTAGGTTGATAATTCAACATTAGACTTTTAGGTGAGACACCTGTAACACTTGAAGGAGTTGACCTCAATGAAAACAAACACTGATTTACACTTGTTTGCAATTATATACCAACATTAGACAAAACAATCTTTATCAATGACTTCTTAAAAGTCTGTACCTCTCTTTCTGCAAGTCTATTTGATCGTGGATTATGAGGTGCAATTTTAATTTACTTTATACCTAGGTCTTGACAATAGGCAGAAAATCCGTTAGAATTAAATGGGGGTTCATTATCAAAAACTATTACACTACGTACTGAGAATCTTGAAAAACATTCACTTTAAATTGTTATTATTAAAAATAAAACATTCTATCCATTTCGTATAATCATCCACTACTATTAAAAATCTAGCCTTATGAGTATCCAACAAGTCTATATGAATTTTATTCCAAGGACATTTAAAAACGGGCAATGACTTGATCTGTATTTTGAACTTGTTGACAAACTTCACATGTTCTAACCTTCAAATCTATGTCATAATTCATTCCAAACCACCAGACATACGATCTTGCCATTAGCTTACATCTTGTAATACCCACATGATCAGTATGAATTATTGACATCTTGTTTTTCAAATGACCAGGAATGACTGCTCTATTTTTATACATGAGATAACCTTCTTAAATAGACAACAATCAATTTATATATTTTAAAATATTTTCTTAATTCTGGTTCACTACAAAATTGTTTAAAATTTACATTCATTACTATCTCTAAAACTTGACTTGAAATGAGATCTTTGGACGTTATATCAGCGACCTCTTTGTATGATACTAATGGAGTTGACATGGCAGTAAAATTACAACCATAATCATCAGGTAATACTACAAGACAATTATTTGGCAGACGAGACAAACAATCTGCATTTTGAATATTTTTACCCTTTTTATGTTGTATCTTATACTGATAAGAAGACACAATTATAGACCATCTAAGCAAAGTAGCATAAGCAACCTGTGGAATTTTTTTCTTTTCTGAAAATAACGATAACAGTGGCTCATGGTCAGTGACTATGGTAAACTGATTTCCCATAAAACATTTATGAAACTTGGTTACTCCATATGTTGTTATGCTCAATGCTTCTCTATGCAATTGGCTATAATTTTTCTGAGCGTTGTCAAGCATTGCGAACACATAATCGGCTGGTGTTTCTATTCCACTATGAACCTGACTCAAAACTGCACCTACTACTGTCGCAAGTAGGAATAATTGGTTTTTTAGGATCAAATAACACTAAAAGTGATTTTTTCTGAAATAACTGACTTACTCGTTAAAAAAACTTTCTCACATTCATCAGTTCATTTCCATGACACACCGTTTCTTAATAAATTATGCAATGGTTACATTACATCGGGAGCCATTTTAATGAATTTGGGAGAATAATTGAACAATCCTAGATAAGACTTCAATTGCGTAATATTTTGCGTAGTATTAATTAGGTTTTCTATCTTAGACTTACATGGAGAAAGACCATCTGCACCAAGAACGTAGCCTAAAATTTCTAATGACTTCACAAAAATATCGCTTTTCTGTATATTAATCTTAACGTTATAATCATTAAGACGACTTAATACTGAATACAATACAGATTTACAGCTATTATAATATTTTCCTCCTATAAGTATATCATCTTTATATGCACCACAGTATTTAATACCTTCTAATATCTTATCAATAACTGACTGAAAAATACCAGAGGCTGACGACAATACAAAACATAAACGATTATAGACATACAACCCACAAATAGTATTAATCGTCAAAAATTTCTACTTCTTTCGTCTACTTCCAACTGCATATCAGCATTTGAAAAATCTATTCGACAACAAACATTACACTCACGAAACTTTTGTAATAAATCGTCAGTTTTTTTTTGCAAAGGATACTGATCTACTGACACACATTTGTTCACTGTTTCTTTTAGTTCCACACGCAATCTGATTTCACCATTCTTTTTAGGGACACAAACAATTGGAGATGCCCATTGACTGTAATTAATTTTAGATAAAATAAGTTTGTTTTCCAATCATAACAACTCTTTTTTGACTGTTGACGTCGACTATGAAAATTATGTGTTTCAGCAATAATGCTCGATGTTGGAGCATAACATGACAGCAAGTGTTTTCTCATTCCTCGAACGAACAATCTTTTACTTTTCTTGGCACAATTTTATTTTTTAAGATGTTGAACTGTTCAGAAGCTAACAAAATAATAAGGTGATCCACTTTACCTTTTCACGACTGAATGCCATTGATACTAAAGTATGATTCCAGGTGACCCAAAAAAAATTTCGATGGGTTCTTCATTTGGGTTAAATGCGGCAAATTTGTTGTGCAGCATTCTTGAAGTACCAGACGTCGACTTTGACTTCTGCTCACTTTCATCTTCGAGAACCATGTTCCACGAAATAACAAACACTAGACCAACTTGTAGTTTCAAAAACTTTATATATGAATACACAAACATTACTCAAGTTTTTCATACTTTCGAAATTTTCTCGTCGCCATATGATATATCCGAAGATTGCGGGATTAAAATACATCTGCTTTCGTTGGACGTGACATGACAGGTGTTTTATTCTAAACAACATTACAAATGCATAACACACGATACCAACACGACAGTATAAAATATCTCTTCTGACTTGACAACAATAAATAACAAATAAATAAATATGAAACATTCACAACAAAAATTTAAAAAAATTGTCTGGTGACAGGATTTGAACTCGGTAAAAATAACTTAATCCCCTCACCCTCCACGCTTTTACATGAATTATTTTTGTAAATACTGGATCTCTACAAAGCGATGCATGCACCTATTAGATTCTAGTTATGTTAGAGTGTTTGCGATTATGTTTTTTTTCGCAATGTATTTCACTGCGTATAAAACATATACATGTATGTTATACACATACATATGTATGTGTATATATATACATACACACATACATACATACATACACACACAATTATTCTGTAGTGGAATTTTAACGCGAATCGAAACAATTAACAATCAATAACTCGAACCACTCACCTAATAAATATTTACACGAAGTATTTCGTAAATGTGGATTTGACAGGAAAATGACGAATGTGCATGCCATAGTTTAAAGTTGCGTTAGAGTGCTTGATATATTCGTTGTTTATAAAACGAGGTTACGAAAAAGGTTGTTTTATTTTCGTTATGTGCGTGTTTCACTGTGCATACGAAAGGTTTTTTCCTGTAGCGGAATTTGAAAAAGAATCAAGGAATTGGCTCTCAACGAGAGGTTCGCTACTCACCTAGCCTACTACTATTTTACACGAAGTAGTACTTTGAATATGGGATTTTACACGCTTCAGGAATCATCCGCATTGTTCGTGTCTCAAATTCGAAGCCGTAAGAATGAGAGATTCCGTATTTTATATTTACGTAGCTCATTTCCCTTATATGTCATTACGGAGTGCCTTTCCGTAAATTAACTTTACATCTCTGTAAAAATTTCCATAATCCTACAGAAAATTCCAACAGTGTACAATCCCAGAATACAACCACAAACATTGCACATACTGATTTTACTACGAACGACACCGTTAAGACTGGGCCACACGTGTCTACAAACTAACTCCAATCTTATCCTAATCTACGTGTTAAGGCAGTAGGCGTGCAATCCTCCGCATCCAACATAACTACACGCATAACTCATTAAAAACTAGTACACTCATTACCGAAATTAACAGAAAAGTACAATTTATCTCGTATTTGAAGTAAAAATGTACTCAGTTTGTAAGTGTAGAATTTTTTTTAGAGTTTACTTATCTAAATGTAAAAAAAATCAACTTATAAGAGTCGATTATTTGAAAAAATGTATAGGTGCTTCAGAAAGTCGTATTTTGCAAGAAAACCCATGGATGTACGTATGAAAATATTGGCACTAATATAAAAAATATATGTAATAATTTATTTTAGGTAGGCCTAAGTTTATTTCAGTTAACTTCCGTGGTTGAAATGGATATGCATACAATAAATTATTAAACATATTTGTAGTAGACATCAATGTCTTGCTTGAAGAAGTTTTTTCTGAAAAAAAAAAAGTGCTCTTTGAAACTTCCAGCATGAAAATACGCTTAAAGTTAAATTTTAAGTATACTTTTAATATTTGATTTTTTTATCATTTAAACATGTGAATACTAGGAAAATATTTTACAGTGTTACAAAATAAATGCTTTGCTCTTTCATACAAAATATAAATTACAATTTCCTAACAGTGGTGGTAATATGCAGTAGTTTGTGATAAGTTGTGAAGGTGTGTACAATCGTGGTGGTGTGCAGTAGTTTGTCTTGAGTTGTGAATAGGTGTGCAGTCGTGGTGGTGTACAGTAGTTTGTCATGAGTTGTGAATACGTGTGCAGTCGTGGTGGTGTACAGTAGTTTGTCATGATTTGAGAACGTGTGTCCAGTCGTGGTAATGTGGAGTAGTTTGTCATGAGTTGTGAATACGTGTACAGTCGTGGTGGTGTGCAATAGCTTGTCATGAGTTGTGAATGTGTGTACAGTCGTGGTAATGTGGAGTAGTTTGTCATGAGTTGTGAATACGTGTGCAGTCGTGGTGGTGTACAGTAGTTTGTCATGAGTTGTGAATACGTGTGCAGTCGTGGTGGTGTGCAGTAGTTTGTCATGAGTTGTGAATACGTGTGCAGTCGTGGTGGTGTGCAGTAGTTTGTCATGAGTTGTGAATACGTGTGCAGTCGTGGTGGTGTACAGTAGTTTGTCATGATTTGAGAACGTGTGTCCAGTCGTGGTAATGTGGAGTAGTTTGTCATGAGTTGTGAATACGTGTCCAGTCGTGGTAATGTGGAGTAGTTTGTCATGAGTTGTGAATACGTGTGCAGTCGTGGTGGTGTACAGTAGTTTGTCATGATTTGAGAACGTGTGTCCAGTCGTGGTAATGTGCAGTAGTTTGTCATGAGTTGTGAATACGTGTGCAGTCGTGGTGGTGTTCAGTAGTTTGTCATGATTTGAGAACGTGTGTCCAGTCGTGGTAATGTGGAGTAGTTTGTCATGAGTTGTGAATACGTGTACAGTCGTGGTGGTGTGTAATAGCTTGTCACGAATTGTGAATGTGTGTACAGTCGTAGTGGTATACAGTGTTTCGTGTATGTGTGTACAGTCTGGTGCAGAGGCAGTCTACTGAGTGCACATCCATGGCAGGTATGTGTTTCTGGGCTGAGCCCTACACTGTTACGACACAATACAAGATAGAACTTTATTTACGCTTTGATTGGAAATGCTACAGGAGAAATATGGGATGGGGAAATCCTCTTTATTTGTGGGGATGGAAGAGATGATTCGTTGTAACAGGGCGTAAATTTGCACGATCTTCTGTGATCACCACTCGAGCAGTAGAAGCACGAGCCATCTGCGGAAATACACTCGCAAACACTGGACCTGAGTGATGATGTAGGTACATATCTGAATCAGTTGTCTCACAGTAGAAGAATATGATTGTTACTTTGAGATTAGTAACATAACGCAAAGTATTGTATTTACTCAGACAACAATATATCTACAAATTGTATTATACAATTGCAATATTCAGTCACTTACGAATGGATATAGTCGTAGCTGAGCATTTGTATGGAAAGCAGAAGTCGCGAGGGAAATGAAGTGGCTAGTTTTCTAATTGCTGCCCATGTCCACATCGAGTTTCTTTAGTAATTGTATCCAGATTTTATTTTTGCCTTCTTAACGGGACTGTTGCTTATTGTTATCCACTCCGAAAATACATATTTCCCAAAAAAACAATACATTTACGCTACGGTCTGTCTCTACATTAGTGTTGTTAAAATACAGCAGTGTTTGTTTTGAGGTATCTCACTAGTAGATGAGGTTTCAGAGTTGCACACTGGAGTTACAGAACTGGTGGGTATACTGCGACTAAGACGATGAAAAGTGTAAGTTAAACCATTTGGAATGTAATGAAAGAGGGATTTGCATCTACACCGAGAAAAAGAACGTGGTTAAGAGTAGTTGAAGAATAAAAAAATTTAGCAAAGTTCGCAAACTGCTGAAAACAGTCGACAGTAAGGATAGGATAGTGAAGGAATTTTTGTACGTGATTTTTCTATTGTATCTTGGCTCGAGATAATTCACACTACAAGATTTAAAATAAGTTCATTAGAATAAATATGTGGGAAGCGTGCATATCGGGACATTGTGACTTTTGAAAGAAGTGATCACGAGAAGTGCACCTCATTGCTGGAAGCGAAACTGCTTTACTTGGTTTCTTTGAGAATGGAACATCGTAATTACTAATGAGTTTACATAGACAATATTCTTGTTCACATTTGACGACCAATAAAATAATTTTCAGTTATATGTTATCGCTAGCTTGAAATAATACGGACCGTAAATTTGGCATTCTATGAAATAATACGGCCAGTATATTTGGCGGCATATTATGTGAAATAACTATAAAACATTTCACGGCCAACTGGTGAAAATGTAAATTTTGCTTGTGGCTTTAATGATTAAGTTGTCTTTGACATAATTTGCGACCAATAGGATCCTATTTTGACGATATATTTAAAAAGTTTAGCCGATCTTCCGTCGCGCAGTCGATTGGTACGCCGCGTCTATGGCCTGGGGTGTGGGAGGTTCTGGGTACGAATCCTAGGCAAGGTATGGGTTAAATTAGATCACATGTTTGTTTGTAAGCCGTTTTCTGACAAGCCATTAGGCATAACACCTAGGGCGTTAATATGCCCTATCCTATTCAATTCTATTGAAAAGTATAGTTTTGGGATAGGGCAATATTATTGACTCCTAATGATTAATTGCAACAACACTTCTTGTGTGCGGGTAGGTGTGAGTTATCCTGTTGCGACGGTTGCTGTATGCAACCAGTACTAGGCGAAGGAACCTCCAGCATCCGACTGTATCTCCTTTCCTTTCCTTAATACGTCTACTGCGAAGTTCCACTACTACAAATACAACTGGCTTAAAATATCTTTCAGATGCAGAGAAACAGAGACTCTTTTCTGTAACTACCTACTTAGCTACCTGGGTGCGTGGCGGAGGTACATACAACCTGAATATAATGCCATTGTGGCAGGCAGAGTGAGTAAGGCAGCTCACACTGGCTAGGCCAGGTGACCGCTCCTCCAGAACACGCAGGTCCTGCCTTAGCCGACATGTTCCCGGAACAGTCGACCTCCATCGCCGGCGTCTGGCGCAATTGCCACTGCTGTAGGCCATCGTTTCCCAAGAAGCGGCCTGCACAAACTCGACAACACGCCGGACAGAAGCACATGTGTAACGAAACTCGACCTCGGAGATCGAGGTCGGCTGCGGGTTCGCTGGCCCAACCTGTTCGGCGATTGTGACGCAACTCTCGAGCATCGCGGAGTTGCGCCGATGTAACGGCATGACCTGGTGTGTGGCGCCGTCCGGCATTCGCCCTGCCCTGACCGGGGCTCCCTGCCATCACGTCACTGCGTCACTGTCTTACTGACACTACTCCCTGCCTTCACGTCACTGCGTCACTGTCTTACTGACACTACTCCCTGGTTTCACGTCACTGCGTCACTGTCTTACTGGCACTACTCCCTGCCTTCATGTCACTGCGTCACTGTCTTACTGACACTACTCCCTGCCTTCACGTCACTGCGTCACTGTCTTACTGACACTACTCCCTGGTTTCACGTCACTGCGTCACTGTCTTACTGACACTACTCCCTGCCTTCATGTCACTGCGTCACTGTCTTACTGATACTACTCCCTGCCTTCACGTCACTGTGTCACCGACAGTACTCGATATCTTCATATCACTGTGTCACTGTGTTGCTGACGCTTCGAGATAATGGTTTATCGCGGGAAAAGTTGACTGTTTGCTAGGATCCAACGTACTGTATACATGTCCGACAGCTTTCTTTTCTTATTGGATGTCATACTCGTAGGAAGTCACTACTCTTTTTCACTGTAACAATGAGGATTCTGATACTATAAGGCAGAACATTCGTGATTTGTCTGCAAACAACTTAGCTGAGTCAAAACCTTCTTCATTCAACATGATAGAATAAACCAGTTAAGAGTGTTTTAGAATATATGTTTGCTCATCATTAGAACATTAAGAAGGGAAGGGGGAAGGGATTGTTATCAACCAACGGATAGGTGCTACCCTAGAGTGTTTATAGATTATTATGATGTCATAATCATCTTTACATTCAATTAATTAAAACTAAATGTTGGCTTGGTGTAACGTGCTCAGGCAAGCAGTTCTCGAGAAAACAATAGCATAGTCTATGACATTTCGCAAGTAACTTTTTAAATTTCCAATTTAATTATTTACAATAATCACGATAGACAATAGTTAGTATGGAGTTTTCCATAGCGAGTCATTTCACAAACCTTTACCTATAGCTCAGGATAATCCTGTATATATTTGCGACTTTTCACTTAGTTATTTACTTCAAAATAAATTTAACTGCACACTCACAACTATACTTACTGGCATGAGTTAGCGGTTCCATGTCACATTTATGGTTTCGTATTTTTCTAAAAGATAATGAACGTCAAATGAAATAATAATTTATATTTTTATTTCCATCTTATTTTATTTTTTTTCAAAATTGAGAACTGAGCTATGAAACTTTTCGTCAATATAATCAGCCAACAGAAACACAAAGTTTCGTGAGCCTACTAGATACTTAGTTGCATATGATTAAAGAAATGAATTGAAGATGAGTGGACAGCGTACCACAGGCCCTGATACTGTGTATGGGTACACTTACCTGTATTACTACCTCTGTGAAGTCTCACTAACATCCGATGCATACTTCTTTGTGCGCTATTTTTATTGTCTGCAAAGTATTTATACCTTTTATGCCACACAAAATACGAAATACGAACAATGTGGTTTTCTTTAACTTCAGGAAGTGAAAAATTAAATTCCACGAAAACCAACACATATCAGAACTATATATTACAATGGGAGCTCATAAAATCAATGCTATGATTCTTAAACATTATTGTCTTTTTTTATTTTATATTGTAAATCCATTTGAAATGTGCATGTGTTGACCCAAATAGCAGAGAAAACAGAAGGGCGTTTACATTTCCGCATTCTCTGCGATCTGTCGTCAGTTTGAGAAAGCTCTTTAAACAGACCTACTGCAGCTGTTGCATATCCACTGCACTGCACTGTCGTGTAGAGACGTCTTCATTGGTGTACGCCTCATTACGTTAAGTGGACGGAGGCAGATGTAGACAAGGCCTGTAGATGTAGCTGCTTCATATACGGCGTGTATGAATTTCCCCAGTGGAACGGTGCTTTTTGCTGTACATTTTAAAATAACTGCATATTTTTTGTTTTATATATATATTTTTCGCCAGTCTGAGATATTTCGCTTATGCGAAGAAAAATCAGGTAGCGTTAAAAAAGAAAATTGTTTGCGGATCGTACAACTTCAATGCAAGAACACTTATATGGCAGTCGTGAAGTGTGCAAACATGAAAATATAATATTTGACATAATCATTTAATTCTCTAAGCTAATATAAAATTTAAATACTGCAATATGCGGAGTTAAATTTTTTTTTTGAAATACTCATTTATACCAGTTTTCCTTCACAAGTGCGTTTTTTTATTGTACTAGTTTATATTGAATGTGTTTCAAAATGTTCAGTAATTTATTGGAGCTGTAGAAAAACGTTTATGTCACAGAAACCTCTAGGTACATTTAATCACTGTGTTTCACACACACATGGAAAAATAACAAAGTTGCAATAGAGACATATACTTGTTACTTTTAAAACATTATTTCAGTCTTAGAAGCCGTTTACTGTTAAAAGGATACAAAATTCGTGAATATAATAATCGCTGTCACTCACGGGGCTGGCATAGACAATACGCATCTCTGTGGGTCTGCTATTGCCTTTTAGTATGTTTCTCAACAGACAAGATACTTTTAGTATGTTTCTCAACAGACAAGATACTTTTAGTATGTTTCTCAACAGACAAGATACTTTTAGTATGTTTCTCAACAGACAAGATACTTTTAGTATGTTTCTCAACAGACAAGATACTCGCTGAAATGCTGCTGACGTGCAAGGAAATGTCAAAACAGAAAAAACACAACATTATTACTTTTTTTTTTTCAACTTGCGAATATAGCATAAAACAACTTTTAAACTAGTTTTAAAGGAAAGTGCTGACGAACACTTGTCAGCCAAGGTCAAACAGGCGATGTTATCAGTGTTGCGAACAGAAATTCAAATCATATTTAGTCCCGCCAATACAACGGAATACTTAAAGAAATTATTCACATGTTGAAATAAAAGTCACGAATTTCATCTCACCTATTTGAGTAATATGTAACGCATTTGCAGCGTCACCACCAAAACTCAATATTGGCAATACAATTCTTGTGAAATATATATATACACATAAGTAAATAAAACAATAAATAAATAAAAATAAATAAACAAATAAATAAATATATATGCAGTAACTGATACAGAAAAGCATTGAACCACAAAAATTAATTTTACATCCAAAAACATCTCGCCTCATTAATTTTTACTGTACGAAGGTTCCTAAAGTTTCCTGGTTCCAAAATAAAATAACAATTCGGTCCTCATCTCTAGCAGTAAGCGGTTTTTGTTTTTAAATTTTTTAACGTATCACTTTTTTTAAGAAAGTTGTTTTTTTCACAATTTTACGATGTGGCGTGTTTCATTGAAACCTATCAATAAAACAATTGTAGATATTCCTATCTGCAACATACAAATAACCTTGCACCTAGTGGTAATAACTGTGGTTTATTCGAGATGTTAACTTTTTCTTTGCATTTACTTTGACAAAGAGCCCTTTCCTTGGCTTAGCCATTGCTTTAAACACAACTTATTTTGCTGTAGAAACAACCTCAACTATCCCAATTCTTGAGTTTCCTATCCGAACTGTTTGTATAGAAGCTGGATGCAGTGTTACTTCTTGCTGTTCCACAGCGAGTACCGCAGGACGCAAACTAATTGTAAAGGAGATGCATATGCTTTTATTGTTCTCGGATATTCCGCTGGCGACGGAGTTCTCAGTGAAGAGTAAGCTAGCTTGCACTGACCGTTATAGTTAACTTCACCAATAGCAAATCTTACAATTACCAGGAATATAAAGTATCTCAAAGAACAATATATTTCCTGTCATCCCATGGTAAGCCTTCGTGATACTTTTCCTCTCTCTTGTATCCTTCCACTGTACGTAAGGTCTACATTGCATGGGCCAGCCGTCTTACTTTGTCAACGCGTCATGCAAGTGGAAAACATCAAATTCTTAGGACAGTAAATGTGTTAATAATATGAAAAATCGTTCTCTTTAGGTGCATAAAAAATAACTCATGACTCCAGTATCCATACATTTGTATTCTTCACTCCCAATATGTCAAGTTTTAGAACTACTTTTTATAAATTCGCTGCCAACTTAACTCGAAGACATTTCCTTGTAGGTAGTGACTTTTCTTCAAAGGTTGGCTTCAAGAGTGCTCTCTTTACCATGAACGGCCTTCAGCATTGGTTATTGTTCCTATCACCAAGTTACTTCATGTACTATTCCAAAACTTATTTACTACAGCAACACATTCCCAGACAGCAGCCATATCGTCTTCTGTCTAATGTAATCTGTATGGGAGCCCGTGCATATATCTGATGCCTGTATGCAGGCAGTATTTCCTGTACACAGTACAAGCGCAGTTTATAATCACTGATCCTCTCTGCACGAGCACATATATGAGCTAGTTAGATGAACTTGCCCTACAACCAGAATTTATATTCACCGCGCTTCATCTGTAACTTCTTGTATGTTCTTTCTAAATCGTATTTTGCTTGTTGCAAGAAGGCGAGTGCCAATGATAGCACTGTCAAAAGTTGGACTGAACTATTCATGAATTCGGAATGTTACTTGCCAACTTCTTGAGTGTAGAAAGTAGAGAAGCAGGCTTTGTGCAGAAGGACGAGAATTAGTGCCAACTGCAAGAGAAAATGGGGACTCAGAACACTCGCTCTTGAATGTCTGATCAATTGTTACAAAATTTTCTTTAGATAGCTCCCAACAATAGTATGTCCTTATCTGACACGAGAGTAAATATAACTGCTCGAGTTTCACAGTCATTGAATTCATACCACGTGGTTCGCCTGCTCTTAAAGTTATGTATACAAACCTTGTATGAATTAGATGACCTTATGTAACAAAACAATTGGAACTTATTGAACTGATCAGCAGTGAATAGTATGATCATGTTAAATGTGTTCATATTTTCTGAGCCAAGACTTGGCAGTTTTCACACGTTCTTATTTCGCTAATATATTAAAATTCTTGTAACAAAGAAGTTATATACAGAATTCTAATTTTATTTTGAATCCTGCTGAATAATTCTGATCACTACCTACTTATTTACGTAAAGGGGCTTATGTTGGTAACCAATGAAACACAGAAATTCAAATAATGTTTCATAAAACTAATGAATTCAAATAAATATTTTATTTAAATTGAATTTTATTCTTTGAAATTTTTTTATCCACTTTTATTAACAAGTAACCACTTTTAACAATGAGTATGTCATAAATAAACAGTTTTTGCCAACGTTTATTTTAAAGAACTAGTGAGGCATTGATGTTTGTTCCAAGTCTACGCCATTCATTTATTTGGTCGCTGGTCCACCTGCAGTAATTCCTGACATAGACAGAGCAGTATTCATGTCACTTATGCCCTTATTTGTTTGTGAAACTACAGTGGACGTGGGTCAAGGTTAGCCTGCTGGAAGAGGTTCTCGCTGTCAGAAACCTCTTGCACTTGCAGAAGACAGGTCATTAACTTCGCAAGAGTGAAGTTCAGAGCCCTGGGATAACAGAGATACAAAGAAGGAAAGAAAAGCGAGCATTTATAATTGTTAAATTGCATGTTAAACTCGAACTTAATAGTTTATATCCAGACGTTCTGGATAAACTTGCCGCCCACCTCACACTTGAGATGCACTGTATTATGTTTAAATTACGCAAATTACTAAACACGTCCTCACTATTGTTCACTTATAAAAATAAAACATATCCAAGATGACGAGCGAATGGTTCTTTCAAGACACGATGCGTTCTATAAATATTATTTCGGAGCCCTCCAACATTTATAATTATGGCTCTTTATTTTATACTGTCGTGTTTTATAAATACTAGCCGGACATGGGCGCAAGTACGACAGGAGACTGTATTGCTACTTGCTACAAAGTAAAATGATAGGGTCACTTGGTGCATTCCCATAGGTACCGGAGAACACAGCACACTTGACGCGCGTGCCAAATTAGCCCTTGTCGCTCCCGCGTTTATGGCCCTTAAACATAAAAAAACTTGAAGTAGGCAATCGCCTTAAGGTATAAATGTCTCCGGGGTAGTTGCAGACATCGTGGCATGTTACCACTCTTTCGCTACAAAATACTGAAGTCAGATCCAGGCCGTGGTTCCACTAGCGGCCCAGTCCGTACTACAGTGTAGGCCTACTGGGCTGTGGTTCCACTAGCGGCCCAGTCCGTACTAGAGAGTAAGCCTGCTTTGCCGTGGTTCCACTGGCCGCACAGCCCGTACCACAGAGTAGGCCTACAAGGCCGTGGTTCCAATCGCCGCCCAGCCCGTACGACAGAGTAGGCCTACTGCGCCGTAGATCCACTGGCCGGCCAGCCCGTACTGCAGTGTAGGCCTACTGGGCCGTGGTTCCACTAGCCGCCCAGCCCCTACTACAGAGTAGGCCTACTGAACTGTGGTTCCACTAGCCGCACAGCCCGTACCACAGAGTAGGCCTACAAGGCCGTGGTTCCAATCGCCGCCCAGCCCGTACGACAGAGTAGGCCTACTGCGCCGTAGATCCACTGGCCGGCCAGCCCGTACTGCAGTGTAGGCCTACTGGGCCGTGGTTCCACTAGCCGCCCAGCCCCTACTACAGATTAGGCCTACTGAACTGTGGTTCCACTAGCCGCACAGCCCGTACCACAGAGTAGGCCTACAAGGCCGTGGTTCCAATAGCCGCCCAGCCCCTACTACAGAGTAGGCCTACAAGGCCGTGGTTCCACTAGCGGCCCAGCCCGTACGACAGAGTAGGCCTACTGAGCCGTGGTTCCACTGGCCGCTCAGCCCGTACTATAGACTAGGCCTACTGGACCGTAGTTCCACTAACCGCCCAGTTCGTACTGTCTGCGTTTTTATGACTACGCAACTATACACTGGGCTTTACCAGACCATTGACCCAGCCAGGATCACTAGTAGTAGGCAAATGATGATTCTGGCGCAATGGGATACGCCATTGAAGAAAGGAACCGACCACCGCCATATCTAATATTCATTTTTTTTCTTTCAATATTTCCCTTTTTTTCCCTTATTAATCGACCATTTCTGGTTTAAAACTTACCCTTTCCCCTCAAAATTTCCCATTTTCTGCTTAAAATTTTCCACTTATTCCTTAAAAACCGTGTTGCCCCCATTTTCAAAAATTAGTACCTTTTGTGCAAAATCAATACATTGGAAATATGTAGGGGTGGGGGGGGGGGGGTATTTTTTTACCTGTGACCTGACTTTTGGCCTTGACCCTGTACCCAGTGAGTTGGATAATCTTGGACCTAAAGAATTCCAAAACAATTGGCAGGAAATTATAAAACCCCAAGAAATGTATAAAAATTGCAATAAAGTTAAAAGAATAATAATAAAATTTAAAAAATTACTTATAGATATACATGTAGGTGGTCCGGGGTTCGATGACAGGTGGATCGATTAAGCCCCCGACACGACCAGCCCTTGACAGGTCGGGCAGTGTCCATCCCGCCAGCCATGTTAGATATCGATGACCTTCAATAGTATAAAAATGCCGATTCGGGCACAAACGCAAAAAAAGTGACTCAAAAAGTTGCGTTTGGGGGCAGTTGCAAAAAAATGCATTAAAAAGTTGCGTTTGAGCACAACCGCAAAAAAGTGACTCAAAATGTTGCGTTTGGTTAGATCGTAGTCTTTAGAAAAAAGTTGCTTTAAACTTTGTGTTTGAGTGCATCTGCAAAAATACGCGTATAAAGCTGCGTTAAACTTTGTGTTTGAGTGCATCTGCAAAAATACGCGTATAAAGCTGCGTTAAACTTTGTGTTTGAGTGCATCTGCAAAAATACGCGTATAAAGTTGCGGTTGTGCACAACCTCAAAAAAAAAGTGGTTTAAAAAATTCGGAAACGTAAAAAATAAAATATTTTATATAATAAAGATATATCATTTGCTAAATGTACTAAACGGAACGAAACAATTTAAGAAACTTTCCGAACTTACAATTGGGCAGTCCTATCCCATAAACCATGCTGAAATAAATGATACACGGTATGGATACAAAGTGATAATTACTTGTGGAAATTTTAAAGTAACCTTACCAGATATATGTTCAGATTTTCAGTGAAAAAGTTTTAAATGATGTTAATCGTAGAGGTATAAGTTTTTCATATGATGGAATGGTGGATTGTTGTGTTAAACAAATGCATTCGATTCGGATTTTTTAAAAAGTAAATGACAGTCGTCGTATAATTAGACATCAGTTGATTTTTATTTGTGTTCATATCTCTATAAAGTTTTAATGGTTATCCAATCATTAAAACACAATTATCGCTCTGACTTCGGCAATGTGCTACAACATAGTCTAATTAAAAATTTAGATACACATCTCAAAATTCGACATATTAAAGTAGACGAAACATTGAATTTTTTTTCTAAATCTTTCATTGCATTTTATATAGAAATGTTATTCCCCTTTATCACATGAAACTTTAATAGTTTTTAAACTATTAAAGTTATTATATATAGAATATGACTACTTCCAATCCAAAAAAAAAATCTATGGTCTCATCTCTAATACTACTGTTCTTTCAGACAAATCAAAGTTAATTAACTTATCTTTTTCATCCTTAATTTCAACTATTATTTCATTAACTTTATTTGTTTGCACTGGAAAAAATAATGGATAAGCTGGTTCGTAATAGATCGTGTCGCCAAATCCAAATGATGTTCTTGGTTTAAAAGTGGTAATTATATTAGATTCGCTATGATTATATTCATCGTGTTTTAATATCATACCATTTACTATATTACAGTGTATATTTATTGTTTCAAATGGAGCAAATTTTGGAATTGTATCACCATAATGGTACATATTTGCTTTCAGAGTTTTATTTTCAACGAAACCCAAAAGTTTTCCTATTGAACCCCGTTTTCCAAACTGTAATTTAAGCGTACATTTTACTTTCACTCTGTTTGTTATTTTATCCAGCTCGAAAGATATATAATTTTCTTTCCCATGCATTGAATCTACACTAAATTGAAAAATTGCTTTTATAGTTTTTTCAAGATCTTTTAAGCTATATTGACCAACTGGAATATCAATTGCTGATTCCATATCATTCTGACCCACAAAATATTGCTTATTTTTCCCAGAGATAATGTTATGTGTTAGATAAGTAGTATAGAACTAAACTAAAGCCAATGAGTGCCCCTCTATCTCTAAAGGGTAATGTAGTCTTTTTATCAACACTGATTTGTTATCTGTTAGTTTGAATACTTTACTCATTTATTATATTATTTAAAAAATCTATTGATAAACGAGCAAGAAAAACATGAAACATGTAGACTGGGATATTAAAATAAGAATACCGGACAAGACTGTATCGACAAAACGTCATGGAGAATTATTACCTAATAATATTAGATGTTTGATAGTGGGTCCTAGTAACTGTGGAAAAACTACACTTATGATAGATAATTTTATATATGCTCAGGGATGGTTGGACTTTGGTACTCTCTACGTGTGTTCAAAAAGTCTGGACCAACCAAAATATATCAATTTAAAGAAAGATATAGATGTAGCATCAAAATTATTTAATGAACCGATAGCATATTTCTTTCCATCAAATGAAAAAATGGTTGATGTAAATGAATGTCATAAAGAGTCTGTAGTTGTTTTCGGTGATACCATACTCGAAAATCAAAATATGGTAAGGGATTATTTTACTCGCGGTAGACACAAAGATATTGATTATTTCTATTTAGCCCAGACATACTCAAAAGTACCTAAGCAGCTTATAAGAAACAATACCAATTTTTTTTTTGCATATTAAGACAAGACGATACAAATCTTAAACATATTCATAGTGATTTTGTTGGTGGTGATATGTCGTTTGAGAAATTTAGGGAGACTTGTTCAGAATGTTGGAATAATGAATATGGTTTTGTTACAATAGATATGACGCGTGAGTTAAATAATGGCAAGTACCGTAATAAAATTAAAGACTTTTTAAAGTCTTAGATTATAAGTAAGTTTTGTTTTTAATGGAAGTGTTTCCATTAAAAGCTAACATAATTTGATCTTTTTAAATGTATTGGTATACCATAACTATTTCAATAAACACAATTGTACCATCGGGTACATTGTAGGCTTTTGGTGTTTTAAAATATATCATATCATCAGGGTATACTTCAAAAGTTTTATACATGTCAATTTTTTTCCATTGATGGTATAAGTTGATAACAAATATATTTTTCTGGTTTTATTATTATTTCAACTATGGTTCCATCTCTCATAAAAAAAATATTCTATTTGACTATCAAAGTAAAATACTTTTTCTTTTGAACTGTATTTTCAAACTAAACGAATAATGTTAATTCTGTTCTTCTGATAGTACTCTGAATTGACTGTATCCATCGGTACAATGGGATCTCCCACATGTCTTAGTCTTTTTTGTTCAAAACCTATATTATTATCTACTTCCAAGTAAGTAAGATAACCTTTGTCCAATGGTCTTTTATATCTTGTCAGTGTGGCTATAAAGTCGTTGAACTGTGTGTAGGAAACAAAATCGTTAGGATTGATCTTCTCAGTAGTTGTACCATTGTCCGTGTGTTCTTTAATTTGATCTTCAATCCGAGAGCCCATTAATGCATTTCCACATATATCCATTGTTTATTAATAGTGAAATAATTTTTGGAATATTAAAAATTATGTGAAAAGTGATTTAGCACAATCACACACAAATGACCACAAGTTACTTGATTGAAATTTTTGAATATTATCATCGTTACAAAAAAATATAACTTCCGAGATATGCTATTAATTGTCGGGATGGATTTCCACCAAATGAATAAAAATAATATTTGTTGTTTGCTTTTTTCCAATAGCATACCCAGTGTGTACCAGAGTTTGTCGAAACATCTAGATTAACAATCCCACATTCATTATCGAGTGGCGTGTTAAGTAGCTCATCGATCATAAATACACGTCGAAAATTTTTTAATGTTTAGTTTTTTTAACCATTTTACCAATATCAAAGTTACTTAGTGGAGTTATTTTTTTTTTAACATTCTTACCCCACTTAACTTTCTTCAATCCCTTGCCGTATTCCTCCATAGCTAAATTATGTCTCCGTTGTTCTTTCAATTCTTGGTTTTTCTTCTTAGCATTAATTACTGATGTAGCAGTAGATGATGCACCACCAGTTAACACTCCTAGAGCTCCCAATGCTGCGAAAATTAAGGGTAAAAATCCACCCTTGTGAACTGTCAGACCATTTCCAGTTTTCATTTCTTTGGACATTTTATTAAGTTGTGAACTGAAATTGTGATAGTCATCCCTTTGTCCTCCTTTAATGTCTTGTTTTTATGTTCCAGTTGGTCTTTTGTTAGGAAAGAATCAATATTGAAACCCTTCAACTCCTCATTAGGACTTGAAATACAATGTTTTTTACTTTCATGTATTATAACAAATATTTTTTCATTTTATTTTAATTCTCAAGCCAAGCTTACGTTTAATATACATCGCAGATCCAGTAACACTAGCCCACAGTCTCTCATTGAGATCAGTATTTTAACTTAATATTTTGAATGCTTTCTTTTCTAGTTCTTTGTCAGCTACATGTATTTCAGCTAGATCTTTATGATGATGATCAGCTATATCATGTTCCATTGCAGCCGCATCTAGTGGATTAATGGGTTTATCACCACGCTCAATTCTCTCTTTTAGTCTACGGACCTAAGTTCTGATAACCGGGTGCATGCAACTCAAAAGGTAGTGCATTTATTATGTCATTGAGTAACCCTTTTCCATGATGTTCCGACTCCCAAAAAGTATGTGGTATTGTGTTTAACATTCGTTTCAGATATGGTATACATTTGGATTATTCACAACAAAGTCACTAAACTTGCTGTTGAGCATATTCATTATTCTAACTTTTTCATTGTAATAGTTATCATTTCCAGCATTCTCTTCGCCATAAATAACGAGAAGTCGATCAATAAGCATCCTAACATCATCCATCCATATGTATTCTTTGGGATAGTCTGTATATTTCTTTATACCTTTCCCTTTTTTAGATGAGTGACGTTTCTTTTTGATCGAATCGTAAATAGGTTTAACAATAATTTTCCATTTATTCCCTTTACTCGATTTTGGCGTTCCCAAGTTTGGATCATTGTTTTGAAAAACTGTGTTTGTATCTGCTAGGATACGACTATAGTGTTCATAGTCGGTTGCAGTGTAGTCACTTTCTGTTACTTTCTTACTAGTTAGTAATTTCATCAAACCATCAGTTCCAGTGTATGTCCGGCCTTTTACAGTACATTTGTCATTGATGAATGTTACTTCGCTATCACCAATATACAATCTACCTTTATCAGCCTTTAGTCCAAAAACATCGTCTTTGCAGTCAATTAAGAAATCGGCCACTTTCTAATCAATAAATGTTGTCTTGTAGTTAGTTAACTATGAGATATCAGTTTTCAAACGCCCCAATGCTTCGTCATAGCGTTCATCGTCATCGTCAATGCATTTAAGGCCATCGTCATAGCATTCATCGTTATAGCATTCATCATAATCGCCAATGCGTTTAACGCCATCGCCATAGCATTCATCGTCATAGCGTTCATCGTCATCGTCAATTCATTCATCGGTGTCTGTTTTACCAAACAGTTTTCTTTCAAAAGATGTTTCTGTTGGTGTCTGTGGGTGGTCTAAATTCTTAACAGCAAATGGAACAAGTTCTTTTATTAAGTTCTTATTCTCATTTGTTACATGTCCAATTTTTTGTCCTAAATCTTCTATTGCATCTAGGAATTGTTGAACGTGTTTTTTATTTTTATTATATTCATCTTGGCGAAATTTTCTAAAAGTTTTAAACTTTTCAATTAGCTGTCTTCTGTCTATATTCTTCTTTATATTGTTTACAATTTTTTGTTGTCTCATTTATTATATAAATAAATAAAATGAACAATTATAACTTAAATGTATGCTGTCTCAAATGTATGAAAAATACACTAAGTTCACATGAACTTACAAATAATAACAAAGTAAGAATTAAATGCGCTTGTAGATGTTGTGTTACCAATAACTCGATATTCACTGGTGGGGGTATAAAAAACGATATTGTAAATGAAATCCATAAACCAATGACAAAAAATTTCCCCAGAAGAACTGTTCTATCTTTTGGCATCGATGATCTTTGGCAAGCTGATTTAGTTGAGATGAATTCTGGATCTTTAAAAGGTATACACAGAATTAACAAAGGGTTTAAATATATGTTAACCGTGATATATGTTTTTTCCAAATATGCATGGGCAATACCAATCAAAGATAAAGCTGGTGAAAGTGTTATGTTAGCATTTAAACTATTTTGAATGATCGTAAAACCATGCATTTACAAACAGACGAAGGGAAAGAAATTTACAATAAATCATTTAAGACATTAATGGCCAATAACAACTTAACACACTATTCAACATACAGTGAAAAGAAAGCTAGCATTGAAGAAAGATTTAACCCAACTTTGAAGGAGAAAATGTGGAAGATATTTACTGTGCAGGGAAGCTATAAATGGGTGGCTATATTACCTAAATTAATAAGTAAATACAATAACACTGTACACAGTACAATCGGAATGAAACCCACCAATGTAAGTGCAAAGAATGAAAGTTCTATTCTAGTCAATATGTATGGAGGAGAAAGAAAAATGGTTAAACCAAAGTTTACAATAGGAGATAAAGTTGGTATAAGTAAAAGCAAAAATTTGTTTGAAAAAGGATGTACACCAAATTGGTCCACTGAAGTATCTGAGGTATGTGAAGTATTACGCAAAAACCCCATGACATACAGAATAAAAGATTAAAAAAATGAACTTATTAAAGGTATTATTTATTAGCCAGAGCTGCTTAAGACCAAATATGATAAAGACTACTTAGTGGAAAACGTTTTGCAAAGAAAAGGAAATAAGCTGCTAATTAAATGGTTAGGTTTTGACAGTAGTCATAATTCTTGGGTTGATAAGACAAGTGTAGTTGTTTAAGAAATTTTTTTTCTTCATAATAAATGGATCTACAAAATACTGAAAGTTATGAGCATCAGTCGTTTCCACCAAATGACCAAACAGAAAATAATTTGAATGAATACAACAAGTGCATTGAGTTTGATATTCCTATTGGCGATGCATTTTCACATCCGAATGAAGCTTATGTATACCAACATTATAAGCTAACTAATAGAGACACAAATGCAGATTATGAAAAAAAAAAACTTCAACTATTGATATTGTGTGAATTTATTCCCATTCCAGTTTTCAAGAATCTCAAGATCTCTAAACATGATTGCATAATCGAAAGTATTGACAACCCTGGCATCACTTCAACAATGATGCATACATTGCTAGGTTAGTAATCAGAATCAGCATACTTCCAAATGTCGGGGATAGAGCTAGGTAAATATGTTAGGAAAGATAATCATAACAAAATTACCTATCCATTAAGGTATTTGTTTGGGTTTATGAGAGATTGTAATGAAATATTCTGGAAAGATGGGTACAAGATCACATTCATTCGAAATTCTAATGATGTTTCGCTTTACAGAAGACCCCCAAAGAAAGAAGATGGATCTGATGATGAAGATAATATACCAGATGCTGGTAAAATTGTCATTGAGAAAATGGAAATTCTGTGGCCAATTGTTGAATACGATCCTATTTATAGAGACGAAATTAAAGCAAAATTATACAAACACCCCAAAATTCCAATTGGTTTTAATTATTGGCAATGTCTTGAAAAACCAGTACCTACTAATGCAAACTCATTTCAGTTTGATATAAAATATCAGTTCAATTCAATCCAATTCGAAATGCCAGACTTTGTCATTGTTGGTTTTCAACGAAACAGAAAAGAAGATCCTGGGCAATTCACACACGGTTCAATGTTTGACTCTTGTTTTGTCAAAGATATTTCTATTAAGAATGTACGGAATGAAGTGTTTCCCACAGAGAATTGGAATTTAAACATTGATGTTAAAATTTTCGATAAGATGTATATTGCTTACACTGATTTTAGAAATTCAAAGACTAAACTATATACCCCTTATTGTAATAATGAACTGCTCTTCAACTCTGGATCATTTATTGGAAGAAGACCATTGTATGTTATTTATTGTTCTTACAGAAAACCCACTATTGTAAAAGATCGAACTAATCTGAAACTTGCAGTAATAAACCAATATCAGCTATAACTATTTGTAATGTGGTACTAGTGTAGCCAAAGAAACCTACTTTATGACGTTAAAAGTGAAAGAATCGCCGAAGTCCAATAGTGTGCAAATATGTATGGTTATTAGTTTTTAATGGATGGTTGTCCATTAAAAACATTTACTGTTATATGATATTTCATAGTATCACTCTTTTTCAATTTTGTAGTGCCCCCATAGTAGTGTATTAATACTATCTTTAAGAATAAATCTTTTATCATCTTCGGAACTTAATGATTTTTTTCTCAACTCAATCATATAGAGTTCATGTTTCTTACTTTTAATAAGATTCATACTTTTGTAAAACGCATTTTTACCAAACAAACACTTTTTGTATTCATCAAGACTCTGTTTGTAATATTTTCCATTGTTTTTCCAAAAATAGAATTGTTCATTAACTTTAAAAATCTTTTTCAAAGTCATTTGTAGAATTTTTTCTCATATTTTTGTTTAGGTCAATATAGGACTTAAGCCAATCTGATTGATCAAGCTCCAGAACTCTATGGATTTTTTTTCAACTTAATTCCGAGAGATAGATATTGCTTAAGATTTACATAGTGTAATACATATTTTTCTTTATCATCCAGAGTAGTAAAGAGTTTGGGATTTTTTGAACCTTCTAGGATTTTATTCTCTGGTGCCAATGGCAGATGTTTGTGGAGATCGTGTAGTTCATGTGGATATTCCAAATCAACTTCCAATATATAACCTTTTCTAGAATCATCTCGTATTTTTGTTACATCTATATTTGTATTTCTTCACTTAAACCCACCATAGGGTAAATGCTGGCCCATAGCCCATCCATATAAGTTACTGGCATCCAGATATGTAAGAGAAAAGATTTCCTTTGTACTATCATAAGCATTCATATATTTATTATTTGCTTTAGCATATCGCACACAACACTGTGAAATTCCACCACTAACACGTTTTTCTATCATCAAAATCATGTCGTAATCTATTAATAATTCTAGTTCTATTTTAGTATGTTTGAGCATAGCATCCCACGCTATCCCTGGGGCTGCTGGATCTAGCTTATATGTTTTGAGACATACATCTCTAAAATTTTCCATTATATCGGACAATATCAATACATAAGATTTGTTATAGAGTTCTGTGTACTCTCTTGGAGATTTTATGTTGAATTTTTCCCACACCTTTCTCGCAAATCTGTAACCTTCGTCTGTAATGTTACATTTATTGAGTTTGTTGTAAAATGCATCTTTTAATGGAAGTGATGTCTCACAAAATTTTTCAGCACTATTCATGTAGTCATACGAATAAACACCTTTTCTTATAACAAAGTCAAGAAGTTAATTGGAAAAATGCTTACACATTTCTCGGAATTGGCTTCTGGAAAGGTCGCTACAGAGTTTATCGACACGACTAGCCATAAATTTAAATGAGTCAGTAAATTTAAGATTTACACATTCACATACATGTTTCGTAAAAGAAATGTATTTTTTTTTCGTTGCTGGGAATTAGGTCAATTTTATTTTCATCGATGCCAATCTCTCTTATGAATAAATGTGTGTCATAACTAGATAGATTGTGTATAAACACTGGGACAAAACATGGATTTATATACGATAAGTTACTTTCTCTATGTGCAGCTCCCCTAAATTTCCCTGTAAGATGATCATGATCTCTCACAGAATCACCATTCAAAGACTTTCACATATATGACAATGGGTAGCTGTATCATAAACAATTTGTTCTTTCTGAGTTATTGAAGCATCGGTTTTTCATTTGTGTACATATAACCAATAGACTTTGCTTCTTCCATTAGCATTTTAACGAATACACTAGATTCATCAGATCCATCATAAGTTACTGGTGGTTTATATTACCCATGCTCGTATTTTACATAGTAACAGAAGCTAATAGGCTAGTGTTTTTGGTATGGTTTCGTGTAGCATTCGTCGTGGTTTGGTTGGCAAGTTTCAATTTTAGTCAACAAACATTCAAAATCAGCATATATCACAAACGGAACTCTCAAAGAATGATTTTTGTTTTTAAATCTTAACATTCATTTTTTCCTTTAGATGGTAGTTCAACTCTAACACCATCGTGATCTCGGCATTCTTGTTCGTGATCTTTTACCTTACTTACAGAGTAGAAATATTGCAAACATCTATCACATATATGTTTTGTGACCATAATTTGTTACTTGTGATGTGATAAGTCTCGAAAGACTTTTCATCCAGCAGTAGTGGTCGTTCTTTTCGTCTTTGATATAGAGTAGGTTAATGTGCTTATCCATCTTTTTTTTGTTGTTTTTAATGGGGAGATTACATATTCCTTACCCCCATCTTTTTCCTCGTATGCGTATACATTAATAGAAATTCCACTTCGTTTCTCAAAGTTTCGTATGCTATCCAATTTCATTGGAAATGCCAAACCCTTAAGTGCATCATCAAACTCATGTTCATAAGCTATGAATTTATTCAATCTTGAGGGGTTTCTTTGTACTTGATGCAATGCAGATAGAACAGACCACAAAAAACATTTCTGATCATTGTTCTTAACATTAATTACCGCCTGCTTAGGTTTGATATTTTCTGGGAGATCAACATAAGAACTGCCCTTGAATCGTACATATTTATTTATTCGCACTTCTAGTTCAAATATTCTGTTGAGTTCCCATGGAGATCGCTCTTTGTTATTGAAAGCCCCCATCTCAGCTATGATTTTTGATATGCTGTTGGTATAATATTTTTCCAGATTATTCGATTTCAGTATAATTTTGTTATTTGTTTTAAAGGAGCTTTCTACATATTAAATATTCTCACAAATTCCCCTTTTGTACTCAGTGAAGAGTTTCATTTTCACTTTGAGTGATTTTAAATGTTAATTTATTAGTCCAGTGACTGTTTCTTTTATATTGTTTAGGAAATTATTTGGGTCTATGTATTCTTTACAGCATAAGTCTTGATCCTACTTTGAAATGCTGTTTATATTTCTTCTACACTGAATCTGGATGTGTACTTATGAATTTTACTTCTCAAGTGACTTCTTATGAGCTACAGTTTGTAATAGTGATTACAAGGTTCACATTTCACTTGTTTCTCTCGTGGGAACTTCTTTTTTGATATTAAATGTTGTGATATTTAAAAAAATTTCCCATGCATTTGTTGGTCCATGTGATTAATTATAAATTGGTGCAAGACCTTTGTGCAATCTACTTTTAAGATGACTTCTTATGAGAAATGTGATTACAAATTTCACACTTGACATACTTCTTGTGAGGTTTCTTCCTCTTTCTTTTCACAAAAATATCTCTCTTAAATTTATATTCTTTCCAAACATTACCAGTTGCGTTAGCCTTTTTCATTGCCATGGTCGTCATCATATTAGACATCAGTTAATTTTTATTCATGCTCATTTACTATATAAAATATTTTATTTTTACGTTTTAAATTTTTTTAAGCCACTTTTTTGCAGTTGTGTATAACCGCAACTTTTTACGCTTATTTTTGCAGATGCACTCAAATGCAAAGTTTAACACAATTTTTTACGCGTATTTTTGCAGATGCACTCAAATGCAAAGTTTAACACAACTTTTTACGCGTATTTTTGCAGATGCACTCAAACGCTAAGTTTAACGCAACTTTTTTTCTAAAGACTACGATCTGATCAAATGCAACTTTTTGAGTCACTTTTTTTTTTGCTGTTGTGCTCAAACGCAACTTTTTAATTCACTTTTTTTTCCAACTGCCCCCAAACGCAACTTTTTGAGTCACTTTTTTGCGTTTTTGCCCGAATCGGCATTTTTATACTACTACCTTCACCTTCGACCTTAACCTTTCATGATCTTAAAGTTGAATAATTCTAATAAATTCTAGGAAAAAATTAATAAATGCCAACAAATAGAGAGAACATCGAAACTTATCTCAAGACCTTCGACTCCAGACTCTTGTCTCTAGACTCAAGACCCCATGACCCAAGAGTCATGACCAAGACTCAATACCCCGGATTCAGACACAAAACCCTTGACTCAAGACTTAAGACACTTGTCCCAAGAGTCAAGACTCAAGTCTCAAGACCCTTGACCCAACATTTAAGACTCAACACGCAAGATCTTGACCCTAAATTCAATACCCAATACCTTTCGGCATTAACCTTAAAACAAAAAAATATAAAAAAATCCTAAGAAATCCAAAGTTCCTAAAAATCTAAAAAATCACTAAAAATTATAAACATTTCTAAAAATACTAAACATTACTAAATACTAATAAAAACTGAAAAATTTATAAAAACAAAGAAATTGTAAACTTCTAAAAACTTGTAAAAATATTAAAAGATTATTATTTATAAAGATTACATTTACAGATGTTCCCTCAGATTCATGTCCAGCAGACGACTGACTCCCTTCAACCAGTCACATTGTATTAACATTAACATCCCTTACCAATTTTTATCATTGGTTAATTAGTGGGCATGCCTCAGCCTCCCTCAGCAATGGTCATCCTGATGAATGCACTACACCCATCATATTCAATTTTTGCGTTTGTCATTTGTTTACTTTTACATCACCTATGTAATGCTAGTGTTTTAAATATTGATTTCACTGCCAGAGTAGTGGTCGATTTAGCCATCATGCTGGTTGTTGTCGACTTTGACCTTACCCCAGTGACAATATACTCGAAAAATCGAGAAAAATCGCAGTCCATACAATTCTCAATTGCTAGCTGGTCACATCATGGACCATACAGACTAACAATATAAATGAACAAATGACTGCCCACAAAACGGACTCCATCCAAGACTAAGTCCACCCAAGACCGACTGCGCTCAAGACTGGTTCCTGACAAGACTGATTTAGCCCAAGACTATCTCCTGATGAGACCAGTTCCAACAAAACGGGATAGACCAATTGGCAAGATCAATCTGCCATACCACCAACATTTACAAACAAACGATGATGGACAATCTCGAAAAATGTTTCCTTAAGTTGTGTTTGACCTTGTAGTCTTCTTTGTTGTTGGGGTTGAGGATTGTGTTATGAATATTATGTTTAGAGCTTTGGTAGATGAGAGATTGTGAATTATTATACTTATAAATGGGTTTCAGGCGTGTTTGACCTTGTAGTTTTGCTTGTTGTTTTGGTTGATGTGTGTGTTTTGAATCTGATCACTATGGCTCTAAACGTTTGGAAATTATGAGTAACTATGTTTATAAAAGGGCTTTAGGTGTGTTTGACACTGTCAGAAAGGCCTTAGGGCTAAATGAGCTTAGCATTATGGTGTATGTCAGGAATGTTATCTATGTTATGAATTTGCTGACCATAACAATAGTGGTTAGGAAATTATGAGTAACTATGCTTATAAATGTTTTAGTTGTGTTTGAATTTGTCAGAAAGGGTTTAGGTCTTAAATGACCTTACCACTCTAATGGATATTGGGTATGGCATGTATGTTATGAATTTGATGTCCATAGCATTAAGGTTTCGTAAATTATTAGTAACTATGCTTATGAAAGGGCTCAACTCAAATTAAACTTTTGCCAGAAAGTGTTTAGGGTCTAAATGACCTTACCACAATAATGGATGTCGAGTATGGGGGTCTATGTTATGAATTTGATCACTATATCTTTAATGGTTCTTAAACTTTTGTCAGAAAGGGTTTAGGGCCTAAATGACCTTACCATTATGTTGTAAGTCGGGGATAATGTGTATGTTATGAATTTGATGACCATAGCATCAATGGATTGGAAATTATAACTATGTTTAGAAAAGAGCTTCACTCATATTTTGTCATTGTCAGAAAGGGTTAAGGATTAAATGGCCTGTTGAAAGGTAAACGATGTGTTGTATTTGATGTTCGGAGTGGTTAGATAATTAGTTTAAATATAAAAATTGTTTCTATGCTTACATAAATTCAAGATGGCGACAGTTATAGTTACATAATGACATTTTCTGCCGATATATTCTTAAGTGTATAATAAATACGATTATTTTGATATGTCACTCGATTATGATTGTTTTGTAAAAAATAAATATATAAATTTTTAATTGAAAACTTTTTTTTAATAAAAAGATTAATTTTTAATATCTGGCTGTTGTAAGTTTCTCGACTAAATCTCCTTTAAAATACGAGTTCGTGACTATATCGCTTCATACATGTATTTTTGAAAATGTTAATATCTTATATACAAAATAATACTTAAATTCCTAACCTAATATAATTATGCTTTAACTAATTGATTGTTCAATCATGATATTTACTACATATTTGTTTTGAATGCGTGTGTTAGTCTACATTTTTCTTTTTATAAATACAACATTTAAAATTTTCATTCTACAACTGTCACAATAGCCCATTTGACAAAGGTGCTGGTAAATCTGGCGACCTAACATTTAGTGGTTCAAGTCCACCCTAAAACATAGTCTTTTTAAGTGTGTATTGATTCATTACATATATAATGGAGAGAATTGTCTTAAGCTTCCAGCCGATCTCGGAGTTCGTAGTAACATTTAAGATCATTACCAAGATTTGCTATTGGAGCATGAGCGACTCGCCCGCTCTTTGGCAAGTATTGCGAGAACCTTTGCGCTACCTACTGACCGATGATGACATCAAGAGACATCAGTTCTCCTGATGGTAAAATCTACAACTGATTAGGCGGCCGATGGCTGCAGCAGTGCTGCCTATGTGTGAAGTTTGGAATTGAAGACAGCATATATCTCTAGGAAGGAGAGAATGGGGGAGGTGTGGGGAGGGTGTCAACAATATCTGAGGAGAGGAGACTGATGAGTGGAGGGGGTGTAGTTAGGGGAGTGTATCAGACCTCGGGTGTAGATAACACTGGTATAGATTGTTGTGAAGTATGATGTGGAGGGGGTGCGGGGTGTATGGAGCAGATTGTTGAGGCGGATGTGGATGTGGAACAGGTGGATTAGCTTTTCCAGTGATTTCCGACTTAGGTTAATTTTATGGGACTACATCTGAAAGGTCAAGGTCAAGGCAAAAAAGGTGGCCTAGAAACACTACGCCCCTACTACTTTGGTGGTATGACAGATTTATCTTTTTGGTTGATATATTCTGTTTTGTAGGAAATGATCTCGTCAGGAGCTAGTCTTGGACCAAGTCAGTTTCATCAGGAACCAATCTTGTGTGTAGTTAGTCTTGGGTGGAGTTAGTCTTGAGTGGAGCTAGTCTTGGGTGGAGATAGTCTTGGGTGGAGATGGTCTTGAGTGGAGTCGATCTTGGGTGGAGTCAGTCTTGGGTAGATTCAGTCTTGTATGCAGTCATTCCTGTATGGAGTCAGTCTTGGGTGGAGTCAGTGTTCGGTGGATTTAGTCTTGAGTGGAGTTAGTCTTGGGTGGATTTAGTCTTGGGTGGAGTCGGTCTTGGGTAGAATCGGTCTTGGTTGAGTCTGTCTTGGTTGAGTCTGTCTTGGATGGAGTCGGTCGTGTGTGGAATTAGTCTTGTGTGGAGATAGTCTTGGGTGGAGTTAGACTTGGGTGGAGTTAGACTTGGGTGGAGTTAGACTTGGATGGAGTTAGTCTAGGATGGCGTATGCCTTACGTGCAGTTATTGGTCAATTAGTATTTTTGGTCGTTATTGTCCCTTGATGTGACCAGCTAGTAATTGACAATGTCTTGGACTGCAATTTTTCTCGATTTTTCAAGGTCAGTGTCAGTGGGGTAAGGTCAATGTCGACAACAACCAACATGGTTGCTAAATCGACCACTACTCTGGCAGTGAAATCAATATTTAAAACACTAGCATTACATAGGTGATGTAAAAGTAAACAAATGACAAACGCAAAAATTGAATATGATGGGTGTAGTGCATTCGTCAGTATGACCTTTGCAGAGGGAGGCTGAGGCATGCCAACTAATTAACCAATGAGAAACATTGGGAAGGGAGTTTAATGTTAATACAATGTGACTGGTTGGAGGGGTCAGTCGTCTGCTGGACGCAAAGCTGAGGGAACATCTGGGAATGTAAGCTTTTAAATAAATTTTGAATTATAATTTTTAATAGTTTTTATAAATTTTTAGAAGATTACAAATTTTTATACATATATTCATTTTTTATACATTTTCAGGAATTTTCAGAATTTATAGAAATTTCAGATTTTTTTTTTTTTTTTTTTTTTTTTAATGTTTTGAGTTTAAGGTTTAACGGTCAAGGTTTTTGAGTCAAGTGTCAAGGATTTTTTGTAAATTTTTTTTTGGAATTCTTTGACTTCAAGGTCATTCAATGTCAAAGTCGCAGATCAAGGTTATCGACATCTAACATGGCTAAGAAGATGGACTCTGCCTGACCTGGCGAGATCTGGTCGTGTCGGGAGCTTAGTCGATCCTCCTACCATCGAACACCGCACCTTCTACATGTACATATTAAAAAATTTTAATTTTTTTTTAAATTAAATTTTTATGTTTTACATATTTTTGGGATTTTATATATTTTTTGGGTTTAATGTCATCCAAGGTGACCAGACACTGGGTCAAGGTCAAGATCGAAGGTCTAGGTTACAGGTTAAAAAAAGGCCCCTAAATCTTTCCAATTGATCGTTTATGCAACAAAAAGATGCTCGTTTTTTAAAATGAGGGGATCGGTGCTTTTGAGGGATAAATAAGAAATTTCGAGCAAAGCATGGTTAATTTCGAAGGAAAAAGGAAAAATGCTGAGAAAAAAATTGGAAAAAGGGACATTCAAGATGGCAGCGGTTGGCTCTTGTCTCCTATCCCGGATCCCGTTTCGTCAGACTGAACTTCCCTACTAGTATCACTCAAGCTGCTTTTACATGACACAGGAGTGTTTCTGTACGAGGCCTCGCGTTAGAAATCTCATGTAAGAATATAAGGAAAATCCCATGAGAAACGAGCTCAGAAACTTGCAGCAAAATACCTCCTTACACGAGAATCGAGACTAGCCATAATTTTAACAGTTAGATCTCATGAACGCACGCTGTTTTAAAGTAGTGGCTATTAAAAAAAGCAGGATATTTCTTGTATTCGGCTAATACTCTCATAACACTATCTGAACTCTACTCCATTTCCAAAACAAAATTTTCAACAGTTCTTCTCAGTAAATATTTTTTCCTGATACCTCTTCGCTCTTAACTTAACTCTCTGGTTGATATATATATATATATATATATATATACACACATATATATATGCATGTGTGTGTGTGTTTGTGTATATATGTATATACACACAGGTGATCACATAAATAGCATAGCATAATAGAATCACGCGTTTCGTGTAAAACTCTCCTGAAAATATGTAATGCTCTATCTCCTGCGTTCGTATGAGATGTGCCTTACACGAATCATTCGCGCATGGGATTTAATGTAGGATTAGCATCTTGAACGTGTGTTGCGCCGTGTGAAAGATCCTTTAGAGACTGTAGACGAGTTGCGCAGACAGTCTACTTCTGTCAACACTTGACACTCCACCTACTTGAAGTTACGTCTGCCAACTGTAAGTCGATGTTCATTTAGATTTTGTTTGGTAACAAACTCGAGCTATAACGAATTTTTTAGTGTAACTTGACTATATCTAAGTTGAAGTGAAACGTATTAGCGGAATTAATATTTACAAAGTCGCTCTTAATTGTAAACGAAGAGATAACCTTGGTCGAAGTCACATGGTTTCTAGAGGCGAACAAAGCACTTCAGCACAGTGACTTGAAAGACTGTTACTTACAGGCACACTCTGACCCACATCCCCTCCACAGGTCTGTAACCTTGCACGAGCCATATCATTTCCATCTCAGGCGACGACGGTCTAAGGTGGGGAGGCAGTTGGCAGTAAATGACTGCTCATTACAGAGCGCCGACTAACAATCACGCTACATCCTTCCAGTGGCGCCATGACACCTGTTAGCGAGGTGCTGGAGGAAAATAAGCCAGCGGAATATGTGCGAGCCAGGGTCTCCAGTCCTAGTACCTTTGTACTACACCTTGTACGTCTATAAATATTCTAGTACCCCAGTACTATTTCTTGTAATCTAGTACCTTTTTTAGATTAAAGAGTTTAGCACTAGAATTTGAAATTTTAATCACTAAACACACTGCACTTGAATTCCAGTGGCGCACTGAAGAAAATGAACATGCTTTAGTAGATCGGTTGGTAAGCTTTTTTGTTGTTGAGTTGTTAATATTAGTAAAGTAGTCCCCCAAGTCTGTTTGTTGTTATAGTTGGCTGTACTGATAGGGGAGTTCCCAGTTTATCTGCACTGCACATCGCGGAGCGCTGTTCAAGTACACATTCACTTCACTGTTCGTGTGTGTTGTGTGTATCGTCTCACGGAATGAGACAGTGTGTTCACTTGTTCACTAAGTTCGTGTGGTTAACAATTATTGTAATGTTCAGCAGTTACCTTAAACGTATTCCTCTGCTTTTATTCTCCCTGTACCACTTGCAAAGAGTCCAAGACTTACTGCAGACTGATTTTTTTTTTTCAACATGGAAATGTGTAAACAAAAACTTTTTCAGTTCTGGTTCAGTGGTGATAGGTCTCAGGACAAGAGTAAAGACAGGAAATTGTCTCCGCCACAACAACCTACTACTTCAAACTACGAAGATTTTATGCCTCAGGTCCAGGGCCCTGCAGATGAGACACCAACAGGTCCGTGAGTGTAGAACGTGACGATTCTGACGATAGGGACAGTTATACCACAGAACTAAGTGCACCCAGTACATCTAAAAAGCTAAGAACTAGAAAAATATGTTATAAACATAAGTTCAAACCGGAATACTGTGATGACCCAATGCTTATGTCGTGGAATCTCCCAAGTTAAAGTGAAGGTTACACAACAATTGGCAATTTCTGCGAAATTGATCTTAATGGCAGCAAAACTCTTATGCTTAGGCATGTGAATAAATTCCAAACACATTAAAAGTGAAATATTAGAAAGAAATCTTTAGACATTGATCTTAAGCTAAAGTATGAATCTAAGGCATCTGTAGATATTAAAGTATCCGAAGCCGAATTAAGATAGCGTGCTTACATAGCGGAGCACAAGTTGCCCATGCCCGGACTCTCGCAGTCCTACTGTCGGGCCTCTCGCAGCATTTCTATCTGGCCTCTCAAAGCCCTAATGTCGGGGGTTCTCACAGCCCTACTGTCCTGCATCTCGCAGCCCTACTGTCCGACTTCTCACAGCTCTACTGTCAAGTCCCTCGCAGTGCTACTGTCTGGCATATCGTAGTCCTACTGTCCGGCTTCTCGCAGTCCTACTGTCCAGCCTCTCGCAGCCGTACTGTCCGTCCTCTCCCAGCATTACTGTCCGTCCTCTCACAGCCCTACTGTCCGTCATCTCGCAGCCCTACTGTCCAGCCTCTCGCAGCACTACTGTCTGGCCTCTCGCAGCCTTACTGTCTGGCCTCTCACAGCCCCACTGTCTAGCCTCCCACAGCCCCACTGTCTGGCCTCTCAAAGCCCTACTGTTTGGGTTCTCACAGCCCTACTGTCCTGCATCTCGCAGCCCTGCTGTCTGGCCTCTCACATTCCTGCTGTTCGGCCTCCCGCAGCCCTTATGGCTGGCCTCTCACAGCCCCACTGTCTGGTCTCTCACATCCTCACTGTCTGGCCTCTCACATCCTCACTGTCTGGTCTCTCACATCCCTACTCTCTGCCCTCTCACAGCCCTACTGTCAAGCCTCTCGCAGCCCTACAGTCTGGCCTCTCCCAGCCTTACTGTCCAGCCTCTCGCAGCACTACTCTCTGGCCTCTCACATTCCTACTGTCCGGCCTCTCGTAGCCCTGTCTGGCCTCTCGCAGCCCTACTATGTGGCCTCTTACAGCTCTACTGTCCGGCTTCTCACAGCCCTACTGTCAAGTCTATCACAGCCTTATTATCTGGCATATCACAGCCCTACTGTCCGGCCTCTCGCAGCCCTACTGTTCGGCCTCTCGCAGCCCTACTGTCTGGTCTCTCACATTCCTACTGTCTGGCCTCCCGTAGCCTTACTGTCTGGCCTCTCGCAGCCCTGTTGTCCGCTCCCTCGCAGCCCTACTGTCTTGCTTCTCGCAGCCCTACTTTCCATTCTCTCGCAGCCCTATTGTCTGGTCTCGTAGCCCTGCATTCTGACCTCTTGCAGCGTACTGTTCGATCTCTCGCAGCCCTACTGTCTGGCCTCTTGCAGCTCTACTGTCCGGCTTCTCACAGCCCTACTGTCAAGTCTCGCACAGCCTTACTATCTGGCATATCGCAGCCCTACTGTCCGGCCTCTCGCAGCCCTACTGTCTGGCCTCTCACATTCCTACTGTCTGGCCTCTCGCAGCCCTACTGCCCAGCCTCACACAACCGTACTGTCCGCACTCTCGCAGCCCTACTACCCAGCCTCTCGCAGTTCTACTGTCCATCCTCTCGCAGCCCTACTGTCTGGCCTCTCGCAGCCCTACTGCCCGACCTCTCGCCGCCTTACTGTCCGTTCTTTCGAAGCTCTACTGTCTGGCCTCTCAGAGCCCTACTATCCGTTCTCTCGCAGCCCTACTGTCCGGCCTCTCGCAGCCCTACTGCCCAGCCTTTCGCAGCCCTACTGCCCAGCCTCTCGCAGCCCTAGTATGGCCTCTCGCAGCCCTATTGTTCGGCCTCTCGCAGCCCTACTGTCTGGCCTCTCACAGCCGTACTGTCTGGCCTCTCAGTGCCCTACTTTCCGTCCTTTCGCAGCCCTACTGTCCGGCCTCTCGAAGCCCTACTGTTCAGCATGAAAAACTTAAGGATTATCGGCTCTTCTTGCTATTCACACATTCCGAAGCAACAGAGAAGAAAGATGGATAAGAAAGAATAGAAAGGAGTTCTTATTGGATGTGTTGGATATGATGGGTACAGATTTTTGTGGGGACAGGATAATCGGGTAATAAGGTCTAGTGATGTCACATTTAATTTTAAACCACTATTAAATTCACATATAGTAAAAAACAATTTGAATGATGAAGACGAAGACCTGCCAAGTCAAAGGAATGCAGAAGAATTAGAATTGATAGTTTACTTTCAAAATAAAACTAATAAAGAAGAAGAAAATAACTATTAATACTTTGATTATGTGCAACATAAACTGGGAAGATATGAGGAGAAAGAGGAGTTCATTGAAGAACAAGAAGATAACAGTGCACAACATGAAAGAGAATTACGAAATCGAGCAGAGATCAGGCGCCCGCAGAGGCGGGCTGTGAAGAAGCAGTATCTAGTTTGAGAAGAAAATATTGGATAAGAGCCATCGAGAGTGAAATTAGATCCCTGATGGAGAACGATACCTGGGCCTTAGAAAAATTGTCTCCTGTAATGAAAGCAATTCTTTGTAAGTTGGTATATAAAACTAAAAGTAAGGTTGATGGAACTGTAGAAAGGTCTAAAGGAAGATTAGTGGAAATGGATTACTCACAGCGAAAAGAAATTGATTATTCTCAGACATTCATCCCAGTAGCTAAAGCCGGAACGATTAGATATATTTTGATTGTCGCTGCAAGTGAATGTTTGACTTGCAGCAGTTTGATGATTCTACAGCAATTTTTGTAGGGTTATCTAACAGAAGCGATCTACATACAGCAGCCGGAGGGATTTGATGATGATTCGGGTTAGGTTTGCCGATTCAAACGAAGCCTATATGGCCTTAAGCAGGCACCTAACTGTTGGAAACAAAGGTTCGGTACCTTTTTGACTAATCAAGGCTTCAAAGCGAGTGATGCATATTCTTGTTTACATGTAAGGATAAAAGGAAATAAAAAATATTGTTGGCTGTGTATGTGGACGATGGACTGGTCGCTGCCAATGACACTCAGGAATTAACTAACTTCATGAGAGACATGAGGACAGAATTCAAAATCAGAGAAACTCCTGTGACTTATTTTTTAGGATTGGAAATAAATAGAAAAGAGGATGGGAAAATGCGGGTTTAGTCAGAGTGGTGATGCAAATAATACACTGGATAGATTTGTATTGAGAATGCAGTGGAGTAGGAACTCCCATCATCAAAGAGAAATTCAAACCAGAGAAAGTTATCAAAGAAGAAGTAATAGATGTGGTCACATTTTCATACAGGCAGGCGGTTGGGGCCTTGATGTACCTAATGACAAGGACTAGACCGAACATTGTTTAGGCTGTGCGAGTAGCATCTAGAGCCTTGAAAAACCCAAGTAGGAAATATTTCAACTTAGTCCAAAGAATATTTAGATATATCAAGGGAACCCTAGACTATGGGCTTGTTTATAAGCCAAACACTAAGAAAGGATCCCTCATGTGATTCAGTGATGCTGACTTAGCAGGAGATGAGGTAACAGGAAGATCTACCACCGGAGTGATGTGTATGCACGGAGGTGGAACTGTCTTCTGGCTAAGCCACAGATGGACTTCTGTGGCCTTGTCCACAACAGAAGCTGCCAGTGAGACACGAAGGGAGCTGGTCTGGCTGAAGCGGCTCTTCCAGGGAATGACTGACTTTACAAGAATTCCATTCCTGAAGGTAGACTATGAAGCAGCGACCAGATTGGCCCAGAACCCAGAATACCATAGAAGAACGAAACATATGAAAACTAGGCACTTCTTTGTGAAGGAACTTGTGACAGAAGGGGAATTGGATGCTAAGAAGGTGTCAACCGAGTTCCAACTTGCAGACCTCCTTACGAATCCCATTCCAAAGCCAAGACTTCAATAGGTAGTTCCCTTATTGTCCGTATGAACAATAGTGCAGTATTTTGTCCCGAGAGTTAGTTGTAAACAGTATAGAACTAGTGTATAGCTTTTGTTTTGTGTTCTTATGCATTAATATAATTGTTGTTTATGAATAAAAAGTTACCATCTCAAGCATTAAAAAGCATACCAATAATTTGCTCCTGGCATCTTCATAGACTAAAGAAAACCATTATTGACAAAAATGATTTTAAAGTGTAGAGGCGCTTTTATCTTTACTTCGTTAGGTGAAATTAAAACAGTATAATAATAATACTTCTCTTCTTACATATGCAAATAATCAATCTAAATAATAAATTGTTTAGATTAATTTACATTCAGTCATACAAATAAATTTTAATTTTGGCAGGGTTCTGTAAGAAATAATTTATGTCAATACAACTTCTATTCTTACAATATATACCTACATACATAACAATATACATATATACCTACATACTCCATACATTACTAAATACATAGGCATTTATATGTATAAGACAACATGCTGAGCGTCTAATATTTATTAGAAAAAAATAACGAAAACTTCAAATACCAAAAATTTCAGTGCATTCGTTTATTATAAATAACAGTTTTCTTTAAAATTTGCTGTAGAATTTTCGCAATTAAAGGAATTTCACACTGTTAATTATGAATTTTGCGCGTCATAACTACCTACTTCAGGTGCATAGTTCAGCCCAAGTAGAGCGAAACGGAGAATTTAGATTCAATAAAATGCGCACACACACTATTGTGAGGTGCTTGCATTTCGCAAAACGGAATGTATTTTTACCGTGCCCAGAAACGTGTTTGCTTTGTCACGCATGGGAAATGTGAGCAAGAGTTTGAGATAAGCTCTGTCAACGTAGCACACGGTAGCTAACACGACAGATCCAGGACACTGATGCAGTTGTATTGTTGCTACTCTACCTCAAATGCTTCACTGACTACTTCACATCGGTAGAGAGAGAGAGAGAGAGAGAGAGAGAGAGAGAGAGAGAGAGAGAGAGAGAGAGAGAGAGAGAGAGAGAGAGAGAGAGAGAGAGAGAGAGAGAGAGAGAGAGAGAGAGAGAGAGAGAGAGAGAGAGAGAGAGGAGAGAGAGAGAGAGAGAGAGGAGAGAGAGAGAGAGAACACCTTTGATGGGACTAACCTATAGTTTCCGACACTACCCAACATACCCTTCAATAGCCGGCCAACACTGTATATTACCATGGCTTCCGAACATATTCACAATTAAATCCATGTTTAGTGCCCTCACGGCCTAATATTAATGTGGTGGATCACAGCTCCTTGTGACCGGACTTAAATGTTCACTCAAGCCTCGTGAGCACGAACCTCTTGTCGGGGACGAAGACACCAGCGCAGCGGTGCGCCGTGAAGACGCCAGACGTAACGTATTTTGTTAACTCTGAGGATATGGAAGGCTAGAGATCAGGGAGAGAGATAGTACAAGACTTATTATTACCTGACCTTTCATAGCTAAGTATGTCGTCTTTCTCGGACACTAGTTCAGAACACTTCTCCAACATCTCAGCGGTTGGACGGGCCGCGGTGGTGTAGTGGCTAGAGCGCTTGCCTTACACAAAGACGAACCGGTTTAGATTCCCGGCTGGGTCACTCCCGGATTTTCGCATGTGGGAATCGTGCCGGACGATGCCGCTGGTCGGCGGGTTTTGTCCCGTTTCCCTTGTTCACCAGCTTATTAAAATTCCTTTTAAAGTCATTTACTACTTTTGTCCTCATTTGTAAAACGAGATCCTAATATTTTGAATCTACCTTGATTGTTTGAAATGTAATACTTCGTGAGCAGCTTTTATCAATAATCCTTGCTGAAGAAATAAATCCAATCATCTGTAATGTAAAACATACCTTTCTTTATATTCTAGAGTTGTTACCAATTTCTTTCGTCCTTCAGGAGCTAAGGGAATGTCTTCATGATTTTCGTGTTATGTATTTGGGTAGTATAAATCAACTTCTAAAATATAACTTTCTTTTGAATCATTTGGTAGATTTCTGACGTTTTTTTGTTACTTCTTCGGGATAAAATTCTTCAGCTACACATTCAAAACCTCCATGTGGTAAAAATTCTAACATCGCCTAGACATAAAATTTATTTGCATCCAGATACATTAAATACAGGACTTATTTTTGTCGTAGTTATTTTATTATTGGTTTTACCATATATTTTACAATACTGAGAAATTCCACCTCGGATACCTTTTTCTAAGAACAAAATTTGATTTTAGTTATTCAAAAGATATAATTCAATTTTAATAATTTTTAACATTGTCAGGGTTTAATATAGAACACAGAATTAAGTGTGTTTTCAGGTATTCTAATCAGCTGCATATATGTTTTGGTACTATAACACATGTTTTTGTACATATATTTTGATGAATCATAATTTTTCAACCGCTCCTATATTTTATTGGCATAACAATGTAATCACGTAATATTTACATTGTAAACGACACACACATTTTTATTATTATTATTCTATCATATGCTATGCAGTATTCTGAGATATTATATATTATAACCTAAATATGTAAATTTTGACTTATATGTTAATTTTAATTCTCAGTAATTCTTTTTCAATTGTTTAAATATAATTCTTTCTTTCTTTTATTATTTTAATTATGTTAAACATTTTTACTCAGTTAATTTTTGTTTCTTTCACCGGAGTAGCACTCGTATTTCATGTTAGCTAATTAGATAGTTGCCGGAAGTCGATGCTTCTGGGAAGGGACCTTTGAAAGGTCTAGCATAGAGAGTTTTCGCTGGGATTCATCTCGGGAATCCTCAGTACCAGCGTAATGCTAGAATAGGATTTAGACCCCAGATGTTACAGTGAGGTTTTCTGATCCAGTCATGCGAAGAAGAGGGCTGAGACTCAGATAAGTGGTTCCAGCTGGAGAAGAGACGCCGCTCAGAGAGGCGCCGACTCCATGATTCAGGCTCTGAGTTTGGCCTACATCCAGGTGACGCCAATGTCTTTTTAGAGTTTGAAGCGCACTTGATTATTCTTATGTATGATGCCTGCACACTTCAAAACTCCCAGTTTACTGAAGGAAAGTTAGAAGAAAACGTTAATGTGCTATTACTATGAATATTAGGGCAATAACCAGTGGTCCAGCTTTACCACTCAGTGAGTCGCCGGATCACGTTTAAAGAACCAGATATATGTTTATTTTAAACACTTTTGACTTTTTATCAAGAGTAATTCCATTCTTGTGAGGTTTAGTGAGAAGAAAGTGCAGATTTCATTTTATTATAAGAATTGAGAACTCATTTGCACTAAGTTTATAATGGAGCTCGTTTAACTCTGCACAGTTTACTGACACACGAAGAGAACTCCTTCGTGGTTCAAATATTTTAATTTAATTTAATTTTTCTAGTTTAAATTTTATTAGCAGTACTAATTTTCTTTTTTTATTTAATTTCTGAAATTTCTTTAAGATTACCTACTGTGATGATGGTGGTATTTTCTGTATTCCAGCAAACCTACTTGCAGTAAAGTTAATTGATTTTTTACACATAACCTTACCTTAAAGTTTAATCTGGTTCTACACTATGAAGTATTTTTATTTGCAACCAAGTTATTTTAATCACTTAGGAATATTTTCTTTTCAATTTTTGTTTGAATAAAACATTTTCACTTTACCTATATTTTTAATTAATTTATTAGTTTTTGCAAGTGTTATGTGCATGATGGTAACTTGTGAATATATTTCAGAGTTCCTGAGTCAACAAGAGTTCCTGGGTAAGATATACGTGAACCTAAGCTACCAAGGTGCAATCTCATTTGTATGTATCACTCACACCGTATCGCACATAAAACACCTTCCTTACTCAAATCTCAAACACTGACTTCTACACGCATATGTGAAGGGGTGAATTTGCTTATAATTTGCATCTATACGAAAGAGATCCCCTTCACAATTTGGTGCCCATGCGTGGTGCATTTGTATAAAGTCACATGTAAATAAATAATTGAGTCCCAAGATAAGACAGGTGCTGTGTAATACCATGCATGATCTAAGTTATGGGATTTATCAATTTGAAAGTATCAATGAATCATAGCTCTAAACCACCTTAGATTGTATTGTATTGTATAGGGATTTTTAACGTCCCCCGGTTTTATGGTTGAAAGCTTAGCAGACAACGGCTTACAGACTAAGTTATGACCTAACATACACTAATACCGATGGCTTACCTAGGATTCGAACCCAGAACCTCCCGTACGCCAGACCGGCTACTCACCAACCGACTACGCCATGGGATGTTAAATGAATTTCTTCTCATTATTAGGTATTAAAGTTATGTCTTCCTAATTTTTTCCAAATGATTTGATGAATAAATGTGGATAATATCCAGATAAATTGTGAATATAAATTACCATGAAGGGTTTATTTTGATAGTTTATATTACAATATGAAAGTACTGTACCTCTTATGTTTCCGTGTCAAGTGGCCACGATCTTTAACTTTTTGGTTATTATCTTGAAGACAAGTGGTTACATTTCTTTATTTATCTCTATAATCTTTCAGCAATACTTTTTTGTCACTTAATTAGTCTTCATGATGAATTATTGTATAATAATGTATACTATTTTACTATTTAAATCTGACATAGTCAATATATCTCTAAATTTTTGGGAAATCTTATAATGTTCCCTTCGCAAATGTGACATATTTTGGAATTTACAGTCTTCTTCATATTGAGAATAACACGATACGTCTTCTCAATTTCTTCTGACTCTTTGACATTTCGATGAAAGCTTTTGGGGCATTTTTATCAATATGCTCTTTCAGCTTTATATAAATCCCGTTACTATATTTAATATAATAAGAACAACTTTCTGGTTCGTGCTTCTGATATTTCACTATATAAGTTTTTTTAGAGTTTGGTTCACAAGTGTTCATATTTCCTAATAAACATTCGATATCTGCATAAATTACCAAGGGAATTATTGATAAATTTTTAAATAAATAAAAAAAAATATATTTTTAAAATTTTGGTACGTCTTTTCTTACTGCTTTATTTTATAAACAATCTTTTTAATGATTATTCTATTTTTTTTCAGTAAAATATTTTTACACGTCTATCACAAAGTAAGATTTTTACATTTTGTGTTTACTATTTTGTGCTGAAATTAATTTTGATAGAACTTTGATCCAACTGTAATGACTATTTTTCCCATCTGAAAAGTATAGTAAATTTATTGTTATTTGTTATTTGTAGATGGTAAATACACATTTTTTTTATCAAAAGAATAATCGTTCATTGAAAAGTAAGCTTTTACTCAACTTTAGGTAAGTCATCAATATTCATTGGCATTTCAAAACTTTCTAAAAGTTTATCAATTTAGGGAACAGCATTTTTATAATTCGAAACTATGTGGGTCTTTCTCTGACTTCATAAGCTAATTTTATTTAAAAAATGAAACATTTTTGATCAAATTTTCACATTCATATAAGCTTTCTTTGCTTTAATTTTGTCTGATAAATGTGTCTATGATGAACTGTTAAATGGATTGTATTTATTTATACAAATTTCAATATTGTTTATTGAATGCAATGGCAATCCAGAGTCTCGGGCTTCGAGTTCACACATTTTAGTTAGTATTTCACTCAATAAATAAATAAAGGTTTCCTCTAAATTGGTTGGCTTGGGCAAATTATTGAATTTTTTTTCTAAAATACGTTTCCTGTATATTGTCCTCATTTGTAAATGAAACATTGAATATTAGATTTATTCTCATAGTAATTATATTAAAATGTTCTGATTTTACATTTTAAAGACTGAAATTATTTTTAACTGTTAAAATAATATCTATTTTATTATAGAAATGCTTAAAGAATTTTATGATTTTCTTCATTATAGATTACATAAGTTTGTATTCTTGTTTTAAAACAGCTAATTTATTTTTTTCAGTTTTATTTTACTCAATTATTTAACTGAGTTCTTTGTTAATGATTTTAGAAAAAAGAATATAGATTATTAAACATCTTTGGTTATGTCTTCCTAGGTCTGTGTAAAATAATTTTTTGTCTCAATTAAATGGTTCAATCTTTACTTATTTTCTTCTCCCTGCTTATGTCTTCCATCTCCGGCTTTCCCTCATATGTAAGAAAATATATACTTTCATATATTTTATTTTATGCTACAAATTTACTGATAATTATTGGTGATTATTAATGATTTTAATCTTTATAGTGTCCATTTGAATTTTTTTTACATTGCCAACCTTAACTTTCTTTTGAAGTTTTTGTTATAATTCATCTAAACTTTTCTCTTCATTGCATTTAAAATATTCCTTTGCTATTTTGATATCGAATTTGTATTTATATACTACACTGTTATAGAATTTTTATTAACTTAAATTTATATATTTTTCATTAAATTTTTTGTTTCAATTATTTATGGAATTGACTTAAAAATTTGTGATAAGTGTTAGGAATTGTTAATTTTTCTGTTTAATTGATTTATAAAACAATACTTTTAAATTATTTTATTTTCGTTGTTTTGTTATATTTTGTGTTTAAAAACTGAGCTTAAATCCTTAAAATTTATGCCAAAAGTGAGGTACAAAAATTTGGAATTTTGTGCGCTATCTCTCTCAAATATCATATACTTATTACTAGACACACAACTACTTAACGTCATACCTTGGAGTAAATTTTAAGTTATAAAGAGATGTAAGAAAATACAGTAATGCTAGCCACCACGACATCAAACGAGCCGTGTTTGATCAGAGACTGGCCATGTTCCTGTGAGGGCCAGAGGCACTGCGCAGGCGAGGGTAGTGTTACGAACACACGTCTTAAGACAGGCAGGCAGGCAGAAGTGTCATCGTGCATGCAGGTGGCGTGCTGAATGACCTGGTGACACGCCGACACACTTGGC
This sequence comes from Dryococelus australis, assembly GCA_029891345.1. Classification (NCBI taxonomy): domain Eukaryota; kingdom Metazoa; phylum Arthropoda; class Insecta; order Phasmatodea; family Phasmatidae; genus Dryococelus; species Dryococelus australis. Next base: position 402,904,904 of record CM056993.1, on the reverse strand, counting down.
TGTCTTCCGCCTGCCTGCACCCATTGTTTCCCTCGCCACGTGCTGGGCTGAGTGTCTATGGCGCGACTAACCCACCACCAGGGATCTCTCCCTGCCACAGGTGACGTCTACACAAACACTCGGCTCACTATAATTGTGCGTGTCTCTAGACGTCGCACATACTACACGCTACCGAGTTGTCAGCAGATCCGTCATGTCGCTCGGAGTAGAACCTTCCCCACGTGAACTGCAGATAGACCCGCATGCGAGTACTTTATGTGTATTCCTCTTGGACCTATGTGTGTATGTTGGGTCATGTGACTTGCTAACTTCGGCCAGACTTGACAGTCCTCGGCATTGCTCGGCAGTAGCCGGTATTTCACCAGAAGGTGGTCGTGTGCCATAGGTCAGTGGCAGTCTTAACTTCACTTAGAGCGAATGAATGTATTACCGATCACAGGAAGTCGTTAGCTATAAGTGTCCTACTGCATTTGAGAATTTCAGTTCCCTTTTAAAAAATTAATTTCCTTAGTTCTATACTATTCCAGATACTGAGCCTCAGATCTCTTTCATCTTGCTTATTTACATGGTTCCCTCTTCTAACTCCGAACTGACAATTATTCACTGTTGGTTGTTCTCAATACGCTTTTAACGGTGTTTAGCTGCGCTTAAGAATATTTCCACACAACCACCAATCACTATGATCAAGGCCCTAGCAACGCGACGCTGGGATACTTAACTGTGAAGTCATTATTAGCTGGTTTTTCTCCCTCCTATAAGTAATTTCCCCAAAAGTCTACTTACAACGTACAATAAGCTGAGTTCTAAAAGTGCCAGTGCAATCGCAGTATACAGTTTTGCACCACGAAATCTAACTCTGCAGAATTGGTTTTTCTTTTCGAACTTCATAATATGAACATAGCATTCGATTTTCTTCTCTCCTCGACGCCCTGTTGAATGCATTAATTAGTTTTGAATATGTGTATTTTACTAGCATTAAATTTCACGAACAGTAGAGCCAAGGCTGTTGCTTAAATAAGTGTCACAAAGCGATTCGGATGAAAAAAAACTATCACCACTAAATTGACGAGTGATCTTCTGGGGAGGGCATGTTCTTATGTTTTCTCCGGTCTGTTACAAATGAGAAAATGTAAGCAGCAGTTAGGATGAGTGAAGCTAAGAGAATACACCACAGACTAAACCCCTGTCACATTATCATATTTCCCCCTCAAACTGCTTCCAGAAAGTTTGGTCAAACAAAGTAGGAAGATTAGGACGTCACCAGACGCAATTAACGCTGTTATGTTTGTCTGAAAAATTATAATTGTTCCAGTCTCCATCAAACGTTTTGTGCATTGGACCTGTCGTAAAATTTCTTGGATGTTTAACGATTTCAGCCAATCAGAATCGTGCACATTAAAACCGGTTGTTTCCGATCCCAATAAATTTAAACATGACGACCCATAAAAATCTAATTAATTAATTAATTTGCGTAATTTCTACCAGGACACGAATGCTGCTGAATGCGACATTAAACTAAAATAGCAAAAAATTAAATTAAATCGCAAAGTTTTTAATGAACCTTCTTGTAATGAGCACAAGAGAATTATCTCTCTTTGAAAATTATGTTTACCCCAAATAAAAAAAATGGTTAATCAAATAAAAAACCTTGACAATGTGACATGTTTTCAAACGTGTTCAAGATTAATTGGGAAAATTTGCTTGACAATAAAATTCGGTGGCTGTATCTTGTCTTCAAATTTTGTTATCAAATACAGGATGTTATCAAACTCCACCGACAAACTTTGGTAGGTAATTTGTCATTAAAAAAATGCAGAAAGCATAGCTGAGGAAGATGTTTTTTGTTAGTAACACAGCTGGAATGAGAGGTAAATATCTGAGTTTCTGGACAATAGATAATTGAACTACGAAGTGCAAACCATAAAAAATTAGGTGGTGATATGAACCCCCTTTCCGTAAAAACGGATTGGTTGGAATCTCATTTGTGCATTTAAAAATGGGGCTGTCCGAAATTATTTTGTGGTTTCCTGCTGATTAGTAATCTACCGTACAAAGTAATCAAAAAGGCCATATTGTTGTTTTTACCCTACATGCCACCATTTTATTTTTGAGTACTTAATGCATTATCATCTAACACTGCAAATTTGGCAATTCATTATGCATTCATTCTTGGAAAATAATGGCATGTAAAGTAAATCACAAGGTGACATTTTTGTTTACCATGCAAAGTAATTACTAATTCGCAGAGAACAGTAAAAAATTGCCCTAGAGTTACATTAATAACTCACAAATGGAATTTAATAACTTTCCCACTTATGAAAGTTGGTTATTATAGGAATATATTTGTAATGGTTTGCACTTTATCATTCTGTAATGAATTACCCAGAAACTCAGAGATTTATCTTTCATTTAGGCTTTGTTACTAGCAGCAAACGCCTGCTTCACTTACAATTTCAAGAGTGGTTACGCTTCTCCGGGATAGATCTAAGTTATATAAAGGTCACACGTATGTTGTCTACCTATTTGTGAAGCGTACTGACCTGCCCAAGTTGTCCTCAGTGACGGGCTGTATGTTTGCAGTATGAGATGTTGACAATGGTCAGTATAGTGGCAACAAGTAGGCTAGCTGAGCTGAGTCAGTGATGTCTACACGTGACGATGGACATTCAGGTGAACTCGTCCTCACTTCGCTGCCTAGCGTTAGTGTACACTCACGTTCTTCTCTTGCTTTCACAACTTCACATTTCACCTGTACACGTCCTTCACTCTTACCCTACCGCCTGTGTCGATATTTCTAAACACGTAATGTCTATAACATACGGATACATGTCACCGATAACTTGCAGTGTGTGATACAGGACAATGAACAGAACATTATATGAGAGGGAACACATGTCCAGCTTGGCTGCTGTGGTGTGACAAACATCATAGCGCTTCTTCAGACATAGGACGTGTGGTGAACTAGACATTTCATCAGTAAGGAAACTCCACGAACACAAAAATTGCACGAGATCATGGATTACAAAAGCGGTTAGAAGTGTCGACCTCCAACTTCATTAGGGCGTGCATCGGTGACGTGGATTCATGCGAAGTTATAGGTGTTACTGGAGTCTCACACACCATATCCTTCATAGTACCAACCGTAAACAAAATAGTCGAGGGGTTTCCCACATTATCGCCCCATAACCACCAAGCCACACATTTCCAACATCCTGTATTATGTCTATGCAGAGAAACATCACAAGCTATGCCCAGCGACTCCAACCTCGCGAAACTTAAATTTGTATGTGTGAAACATTGAAAGTAAAGCAAATCATATATTTCCATGGTTTCGCCCGCTAGAAATTTTGTGTGTGGCAAACTGAAATAATTCTAATTTCTGCATGCAGTTAAGACTTCTTTCCACCTGTTAAATTCGATTTTTATCTGGAATATTCAGTTTGTTATTAAGCATTTTTATAGTTAGTCCTCTGAAGGGGGAAAAATCGCATTTTTTTATCGGGTTTAAGAGATATTTACAAATCCTTGAAAACATATTCTTCTCTTGTAATGCTCTCAAGGAAAATTTCTAACATATTCGTAGTTCATTTTTAGGTGTACACATTTGTAGTATTATGAATCGAAAACCACGCGATATCACACCGAATTAAGAGATATTAAGGATTCTGTGAAAATAATTTGACTGTTTTTCACACTCTTAAGCACTGAATTTTGAAAAATCCTTCAATTGGTTTTTAGACATTGGTATACGTATGTAGTAGTTCGAAGCAAGAAGCGCCGTGACATAACACTGGTTTCAAGAAGTAGTGACGATCCAGTGAATACATATTTACATTTTTTTATGTCTGAATAAAATATCTGTTCTTAGTGTGCGCCTACAAGAGGAAGTAATCTCCCAAATGTCATGTTTCTTAGTCGAGCAGTTTGGGCGCGCGCGCACACACACACACACACACACACAGTACGGGGTAAATTGTGTTTTCAAGGAATTCTCAATATTTCTTAAACCTGTTGAGACATAAAAAAATTATTTATTGTAGAAACAAATTGGGATAAGCGCAAACAGGGATAAGATACTTATGTTAAAAAATAATATACTAAATATTTTTATAGTTTTCCAAAAATAATTAATACAAATGTGATGTTAGATTGTAATTCTGTAGTATTAGGTTTTTCAAAATAAACATTTTTCTGAACACATATAGCCTAGTATAATCAGTAGTAGGGAAAGGGCATTGACGGCCAAGGGCATAGGGCATGGGACAACGGTGCCGGGGGAGCCGCCATATTGTTACGCCATCTCCTGATACAAAGAAAAGTAAACTTGATATTGGGGATGAAGCAGGAAGTGAAGACTATCATGAAAATAGCATTCATGATGACTATGACGATAGTGATAGTGTTGGAGACGATGTTGGTTCTCTTACCGTTCCCACACATTTAACCAACGAGTTTCCTTCACGACAAGTGTTGTGAAGAAGGTAAAATATGTCGAGAACACCGGCTACATGTTTACTGAACACGCGAATAAACTTGTTGATAAACTAAATATGACAGTAGCGGAGAGGCACTCGGAATCATACACAGCAAATTCGCAATGCAGAATGGAACAAAGCACTTGAGTTTCTAGCTTATATCAGATTTTTGGAACTATTTTCCTTGTATCCCTCCCCGGAAAATCTGTACTGACTGACTCCTACAGACTGCCTCCTCCTCTTCCCCCCCTCCACCCCCTTCCACCTCCTCCACCTCAAGACCTATAGACTGACCCATGCACGTGATGATGTCTCTGTGCTCGTACGTGATTGGCCAGCTGCAATCACGTGACAACTCGGTGATTAGCTGTTTGGTGATTTGCTGGCCATGGGCTTGCTTACTCGTATTTAATCAGTACGGAGGTAAGCTGAGAATCTTAGTTTGACAATAGCTGTCGTGAAAGGCGGATCGTCTCGGCTAGCTTATACGCCTGGTCATCCATGGCTGGTTACGTTAAAGTTGTGTGGATATTGCCCACCAATGGTTTATCACCACCGACTTCTTCAGCTGCGATGGCTACGTCACTAGCAGCATCTACTTCCACCAGTGCAGTACCATCGACTTATTCAGGCATGATGTCGACAGTGTAAACGACTTCTATGAGCGGGCTACCTACGGCAGCTCCATTAGCATCGCTAACTGGACCATCGGCCTCTGTTCCAGCTGCATCTGCTAAACCATTCCGACATTATAAGTGTCGACTTCTGTGAAACAGCGCAATGCCATCAGTCGGACATGACGTCGCTATATGTCCTAAAAATCTCTGTGATATGATTTTGGTGAAGGTGCCGTAAGCAGATCGGCGTAGAGTCAGTTTACGTAGACATACTAAACAACATTGTAATTTTTTGAAGGTGTTAGCGACTGTAAATATTTAATTGAATAAAGAAATACCTGTGAATAGAATTGTATTTTATTTCATTATTCCCTACTTCGTTAGATTATAATAAAAAATTAAAAAGGTAAAAAAATAAATTTAATTAAGAAGTATTGTACCATATGTACAATTATATAGTAAAATAAAATAAAGTTGTTTAAATTAAATAGCTTTAAACTTTAAATACCAAATATATATTTAATAAATTGAGCATGACATCAAATGTCTCGCATTATGCTTGTAGGTATACTGCTGATTGGAAACATCTGTTTTAAATAGGGTGGAAATTTTCAAGTATTTTTATGCCTATAAATATAAGGGCCGTCAGCTTGCTTGGCATACAGCATTCTTACTTCTACGAATTTATTCTCGAGCTTTTGTCTTCAAGGTCAAGGGATCGAGGTCATGGTCATTGTCTTTCAATATGGAGGATGGATGATGCCTACCAAGATGGTGGTCGCCTACCAAGATGGGGATCTCCAGTAATGTATAAACAAATGACGAACGAAAAGACTAATATGGTGGCCTCCAGTAACATATAAACAAAGACGGCTGCCTCCAGTAGCATGTAAACACATGTCAAATGGCATAATAAAGATGGCCGCCTCCAGTAACAAATACGCAAAGATGGTGGCCTCCAGTAACATATAAACAAAGATGGCTGCCTTCAGTAGCATATAAACAAATGAACGAAAAAAGCAAGATTGACACCTCCAGTAACATATAAACAAAAATGGCTACCTCCAGTAGCACGTAAACAAATGGCGCATGAAAAAACAAGATGGAGGAATGAGTATAGGTGAGGGGAGTGGGTGCGAGGGAGTCAGTTGTCTGCTGGATTCGAACAGAGGTGAGTACTTTGTGGTGTGGGGAGAGACCTCAGGAAATTAAGTTTTTTAAATAAATTTTTTATACATTTTTTTAGGGAAAAAGAAAAATTCCGAAGAAAAAAGGGAAATATGACCACCGGAGTTAAAGTATTTTTAATTAGGACATTTTTAAAGAATAAAATTTGTAAAAATACATTTTTTTTAACGATCTTTTAAATTTTGTAAACGATATTTTAACTAAATTTTAATAAATTTTTTTTATAAATTTTAAAATAGGTTTTTTTAATTTTTGTGTATTTTTGTGATTTTTGAAGATATTTTTTTTGGAAGTTTTGTATTTTAAATGTCAAAGGTCAAAGGCCAATGTTAAAGGTTATAGGTCCTGATCCCTGTCTCCTCGTCACCTGGGTCTGACCCTGGGTCGCTGATCCCAGTCACTGGAGCCGCCGATCCCTGTCAGCATTTCTGAAAGAAAAAGGACCATTTCTGAGGATCCTTTTAAATAATTTTTAAAATATTTTTAAATGATATTTATAATGAATTTTTTCGAAACTTTTTTAGAATGTTTTAGAATTTCTTAGAACTTTTTGAGGAGTTTTTGGAATTGTTTAAGGTCTTTTAGTGTTTTTTGATGCCAATAGTCCTTGGGGTTAAGGTCAAGGTCGAAGTTAAAGGTCACACGGGTCAGGGGTAAAAGGTTAATGACATCCAATATGGTGGTCGTATGACGTAACAAGATGGAGGCTCCCCGGCTCCGGCTCCGATGCCCTATGCCCTTGGCCATTAATGCCCTTTTCCTACTACTATAATTAACGATAGTTTTTTCTTTGCGTTCTATTTTTATTTTTTGGTAGAAAATTGCGTAATATTGTGTACAACATATTTACAAATAACTTATTTATAGTTGATTGTCTTATTCTTTTCTTTACCAAATGTACAACTCTTTTATTAGTAACCATAATTCACACTATTTTTTTTAACCTGAGGTTTTATTTATTTACCAAAAAGTTGTCGATATTTCTCATTAGCCTCATTTTCTCTACACTTTTGCTATGAAATAATTTTGATGACGTTGTCGAAGGAATAGACAGTTTGGTAAGTAATTGTATTTAATAAAATGATTTCAGAATTTGCAATTTCCCACCAAATGTGCTGGTAATTGGTAGAGTGGTTAGCGAAGTGATATAAACCATACTATTAACTTGGCAAAACTTCCCATAATAATAGATGATTGAAGATATTGATTTTTTTTTATCTTGGTGCACAGTAGGTATTACAGTTCGCTAAGTTCCCATTAGGTAAATTTTTTGAGTCGTATAGCACATAAAACTGAAATAATGAATGCCATTTTCGAATAATATACTAATATATTAAATTATTTTGTGGGACCTTTGTTAGCACTAATTGTATGCCAAGTGTGTGACATTTTTGAGAAGCAACTAAAGTGCATAATATCTTTAATATGTATGAGTTTATCCAAGTTGAGGGCTAGCCATTCAAGGAACGGAATCTCATGAAGAGAGTTTATTACTTTTTCGTCCTAAGCTGCCATTTTCTGTATTTCTGCAATGTATAACCTTTTTTTAATAGTAATAAACCGACATTTAAAAATTTTGATCTACATAAATATTTTGGGATATACTGCACAGAAAGTTGAGAAATTCGCATGGACTTAGAAAAGTTTATGAGATTGGGATTAACAGAAAACGAAAGCGTTTAATTTTTCAGATTGTTGAAACCAGCTTTGGGAAGAAGATTTGATGTGGTCTTAATGATCAATTCAAGATGAATTTACCGGGAAGATATGCTAAGTGTGTTGAAAATTCAGATTTAAAAATTATTAAAGAGAAACCATGTTAATTTTTTCTACAGGGACATAAAGAGATAAAATTTTTTTTATTAAAACTGTGCTCATATATTGAATTTTTTTTTATTAATGAAAAGAAAACATAGTTTTTCTGTGATTTTTAGTTCAAACTAACTTAAAAATTCTTGTGCATGGGGTTTGCTTTTTTCGTGCAAATTTAAGCATATTTATTTATTGTAAGTTTTTTCTTTGTATTTACACAAAATTGATTAAAGCTGTTCACGATAAAGTGAGCACTTTTGAAATCAACCTTGGAAATTTGTCACTGCCCCTACCCGCATATATTTTAACGGGCGTCCTGAGTGACATGCGCCCAGTAAAGTTAGTAACGACAGATGGGAGAAGTATTTCCGTATCTTAACGTCGAATAAAAGGTGTTAGGTAACCATATCTAATAATTTAAATAATTTCTTTTGATTTCTGCTTTATTGAATGCATCGAAGTGTAAATTAGCAGATTTGTAAATTATTTACTTTCCTAATAATTTCATAGTTTCACTTGACCGACGCATGTATAAAAGGATGACGCCCATACCAATGTTAATTTTACACAAGGAGAAAGAACACACAACGTACATACAAGAAGCTCTTAATCAGGGCTTTCAAAAGTGCTCATTTTACCATGAATATCGTATAAAACTGTTAATTGTTAATGAATTTATAGAATTGACTAATTTTCATTTAAATCAATGGAGGACTTAAATTCGAATGAGATCGTAGAGGGTTTCAGATTATTCATAATTGATAAAAACATTTAGAATTTTTAATTAATTTTGAAGTAAAAACAATTAAAGTATTAGATAATATGAAATAAGGTAATTTTTTGAGGAAATGAATTATAATTCAAAACTGAATCCGTATCCGCTTTTTATATCTACTATTGAGTCTGAATTAAAAACCTTTTACAGATTTTTGGCCTTCAAGTGTTGAATTTATAGAAAGCCTGAAATTTGTTTCGTAAGTTTTGTGTGATTTCTATATGAGCTAGCTCAAATGACTATCAACTCACAACTGCATTTGAAAAAAAAATATCATCCTAAGCTAAGAAATCATGCATCAGCCATGAATGGTATAACTGCGAGATAAAATGATCGAGCGATCAGCGTGTAACGTACCGGTAATGGCGACACTTGTGAAATGTTGCAGGTTGAGCGACGTTTCTTTGTAGTAATTGATATCTCTTGTTAGAAACATAGGCACAAAGTTATATAAGTAGAAAGAGGAGTATTTGTTGAACGCTGCTGTGATTGTATAGTGTTTGCGAGAGCGAGGTGGCGTGGTTGAGGGAATGCTGTTACTGCAGTCTGCTCATGAGTGGCTGGTTGCCATTGTGTGCAGATGAGGCCGGCCGGCCTGTCTGTCCTTGATCTGGCTACCCTCTACAACGTTCATGTCATATACACTCACACGTCACACTTACACTACACTCCAAGTTATACTTTACAGTTAGTAAGCGATCTGTACAAACATGTCTAAAAATTCAAATGCCTTTCGGACATCGATTCTCTACAAGTCAGTGCACATGCACGTTTAATAGAGACGTACAGAAATAGTTTCTATCCAGATGATAATTTCCAGTCGAACTTCAGAGGTGGGCAGTCTCATCAAATTCCCATTTCAGTAAGAGTCTGTGTGTTTAGACATAGTACAGTTGTAGTTGTTACAGGCAGTTCACTCTGAATCCTGGCGAAAATATTGTTGAAATGGGACAACAATAATACCACGAGCGATTCGACGCTTCAAGCGCAATTTTGACGGAACACACTTTTGATTTGTAAAATTCGCTACACCAGCCCACTAAAGCCGTGGGTGTTAAATATGAAACAGATGGTCTTTGACCGTAGAGTCGTAGAGAGGGTCTTTTGAGCTGGAAAAAGGCTTCTCCATGGCAGAACTCAACATGCCGATAGTAAGATCTCCACTGAGCCAAACAATGACTTGGAGTAGAGCTTAGCATCGACGTCTTGAGAGTCGAGCGAAGCCATTATTCAAACAACTAGAGAAGTTTCTAATATTCTGGCTGTTGCTACAATACTTTATACTTACTTAATTGTGAAATGACACTGGAAATAGCAAACGAGTGCACCTGCTGTGATACACAGCTAGAGAAGTTTCTAATACTCTGGCTGTTGCTACAATACTTTATACTTACTTAATTGTGAAATGACACTGGAAATAGCAAACGAGTGCACCTGCTGTGATACACAGCTAGAGAAGTTTCTAATACTCTGGCTGTTGCTACAATACTTTATACTTACTTAATTGTGAAATGACACTGGAAATAGCAAACGAGTGCACCTGCTGTGATACACAGCTGGCTGTGAAAGTCTTTAAGATAACGAAAGTTGTAAATGCGGTTTCTTTATTTGTGAACGAGCAAGGAAGTCGGCGGCAATGTTAACTATGTCCTTTCAAAATAATCCTGCTGAATTATTTATTTCCCCTGTATTATAGAGCGCTCGCTTTCGCAAGTTAGTTTATTAAATTATCAACTGGATATCGTGTGTTTTCCTATTGTAATCCCGCGTAACCCTTTAAAGCTTAATTTACTTGCCACTGTAACAAGAAGTCTTTTTAGAGTAAAGTTTGTGACTGGACTCGGATTGGAGTCAACACGTACCGAACACGGGGTGGGCTTGTACTGAAAGTAAGATATTAAGGTTAAGTTTCGAACATTGGCTGAAGTGTAAACAAGACTGAATGATGATTTAAAATTGATTTAAAATGACTTAGAGCGAAACTACAAAAAATGACTTACAAAATGTGGAACATTACACCCAATCACGCCTTCTGACCTCATGTTTCTCTGCTCCTTTCTTTGCTGCACATTTTCCGTCAACTTAACCACATGTTAACATCTCAAGAAAGTTTCATCACGCTGGCAATCTAGTTGCTTTACTTTTAATCCCTGTTCATTCCTAATGGAAATATTTAGAGTAAAGTTTCGATCGTGATTCTACGGTCCAGTTCACATTAGCGACTGAACTGGAATATCTTACTTCCTTCCTATTTCAGTTCAGTCCGGGTGTGTTTAAGGTAAAGTTTCTTTCGGGATTCTTCAGACCACTCTGAGTTAAGTCCAGATTTAAATATTACTCTAGACGTACTGATGGGTTCTGAGACAGTCCTAGTTTCTTTATATATCATGAGAGGTTAACAATGAACTTGTGGTTAATCTCATCTCGTGGTCTGTGATAATTATTGAGGTAAACTCTGTAAAAATAATATGCCGACACATATAAGTAAATGGATGCGAGACATAGATATTGTTTTTTGCAGAAAAATAAGAAACCCAAATATTCCTCTTCCTCAATTGTACCTTATTACGCATGTCTCTTTCGAGTTTGTCAGCAGGAGTTTCGTTCAGAATGAGGGTCATTTTCGCTATATTACCTTTGTAGAGGTGACTAAATGCCAATCCTCAAAACAAAGACAGTTATGAGACGTAATGTAACGTATGTTGTAGCAGAATATAATTTAGCTTTTTTTCGATAATTAAGTAGAAGTTGTCCTTATATTCAGTCTTAAAATTGTGCTACATCACAAGCAGGTCAAATGAGACCACTGAAACACGTCGCAGGCTACACATTAGAGAAACCAAGAAATTATAGACCATCTTAATATCGTAGCGAACTGCATCTTAGTATCGCAGTGATCTGCCCTTTTATTTCAAGCAATTTATGGTCCGAGAAACGTTTTTACCAAAACTCTGATTAAATTTGTCTGTGTCGCTTGTGCTGCATCTATTTAAAACGAATTATTAATCTTACTTTAAAAAATACAGATGTTCTAGTCAGCAACCTTCTCGATATTACGATTTTTAAATGTAATTTTACATATCTAGAGTTATACTGAAATTCAGGTAACCATTTTCATCTTCCCCACACTAATTACCCGGATTAATTCTGCATTGAAAGTAACTGTTTAATTTCATCTGAAATAAATACACAATGTGCAGCCTTCCGTAGCCCGGATTTTGGGCGATTGATTCAATGTAAGTCATATAAGAAATTACAATTCGGAAGCATATAAATATTTTGTAATATATTTATAACGGGTTTTGGAGGATTAAACATTTTCTTAAAAACAGTATTCTTAGAGAGGGTGCGAATTATGTTCAAGTTCGTCATAAAACTAACTGCACAGTTGGTGCTGTAAGAACTGAAGCTGATACCTCGGCTTGATACGACAGCCTTATGAGTAACACGTCATGAGCTCATGTGCTGCACATGTTGTGTCCTCCCGACAAACCTGCTCCTCGTGAACGGTGTAGGCAAATTAAAGTAACGAACATGAAAGTAGTGCCAGTCAAATTTTTTTAGCCGAGAAGGGGGGGGGGGGAGGAGCGACCTGCATCCTGACCTGGGGGAAGGAGAGATCGGCATGCGGCAGTGCTCAGGCGTGTGTCCTGGCCTCCATCGTCGCACATGGACAAGACGAGTATGCGGCATGTATGCGATATTCGCCGCCCGCCCAAACATTTCCGCTGCGACAATGCTCACGCATTTCTTCTTCAGAAGACAGCCATGTTACAAATAATTAACACTGAAGCAAAAACCGCCCATCCTTCATAAATATTTTCGTTGAAATCTCACGTCTCGTGTGTTTGTACAACATGTAAACACACACTTGCTAGATATCGGCAATCAGAATTTGTTTAGTTGAAGCCGTAACAGTTGCGGTATTTATGTATGATCTTGTATTTGACGTTAATTATATCTACAGTTAGAATACTTTTGGAAAAAATGTTCTGTATCAGAAAATAAAATCAAATATTTGACATTCAAAGACAAACATAGTGCGTTGTCATAACATATAATTTAGTGATTAAAGCGTTTTTCAAAATAATAAAAAATATTAATGTTCTAAGACACACAACGCAGCAATGTGAACGAAAGGGTAGTTGCCAAGTTCTATTATGAACGTTGTATTGAGGATGAATATGGATTCAACAGAAGAATACAACTGCAGCAGATCCATCACGACACCATTGCTTCAAAACATTTCAACGATATTCCTCAAGGCTTTATGTTTACTCAAAGTTGTAGCTGAACTATCAGTTGACTGTAAAAATAAGAGAAAGTAGTGGCTGCATGACGAACATGTGCGACTATCGCAGTACATGTCGCTGTTATCTCTTATACAATTATTTCATGGAAATACCTTTGCTTGCAATTCTTATTTTAAGTAACAGTTTGTTAAGCACAAGTATAATTAGCGGTAGGACATGGGTTACAAATCAATGTGTCAATATTAACGTGAATTGTCGCCGTGTAATATTACACCTCAACTTTAAAAATCCCATACTTTTATTTCAAATGTACGTTGTGTGCAATAATTGGAAGATAGTTAATGACACAACACTGAACACACACACACACACACACACACACACACACACACACACACACACACACACACACCACACACACACATATATATATATATATATATATATATATATATATATATATATATATATATATATATATATATATAACAGCCATTAAAGAACAGAATGTAATTCTATTAATGGAAATTTTTTTGGAAACAGTTAACAAAATCATACATATTGAGTTCGTAAGAGTGGCACAGAATTGTTGTGAGGGCGACATGAATACGGTTGCGAAAAGAAGTTTATGTTGCTTTCGAAGTTATGGACTCTTCTGTGAGTGAGTTCTCTTTTGTGAAGCAGTCAAGCCGAAATTTCTTCACCCCGAATTTTGTACTATCTGCGCATCGATAAACTGTGTATCTATGGAGAAGTAAACCGACAGACTTGACGAGGTTATTGTTAGTACAAAATCAATTAGAAAATATATGGGATACCTTCTACCCAATATTAATAATATGGGAGACGTCAGCACTTGAAAATCGACAGTATTTACACCGGAAATGAAGTGAAAGTAAACAACGATACTCCAAACATTCTTTTGTGTTATCGGGATGTTCAACTTAAAATTTAACTCTCATTAATACCTCCCAAATAAATAAAATAACAGGGGTGGCCACACTATTATTTGCAAAATATTTTTTGCGTCCAAATTTATGAATGTCTGATGCTGTTTTATTGAGCAGTATAACTTAGGTAACAAATACGGTCCTCTTATTGAAGGATCCACTATCTTCGTGTAGAATGCACACATAACTTCCTGCTTCAGCGATACAGCAGCTCCAGGCACAAATCAGTACTACATGCAGGCACCGAATGTCACTAGACACAAGCTGACAGCTTCAATACTGTAATGTATGGTGCATGTTGCTTACAGTAACTAAGTGTTGAAATGCCCTACGGAAGCGCCTGTGCAGTGGGCGCACAATACATACGTGTAGGTAGTATTGCCTACTTGGTAGGCGCTGTGCCACTATCTTGTACACCAGCCACTCAACACCGCCGCAGTGTCCGAGCTAACTCTGTAACACCCATTCTCAAACATTCCTTTGGCCCACATGTGCCCATGTACCCTTACAAATGTTCACTTTACATTTCACTCAGTAGAAGGAATAACGAGTATCAGTCCCAATGCAAATAACGCACACATTCTTCTTTATTGGTTAGGGATATCTGATTACCAGGGAAGAACATTTTAGTAAAATTAACACAAACTTCTTGAGCGAAATGTACGTAACTAAAAATTCTTGTATCTTCTAGGTTATAAGGACTTTCTGAGTTACATCTAATATGTGTTTTGAGTTATATTTCATGATTTATATATATATATATATATATATATATATATATATCCAGTATAAACACATATATACAATACACATACAGTTTAAGGTATGATTGACATATGTTTTGAGGGAGGCTTGAAGAATATGATATTTTTGATAGTATAACTGAAACATGTTCTGTGACATGTGCTGCGTTTACAGTATGTGCAGAATGTGTGATATGCGTGATTTCTGAAATAAAGTAGTTATACATTGGAGAAACATAAGCATTAATCTGTGTGCAAAGGATATGTGACAGTACTAATCTTGATGTGTACGTACTTTTTATTTTCCGAATATTTTGAATAATTGTGCTTTAAAGTTTATGGCAAGGTGTATTTATTTTTTGGGAATATTTTTGTGTAAATCCTATTAAACAGAAATAACGCAGCAGAAAAATTCAGAACTTGTTAGATATTTGACATATATAATTGTTGGCAGTTTTACTTAGAACGTCTTAATTATTTTCCAAGTAATTATAATTTATAAGTAATTACGCGTTTTTATTTTTGAACAATCATGTATGCTATTCTAATGGAAGAAAATATTAATTCATGCAGTAGTTCTTAAAACTGTCAAGTGAATACACATTTTTATTTTTATCTGCTTCGTAATTTTTATATAACAAGCAAGTATGTACAAACAATTTACAATATAGTAATTAATAAAATAATAATTTTTCATTGACAAATCCCTTGATTATATTTTATTTGTAATTTTGTCTACGTAACAATCCTTAAAGTCGTTTGTTTGTAGAAATTTTGTGTGATTTATCGTGCAGTATTCTTGTTGTTTGCAGTATTTTGACTCGTTGGATTTCCCCCACCTCGACTTCAACAGGGCACTGAGGAAGAGGGGCGAGGTAGCTGAGTGAAGTGAATCGCCTACTGCTTCAAGGTACAAGACATTTATTTCTGTCGTTTATTCTGCCTTTTTTTTATATTGTCATATTATAGTTAATATGGAACTGTAGTATAAGCTTCTTAGATTTTTGCACTATTCAATAATTTTATTTGCCTATTTTTGCATCAATTTTGTATAATCGCTATTTGTTCTTATTAACATGACTAAGAACGTTGTCAATATATCCATAAAATATCATTTCACATTATTTTGAAAGATTTTTTTAAAGCTATTTGTTCATTTTTTAATATATTTCATTTTACAAACAATCAGTTAAATATACTTCAAACGTGTTTACTATTTGGAAGGTAAGTGTCGGAAACTTACAGACTGTCAGAGGTAGTAATTCCTCGTGTTTTATCGACTCTATGTCAGTGCAGTTCATTTTTAGACTTCACAGCAAACTGCATATAAAAGTGCTGGCTTGGTTTCCCTTCAAAACTTGTTGCGTGGATGTGTAAACAAGCTAATTAGTTATTCCAGTAAAGTGAAAACCAAGCCAACACTTTTATATGCAGTTTGCTGATGTATGTAGGCAAACTATTAGCTAGTAGGAAGACGTGTCTTAAGACTAAGGAGAATAACGTTATTGGTCAAAGACTATGAAAATACATTTTTGTGGTGGTATCTTACAAAATGACGTATAATAGATTATATAGTATAATTAATTCGCAACGTAAGTAAGCCAGTTCACAAAATTTGAGTTAAATCGGTTTAACGGTATATGCATAAAATACTACAAGAATAGTGTAATGAATATAAAATACCAAACCACTTTACAAAATAAATGTTAGGGATCAAGGTGACTGTCTGTAATATTATTTGTATGTACAGTGTCGTGGGATTGGTTTAGAGCTTACTAAGATATTATGATTACAGTCCAGTTATGTTACGTGAGATCACTTCCAACTTGTGTGAAGCCAAGCCTGCTAGAGTCCTACTTACATGCTATTTCTCCGCCTCATACAAACCAACCACATTCATGTGTACACAATTTTATAATATTTTGCACGAGAACCAGTCATTACCAACACGTATACATATATTTTTTTCTTTTATTGTTCACGCAATAAGATAATTATAGTTAACATAAAAAATATAAACAAAAGTTAAATTTATAAAAATATTATAAATTTACGTTAACAGGAGTATAAAACGCTTCTGGTACATAACTAGTATTAGGAAAAAACCAACCACACCATAGAGTGAAATTTCAAAGGTTTGATTCAAAATAATGAATACATCGCGAATAGACAAAATATTAAATTTCGAAGATCAATAGAGACGTCCTTGGTGTGGATGACATAAACGTAGTCCTTGGTTTGGGTGACAAAAGGGCTTGGCGTGGTGGCAATATGGCCTTGCTTGTTGGGGTTAGCATCAGTGCATTGCTTGTTGGGGGTGGCATCAGGGCAATGCTTGGTGGGTTGGTATGAGGATCATGTTTCATGAGTGTGGCATCAGAGTCATGCTTGATGGGGTGGAATCAGTATCGTGATTAGTGGGGATGACACCAGGGCCATGCTTGGTGGGGTCATCAGGAAAAAGCTTGGGTGGCGTCATCAGGCTCATTCTTTGTGGGGGTGGCATCTGAACTATGATTAGTTGGGGTGACAACAGGGTCATACTTATTGGGGGTAGCATCAGGACCATGCTTGTGTGTGGCACCAGGCCCATGCTTTGTGGGGGTGGTATCAGGCCCTTACTTGGTAGGGGTGGCATCAGGCCCATACTTGGTGGGGGTGGCATCAGGACCATGCTTGGTGGGGGTATCAGGACCATGCTTGGTGGGGGGTATCAGGGCCTAGCTTGGGTGGATTGTTATTGGGGCTATGTTTGTTGGGTGTAGCATCAGGGCTGTTTTTCGTGGTAGATGCACAAGTGTCGTATTTGGTGGGGTGGAATCAGGGTCGTGCTTAGTGGGAGTGGCATCAGGGCCGTGTTTGTTGGGGGTGGTATCATGGTGTTGGTTGTTTGGGGTTGGCATCAGGTCCATGTTTGACAGGGGTTGCATCATGGCCATGTTTACTGGGGGTGGTATAAGGGCCGTGCTTGTTGGGGGTGGTATCAGAGCATGTGTGTTTTGGGGATGGCATCAGGGCAGTTTAATGGCGGGGTTGCACCAGGGCCGTGTTTCCTCGGGGTGGTATCAGGGCCGTGCTTGTTGGGGTTGGCATTAGGACCATGTTTGGCGGCGGTTGCATCAGGGCCATGTTTCCTGGGGTTGCCATCAGGACCATGTTTGGTGGGGGTTGCATCAGGTCTGTGTTTCCTGGGAGTGGTATCAGGGTCGTGCTGGTTTGGGGTGGTATCAGGGCCGTGCTTGTTATGGGTGGAATCAGGGCCAAGACAAGATGCGCATTTTTGGACGTTCGCCATTGCAATGCAGATGTCTGTCAGGGAAAAAAACAGGACTGAGCATGAAAAAATTAAGATAGGAACTTGTTTGGAGCACAAAACAATAGCAAAAACACCATACACTACCACTCCAGCCTATCTTAGCCACTCTTAGCTGCGCAGCCAATAAGGAGACTGCTCGACTGCCATTGGCTGCGGCAGAAAGATGGTCAAAATCTATGTAAATCCATGTTTTTCAGGTCTCCTCGTCTGTTGCACTTGTGTTCTAGCACCCTGTGTGTCACTGCCTGAGGAAAGGAAAAGATTGCAGTTCCCGAAACTTCGCATTTTGTCAGTAGTTGGTAAACTACTATTTGTTCTTGTGCGAGTTGCCTCGTTGTGTTTGTTTTATTTGTGAAAGAAATTAACTAACCCGTATCATCTTTGTTGTGTTGTCTGTTGGTCGTATATAGATTTTTTTATATACACATATATCATATTAGATTTTCACATTTAGCTTGCTGTCCTGTTTTATTTGACTCGTTTCCTTCATGAGATTTTCTGGCTTTGTGCATTATAATCTTGACTGCAGCATTCTTGGATTGTATCCTTCCATGTCTGCTTAAACTACTGTGTTTTAGTGAGTTTCTTTGTTGTGTTGTCATATTTTGTTCCTTCTTATGTTATTAGTATTGTCCTAACTTTGTCATCAGGTTTCTTGCCTGTGTTGGTTTCCATGTGTTATCCGTTGGTCATCTTTATATACATATATTATTCGTAGTTAGTTGCTGTTCTGTTTATTGACTCTATTCCCTCTTGGAATTTTCCAGTGTTGTAGGCTGTAAATATATTTCTTTCTCGTCCATAGGTTGCTTGGCTTTTTTCAGTATTTTTTGTGCTCAGTCTGGTTTTTTTTTTCTATGCTTGGTGGAGGTAGCATCAGAGCTGTGCTCCGTGATTAGTGGTGGTGGCACCAGGGCCGTACTTGTTGTCCACAGCCTGGGGGGGGGGGGGGTAGGCGGTGCTACACAAGCGGTTATTGCAAACAGTTACCATGTTTTTAATACATGTTATAATTGAAGTTGCATTTACTGAATTATATTAGTTGTTTGAGAATTAAAATAATTGGGGGGGGGGGGGGCAAATGTAATATATTTTCACCCGCCACGATTTGTATGCTGTGCAGAGCTCTATATGGTGTCCTTCAACTTTACACACAAAAGATGTTATCAATTAGTATATTTAGTGCACACTGTTAACAATTACCACAATACAAGCTGGTTTAAATCAGTTTAATAGTTCAAAAATATAATATGCCACACAATAATGTTACGAGGCAGCCATTGTAAAAATAGCTAACTCACAACTTTGAGATCACTTGACTTTTATTGTCTAGTTATGTTTCTGTGCGAGACAACTGTTGCCTATTGTGCGTGCAGATGCAGTAAACTCATGCCTATCGTGCGTGCAGACTACGTTAACTCATTCCTATCATGCATGCAGACTCAGTTAACTCATGCCTATCGGGCACGCAGACTCAGTTAACTCAAGCGTGTAGCTATCGAAAGATTTCAGTTTTTTAAGAAATCCATCCATTATAGTGTATTACGTGACTATATAAGTTTCTGGTTATGAAATCCAACCTATTACATTTGTAAAATGAAAAAAAAAAATCTTTTGCAGAGGTACTGTGATGTGCCACAAGATTAAAACAAAAAATGAGATATCGGGGAGAATAAAATGTTTCTCATTTCCTGTAAAAATACGTATATACCACTGGGCCTAATGAAGGCAGCCTCACATTTTAAATATATGTAGTTGAAACAAAAAAGAGTGAGTGAACCCAAATCCCAGGATATTTTATATCTAGATGCATATATAGCGCTTCATTAATTCGGTAACTCTCTTTACAATATTTGCTTTTAAGCTTTACGGGAACTGAGGAACATTTTCACCTGTGACTTTTTTCGGTAGCATTTTCTTCAGGCAACTTTCAAATCTAACCGCACATTTCCGCTTTATGTGTAATGTGCTAAATTATTATATAGAACTTAAACTCCCAGTGGCAGGTTAATTACCGTTTGTGGAGAAAGTGACATAAATCTGAGCGCATCAACGATAAAGCTGCTGAGGAAATACTCATGTCTCCTAAAATACGCCCCATGCATATGCATTACATATCATGTTACTAGTAGAATTTGAGGGACTTGGGCACAAGGGCATCGCGCATCGGATTCGGATTCACATGGGCGCCATATTGTTATGTCAATCGTCCGCCATATTGGATGTCATTGACCTAGACATTGGACCTGTGGCCTTGACCTTGACCCTGGTGACCTCTGATCTCGAAAACAAAAAATAAATGCGAAAAATTATAAAAAAATTATTACTAAAAATTTAATTAGAAATTATTTAAAAATTAAAAAAATCATTTAAACATATATTTTTATAAAACTGTATTTAAAAAATTTCTTAGTTAAAAAGCTTTTAACGCCCATGGCCATTTTTCCCTTTTTCGCCCTTCCAAAGTTCCCTTTTTCTCTTAAAATTTTCCTCGAGAAATTTTTACTAAAAAAATTGTTTAAATAATTTGTTTATTAAAAAGTATTTAACACCGGCGGCCATTTTCCCCTTTTTCCCCCTCGAAATTTCTTCTTTTTTTTCCCCTCAAGAAATTTTAATTTAAAAAATTTCCCTTGAAAATTTTTTTATATAAAAAATATTTTCTAAAATTTTTTATATGACAAACTTACACTTCCAGAGGTCTTCCACTGCACCACCAATTACTCACCTCTGTTCGAAGCCAGCAGACGACTGACTCCCTCACCTCCACTCCCCTCACATAAATTCATTCCACCATCTGGATTTTTCATTCGTCATTCGTTTACATGCTACTGAAGGCAGCCATCTTTGTTTATATGTTACTCGAGGTGGCCATATTTTATTTATCATACATAATTTGTTTATATATGTTACTGGAGGCTGCCATGTTGGGAGGCAGCCACCTTGCTACGTTCAGACCTCCATGTTTTTTTATTGTAATTTGTTTTATAGTTTGTGTCTCACCTTTGTGCGACAACCCGATTATGCCACCTGATAATAGGCCTCTACCGAATGGTGATATTGAACATACCAGCAAAGTACTTAAATTTATTATTATTTTTTATTTTTATATATCGAATGGGAAAGGTTATTTGAAATAAAACACAGCGTATCTTTTTTTTTAAATAAAATTTACTTTACACATAATATAAAATACAGGTTTATTAATATTCTCCGATGTTCACCACTCGATATCCGCCTCGGCGACCCAGGAATTGCAGCGAGCAGGGAAACCCGACCGCTTGATGTAGGCCGTTCCATTATGCCGTTTCAGCACTTTTTCCACCAAATACATGTCTGGGAATTTCGTCGGCCAGATCTCTTCGGTGTAGAAACCTCCATGGATGGGTATGTTGTTCAGGTCTTCCAGATAGTAGGTCGTCGGAGCATAGTCACGTATATGTCGCACACAAAGCAGTTCGGGGCTCCAATTCGCTGTGAACCATTTCTCGAAGACTCCTTTTTGTTTGCAGATGTGCACCAGGTCACCGATCTTGGCTTTAGGCTTGCGTGGGCCCTTCCTCTTAGGAATATCATACACAGTCCGAACCAGGGAGTCGTCCTTGACATCTTCGGGCTTCATGCGAGTGGTCGAATGCACAGTAGAAATATACTTGCGTACAAGTTTCGGCTCAAGCCACTTGTAGCTACCATTTGTTGCAAAATGCTTCCACATCTTGCCCTTCAGAGTCCTGTTGAACCTCTCGACAATTGAAGCTTTGAGATTACTGTATGTGGAATAATGATTTATGTTATATTCCTTCATCAGGGCCTTGAACTTTGCATTGTAGAATTCCTTGCCTCGGTCGGTTTGCTAATTAGTCGAGATGTATCCTTCGCTCAACACATCTGCGATGGTCTCGGTGACGTCACGTGCATTTTTCTACTTGAGCGTTCTTTCCCAGGCGAATTTGCTATAGGCATCGACGACTGTCAACATGTATTTGTAGCCTTTGTTGACTTGAGCATACGGTCGTCTTGAAACAGATCGTTCATCCTACAAATCATGACCTTGCGACGGCGGTAGTTGCGCCTGGCAGCCGCATGCAGTTCATTGGTGATACCCAATCGATTCATCGCATGTAGCCCATCTCCTTAAGTTCTTCTATAATTGAAACTATCTCATTGGTGTGGGAGTAATTTCCAACACTTTGCAAAGCAAGCATTAGCTGTAGCCTGTCGACCAATTAGTTCGGATCGTCCCAAAACACATAATCAATGTTCTTGCCATCATCTATCTTCTTCAGACCTTCGCTGCTTTTTAGTGCTAGGCTGCTGAAGAGGTCTGCGAGAATGTCGATTTTTTCGTGATCTTCATCCTTATATACACCGGTCTCGGGATTGTTGTCTTGGTAAAGTGTGTGTGTGAGTTCTAGTAAAGTCTTGTGTACCAGGAGGTCGGATTCTGTAAATTCCCTGGGCGCCTTGCAAAATAAAGGTTCGTATAGTCTGGGGGTTTCACATGCCATGCAATTGCCAACTTGATGCTCCCATCTGGTAGAAACTCAACCAGATACTCTATCAGTATGCCTTTATACACCGTACGTCGTATCATTATTACGAGTTGTGTAAGATCGTAGGTACTGTCGAGTCAAACCATTATATTTCAGGTCTCTCCTTCGTACTTTCTTCTTTCGTGGCAAATCTACATGTGATCCATTGTCCTGATCTGGCTGTACTGCATCATGCTTTCGCTTCTGCAAATGCTTAGCGGTATTGTCAATTTCAGACTTTACAGCTACAGCTGCTCCATAGCTCTCCATGAGTACATCGAGATGATGAGTAATGGGCTTTAAAATGTCTTCATTTATATGGTCGCATGAAATTTTGGCTCTCTTGGCCAGCAAATATTTTGAGCGGACAGACGGAATCACTCGATGTAGTTCGCTGGCAACGTACGCCATCATTCTGAATAAAAATTCTCACTGTCACTTTCTTTTAGAAGTTTAGTCGTGAGTCTCCACCGACATACTTTCGATCTTGCTCAGATGTTCGCTGTAATTTTGAATATCGGGTTTCGTGGCGAGGTGGTAAATCGAGGTATCGAACGTATGTACCATATATCCTTCCAAGTTTTTCATAATCTCTTCATTTTGTTCAGATGCTACATTCAATCTGTCGATAATTTGCCTTTGAACACTCGTCACGTGCTCGTCCATGGCTACAATATCGCGGACTATATTCGTTTTCACATGCTACATCTTCGCTCCAAACTCGGACAGGTAGTTTCGAAAGAATGCATTTTGTTCGGCCAACATTCTGCGCAGTTCCGAAATGATGTCATTACCAGTTTCGAGGACGAAATGTTTAGTAGCAACATCCCCAGATCGTTCGGGTTCACCAACGTTTCGAATTATTCTTCTACCAGCATCACAAGTTCCATCATCCCGTGGTACGAGACAACTGCCATCGTTGTCTTTATAATGGTGTATCTTGAAGCTACTCTGCCCGAATTTCGATATGCTGTAACTTGTTCTCGATGGATGGCGGTGAACTGATCGAACCCGCGTCTGTACCTCCCATTATATAGAGGCGAGTACTTTACTATCGTCAAAAATCCATATTTATCTTTCCAGCACAAAGTTGACATACATTTGAAATCTGAGTGTCATGTCTGTATTAAACGGTCGTCATAAACATGACGTAAATTAGTGTCGTCCATGTGAAACAACACCAACACATTAGCATTATCGTGAAGCATCTGTTTAGGTATGCGCGAATAAGTCTGGCCGAGGTATACACAGTCCACCCATGCATGCCGTCCCATGCTAAAGTTTTCTTGAATGCAAGTCTGTTTCTCGCAGGCAATGTCGTCGAAGATAAATATCGAGTTTTGCAGTGCTTCGCTCGGAGGTACTATGGCTTCGTTATCGCTGCATGGGAAATGACCCATGCCTTCTACGGCCCTCAGTACTCGTGCCAATCACCGGTATTTCGGTTGCTGGAGTGATTTGGAGTATAGGCAAACGTTCTCGAACCATAGACCATTCTCTTCTTCCAGCAGGCTCAGTAGGACCCATGTTTTCCTACAATTTGATGGTGCCACGATGATGCACCTCATTGTATTTGGAAATAGGTTTCCATTCCACGATTCGTGGGAAATAGCTTTATCTTCAGCATGAATGCATATGGGTAGAGTTATATCTTGTTTAATGTTGTGTACACTGTTTTCGTCTGCTTGGTTTATATCATACATTGGAGGAGAAGGAGGGGGAGGAGGAGAAAGAGGAGGAGGAGGAGGAGGTAGCATATACAAGCCTCTTGATAACATAAAGCACGTCTTAGAATGTCTCTTTAAGTTATTTCGCCAAATAAACTGTCTCTGGCAGAAATCGCATTGAAATGTCATATTGCAATATGTGATACGTCCGTACTGTTCAAAGTCCAGCATGTTACCGAAACGAAAACGTATAAAAGGGCCGCATTTATACTTTTCTCGCTCAGTTCACCACGATGTCTCGAAGAGGTAAGACCATAGCTGGAACCGGAGTCGTCGATACACTGATCAACAATCTACCATTCGAGCTGCACATTCCTGGATACAGGTTCTGTGGGTCACGAATCAAGTTAGCTAAAAGGCTGTCACGCAACGAAACAGGCATAAACGCCTGGACGAGGCGTGCAAGCAGCATGACATCGCCTATTCCCAGCACAAGGAACAAAAAGCCAGACACCGGGCATATAAGATACTAGCACAGAAGGCGGACGAAATAAGAAAATCATCAGATGCCGGGCTCGGAGAAAAAATTCCAGCGTGGGGTGTTTCCAACTTGATGGATGCCAAAGTGAAGATTGGCATGGGTGATAAGAGCAAAAGAAAGGCACAAGTGAAAAGAAAAGCAGTAACAAAAAGAAGAAAAGCCAGCAAGTCTAAGAAAATATCTACTGGCAGATTTTTTCCATTGCTTTTGCTTGCACTCACAGCCCTTGGAGGCCTAATCGGAGCCACGAGTGGTATCGCTCGAGCCATCAACACAGCATCGAACGAACGGAAGCAGTTGACCGTGGCCCAAAGACACAATGCAAGTATGGAAGCTATCACTAGGGTAAAAAAAATGGGCAAGGCCTCTACCTAAGACCATACCCAGTAGGAGGCGGAAGTGTACAAAAGCGATGCAGCAGGAAGAAACAGTAATGAAATCTCTATCGAAACGAGCACTGACGAATGTGGATTTGGAACTGTTTGCATGCAAATTGCAAATACCTCATTTTCCGGAGTGCTTATAATAGATGGTTTGCCCGCTAAACCCAAGAGAGAAGAATGCGCCGTAATTAATCTGGACACGACAGCAGAGCCCGGCACACTGGGTAGCCTACATAAAAAAAGTGCACACACACAGATTATTATGAAAGTTTTGGGAATTTGCATCCTCTGCCCGAAATGCGCGAGTACCTGAAAAATTGTAAACTGACTTACAATTACGAAATGGAGCAGTTGCCTAACACGCGGAACTGTGGACATTTATGCATTCACTTCCTGGTTCGCTCATACAAGTAATTGTATAAAAAGACTATACACCGCAAGGAAACCATCAGTCATGTCGATAATGCTTACCTTGACGGGTCGTAGCTCCGAGCTGCGTGCGGTACATTTTCCACCGCTCGACCTGGAGGGAGAATGGAGCATACGCCTTGTCGATTTTCAAACTTATAATGCGATACAGAAAATTGGTGAAAAAAACTGCACGCTATACCTCGTAAAAAGTGGCAATGTTTCCTATGAAGTTTCGCTGGCCACTGGCTCTTATGAAATAGACGGTATTGCAAGCTACATTGAAGATTCGCTGTCTTCTGACACTGAATTCCAAATATGTGAATCCCAATACTCTAAAGAGTGTTATCAGATGCAACGAAGATATCGACTTTAGGAAACCGAATACCATCGGACCGATGCTAGGGTTCGAGCCGCGCATCTACGAAGCTGGTAAAACACATATGTTGTCGCATCCTGTAAATATTTTGCCAGTCAATGTGATACGAATTACCTGCAGTATGGCGAGCGGCACATACCTCAATGGCAGGCCGAGCAATGCATTGCGCGAATTTTCGTCTATGGTCCCTCCAGGTTATAAACTGGTCGTGGCACCACAAAGCATCATTTAGGTTCTGGTCGTCGTTAAGAGAGCACATGAGGTGGTCATGACAGTCGTCGATTAGTGCGGAGAGTTGGTGAACTTTCGAAACGAAGAAATCACTCTACGCCTGCATTTGAGAAGATGGGTATAAGATTACGCCGACCAGAAGCTATAAAAGAACATGTCGTGCAAACACTGCCATTAGTAAACCACAGGTCTCCAAGGAATTAACATGTGCCAAACCTGCCATTAGTACACCACAGGTCTCCAAGGAATTAACATGTGCCAAACCTGCCATTAGTACACCACAGGTCTCCAAGTAATTAACATGTGACAAACCTGCCATTAGTACACCACAGGTCTCCAAGGAATTAACATGTGCCAAACCTGCCATTAGTACACCACAGGTCTCCAAGGAATTAACATGTGCCAAACCTGCCATTAGTACACCACAGGTCTCCAAGGAATTAACATGTGCCAAACCTGCCATTAGTACACCACAGGTCTCCAAGGAATTAACATGTGCCAAACCTGCCATTAGTACACCACAGATCTCCAAGGAGACCTGTGCTATGTGCTAGCGAGATTATCCTCTGCAGACTTGGCTACAAGGTCGATCGCCATGGAAGATTCCCTAAACTACGAAGAGCCAACCGTTTCCGAAGACAGCATAACTAAGGTGGAACTTCATTCGTACCAGCCATTCCTGATCGGACCGCACACACTACCATCGGAGGTTCGGATAGCAGTTCAACACCAAGACATCTTCACTCTTCCTTGCCAGTCTTTCCTGCGAATCAGGGGGACACTGATGAAAGAAGATGGAACCAATCCAGCATCGACGAAAATAATTAGCAATGGAATTTTTCACCTGATCGATCGCATCGCCTACTTTCTCAACAGAGCTGAGGTGGAGCTTACGCGAGATGTTGGCATTACCACAACTATCAAAAATTACCTTTCGCGCACGCCGAATGAGCTGCCTGCAGCCAAGATGTCATGCTGGGGAATCGAATATGTCTACAGTGTTCCCATTTATGCCGAAATAAGGTTCGGAGTATGTGTTCCGCTCTCCATGCTATTGGGATTTGCCGAAGACTACAAACGAATTATCTTCAATATAAAGCAGGAGTTGGTGATAATGCTCACCAATGCGCATTTGGATACCATAGTGGGTACGGGAGAAAACCTGGAGGAAGTGGACCTCAACCTACAGTCTGACGAATGGATGTTGTCTCATGTTGCAGTTGAGCACTACAGAACGCCTACACATGTTGCAGATTGTGTAAGATGGTAAAAACATCTATATGCATTTCAGGTCGTGGAGTTTGGAGACATACCCCGGATTACCATCAAGCCAGCTCGCTAAATGAATGGTGAAGACCAGCTTTACTTCACAGAAACCGAGGTACATCATTTTTGGGCTACAGACGGGAAGACAGCACAATGTAAGAGTGAGGCATTCGCAGTTCGACACATGTCAAATTAAAAATGTCAAAGTATTTTGGAATAGCGAAAGCTACCCATACGTAGACATGAACACGAAATTTGTAAATGACCAGTATCTGCTGGCATATCAGATGTATGATCAATTCCAAACTGCATATTATGGACTCACCCAATCCCCGATATTGAGCCCTGATACGTTCAAGAGTTTGACCCCGCTCATGGTATTCGATTTGAGTAAACAGGACGAGCGTATTACCTCCAATGTGATCGACTGCAGGATCGAATTCACTACACATGGAAATATTCCTGCCAACACGTACACATGTTGCCTGAAACTTCATGACCGGCTTGTATCTTACAATTACCGAGACAGAACCATCAAAATACTGTCATGAGCACAGCTGACTGTTCGCACACCGTAACAGTTTACTCGTCTTCGAGCATCGCCAGCTTCCTGGGTCGCCGAAGCAGACATCGAGTGGTGTTATGTAAAAAAAGATATGCTGTGTTTTATTTCAAATAACCTTTCTCACCTTACATATAAGAATAAAAAAATTAATAAATTAAAGCACTTTGCAGGAATGGTCGAAGTCACCATTCGGTACAGGCCTATATCAGGTGGCATAATCGGGTTGTTGCACAAAAGTGAGACACAAACTATAAAACAAATTAAAATAAAAAACATGGAGGTCTACACGTAGCAAGATAGCTGCCTCCCAATATGGCAGCCTCCAGTAACATATATAATCAAATCATGTACGAATAAAACAAATATGGCTGCCTCCAGAAACACATCAACAAATATGGCTGCCTCCAGTAGCATGTATACAATTGACGAATGAAAAAAAACAATATGGTGGAATGAGTATATGTGAGGGGAGTGGAGGTGAGGGAGTCAGTCGTTTGCTGGCTTCGAACAGAGGTGAGTAATTAGTTGTGCGGGGGGCAGACCCCAGGAAATGTAAGTTTTTTAAATAAGAATTTTTGAAGGAGTTTTAAGAGAAATTTTTTAAATAAAAATTTATCGAGGAGAATTTTTTGGGGAAAAGAGAAATTTCGAGAGGAAAAAGGGAAAAAATGACCGCCGAGGTTAAAAACGTCTTAGCTAAGAGATTTTTTGAATAAAAATTTAAAAAATTAGTTTTTTTAACCAATTTTTAAATTAAATTTTTTAATAATTCATTTTATAATTTCTTAAAAACAATTTCTTACATTTTTAAACAATTTTAATTAAATTCTTAGTTATAGATGTTTTTAGAATTTTTTCGCAATTTTTTTGGTTTTCGGGCTCAGAGGTCACCGGGGTCAAGGTAAAGGTTACAGGTTAAAAGTCAAGGTCAATAGCATCCAATATGGCGGACGGGTGACGTAACAAGATGGCAGCCGGGCGAATCCGAATCCAATGCCATATGCCTTTGTGTCCAAGTCCCCCAAATCCTACTACTCATGTTGAAGGTTGGGCTAAGAACTC
Source organism: Dryococelus australis (assembly GCA_029891345.1). NCBI lineage: Eukaryota > Metazoa > Arthropoda > Insecta > Phasmatodea > Phasmatidae > Dryococelus > Dryococelus australis. The sequence continues at coordinate 402,875,741 of CM056993.1, read as the reverse complement.
AAAGACGAGGTGTGGTGCCGCGGTGGCACAGCGGCCAGAGCGCCCACCTCTCATGAATGCGAACCGGGTTCGATTTGCGTATGGGTCACTCGCTGCAGTTGCGCACGTGGGAATCGTGCCGGACTATGCCGCTAGTCGTTGGAGTTTCTCGGGGATTTCTCGTTTCCCACGCCCTTGCATATTCCAGCGCTGCTCCATGCTCACTTCCCTCCTGCTTCCTCAGCTCTCAATGCGTCGATGTTAAGGCGCTGGCCTAACCAGTGGGCGATCTGGACTGCACTGTGATAGTGATACACGTTTTTAAATAAACTTTTTAACATGTGCATAATCTATTTTTATACGAAAAGAAACGACACTTTAGACAAGGACAGAATAGAACTTTCAACCGATCACGCTTATCGAAGATACTATTTTCAAGGACTTTAGTATGACCTTAAACGTCATTTTCAGACTGTTGTACCTTAAAATATTCTGGACACATTCCTGCGAAAGAAGATTAGGGTCTTGCGTTGGAAGCTGCTGTAGACTTTCCACTAATAAGATGATGGGGCCACCGCTTCAAGTCTCTGTGCGTAGCGGTGGTGTGGCACCTGATGCTCGTGGGGGTGTGGCCCTTACCGCTATCATACTTGTTAGCTACACAGCATGAGGAAGGCAAGCGCCTTAACCTCAGAGGCAGTGCGATGTGTCCGGGGATGAGCTGTCACAGAGGTCGGGTGTGGTCCATATCTCAGGCGACACACATTGCGTGCCTGCCTTCAACATTGACCTGCTTATCCCAAGTAATGCCACGTCACAATTCAGAACAGCTTGTATGTACATGACCAAGATTAAATATCAAGATACATGTTAAACTGTGCAGATAAAGAAATAACTCCGGAATTATATATATTAGTATAATAACGACATTCAAATTAAAACTAATAAAAATAATAACAAACAAAACGACGTAAAATATACCTGTGATTCTCGCAGTGCTAGTGTGACAGGATACTGAGCATTCCGCGCAAGAATTGACGAGCTTCAGCATGGACGGAGCTAGCTTCTAAGAAACACGGGGTATAGCTTCAGTTAAGATGATTTGCAATATACGTGGGGAATATTTTGCAGTTTGTTTGAAAGTACCGTCAATACGGCACGAGAAATGTTTATCCTAGTGGAAATTTGCAGAGATATTACTGAGCAACAACATTTTTTAAACTGAAAAAGTTCAAGTATTTCCTTCATTATCATGGTGATATGCCTTCGTCGATCATACAAACAAGGATATCCTAGATGAGAAGGATAATGTATACAGATTGTTCCGTAACTACAGGGGCTCAGATATGTGTAATGAACGAGGCAAGGGCCTGCCAGTTAGACACACGCTATTACGAGATCTTCCTGCGAGCCTACGCAACGCTCTAGTAAGGCGTGTGGATAATGTGCGTACTTTCACGCCACGCCGAGTCAACACCACGTGGACCAAGGCGGTGACGAGTTGTGTGTTATGCTGTGAAGTAAGTCTTTGATTTAAAAGTTAGTCAGCTGAGCGAACAAGATGGTGCAGTCTATTAAGGGTTTCTTCTCACATTTTGAATCAAACCTGTGAAGAAATGCCCTATGTGTGACGTGTTAGATTGGTTTTAAAATATATCTCCGTGTATCACAAGTTTTTCGTACTTACGTTAAAATATAAATACCTTATTTTTATTAAGTTGAAGTTTTACAATAATTTTTTTAATGAACTAATATATTTAATTAATAATTAATATGAATAAAAGCAGGGAGAAAACAGGCGCGTTGTGTTGTTAATGCGCATCAAGATATAGTTCTTTTTTTTTAAATATTGTTCCACTGAGTGCGCAAGAATGCAATGCGCTGTCCCTTTAGTGAAATTTCTTAGGTTTCGTTAAGCTTAGTTTGCACGAGACGGAGGAATACACTGGAAGTAGAAGTTTAGAAGGGCTTCAGAAAAGTGGCAAGTAATAGTGAATGGACTATAGGCAGCCTGCAGCGTGATGCTGTCTTAGTGCAGCGACAGACTGTCACACCACACACAGAATCAGACGTCGTACATGGTCACACATCCGGTTACGTTGTGGCTGTACCTCTAATATGGATATACTTAGCAGTCTCTGATATGGATGTACCCAGCAGTCTCTGATATGGATGTACCTAGCAGTCTCTGATATGGATGTACCCAGCAGTCTCTGATATGGATGTACCTAGCAGTCTCTGATATGGATGTACCCAGCATTCTCTGATATGGATGTACCTAGCAGTCTCTGATATGGATGTACCTAGCAGTCTCTGATGTGGATATACCCAGCAGTCTCTGATATGGATGTACCCAGCAGTCTCTGATGAATGAACCGAGCAGTCTCTAATATGGATATACTTAGCAGTCTCTGATATGGATGTACCCAGCAGTCTCTGATATGGATGTACCTAGCAGTCTCTGATATGGATGTACCCAGCAGTCTCTGATATGGATATACCTAGCAGTCTCTAATATGGATATACCTAGCAGTCTCAGATATGTATGTACCCAGCAGTCTCTGATATGGATGTACCGAGCAGTCTCTGATATGGATGCACATAGAAGTCTCTGATATGGATGTACCCAGCAGTCTCTGATATGGATGTACTTAGCAGTCTCTGATATGGATGTACCTAGCAGTCTCTAATATGGATATACATAGCAGTCTCTAATATGGATGTACCCAGCAGTCTCGGATATGGATGTAACCAGCAGTCTCGGATGTGGAAGTACCCAGAAGTATCTTATATGGATGCACCCAGCAGTCTCTGATTGACTGCGCGAGACGCTGGGAACGAACCTTGTGTCTGACTGGGTACGGCGGGCTGTGAAAGATCTCGTATTAGGTGGCCTGTTAGCTGGTCCGTGGCGCCATTTTGTTGGCGTGTTTGACTGTAGCTCGCTCAATGAGTGGTTGTTTTGCTTTTATATTCTCAACTACTGTCACATGGTTACATTTACGCCGACGGATATAATGTAGAGACGTCTGTCGCTCTCTCCTATCTCAAATAAACTACTTCAATGTCGCTATGCTTAGTGTACTTGCAGTGAATAGTAATATCCCCGGCTTCTGTAACATCCAATGTCCTAAAATGCAAAACGTTGGCGATATTAACATATCTCTGGAACCCTATTAGACAGTAGAACCAAACGTGCTACGCTGACAGAATACAAATTGAGCAAAAAATATACAAATAAATAGCAACTCCCTCCACTGTTTTGGAGAAAAGTGCCATTGAAAATCGAAGCTTTTACCGTATTTGAGAATTAGTACTTGGTTTCTTGCTGCTGTAAGATAAGAGCGCAGACAAACGGGCTGATACACTGTGCAGTCGAAGGCAATAGGAAGGCGACTACTGACGTGACATGTTAACTCCTGATTCCCACTCTAACGTTTAACATTGATTTCAATAGCATTTGTTTGCCGTATCGATGTCTTATGATTAAAATGTGAAGTTAGGGAAATCTGATAGAAATTCAAAAGTGTTGTTTAAACGGAAAATAATGATTGGCTGCCAGTGTCTTTTGTAGGCTGCAGTGACAGGACATATGCAAGACTAGTAGGGCCAGACGTGGTGTGAGCTGCTGACAGTTGTCAGGGGGCTGAGTCCTGGCTGGCAGGACGCCATGTGTTCTCACACGTCGCCATTGATACTTCTCTTTGTTGCTTTACTGCAATATACTTTGTACTGTTACAAACACTTCATGACATTTCAAAAACACCCCCTTTAAAGTTATACGTCTTTGTAACGTTACAAAAAAACATGTTTGTAATAAACAAAGTAATGTACTGAACAGAAACTGCATGTCTACTTAGAAGGGTAATCGTGTACTTTCATAAGAAAAAATTGTGTATCCTTTTATAAGATTCTTGTGGCAAAAGGAGTCTCAGAGACTTAAACTACGCCGAAGTAGCCAGACAAGAGATCTTTACTTGTGGTGTCTTGCCGAGCTCTGTCAACCATTCACACTCCAGACTGTAATGGGTTTGGCAATAATTGGAGAAAAGCCGCCAAATTATGTTCAAATAAATATACGTTAAAAAAATTACGAAAATCTGTAAAAAAAACGTGGACGTAAAATGTATGTTTTCAACATGACAAAGGTCGTTGGAAAATAAATGAGCTAAATGCGTACCATCCGTATTCACCTCTCTCTGCTTCATAATTTGTGGAAGCAATGTGTGACAGGGGAACGGTTCTGAATTGAGGTTTGATGGAAGCAGCTACTGAACTTCTGAACCAGCGACAGAATGTTCTGTCACTTTATACCACTGCTATTAGTTGGAACTATTAGTTCTGTAGGAAGTGTAGTTGGTGGTGCTGCAGGCGCTGTGTTGGAGAAACATGGGTTCAATGTGGGACATGCGACTGTGGAAGTAAGGTGGTGAGCGAACACGGCGTCGCTTGTTTGAGCAACTCACCGCAGTCTCCTGGGCGAGGAGGGTCGAGCAAGCAACGATACAGAAGCGCACGCGTGGATGTAAACACATGCACCGCCGTGAGAGAACGTACCCAACCGTTCGTCGATTCTAGTTCAACTGTTTCCATACATCTACTGTAAAATAGAGAAGCGGGGAAATAGGACGATTGTATACTATACACTGTCAAATAATTTATAATTAACTTGCTAAACTGCAATGGAAGTGTTTACCGTGTAGGTAGTATGGAAACATGCCACATGCCACACTGCAAATATAGGAATGTTGAGCGTCGCAAAAAGTTACGAACTTCAATTAGTACTCGACTCTTTCCTGAGAAAATGTAAGAAATCTACCATGGATGCGCAAGCAGAAAGTTTATCATTCGCGCTTTTTCTTTATAGGTACGGTATACAATGTTGGGATAGATTCGTGAATAAAATCTCTTAGAGAGAATGAGCTGATGGATCATTACTGAACGCACGCAGTAATTTGTTAGGTTGGCACTGCAGTTAGCCTCTACACGAGATGAGTAGTCTGACGTTGGTGAAACCTCCAAACACTGTTTGAAATGAAGGCTGTCGCCACGCAAAGTTTTGCTGTTAGCGTCGTGTCCATTACTTAGTTCCTGCTTGTAAAACCATTACTACGCATGTATTGTGCAGATATTGACGTAACGAACCCGTACACGTGTAAAAGTTAGCCGTCAATAATAATCAGTCGCTCTTTGTAGAAGTCAGTCGCCACATGGCATAGATACCGAGACAGAAGCTTAGTGATATGACATATCAAGTTACCCTGCACTATCCGTATCCCATACAGACTTCATCTCATCAGACTGCCGCATGTTTATGCATGCAAAAAACTTTCCGAAGGAGATGGCCTGATGAGACTATAATTAGCTACTTATTTAAAAATCCAATAAATATGGGAGATACGAAAGCTGTCATTTATCCCCGATCAACGTGGTAAGTTTAGAATTTATACACAAGATGTGATTTGTGGTGTTCTGTCTATAAAAAACTAGTCAGTTAAATAGTGTCAAAGTGACGAGAAACTATACATAGAGGATTTAGATATCTGAACCTTTCTGTGTAAGCATTGCCTGAAATAGTACTGTGCATTCCATCTAATTTTTATCTCATTAAGCAGATTTTGAATTTCGGTGGCAGTGACACATTTTCAGTGGGCAAGAAGAAACCCTTCAACTGTCTAGGTAGACTATGCAAACGATAATGACCACGTAAAAAAAAAAAAAAAAAAAAACAAGGCGAAACTCGCAAAACTAAAAGTTCCTACTAGTGCCTGTCCATAACTGCCAGGTGGGCATTGTTACCGGTGTTATAGCACCATATGGAGTGGGAATAGTTGGCAATGTTGGCTATAAATTATGTGGAAATACGGGTGCTGGATAATGTCGGCATTTGTGGTAAGCACCGAGCGGATGGTACGCGTGGGAGAGGTGAGGAAAAAAAGGGCGGGAAAATTGGTGCAAACAACAGCGTGTGTTTGCAGATGTGCGCCAATTAATGAATACATGTATGTAAGTAATCCAGTAGGGGTTTGTTCCATGTTGCGACGATGATATTGCAGGTTTTTCAAAGCGTATCCATCGCCAAAAATAAGGCAAAAATAAAACAAAGAAACTCAATACCATATTTAGGATTTGTATGGTTATTCAGCTGATTTGTTCTTAGGAGTATTTTCGGCAATGGACACAATCTATTCAAATGGGACCGCGGTGGCGCAGTGGCTAGAGCGCTTGCCTCACCAAGGTGAACCGGGTTCGATTCCCGGCGGGGCCGCATGTGGGAATCATGCTGGACGATGCCACTGGTAGGCGGTTTTCTCGGGGATCTTCCGTTTCCCCCGCCCTTGCATTCCGGCGCTGATCCATGCTCACTGGCTCAGAAGACCTCGTTGTTTAGAGCCGTCCAAACCTGCATGTTCCACTAGAGTTGACAGAAACGTTGTGCTGATTGGCGGGCGTGTGTGGCGGATACTGTATAGAAGTAGTGAAAGTGAGAGAGTGTAGTGCAGGAGGCAGACAAGAGGAGACAATGAGGTCAGGTGGCCTCTAGACCTGGCAAGACTCCCACCCCCCAGATAACATCCGGCACCCTCGTCTTCACGTCAGTTCTCCACTAGACGTCTCCGCCTAACAGGGTAAGTCTCGCTCTCGTCTCTTCTCTGACTGTACACGCCGCTCATGTGCGCAGTGCATTACACTCTGTACTGTAGTGTACATCGGAGTAACGTTTGTTTGAGTACAACTATTGCTATGATTATAGCCAAGTTTGCAAAAAAGTTCAAAGATGAGAACTCAAACGTTCTCTCCAAAACCGATTTTATAAATGTCAGTTTTTTCAAGGAACAATTTGCACTTTATATTTAATTGAACTGTTATTTTTTATGTTCTTTTATTAACAGTATTAGCTTCAAGATAGCATTATTAAAAGACCTGGTCGCACAGGACTTCACACTAGCTGACTGTATTGTTGTTCATAATTTTATAACGAGTGTCTCCATTGCCCAGGGGAATGTATTCAGCGCACAAACCATTTTATTTGACATAATTTCGTTACTCCGTTGTGTTATTTGTATAACTGTTTCTATGGCGTCGATTATTGATGAGATGGCTACTCATATTAATACAGTTGTTCCTCTAAACAGATATTTTCGATAATTGTTTAGTTACAATTTTTGCCATTTTGCGAGATGTTATAATTGTCTCGTACCCTCGCCATATTTCACAGTCATTGAGGCACAAGGCGGTTTAGTACTTGAACGTAGGCTGGGTTGTGAATCGTGCTGTGGCCGTTGATCGTCAGTCGCTCACTCGAACAAGACACTACATCAAGATCACACGCGCACACGTCGTGGGGAACGTAATAGCAGAAGCTGAAGGCAATAGAGTGTTGTTTGACGCACTGACCCCCTCCTCTGTGTTGAGAGCTGGGCAGTACACTTATCCGTCTACAAGGAGATTAAATTTAAAGTAAATTTTATCTCGTCACACAAATAGACGGTTAATCGGTTCCCCGAATTCAGCGGGACAGATGTCAATTAAATCAAAGCAACCATAATATTCAATGTAAACAAAATCTTTTTATTTTGTACCGTATAAATGCCTCTGGTTAATGTCAATATTTTAGTATGGACAGCAGATAATAGACATAAACTTAAGAGGGACGGAAAAACCATTTTAAATGTACGAATAACCTACCATATTAGTTTGCAATATCATCGGGATGCTCGTTTCTTCATGAATTATTCAGTTTATTTATTCAGCAGTATTTTAATGAGATATAACCGAAATAACATTCATAATGTTTTTGGCTTTCAAAAATTTGTTCATCGTATTTAATTGATATACTACCTGCGTGTATATAGGAATATTTGACATACTATTATCCTGATTATAACGTCTCTGGCTACATGATGTTTGTGGTGTTGGATTCCAGTTCATTTTTTTTCTTTCCATTGCATTTATGAGATATTACATCTTCTTTCTAGGGTGTTTTTATTTAGTATATCTTAAGATTATATTGCATTTTCTCACAGTTTGCATTATGGGGCATTTTATAAATTGCCCATAATATTAAACTTATTTCAATTCTACACAAGAAGATGGTATTTTTATATACTATACCACCATATAATCCACTGTGTAATTAGACTACTTGTGGATAAATGTATTCCCAGTTCGTACTACAAAGCAAGTTAGGTTGGCCTAGCCTTGAGTCAGAGAATATTAAAAATATTGTCTTGTTAAGGACACACCTTATTATCATTGGTGGTAGGGTGGGGGTGGAAGTGGGTGGTGAAAAGTTTACATAGTGAACCGAGATAAGTAGATATTTATCAAGAGCACTGCGCATGATGGTGACTTACTGAGGATAGGAACCCAAGCATGACGCGAACTTCTCTGCGAACGCAGTTACACGTGAATGTGTAATTCCGGTTTATAAACTGAGTCACTAACAGTGCAGCCCTACTTCTACAACACGTCAAGTGTTATTACTATCAGCCCTACCCTACTTCTACAACACGTCAAGTGTTATTACTATCAGCCCTACCCTACTTCTACAACACGTCAAGTGTTATTACTAACAGCCCTACCCTACTTCTATAACACGTCAAGCGTTATTACTATCAGCCCTACCCTACTTCTACAACATGTCAAGTGTTATTACTAACAGCCCTACCCTACTTCTACAACACGTCAAGCGTTATTACTATCAGCCCTACCCTACTTCTACAACACGTCAAGTGTTATTACTAACAGCCCTACCCTACTTCTATAACACGTCAAGTGTTATTACTATCAGCCCTACCCTACTTCTACAACATGTCAAGTGTTATTACTAACAGCCCTACCCTACTTCTACAACACGTCAAGCGTTATTACTATCAGCCCTACCCTACTTCTACAACACGTCAAGCGTTATTACTATCAGCCCTACCCTACTTCTACAACATGTCAAGTGTTATTACTAACAGCCCTACCCTACTTCTACAACACGTCAAGCGTTATTACTATCAGCCCTACCCTACTTCTACAACACGCCAAGCGTTATTACTATCAGCCCTACCCTACTTCTACAACATGTCAAGTGTCATTACTAACAGCCCTACCCTACTTCTACAACACGTCAAGCGTTATTACTATCAGCCCTACCCTACTTCTACAACACGTCAAGCGTTATTACTATCAGCCCTACCCTACTTCTACAACACGTCAAGCGTTATTACTATCAGTCCTACCCTACTTCTACAACATGTCAAGTGTTATTACTAACAGCCCTACCCTACTTCTACAACACGTCAAGCGTTATTACTATCAGCCCTACCCTACTTCTACAACACGTCAAGCGTTATTACTATCAGCCCTACCCTACTTCTACAACATGTCAAGCGTTATTACTAACAGCAATAATTCTTTTAAGATTTGCAAAGTATTTAAAACGTTTTAATAGCTACATTAGAAAGTTCTTATTTCTAAACGAGTTTAATCTTCTTAAAAACATATGTTAAGTAGGTCTACTTAACTACTTTTTTCAAGTTATATAAACATAAAAAGGTTTCAATAAATGTGAGAAAATTATTTGTCTATTTGTTGATTTTTTTATGTACATAACCGTGTTTTTTTTGCAAAATGTTGCCATTTATTAAGTCGAAAACTACAGACTATATCTATTGCTGTTACGTATGATAATTATAAGCATTAAAATATCTTGCCAATAAATCTAACCCAATAAAATATATTAAGTAGTTTAAATTCTGCTCATTGTTATATTTGTAAGAATTCCGCATTCTGTGAGACCTTTCCAACACTTCAATATGTGTCTCTGCATATTCCTCATCCATTCTCTACATAATTAGGCTGCCATTATTTAGACTGACTGTACAGGGAATACTTTATGTTATTGCGAAACGGTTAAACCAGGTATCAAGAATTTTTTAAGTAGCATACATAAACTCATTACATAAACTAGAAATTGATATGTCGTATTAAAACTTAGTTTTATCTTAATATAAAACATACGCCACTTGGATGTCTAGCACGTAAATTTTCCCGTAGTTCCACTTATAATTTCTCCCGCTCGCAGCCAACATGATAGTATTCCTCCCCGTTCGGGCGACTCCGCAGCAGTTGACCTCGCACAGGTGGCGCACTAACGAGGAGTGAGTTATGTCGTGGCGACAACTTAGAAATATGTGTGTAAGACTTGGACTTGGAGTCACACCTTCACTTATAACTATCACGTTTTCTAGAGCTGAGAACTTTGGCAACTTGCAAGAGAGCGAATATTTGCATCTGTGCGACATTCTCAGTTCGCGTGTTTTTTTGTATCTTTCTAGAAACAGTTTCTTTTACGATTTCATTATAATAATTTATGAATAGAATTCGGAAAGCATGAAATTAGTGTCCCTGCGAGATATTCATTGCTAAATGATTAAAGAGAGTTCCAGGTATTAGGTTTCGTTTGTAAAACGCCTGAAGTGAATATCAATCCATGTCGGTGAGTAATGGACCCCTCTGCGTGGTTTGACGTCTCGGTGGTAAACGAAGCGATGGCTCGTGGCATGGCATAAACTGCAGACAAGTAGGCAGACATGCGACAAGAATGCGAAGACTAATAGTCGTAAAAGATTCTCCGAGAGTGACTATACTGAGAACAGAGAGAGCACTGCAATGGCAAGGCATGCAGTCTCTTTTGTTGCCTCTGAGGTAGAGTTCGCCCGTCAGGACACAGCGCAGTACAACTCTACATCTTCAAGCACTCCTCGACTGCTTTCTGTAAAACAAACCCAAACAAGATTTGAGTCGAGAAAACTATTTAGGAAACTACACTATTTGAAACGATATTACCATTCCGTGACCTTGTTCATTTATAGTTGTTTTGAGTGCCCTCACACAGCGACGAAGTATTAGTGGAGTACTGCCTGTATTAGAGAACTATCCCATCATTCGTCTGTGATGGCGTCGTGAAAACACGGAGGACTGAAACTAGCTTTGCCGTGCTGGGAATCGAACCCGGTTCCTCCCGAGTGCGATACGCTACCATGATAAGTCACGTCGCTCGGTAATGCAACTAGAGCAGACTACAATGAAGTCAGACAATATATTTTATAGACTAAAAAAAAAAAAAAGGGTATGTTGAGAAACCAAAAGCAAACAAACAAACACATATATCACGATATTGAGAGCGCGTGCGATTAAACAGTTTTGTATTAGCGATCTGTCAGTCCGTTGTTCTAGCCCATGTTCAGACTCGCTGTGGTCTCAGTGCAGCCTCCCCAACACGGCGCCTGTGACAGATGTTGTATTAGCTATGTGTCAGTTCGTTGTTCTAGCCCATGTACAGACTCGCTGTGGTCTCAGTGCAGCCTCCCTAACACGGCGCCTGTGACAGATGTTGTATTAGCGATGTGACAATCCGTTGTTCTAGCCCATGTTCAGACTCGCTGTGCTCACATTGCAGCCTCCCCAACACGGCGCCTGTGACAGATGTTGTATTAGCGATGTGACAATCCGTTGTTCTAGCCCATGTACAGACTCGCTGTGCTCACATTGCAGCCTCCCCAACACGGCGCCTGTGACAGATGTTGTATTAGCGATGTGTCAGTCCGTTGTTCTAGCCCATGTACAGACTCGCTGTGGTCTCAGTGCAGCCTCCCCAACACGGCGCCTGTGACAGATGTTGTATTAGCTTTGTGTCAGTCCGTTGTTCTAGCCCATGTACAGACTCGCTGTGGTCTCAGTGCAGCCTCCCTAACACGGCGCCTGTGACAGATGTTGTATTAGCGATGTGTTAGTCCTTTGTTCTAGCCCATGTACAGACTCGCTGTGGTCACATTGCAGCCTCCCTAACACGGCGCCTGTGACAGATGTTGTATTAGCGATGTGTTAGTCCGTTGTTCTAGCCCATGTACAGACTAGCTGTGGTCTCAGTGCAGCCTCCCCAACACGGCGCCTGTGACAGATGTTGTATTAGCTATGTGGCAGTCCGTTGTTCTAGCCCATGTACAGACTCGCTGTGGTCACATTGCAGCCTCCCTAACACGGCGCCTGTGACAGATGTTGTATTAGCGATGTGTTAGTCCGTTGTTCTAGCCCATGTACAGACTCGCTGTGGTCTCAGTGCAGCCTCCCTAACACGGCGCCTGTGACAGATGTTGTATTAGCGATGTGACAATCCGTTGTTCTAGCCCATGTTCAGACTCGCTGTGCTCACATTGCAGCCTCCCCAACACGGCGCCTGTGACAGATGTTGTATTAGCGATGTGACAATCCGTTGTTCTAGCCCATGTACAGACTCGCTGTGCTCACATTGCAGCCTCCCCAACACGGCGCCTGTGACAGATGTTGTATTAGCGATGTGACAATCCGTTGTTCTAGCCCATGTACAGACTCGCTGTGCTCACATTGCAGCCTCCCCAACACGGCGCCTGTGACAGATGTTGTATTAGCTTTGTGTCAGTCCGTTGTTCTAGCCCATGTACAGACTCGCTGTGGTCTCAGTGCAGCCTCCCCAACACGGCGCCTGTGACAGATGTTGTATTAGCTTTGTGTCAGTCCGTTGTTCTAGCCCATGTACAGACTCGCTGTGGTCTCAGTGCAGCCTCCCTAACACGGCGCCTGTGACAGATGTTGTATTAGCGATGTGTTAGTCCTTTGTTCTAGCCCATGTACAGACTCGCTGTGGTCACATTGCAGCCTCCCTAACACGGCGCCTGTGACAGATGTTGTATTAGCGATGTGTTAGTCCGTTGTTCTAGCCCATGTACAGACTAGCTGTGGTCTCAGTGCAGCCTCCCCAACACGGCGCCTGTGACAGATGTTGTATTAGCTATGTGGCAGTCCGTTGTTCTAGCCCATGTACAGACTCGCTGTGGTCACATTGCAGCCTCCCTAACACGGCGCCTGTGACAGATGTTGTATTAGCGATGTGTTAGTCCGTTGTTCTAGCCCATGTACAGACTCGCTGTGGTCTCAGTGCAGCCTCCCTAACACGGCGCCTGTGACAGATGTTGTATTAGCGATGTGACAATCCGTTGTTCTAGCCCATGTTCAGACTCGCTGTGCTCACATTGCAGCCTCCCCAACACGGCGCCTGTGACATATGTTGTATTAGCTTTGTGTCAGTCCGTTGTTCTAGCCCATGTACAGACTCGCTGTGGTCTCAGTGCAGCCTCCCCAACACGGCGCCTGTGACAGATGTTGTATTAGCTATGTGTCAGTCCGTTGTTCTAGCCCATGTACAGACTCGCTGTGGTCACATTGCAGCCTCCCTAACACGGCGCCTGTGACAGATGTTGTATTAGCTATGTGTCAGTCCGTTGTTCTAGCCCATGTTCAGACTCGCTGTGGTCTCAGTGCAGCCTCCCCAACACGGCGCCTGTGACAGATGTTGTATTAGCTATGTGTCAGTCCGTTGTTCTAGCCCATGTACAGACTCGCTGTGGTCACATTGCAGCCTCCCTAACACGGCGCCTGTGACAGATGTATTAGCGATGTGTTAGTCCGTTGTTCTAGCCCATGTACAGACTCGCTGTGGTCACATTGCAGCCTCCCTAACACGGCGCCTGTGACAGATGTTGTATTAGCGATGTGTTAGTCCTTTGTTCTAGCCCATGTACAGACTCGCTGTGGTCACATTGCAGCCTCCCTAACACGGCGCCTGTGACAGATGTTGTATTAGCGATGTGTTAGTCCGTTGTTCTAGCCCATGTACAGACTCGCTGTGGTCACATTGCAGCCTCCCTAACACGGCGCCTGTGACAGATGTTGTATTAGCGATGTGTTAGTCCGTTGTTCTAGCCCATGTACAGACTCGCTGTGGTCTCAGTGCAGCCTCCCCAAAATTGTGCCTGTTTCAGTATTGTTGTATTAGCGTTGTGTCCGCCTTTCTTCTAGCCCCTTTTTTCAGACTCGCTGTGGTCACTGCGAAACCTTCCTAATACTACGTCGTGCCATCTGTAGCTCCATAACAAGTTAGACACCTCTCCAAGTCTGATTTCTACTTTACATTTCCCCCTTTTTTTATTATTTCACATTCCATAGCAATGGGGCTAGAAGCTGCATAATTTATATAACTTCATTAAATACCATAAAATTAATGTAGTTATAATGAGAAACAAGCACTAGTTAAAAACAAGAAATAACGGATATAAAGAATGAGTGTAATTTCCTGGACTTGGGTTCTATAGGCTATACATAGTAAAGTATGCACTTTTAAAAGCCCTCTTGTTTTGAACAATATTTAATAAATATATTTTATTTCAGCCTTAGACGTAAACTTTCGAGACCGGTGAATTATAAATACTGTGTTTATTACTTACATGGCCATATTTACTTTGAATGATTGTTAAAGGAAAACAAACGGCTGAAAGGAAAATGTAACCAGACCCTCAAAAGTGTCACTCTACAATTAACACTCTATATTAATTTTAAGTAAAGTTCTTGAAAGCTAAGATGGTACACTTACCATCATAGCCTTATCAGCAATATCACTAGAGGTAGAACTTGAAACATAGAGTATGCGACAGTAGTGAGACTTAACAAGTGCATGCAGATCCTACCAGGTACTCGAACCAAGAAAATTCAGTACCATTAGAAAGCTTGCAACAAACTTCGATATGGAGGTAGGATTTGAAGCATCGACTTGTTACGAAATCAGTTCAATGTTACAGTAGATTAGGTTTACTAACTTGAAGTAATTACGTTGCCGTTATCTTGAAAACAACTACTTGAAATACATTTTAAAAATGTAAGTTAACCTGTCCTACAATAGAACTACTTCTATGAAGAATTTGGTGAGAAACATTGATTGATTCAAGAGATATGCCATAACTAAAATTTTATTTTCTTAACTGGTTATATCTTACAATAAAATATTAGCAAAAAAAAAATTTAATACCAAGGTATTATGTATAAGAGCACTGAAAAGGGAAAAATAATTATAGCAGTTACACAATTTGTAGAAATTGTAAGATGTGGTCCAACAGCCGTAACAAACTTTACTAAAGATTAATGTGTTTGTATCGATTTATATTCAGTATATAAATCTTGGGGCAAAGAGTCAAGAGCCTAAAACAATATATGTGCTTACTACGATTACACAACATTATAAGCTGCTAGCAACATGCATACTGCATTGCTGGTTCTGACCTGACATGCCATTACTTCGTTACTACTGTGCATCCGCTCACTTCCGAGTGATGTTACAAGCTGCAAACTACATGCATGCTGCCTTGCAGGTTCTGACCTGCCATGCCATTACCTCGTTACTACTGTACATCCGCTCACTTCCTAGTGATGTTACAAGCTGCATGCTACATGCATGCTGCCTTGCTGGTTCTGACCTGCCATGCCATTACCTCGTTACTACTGTACATCCGCTCACTTCCGAGTGATGTTACAAGCTGCAAGCTACATGCATGCTGCCTTGCAGGTTCTGACCTGCCATGCCATTACCTCGTTACTGCTGTACATCCGCTCACTTCCGAGTGATGTTACAAGCTGCAAGCTACATGCATGCTGCCTTGCAGGTTCTGACATGCCATGCCATTACCTCGTTACTGCTGTTCATCCGCTCACTTCTGAGTGATGTTACAAGCTGCATGCTACATGCATGCTGCCTTGCAGGTTCTGACTTGCCATGCCATTACCTCGTTACTGCTGTACATCCGCTCACTTCCGAGTGATGTTACAAGCTGCAAGCTATATGCATGCTGCCTTGCAGGTTCTGACCTGCCATGCCATTACCTCGTTACTACTGTACATCCGCTCACTTCTAAGTGATGTTACAAGCTGCATGCTACATGCATGCTGCCTTGCAGGTTCTAACCTGCCATGCCATTACCTCGTTACTACTGTACATCCGCTCACTTCCGAGTGATGTTACAAGCTGCAAGCTATATGCATGCTGCCTTGCAGGTTCTGACCTGCCATGCCATTACCTCGTTACTACTGTACATCCGCTTACTTCCGAGTGATGTTACAAGCTGCAAGCTACATGCATGCTGCCTTGCTGGTTCTGACCTGCCATGCCATTACCTCGTTACTGCTGTACATCCGCTCACTTCCGAGTGATGTTACAAGCTGCAAGCTACATGCATGCTGCCTTGCTGGTTCTGACCTGCCATGCCATTACCTCGTTACTACTGTACATCCGCTCACTTCCGAGTGATGTTACAAGCTGCAAGCTATATGCATGCTGCCTTGCAGGTTCTGACCTGCCATGCCATTACCTCGTTACTACTGTACATCCGCTCACTTCCGAGCAATGTTACAAGCTGTAAGCTACATGCATACTGCATTGCTGGTTCTGACCTGAAATGCCATTACCTCGCTACTACTGACCATCCTCTCACTGCCCAGCGATGTGCACTTTAGAAGCACTTTCTTTGATGCTATGCAAATTTTTGCTGGAAATAAATATATTTAAAATATGAACTCCTGTAAAGTTGGATTGCACATATATAATTTATGGATGATCTATATAGTATGACCATGATAACATTACATTATTGTTACTATAGATTAGCCTCAGAAGAGGTTTTTGTGTTAATACAAGTTACACTGTAAAGAAATTTTGTGCTCTGAAAACAACCATAATTTGGAAATAAGAGAGAAGTAAAAAAATAATTTATCTTTATATTCACTAAAAAAAAAAAAAAAAAAAAAAAAAAAAAAAAAAAAAAAAAAATAGGTGGCCACGATACGCGTGCTCGCACAACTCGAGTCACAAACATAACACTTTTCATCAAATGATCAATTTTTTTTGTATGTGCCGTCAGAGACATGATGTCTGATCTGTTGGTGGTTGTGACGTTTGACATGCTCTAATTGGACTGACTCGAAGATATATTCACAGTCAACATGTGCGTGACAAGCGAATTGTAAATCTGCCCCGTAGGAATCTGGGTGCGAACTCCCCCCCGACTACAAGTTGGCCACTATGCCACTCCCTCAGCTACGAGGGCACAGCCTTAGTCTTATTGTGATGAGTGGTACACATGTGGAGTAAAATGAGCCTAACTATAATGTCACCTATTGGGAAGAATTGAGATTAGTGATTTGTAGAACACTGCACTTCAGAATGACGTAACATGTTTGAGGAGGACTGAAAATTTGGTCAGCTGCAGTTTCGCCACTGCAGAATGTACTCGGTTTATGAATGTTTCTGTTGGACAACAGTTACGTACTGCAAACTACAATGTACTACAGTAATTCTTAAATATAGATTATCGTTACCTTTGGGACGAAGTAATATTTATTTAATGTAAAAAAAGCAGCTCGAATTATATTAATTTTTTTTGCTATAAAGGAACGTAATATTGCAATAAAACAAAACCCTACAAATTAAAAACTCTACAAATAAATCAATTATTAACAGTAAACTTATGTTTATAGAACGTTCTCTTTGAAATAAAGCTACGTTGTTTTGCTGTAAACGAAACAACCACAAAATAATGTTTTTTATGCAGTACAGAAAACTTTGTGTGTGAGTGCCTGGCACACTGTACTGGCATGCATGAGGAGTCTCGGGTCAGTTTCGGTCTGGCCATACTCAATGCTTGCATTCACTAGAGGCAGGCAGGCAGGCCCCTAACTGTCAACAACTGCACGCTGCATCTGAAGTTCACCTACACATGTTCCGCTGCACTTCTTGCGGAAACCTCAAATTGCGGGGAGCTAACAAATTGCATACTGTAAATCCATAGCGCAGCACACATGAAATAAAATACGTTACTGACTTCAATTTGATGAAACCTCTTGGTTTGTATGCAAATACAGTTCGATAAGGAACTAGCTTGTTTAATACATAAATTAATGGCGTAAAGCACTTCTGCGTCTTCACTTCAGTTGTTAATGGCGTAAAGCACTTCTACGTCTTCGCTTCAGTTGTTAATGGCGTAAAGCACTTCTACGTCTTCGCTTCAGTTGTTAATGGCGTAAAGCACTTCTAAGTCTTCACTTCAGTTGTTAATGGCGTAAAGCACTTCTAAGCCTTCACTTCAGTTGTTAATGGCGTAAAGCACTTCTACGTCTTCGCTTCAGTTGTTAATGGCGTAAAGCACTTCTACGTCTTCACTTCAGTTGTTAATGGCGTAAAGCACTTCTAAGTATTCACTTCAGTAGTTAATGGCGTAAAGCACTTCTACGTCTTCACTTCAGTTGTTAATGGCGTAAAGCACTTCTACGTCTTCACTTCAGTTGTTAATGGCGTAAAGCACTGCTAAGTCTTCACTTCAGTTGTTAATGGCGTAAAGCACTTCTACGTCTTCACTTCAGTAGTTAATGGCGTATAGCACTTCTACGTCTTCACTTCAGTTGTTAATGGCGTAAAGCACTTCTACGTCTTCACTTCTGTTGTTAATGGCGTAAAGCACTTCTACGTCTTCGCTTCAGTAGTTAATGGCGTAAAGCACTTCTACGTCTTCACTTCAGTTGTTAATGGCGGAAAGCACTTCTACGTCTTCGCTTCAGTTGTTAATGGCGTAAAGCACTTCTACGTCTTCACTTCAGTTGTTAATGGCGTAAAGCACTTCTACGTCTTCACTTCAGTTGTTAATGGCGTAAAGCACTTCTACGTCTTCACTTCAGTTGTTAATGGCGTAAAGCACTTCTACGTCTTCGCTTCAGTAGTTAATGGCGTAAAGCACTTCTACGTCTTCACTTCAGTTGTTAATGGCGTAAAGCACTTCTACGTCTTCACTTCAGTTGTTAATGGCGTAAAGCACTTCTACGTCTTCGCTTCAGTAGTTAATGGCGTAAAGCACTTCTACGTCTTCACTTCAGTAGTTAATGGGGTGAAGCACTTCTACGTCTTCGCTTCAGTTGTTAATGGCGTGAAGCACTTCTACGTCTTAGCTTCAGTTGTTAATGGCGTAAGGCACTTCTACGTCTTCGCTTCAGTTGTTAATGGCGTAAAGCACTTCTACGTCTTCACTTCAGTTGTTAATGGTGTGAAGCACTTCTACGTCTTCGCTTCAGTTGTTAATGGCGTAAAGCACTTCTAAGTCTTCACTTCAGTTGTTAATGGCGTAAAGCACTTCTACGTCTTCACTTCAGTTGTTAATGGCGTAAAGCACTTCTACGTCTTCACTTCAGTTGTTAATGGCGTAAAGCACTTCTACGTCTTCACTTCAGTTGTTAATGGCGTGAAGCACTTCTACGTCTTCACTTCAGTTGTTAATGGCGTAAAGCACTTCTACGTCTTCACTTCAGTTTTTAATGGCGTACAGCACTTCTACGTCTTCACTTCAGTTGTTAATGGCGTGAAGCACTTCTACGTCTTCGCTTCAGTTGTTAATGGCGTAAAGCACTTCTAAGTCTTCACTTCAGTTGTTAATGGCGTAAAGCACTTCTACGTCTTCACTTCAGTTGTTAATGGCGTAAAGCACTTCTACATCTTCACTTCAGTTGTTAATGGCGTAAAGCACTTCTACGTCTTCACTTCAGTTGTTAATGGCGTAAAGCACTTCTACGTCTTCACTTCAGTAGTTAATGGCGTAAAGCACTTCTACGTCTTCGCTTCAGTTGTTAATGGCGTGAAGCACTTCTACGTCTTAGCTTCAGTTGTTAATGGCGTAAGGCACTTCTACGTCTTCGCTTCAGTTGTTAATGGCGTAAAGCACTTCTACGTCTTCACTTCAGTTGTTAATGGCGTAAAGCACTTCTACGTCTTCACTTCAGTTGTTAATGGCGTAAAGCACTTCTACGTCTTCACTTCAGTTGTTAATGGCGTGAAGCACTTCTTCGTCTTCGCTTCAGTTGTTAATGGCGTAAAGCACTTCTACGTCTTCGCTTCAGTTGTTAATGGCGTGAAGCACTTCTACGTCTTCGCTTCAGTTGTTAATGGCGTGAAGCACTTCTACGTCTTCGCTTCAGTTGTTAATGGCGTGAAGCACTTCTACGTCTTCGCTTCAGTTGTTATTGGCGTGAAGCACTTCTACGTCTTCGCTTCAGTTGTTAATGGCGTAAAGCACTTCTACGTCTTCGCTTCAGTAGTTAATGGCGTAAAGCACTTCTACGTCTTCACTTCAGTTGTTAATGGCGTAAAGCACTTCTACGTCTTCACTTCAGTTGTTAATGGCGTAAAGCACTTCTGCGTCTTCACTTCAGTTGTTAATGGCGTAAAGCACTTCAGCGTCTTCACTTCAGTTGTTAATGGCTTAAAGCACTTCTACGTCTTCGCTTCAGTTGTTAATGGCGTGAAGCACTTCTACGTCTTAGCTTCAGTTGTTAATGGCGTAAAGCACTTCTACGTCTTCACTTCAGTTGTTAATGTGATCTGCCTGGTACTTTGACACAGCAATACTCTTTAAATATTTCGTTTGTTTTGTGAAATGCAATTAATTTGGGGGGCGGGGGGATAGCGAGAAATGTAATTTACAATTTATTAGTGATCAACATTCGATATGAGAGGTTCGGAATTTGAGATAATTCGTGATCGTTAATATGCCTTCCGTACAATTATAATAAACCAGTGAATTATTTTATACCCAACCCTGAGTACACATGGCCTAAACGACGCCTCTGCAGTATTTCGGGTATTTATTAACATTGTTTCATGAGCTGCGGCGACATTTCTGGCACATCCTTATCTGCCAGCGCAAACTACAAATCTAACCCCAATAAATAGAGTAAGTTTATTTTCATCAAGTAATACATAATGCAAGAGAGCACATGAGCCTTATATTTTCCTAACTCATTTCGAAACCGTAATGTGATTAAATGGTGAACAAAATATGAGAGAACTTAGCTTATACGCAATTTCGCTGTTTGCTATAATCACTTTGATATCCTTATTCATTGTCTGTCAACCATTTCATGTATACAGTCTCTACTTCATTACCTGGATTACGCAAACATCTTAGAGGCACAAATAAATTGAGATTCATTATTTGGAACATATTTGACGAAACGGAATTGTAGTGCTTGAGTACATTTCGAACAAAATCACATTTTAGAAAGTTAATTATGCTTTCTTAAGCGCTTAACGGACTTGAACTATGCGTACATCCACATGGTGCAATTTGGTACAGCGTGTCCATTACACAGCAAGAAATTGAATACGGGTATTCCAGTCGCTACGTGATTGTTCAATTGCCGGTGTTGGCACGCCTACAAAACACACACACACACACACACACACACACACACACACACACACACACACACACACACACACACACATTCACACACACGCACGCGCACGCACGCACACACACACACTCTCTCTCTCTCTCTCTCTCTCTCTCTCTCTCTCTCTCTCTCTCTCTCTCTCTCTCTCTCTCTCTTCCTGAACTGAGCAGACGCGTCTACTTCCAGCGACCAGGGAGGCATCATTTGTATACGTCACACGGAAATGATTGGTTGTTATAGTAGCAACACGAATAACAGCAGACTACCACCCAGTGTATTAGAATGTTTCCATTTTCACGGAATAATATACGGTTTATTTATGTGCATAGATGCATGAACATAATATGTATTCAGCTAACAAATATTGGGTTCAGCCGTGAATTTGTGCCGAAATGTAGCGACTTTTCAGTTTTGGTTGATATTAACGACGTAAATATCATAAACCTTCACGCAATCTCCAATCGGTGTCGTTCCATTATACAGGTTCGTGCAGCCACTGCATTGGGCAAACATTCTTCTCCACTCTTTGGAAATTGAGAGCAACTTTAAGAGAAAATTATCTATTACTTAAAAGAAGGCATTGCGTTCGAGTAACGGCACACTTCTCAAATCCTCAATAAATAAAAATAGCAAGAAAATTATAGTTCTCAAATATATGATCAAATATCAAGAAGCTAAAATATGCCTCGAAAATCACTTATATACTAAACAAATTATCAATGAAATAATATACTAGAATGTTTTCAAATAAATTTTAAAAAATTTATTAAAATAATAAAAAAAAAACAAATACGAAAGTTAAAAACATAATGAATTTCTTATAATTAATAAAACAAAAAAAAATATTAAAGTGGAAAATTTTAACACAGCTAATAAATGGAAAAAAATTAGTAGAAAAACAGATATTAATTTTTTTACTGAAATAAAAAAAGAAAAGTTAAACATTATATTTGTAAAACATGTTTTAATTAATACGAAAAGAAACACAATCATTTTTTTTTAATTCAAGAAGAATCACTACGTGAAACTAAAAAAATTACGAATAAAGATTATTTTGAAAAACATAAGAGATAATAAATTACATGATAAAAAAACCAAGTAGAATATGTGACAAAAATTGTAAAAACTGTGAAGAAATAAAAGATATTAACTCATTCTTGCCTTCTCCTGAAACAAGAGATAAAAATTCGCATTTGTGGGAACTACATATAAATGAATACACCAAAAATATTATCAGAATGAGAAAGCAGAACTACTTAAATAAATATATATTCATAAGTAAAATAAATAATGCACAAGAAGTTGCTGTATTAACTAGTGAGCCTACTTTTCTCTACGTATATGCAAATAAAATTTAATAAATTACCTAAAAGTTAATACTGTTGTTGGGCCTTGACATCTTATTGACAAATATACTACTAGAGATGGATCCAGAAAGACATGCAATAATAAGATACACACACACTCCTTAATTAGCAATATCAAATAGAATGCCTAGTATTACACACATGCCTTAACTAAGACTATCAACCCGAATCCCTTGTACTACACACATTACATAACTAGCACTCTCATCAAGAACCCCTTGTAATACACACGTGCCTAAACAATGACTTTCAATCACAACCCTTTGTACTACAGACACATCTTAACTAGGACACTCAACAAGAGCCCCTTGTACTACACACGCACCTTAACTAGGACTGTCAACTAGAACCCATTGCACTACGCACTAGCATTAACTATGCCCCTTAACTAGAACCCCTCGCACTACACATTGCCTTAACTAGGACTCTCAACACTATCTTCTTGTACTACACACGTACCTTAATTGGAATCTCATCAAAAACACCTTAACTATGGTTCCTTAACTATGACTCTGAACTAGAACCCATTGTACTACTCCCTGTTATAACTATGACTCTCAACAACAACCCCTTGTAATATACACTTGCCTTAACTATGTCCCTTAACTAGAACCACTTGCACTACACACTGCCTTAACTAGGACTCTAAACATAAACCCTTGTACTACACCCTGATTTAACTAGGATTATCAAACAGGATGCCTTGTACTACAAACTTGCCTTAACGAGGACTCTCAAAAAGAATACCTTGTACTATACATGTGCTTTAACAATGACTCTCAACTAGAACCCATTGTACTACACACTGCCTTAACTATGAAACTGAACTAGAACCCCTTGTACTACACACCGCCTTAACTAGGACTCTCAACAATATGCTCTTGTACTACACACTTACTTTAATTGGAATCTCAACAAGAACACCTTAACTATGGTACCTTAACTATGACTCTAAACTAGAACCTTTTGTACTACACACATCCTTAACATGGCCTATCAACAACAACACCTGGTATTACACATGTGACTTATCTAGGACAATCAAACAGAATACCTTGTACTACACACTGCCTTAACTATGACTTTTAACTAGAATCACTTGTACTACACACTGCCTTAACTAGGACTATCAAACAGAACGCTTTGTACAACACACACGCCTTAACAAGAACTCTCAAAAAGAACCCCTTGTTTTATACAAATGTCTTAACTAGGACTCTCAGCAAGAACACCTTATACTACACAGGTGCCTTAGCTACGACTCTTACCTAGAACCCATTTGTACTAAACACTTGCCTTAACTATGTCCCATAACTAGAACCCCTTGCACTACACGCCACCTTAACTAGGACTCTCAACAATAACCTTTTGTACTACACCCATGCCTTAACTAGGATTCTCAACTAGAACCCCTCGTACTATGCCCTTAAATTAAATAGGACTCTAACTAGAACTCATTGTTCTACACAGGTGTCTTAACTATGACCCTCAACTAGAACCCCTTGCACTACATACCGCCTTAACTAGGACTCTCAACAATAACCCCTTGTACTACACATGTGCCTTAACTATGGCTCTCAACTAGAACACATTGTACTACACACTATCTTAACTATAATTCTCAACTAGAATCACTTGTACTACACACCTGCCTTAACTAGGACTCTCAACTAGAAACCATTGAACTACACAGGTGCCTTGAATTAAACTCTCAACTAGAACCCATTGTACTACACACTGCCTATACTAAAACTATGTAACAGGCCATCCTGTACTATACACGGGGCTTAACTAAGATACTTAATTAAAACCCCTTGTACTACACATGATCCTTAACTATAACTGTCAACTAGGACGCATTGTATTACATCCTGTGTTAAATATGACTATCAACTAGAACTCCTTGTACTACATACTTGCCTTCACTAGGCCTCTCAAATATTACCCACTGTACTTCACAAGAAGATGTATAATACCGGTCCTGGATCACCCCACTTTTTAGGGGTATTTCTTAAAATTACATTAAAAAATGCAGTACACTAAATAGGGTTATTTTGCCAAAAAAAAAAAATACAGGAAAAACAAAAAACTCAAATTCTGACATTTGATTTAAAAACCGTGAAAATCATGTAAAACAACTAAAATTAAGGTATTTGAGGAGAAAATTTAAGCTATAAAAGCTTTTTAAAAAGGAGCTCTCAAAAACGGGCAATTTTAAGCAAAGAAAAAAAAAGCAAGAAAATTGTAGCAGTTTTCACAAATATGCTACACGATTTGACGCAGGTAAAACAAGCAAAATTTCGCAAAAAATCAAGCAAATTTAAGTCTGAAAAGAGCAAATCAGATGGATGGATAATTTTTAGAATACACTATAAAAACTCGCCCCTCATTCATCATTTTTAAGCTATTTTTATCGATTTTGTTTGCATTATGCAAACAAAATCTGGTAAGGTGATGATATATTTTCCATCCAGAATGCAATTAATTTTTTTGCCATACTTAGATTCATATAGGTTAAAAAAGCAGTGCACAATAATTTCAACTACCCAGTTCCAACTACTTTTTCATTTTCCAAGTTTTTATTAAATTTAAACTATTTTTACTAAAACCATTTCAACTACTTTTTAATTTTGTAATATAAATTTTTCTTAAAAAATGGTAGTTGAAAACAAAATGTCTACTACTAAATATTATATTACATAATTGTTAGGTAGTAAAATTAACCCAACCATTGAAAGATTTGGTAAATGGTAATTAACAGAAAATTTAAACAATAATAACCTTATTACAACTATTGGAGATATTATACACACAAATGGAGAACAAAAACTCGAAGAATTTAAACCAAAAAATGATACCATTTGCGATAACATTATGATTTTTAAAATAACAGATTTTATAGATTGTGAAGGAAAAATGAAAAATAATCAATTTCTTGTAAAAAAGAAAGAAGCCTGTGGAAGTTTTAACAGTCTTTTAAGATCTATGGTTTCTACATTTAATTTGGCAAGACATGGTGTTAAAGCAAAAAAAAAAAAAAAAAAAAACAATACATTTATTGAGTCCAATGTAAAAGCACTTAATGGTGTTTAGCAAATTATAAAAGGAGATATAAAAATGATTAGACAAAAAATAAAAAAATAAATAAATAGAGTTATTAGATGTAAAATTAGAAACATTATTAGTAATATAATAGTTAATAATGACAATTCTGTTGGAAAAGTTTGTTTAACAGGGATAAATTATAATTCTAGAGTTAAGATTTACAATAAGTTTATTAAAAATAGTTTAAATTTAATAAAAACTTGGAAAATGAAAAAGTAGTTGGAACTGGGTAGTTGAAATTATTGTGTACTGCTTTTTTAACCTATATGAATCTAAGTATGGCAAAAAAATTAATTGCATTCTGGATGGAAAATATATCATCACCTTACCAGATTTTGTTTGCATAATGCAAACAAAATCGATAAAAATAGCTTAAAAATGATAAATGAGGGGCGAGTTTTTATAGTGTATAAATGTTTACATGAAATGAAAAATGGAAAATCTGTACATGATATTGAGTTTAACATTAAATTCTAAAAATTATCTATCTATTTGATTTGCTTGTTTCAGACTTAAATTTGCTTGATTTTTTGCGAAATTTTGCTTGTTTTACCTGCGTCAAATCGTGTAGCATATTTGTGAAAACTGCTACAATTTTCTTGCTTTTTTTTTTGCTTAAAATTGCCCGTTTTTGAGAGCTCCTTTTTAAAAAGCTTTTATAGCTTAAATTTTCTCCTCAAATACCTTAATTTTAGCTTTTTTACACGATTTTCACTATTTTTAAAAAATCGAATATCGCATATTGAGTTTTCAATTTTTACCTGCATTTTTAGACCAAATAACCATATTTAGTGTACTGCATTTTTTGATGTATTTTTTGAAGAAATATCCCTTAAATGTGGGATGGACCAGGACCTGTATTATACATTTACTTACACAGCTGCCTTAATTATGACTCCTAACTAGAACCCCTTGTAGTTCACACTTACAATAATTATGTCCCTTAACTAGAAACCCTTTCAATGCACACTGCCTTAACTAGGACTCTCATCAAGAACCCCTTGTAAAACACACGTGTCTTAACTAGGATTCTCAACTAGAACGCCTCGTACTACACACTGGCTTAACTAGGACTCAAACAATAACCCCTTGTACTACAAATATGCCTTAAGTGTGACTATCAATAAGAACCCTTGTACTACAGATATGCTTTGATTGTGACTCTCAATTAGAACCAATTGTACCACACCCTGTCTTAAATATGACTCTCAACAAGAACCCCTTGTACTACACACTTATCTTAACTAGGACTGTCAACCAGAATCCCTTGTACTACACATATGCCTTAACTAGGAATCTTAACAAGAATCCCTTGAACTACACACATGTCTTAACTAGGACTCTCAGCATAACCCCTTGTAGTACACACATGACCTAACAAGGACTCTCAACCAGAATCCCTTGTAATACAATCATGTCTTAACTAGGACTGTCAAACAGAATCATTTGTAATACACACGTACCTTAACTAGGACTCTAAACTAGAAACTCATGTTCTATACTTCTGCCTTAACTAAGAATTTCAACCAGAAACCCCTTGTACTACACACATGTCTTATCTAGGACTCTCAACATAACTCCTTGTACTACACACATGCTTTAACTAGGAATCTCAACCAGAATTCTTGTACTAGACACATGTCTTAACTAGGACTATCAACCAGAATCCCTTTTACGACACACATGTCTTAACAAGGACTTTCATCGAGGGCTCCCAACAAAACCGCTCCTACTACACACATACCTTATCTAGATCTCTAAACCATAATCCCTTTTACTACACACATGTCTTAACTATGGCTCTCAACCAGAATTCCTTGTATTACAACATGCCTTAAATAGGACTCTCAACTAGAATAATTTGTACTACACATGCCTTAATTGTACTCTTAACATATCCCCTTTTATTACACACATGCCTTAACGAAGAATCTCAACCAGAATCCCTTGTGCTACACGCATGTCTTAAACGGGGCTCTCGACTGGAATCCCTAGTACTACACATGTGCATTAACTATGACTCGGAACATAACACTTGTACTACACACATGTCTCAACTATGACTCTCAACCAGAACCCCTTGTATTACATGCACGCCTTAACTAAGACTCTCAACATAACCCTTTGTAAAACACACGTGCATTAACTAGGACTCTCAATCAGAATCACTTGTACTACACACATGTCTTAACTATGACTCTCGATATAACCTCTTGTACTACACACATACCTTAACTAGAACTCTCAACCAGAAAATGTTGTAGTACACACGTGCCTTAACTTGGACTCTCAACATAGACCCTTGTACTACGCATATGCCTTAACTAACTCTCTCAACCAGAACCTCGTCTTCTATAAACTCACATGTAATCAACTACATTAAAGACGTAGCATTATTATTACGATTACTTGCTTCAATCAGTATGATATTTTGGAAGACGGGGTATACTAACGTAAAGGTTTAAAATGCCAGAGGTCATTAAATTTTATATCATGTATGTCTAAGACTTCATGAGCGTCTGTAGCACTATTACTGTGCAGAATGTGGTGGGAATTGATTGATTCCTTCTCAAGAAGTGGCATAAAAGCCCCATTTTCTCATGTAGTTCAATCTTCATAAATGGTGGACCATATTATCGATGTTCGTCACCGATACTGCTAGCATAAAAAATTTGCGTGAAATTATTTTTAAAGTAACAACATACTCTCTTAAAGTATAAGTTAACATATCACCTGAAATTGGATGGGATCGTTTGATTGTTTCCCGAGATATCACATAAAATTATTATTGTTTCTGTTTCACTGTTTTACAAAATGGTGTCGTAATATAATAGCTATTATATCGTACCGTTAAAAATTCATCATTGCGTATTTTAATGTTTATCGAAGTTTTCAAAATAAATTAACTTTATTCAAAATAATAGGCAAGGTAATAAATAACGTCGTAAATTTTAAATCCACGAAAAAATATTGGGTAGCCCCAGAATTGAACCCACTAGTCTTCTGTCCATAGCTGAACGCTTTATCACGTACGATAACAATATGCGTACGAAAGACGTTTGGATAAATAAAATGTATAGATTTTCAATGATTACGTTTTCGCTTTGTTCTAATAAAGGATACACTTATAATATTCCATACATATTGCATAGTATTTTTGCCAACATTATCTGGATTTGCAAAGCAACTTAATTGTGCTTGCTTAGTAATTTTGTATAAATAAATACATAATATTGAGGTTGAATTTTATTGTATAATGTGCATTTTTTATCTGGTATTCGTTCAGAAGGAATAAAATATATCAGCGAATAAGCGTAGTTAATTCACAAAGCGTGTTATGTTGGTACCTTAAATTTTATTCAAACTAAAATGTACTAACATACAGAAGTTGGCAAGATATGACAACACCATTAGGATTTCTCGCAAAATGAGCAAAATGTCTTTTGTCTCTAGTATACAGAGTGCTTGGAAGTTCCCCTTACACACTCCTAGCACTTGTAGAGGGCACTGAGTAGACTATCGCTTGAATAGGAACCCATGTCCGGAAACGTACCATTTTCGAGCTACAGTCATTTCAAATCAGGTGTATCACTCGACTTATTCCGCTGAGGGAAAGAGCAATGGCTCGGATGTGCCTGTGTTGGTATGCAACCGGGTAGACAGGACATTACTTCAGACAATCACCGGAATGCCACGTGACGTCTACACTGCCTCGAGCCCCATTCACACGCCTTTGTGTCTCCGATTAACATGGTTGAGTACACGTCTGCGTAATACACAGGCATGATACTTCTGTATGGCGCAGCTGAAGGTAATGGAAGAACAGCTCGTCGGCTTTATCAAGAGCGATATCCACAACGTGCGACACCACCGCATACCCTTTTCGCCACAGTAACGCAACAGTACCGAGAACAAGGTATATTCACCGCCGACAGGAACGACTGTGGTGATCCAAAGAGAAGCCACACTCCCGAATTAGAAGAGGCTGTCGTACAACACGTTGGACAGAGCCCCATCAGTGAGTACGTGAACAATTACGCGTGCCATTGGGTGTTGTTGCCAGTGTAGTCTAGCGGGTTCTGCATGAGTAACAACTACATTTTTATCACGTCCAAAGGGCACAGTCTTTGGGTCCAGCCGATGTTTCACCACGTGTTGACTTCTGCACGTGGTTCCTGCACCGCTGCATCGACGAGCCTGTTCCCACGTCGCATTCTGTTCATATATGAATGTACATTCACTAGGAACAGTGTTCTCGAGTCTCAGAACGGCCGTGCCTTGGCAGTCGAAAACCCTAATACCACGAATGTCCAGGGATTCCAGCACAGATTTTCTATCAATGTGTGGGCAGGTATTCTGGACGGCCATGAGTAAAATACCTGATTTGAAATTGTTGTAGCACGGAAACGGTATTTTTCCGGACATGGGCTCCTATTCAAAAGATCGTATACTCAGTCTGCTCTACATGTCCTAGGGGTTTGTAAGGTGCAAGGGAAATTTCCGAGCATCCTGGGGCACAGTGCACGGGTCTGAAAATAGTACTGGTGGCGCCGCCCCGTGTCTTTCCACGTAACTAATTGCAGGACTTCACGACGTGCCGTCACATTCATTGTTCAATAAACATGTGTGATATAGAATTGACGTGCCCGGTTCCTGCCAGTAAAAAGTATTAATATTAGTGAGAAGAGTTTATTATAAGGGAAAAATCTTTGCATTAGTGGTCTGTAAATTATGTTAAAGAAATAAGGAAGGGCGATATTTCTTTAATACAAGCGGAAGTGATTCGGCAAACTTCTGTTAATGTCCCACCTTACAAAGTGTTACTTATTATTACTCTATTGACTAATAGCATGTTTTCCAAACACTCTGTCTCCTGTGACATTCTATTTAATTAAATTTAATGCATGCAATAATTTTTCAATTTTTACTTCTCTGTCGCAAGGGTTTTTACGTCTCTCTTGACAGTTTTTGTTAAGACTTGTTCATAGTTAAGACTTGCTCTAAGTACACTTAGGGAGGTAGTCATGGCCCCAAAGTGCAGGCCATGGCTGCCCAATCCCTCTTTGCCGCGATGCATGTCTCCTTGCATGATTTTCCTAGTTGGGGTAAGGGGTGAGCCCTGGAACGCAATAAAATCCTGCCCTACCTTCGGGCCTTAACTCCACATAACACTTAGAATAAGGTAGTTTAGAAAAAAAGTGACAGGTATCGTTGCAAGAAACTTGAAATACGGGAAGGACATGGAATCTGAAGCCATAGAAAACTATCAAAGAACACGTGATAGTAAAGTTTTAGGCTGTGATTTTTATAGTTCACAAATTACAGTCATGGCTGTGTGGAAGTCCAGACGGCATTGTTGTTAATGAAGGGCGAACTGAAAGAGTTTTAGAAGTACAATGTCCAATTCCATGTAAGGATAAGTGCATAGTTGATCAGGCAGGCCATGTTACGTGAAGTATTTGTATTTAGACGAAAATAAAAAAATATTAAATTAAAGCCAAATCACATGCATTACGCCCAGTGCCAGATGCTTATGTATGTAACAGGTGTGGACAAATGTGACTTGTTTGTTTGCAGTAGAAAACCACAAGTTTGCATAACATTGCAACAGCACATAAAATACGTTCAGAGTTGTATTGATAAAATAGGAACATTTTATTTTTCTCGCTATTTACCAAGACTTGTTGCAGCTCATTACAACGAAACAAAGTAACAGCCAATGTCAGCAGAAAGTTTATTCATCGTATGTTTTAAATGTTGCCCGACTTTCTCAGTTACCATGTAGCTCTCTTCTGTGTACTTTAATGTACTAATATGTTGTATGTGTTTAGTGGTGCGTATAAATTCCACAGTAAATTATTTCAGTGTGTGGCAATAATGTAAACATTTACTTGATTTCACATCTTGAATTATGGGAGACTACAAATTTACTAAAACACAACACATATGAACAATGCCATCAACATATGGGAGCAGTTCAATTGAGAGTTAGTCTAACATGTTATACATTTTAATTCGCTGAATGCACCTCTCTACATGAATTCCAACACTGGCAACACTGTATGTAGTTTCTACTTCTTCAGCTGTCAATTTACCATCGTGCAGAAATGGCGGAGTAACAACAATAACCCCTTAGTCGGAGAGGCTTGATTTAATTCCTGGAAAACCTTTATCAGCCATTACTTCGTCGCCGCTCTCCAATGACGTCAAAACCCCGCAGTTATTTGTGATAAATGTGTCACTCGACCTTCCACCGTAGCATTTTGATTTGAAGCAAACCATTCCACTGGGTGTAATGCCTATTAGGAACTTAACTGTGTACATACCCTTGTAATTTGAGTAAAGAAACATTCTTCGATCAATGTTTGGTGGCTGTTCAACTTTAACTTCCGTACAATCAGTTATCATTCTGCCCTTGGGGTATTTGATCTAAAATACAGCTGGTCATGTTTCCATAATACTTTCCCTCCTAGGCCAAAACACACATTTAGCCATTGTAGATACTAGTAACATTAAAGTTGTGGTAAAAATGCGCGATACTTTCATAGCAGAATACGACAATCCTGTTTTCATTTTCATTAGAAATATGAAAGAACTATTTTCTTTGCTAATTTTACTGTACGATTGAGTTTCAGTTGGTACTAACGTTAACAGCAAGTTGAAAACCACAAATGTCACTCCTGTTAAATCTCGTAGTTCTGTTTCATCTCTGATTGAAGAAGATCCCTGGATCTTAAAGTATTACTTGTTCCTGAGCTCTCGTTGTAACGTTTCACGTGTGACGTAAGTTCCGCATACAATGGAATAGACGCTTGAATAGACAATTCACACACACCCACACCCACTGATCGTGCAACAAAGAACTAAATCGCTAGGAATGGTTTCACTGACATCTGTCTGTCTGTATCGCAAAC
This sequence comes from Dryococelus australis, assembly GCA_029891345.1. NCBI lineage: Eukaryota > Metazoa > Arthropoda > Insecta > Phasmatodea > Phasmatidae > Dryococelus > Dryococelus australis. The sequence continues at coordinate 402,843,250 of CM056993.1, read as the reverse complement.
TTCGTGTTTCTTAACAACAGCACTCGTTCAACATTCGTCTTCTACCAAACTTGCATTTACATTATTCTTTCTTCGTTTTCTGGCTCTTTCAAACCTTCTCATAGCTTGAGATGAAGCCTTTTTTTTCTATAATATTGTGGGAAAATATTGGGGATGTATGCTGGATTCTGGATGTTCTGACCGTCTATTTCCAATAAAATGACTGCCGCATATTCCTGATGCGGCTATTGGCTCCCAAGGCGATCCATTAGGACTGAAAATCAATTATTCACTAATTACCGATTTGAATATATTCAAAGAAATATTTATTTATCATTACATAAATGTCATCATTATTTTCTTTCACGGCATTTCGGCAATTAACTAGACAGCCTAATATGTAAGCTTATTATACCTAGGCTATTAACTAGACAGCCTAATATGTAAGCTTATTATACCTAGGCTACTAATTTTTACGATGTTAAATATACTTCAATGGGACGTCTTTTATTAAAAAAATTAGTCACCTAACAGTAAACTAAAAGAAAAAGAAAATTTGTATTAAAAATATTTCCTACGTTCTGCCTATGTGTTCAATAATACTTTATAAGCCGCGTAACGTTAATAAATTTTGTCTGTGCACAGCCTGGATCCACAACTTACGTCGCTCTTCTTCAGTTTTCCTTGTCGGATATGAATAAAACACTACATTGGAGGTTGTGTTTCCGTAAGTATTTGTGCACCCAACAACACAGCAATTTGCGTTGCCTTTCCGCTTTCTTGAGCCAACCATTATACTAATGGTTTTGACGTGGCAGCTAGCTCCGCGCGGTTTATGCCCTACCGTCCTGCAATTAGTTACCCTAGTCTCCGCCAGAGTAGCATGCACGGTGCATAATATTAGATTAATAACTTGATCTGCAAACGTTTTAAATATTTGTGTTTTTATATAACTAACAGTGTGTGCATTACAACTGCATGTAGTTGTTCACGTCAAAGTGAGTACAAAGTAAGTACCTATACACGCTATTTACATAATCTGTAGTTATTACATGAATAGAATGAGCATCTGGAATGAATGCTAGTTATTTAGTTTATATTATCCTAATAAACAGTAGATTTAAGCGTCTTATTCGATGCATTTCTACTAACTCATTGTTGATGCATGATACTTTGCCAGCTTGTTTGGAACAATCAGACTCGTCAATCATAAGACCGTCCAACAAACTTACCCTGTTGAGAGTGACTTAGGCTTGACTAGCAGCGAAAAGCTTTCTCCCTAATTATACTACAGCACAATCTACCGTGTTGCCTTGCATTTTTTGCGCTGATGATGCCCAATATAATATTACTGGCCGTATTCTTCTTTCGCCGGCGCCGTAACTATATTTTGTGGGGAACTGTCTGGTTATTGGCTTTATAACGTGTATACCACCTCTAACAAAATAAACTCGGACTTATGGCACGTCTGTCGCATGTATTTGCTCACGGCGAAAAAAGTGGCCATATAATCTCAGTGATGAAATCAATTGTACCGTTGACAAGACCCTTTGTAACAATGATGTTTGATCTCAATATAACTTTTGCGCCTTCAAATATTTCCAGAGTTGTGGTCATACTTCCGGTCTTGTTAATGTCCGTAGGATCGATGTCATCCATTGTGGTGTTTGCCCAGGTTTCGAGTCGCATCTACCAAGTCGTCTTCAGCCATAATGGTAAATATTCGAGTGCTTTTTGGCTCTGTAATATTTCAACATAGCTGTGTTATGTTTTTGTGCTTGATCTCTTGTAGGATATGTACGCAATCTCTTTTTCACTAGAGACGTCCTAGGTAAAATTATTGCTAACTTTATTCATCAGTACTTCCATATGTTTCCCTGTCATTTCTTGAACGCGTAAAGCATTTAAAATATCTATGAACGTAGTGTCCCCGTGTTGTCTCAAGTTTTCGTTGAGTTCAACAAGTGTGAACAATTGCCAGAGATTTACTGCTTGTTGCATAAGTATAGGCTGCTGGAAAACTTGATGACGTCTAACTGATGGTAGTTGGATTAGATCTCCAAATATGAAGACGTTGGTACCACCCAGTGGCATGTAGTGAGTATTTTTACAGGGTAAGCGGTATCTATAATATCCCCACATATTTGAGTGTTTAGATAACATTTACTACTGCCTGGCTGTGGTTCCATTTTAAATTTCTATAACAAACGCAACTTCCATCCTTTCTGACCCTCCACATGTATTTGTTGTTTTATAATACCTAATATTTATTATAAAAACGGAAACGAAATACATGTAATAATAATTAAACTGAATATTATTTAGATAGCATATTACAAATTATAACAAAACTACCGTTCTCCCGAACACTTTCCTCCACTTTCCAAGAAAATGAGGACTAGAAGACGCAAACAGATCGACTGCTTACCCTGCGGAAAGAACGTGGCAGGGTAACTCGCTTGCGAGTTCGATTTATCGCTAGTCGCTCCCGTTTGTGGAAATAAATACTATATAGCAGCACTATGCGTGTGCAGTACGGGAGTTACGAAAACTCTCTTTTTCGAATCGGAAATAGGATACTCAGAATTAAATGTGTTTAAAGTTAAAGTTAAGGCTGAAACTGTAAAGGGTTAAAGATGTCCAATATGTATAGGCTAAGCATTGCTTACCTTGTACCTATGAAATAAACGCCACTTATACCACCGAAGTGTTCTTCATTATTCTTCACTTGCTTCAGTCGTGAGTCTATTATGCAGAGCATTTCATACGGTAACATTGAGATCTCGGCTATGAAAAGAAACTCGATCTCCTTACATTGTCGACGCATTACTCTCAAATAGTTTCCGATCAGTAGAGACAAATAAATATACGATTCTTCCATCTTTATGTACAGGTAGTTTGAGAATGCTATGCGATATACAGCCTCCGACAAGTCGTGCAGCGACACCGGTCTATACTCCCGACTTGTACTGCTTGCTTATCATAACACCTGTTAACTTGGTTTTTCAGTAAATTGAAAAGTAATGTCTTCCCGGTTCCAGCATTTCCAGTAATAAATAATAGTAGGCGATTGTTCCCTCCACTTAATTGCTCTTGTAAGCTGTGTGTGACATGTACAAAAACATAACGTTGTCCGAAATTCATAGCCTTCCGAGCACTTTGCATGGAATTCGTGGTCATTCATTAGTTCAGTTCGTTCTTCTTCAATATCCCTCTTATCATCATGCATGCACGTTTCAACCTTTTCCAATATAGCGAAGGCCTGGGCCTTCTCTAACGCACCCTCTAGTTGTCGATCACGTCGACGGTAAAATTCCGAGCTGTCGTTCATGGCCAGAAGACAGTCTTCTTTTGCCAAGAATGCTTCTCTTGCTGATTCGTATCCTCCTAATAATTAATCTTCTGATCTGAATGGTTTGTATTGGAACAGTAAACTGTAATATTAGTTTTCCGGATCTACGCCAACAACAAAGAATGGTACCCGTACGAAAGCAGGTTGATTCCTATACAGACATTTTAGTATTGTCCAACAAAGCTGTTATTCATCTTCTTCCATGCCTTCCGTTTCATCATAGACATTCATACTAACATTCTCCTTGGTTTATGTGTAGTATTGCTCAAACTGCATGGCGAACTCTGTTAAGGCCATATTTTTTAAATCGTAGTCTGGGTGAGTAGTTGGGCGTTTCTCGTAACATTCAAATATGTTAGCTAACAGCTCGACCTGTTCGATCAAATTTAAGAACTTTATAGCGTTTTTCAGGCTTACGTGTATTAGAGAACACGACATTTCTAGTAGAATCACGAAATTTCTAATGGCATTACCGATAAACACATTTGTAAGCTGATATCTGTTGCTGTGCCATTATTTCCATGCATATTTTGAAGAGCTTTCATGATATGTTAGTCTCTTCGTGTTTTATTTGTTGTATAGCATGAGCATTGCTACTATCCAGTTCTTTTGGCTCCTGTTTGCCTATATATTTCGCTATATAGTATGTTATCGCTTCAGTCGAGCCACATGGTCCATATTTCCTTTCACAATCTGAGAAATGTTCAATTATAGTTATCCACCCACTCATCTTCATTTCGGCATTTCAATCCTCAAACTCGTCCATTATTCTTAATAAAGTCGTCGGTTCGCATGCGATAAGGTGAGTTTCAGTGCACTCTTTTTGCGGGAAGTTGAACCGACATGCTGAAATTCATTATTCTTATTACATGAGTGTGTATGTCGATGTATTTAACATTTCAATATGAGCTCATACAGATCGGAATCTTTAAATGGTATTTCACATACACACGCGCAGTCAATCATTTGAATTCTTTCTTGTGTTTCAAAGTTTGAATGGTTTTTACCCACAGAACCATGTGTAAATGAGGACTTCCCTAGCACCGAAACTCTACACGACATCAGTAACCGATAACTTGTCCACCAAATACATCGTGATTACTAGTGATGCATATCATAAGTGCGTTAACTCTGCTCGTGAAGTGCCGGCTCACAATTACTGGATACTGTTCGACTAAATGTAGCGTTACATATATATCGAGACAGCTGGGATCTTCATGAGGACGATTATCAGGCATGAGAAGCGCTTTTCGCATGTCTATCCAGTTCAAATCATTTCAGCTGAATGTAACGAAATAATGCTGTGCCGCTAAGCATGGTATTTGTCCAATCAAATCATTTAAAGCAGTACGCCAATATGCTGCTGAGCCTCTTAGGTTCTTGAGATACAAGTGCATATCTTCTACTTCTCACTCGTGTCCCTCGATCTTCTTTCCGCCAGCAGATATGGTCGATTTTACTCTATCATTTTCAAACATCGAAAGCGCATAAAACAAATAGTCATTTCGTTGAAATATCATGTCGATTCCAAATATTCTAAGTTGATAATAGTCTAATGGAGTGATCTTGACTGATCTTGTTCCTTCATTCAACCCGGTGGTTGCGTAAGGGAAAATATGAAACCACGCGAACTCTTCTGCTCGTATTTCATGGGCTTCATTCACAGTATTGCCTCGTGTCTCACGGATTATCTGATTGATGTTGTTTGAACCTTCAAGTTCTTCTTCCACATCTGATTGTGTACAATCAATGGGACCTATAACTGATGTTCTAATAGGGATAATTCCTTCAGGAAGTCCATGTTCCATGCTTTTTTACAGATTATCCGTGCTTTGTTACCCGAGCAGGGGTAGGGGATGGATGTGTATGGAGGTTTTGTACCTGGTAATTGTTCATTGCAATATGAAATAATGCATAATTCATTGCTGCATACCTAAGGGTGAAAGTTCACAATTATATTTAATTAATCGAATCATTTATTCATTGCGCGAATAAATATTCTATGTAATATGTACTCTCTTGGTACATGCAAATTTTAGATTTCATAATCAATGCATTATTCATTGCTGCATATGCATGGTTTATTCTTTCTGCACATGCAAGTGCACAAAATTAGTTATTGCACTATTAAATTTAATTAAGCTAAATATGTTTTCAATATACACAAATAAATTATCTCAATCCTATGCATCCCCTCCCCTCCCGACATCCCACCCCTTCTCCACACCCAACATCAGCGCTCGGTCTTCCTCCAGACTCAACAGTCAACACCTAACCACTCCCTTCCCCACTCACCCTGCCAACCTCGTCAGTCTCCTTCCACCTTCTGCGAGACACACCTAACAAAACCCCTTCTTCCTTCTCAGTCTGCTACCAGCTCCCGACCCGACAACACATGTTCTTACTCTCATTATGTAATTACCAAATGCGCACATGCATAAATAAAAAATATAAGTACCCTCCCCAACCAAGCATCGGTCGCTGAAACTCCACTCTGGTGGAAACCGACCCCATAATACCTGCCAGAACAGCCATTTAAATCTCTGGTAATGACGGGTGGTGGAGGGGAGGGGAAGTGCAACCAGAAGTGCATCTTCGAATGCCGGTGTCGACAGTGTCTCGCGTTGTAGCTCTAAGGAGGTTGGGAGGGGGTGGAAAGATGTTAACTCCAGGGGTGGGGCAGTACAATTGCATCAAAGGAATTAAGTCGCGGGGGTGGAGGATGTAGAGGCTGGGTGGGGAGGGTGAACCACTGAGACAACTGCCTGGGGTACCACCATGAGGGGGGTGGGGGTGGGGAAGGAGAAGCAAAAGTGCATCTCAAATTCATTTGACCCTTATGTCTGGAGTTCATAAGGGTCAAAATTATCTCGGAAGCCCATGCTCTCACTACTGTATGGGGCAAGCAGTGCCATGAAAGGTTGGGAATCTACTAACAGACATGGGAGGTAAGGTGGGGAGGGTGAAAGCACAGAGACAACTACCTAGGGGAGGGGGTCAGTTTGTACATTGGAAGTAGGTCACACATTGGTGAGCTGGGCGGAAGGGGGTGGGATGCACTACCCTGGTGTCCTCGAAAAAGTGCATTTCACCTTTATGTAAGATGGAAATAAAGGTCAAAGTGGTCAAGTAGACTCACTCTAGCTCTACTAGCTTGCGTAGTGTCTGTCGGGCACTTACATGGCTGAATTATATCTGGTGTATTGATACATTTACACTTAGACATTTGCAGTCGCAGAGTTTTATAAGTATAGAAGATGCATTTTTATAAAAGGTTGCTTCGTGATGGCCGTCAGTAGCAATATATTCCTACACAGTTTTATTATATTCTGTTCAGTGATTGGAAAGTTATGATGGGAGAACATACATGCAGACTATTAAAAAAATTACATATATATGTGACAAAATTCCTTCTTCCTTTTAAACAACATTTTATAAACGTAATAACAATTATTGTAGAAGAAATATATTTTTAAAATTTTCGAAAATAAAATGAAATCAGATTTAGCTAAATTTATTTACATCACTACAATAAAAAAAATAGAAAAAACGTGATCCAATTCTTTATAATAAAACATATGTATTCTTTTCGCGAATTAAGAACATCCGACAACAGATACATCAAATCGACTCGTTTTCACTGTCTGCTGAAATAAATTTTGAAGTGGTGTAATTAAACACGAAAACTCTTAAATAAATTTCTATGAAAATATTTCTGCTCATTCGAAATAATTGAAACAAAGTTTTAATAATAAATATAATTATTTTAATCAACTTAATTTTGAAGAAGGTATAAGTTATTTATTCAAACTTAAAATATAAAACATGGTTTTTACAATCAAGTTATATATTTTAAAAAATTTATCTTTGAAAAATATATATTTATTCAACCTAGAAATAGAAAACAAGGAATTTATAATAAAACTAAAGATTTCAAACAATTAAATTTTGATGGAGATATATTCATTCAGCCTAGAAATATAAAATAAAACAGAAACGTTTTACGAAATTAAATTAAATTTGATGAAAATATATTTATTCAACCTAAAAAGAGATATCAATGAATATACATTAAAGCTACAGATTTTAAACAATTCAATTTTGATTACTATAGTTTACCCAAAATATAGGAAATTTTGATATAATTCTGTTTTTAAATTTGTAATTTTTATATTTTAATAATTATAATTAATACGATAGTGAATTCATCTACAAACATATCTTTTAAAATGATACCATTATTTGTTTTAAAAAACAAGCTTTCAGTTTGGATGTAACTGTAATATTATAAATATATAGCTTTCTGTTATTAGAGAATTATTACATATTTTATTTTATTGTAATAATTTCTCTGTCGCTCTTCAAAGTCATTAAATCTATGTTATTTATATAATAATTAACTCAGATTTTTAACCAACATTACACTTATTTTTTGTAAAATTAGATGTTTTATCATACATTTAATATGAATGAGATAATTTAATATTTTGAGCGATAATTTTTACTCTCTCCCTAAAATAATGGAATTTTTTATTTCTTCTATGATAACTTAAGTTAGATGTTTAAAAATCGTTTTGAAATGATCAAAACTTTCACTTTTAATATATGGTTAACATATCTTCAATCATTAGTGGGCTGAATCTCAGGGATCATATCGCATGATGTGGTGAACTGCGTTCTTCTGAAATTGGCAGTTGTCTGCGGGCTGCACGTGTCTACTAGCGAGGTGAAGGCTACTGTTATGTGAGTGGAGGTCAGCAGTTTATCCTGGTCCACTGTGCTACAGGGGTTTCCCGCTGCCTCGCCGCCGGCTATACACGCCCTCTGCCACACCACCTCCTGCTCTCGCCGCATACACACACATATACACACATACAGCTACTGCCTACTAGCAGCTGTGTGCCTCTGAACACTCAAACATACTTATCTTAACAATTGCGGTGTCGCGGTTGACTAGCTTGGCGAATAGAATCGTGTTCGATCCCCGGTGGGGTTTCTCCCGGATTCTCGCACCCGGAAATCGTGGCGGACAATGCCGGTAACCGGTGGGTTTTCTCGGGAATCTCCCGCTTCCTCCACCATTGCATTCCAGCGCTGCTCCATGCTCTCCTCGCTTCACCCACATCAGCTCCCAACACCCCTACGTTAACAACCTCACCCACTCACTCAACAGTATTAACTTTATGGAGCCCCCCTTCCTGGCTGGAGCTTTGCGGCTGAGAAGCAGGGTAGCAATAAGAGCGACTGTGCCACGAGCATCAAGTGCGCTATGGCCACTAAGCGCTGCGCTGCGTGGGTTCTGAACAGGCGTGCACTGCTCTTGTCGTGCTTCGTTTACATATAGGACTATAATTTTGTTGGTGGAATGTTTGTAGCAAAGTTCAGGGTCCTACTTTCTGAAAATGCCATTTTTGGCTATACTGAAGCGCTTCAAAATAGTCTTTGCTGTAAGCGTGATCTGTAGAAAGTTGCATTACGCCCTAGTGCGGAGTGTCATTTCTCTACGCCTGTCAACGCGTTGTACACACGTGAAAAAGTTATTTTAATAAAACTCACAGCAAGCCTGTCCGCGCTAGGCAGGCGGGCGCCTTAAGCATGGAAATTCCAGTATACGGGACCTAAATTATTATATAAACAGTAGCGCATATCTTTACTGGTGTTCTCCGAAACGAAGTGGCGACCGCTTCGACTGAAACCTGCGTGCATGCTCAGTAGTTACTGCGTGCATCTGATCCGAGAGCTTGTGTCAACCTTAAGGGCGCCGGCTACTTGTCGTTTCTATTGCGCCCTAGGGTGTTTGAAATCCGTGATTTTTATGAAACTACTTAATGTGTTCCCAATATACAGATATTCGAAAACAGAAAACACTCTTCAGACGAGAGAAGAAAGACACACTAACGACATAGCATAACATACGGGTTATTATTTCACCAGCCCTCAGCTGATCGCCGTCACTAGCCTCTATGATAATAATTCTCACTGATTATGTAACATGGCTCGGCCTCGTGGATTTTTAACGAAGTGTGGTCCGCTATCTGCCTATCGGCCGGCTGTGCATAGCCCCTGGGTAACATGGTGTTATAATGTTCTCAATGATATTTATTGTGCCATGTCAATGACATAGGCACGCCACGCCGGTGCGATCTTCTAACCTCCACCCACACGAGTGACCAGTCGCCAAGGAAAAATCACTAAAGACAACACGCACATTATAAATACTATTCCCGAGCACCTACAACATTGCTAAAAATCACTTTTTCACACGGCTGTGTCTCACAATATACTAACCAGAAATATGCGAAACTATTATAGAGACCTGCACTGACACTTGCTGCAGACTTTCATTCAATAGAAGGATAGGGTTGCCTCTTAAAGTCCCATATGTGGGTACACTCAGTGCGATGAGAACACTGCACACCAGGTAAGAGTCTTGAAGATAGGGACGATGGGACATTAGGCGCGCGTGTCAGTGTCGCCTTCATCGCTCCCTCCTGAGTTTCTGAGCGTCAAACGCTGCAGACAGGTGGCGTAGCTGACTGAATCGACGTATATCGCTCCGTATATGTGAGGAGGTGTAGGTGGGCGAGCTCTCAATGCAACTGTCCCCTCGTCACACTGGGCAGATACCGGCGACCAGCGACACACCTTGGCTGCAATGTACACAGCTGAGGCAGCCTACATACTGGGAAGAAGATTAGCTGCACGGTTATATCAGCTGAGGTGCCATATGAGCTATACCCAGGACACCACGACATTTCCCCAAGGATGTACTGGCACCTGCAGTAAACTGGGAGAGTCTGCACAACCTATCAGAACTGATGCGCGGAGAAGAAAGTGCACACCAAAGTATGCGGAAGAAACCTAATTGAGGAACCACTGTTATCACACGGTGCTGTGTATCACACGAGCAGCCGTAACTCAGAAGGAAGGTGTAGGCAGTGACCCCTGTGACATTTACCCCATAACAACAACTATACCAGAATTCTCCATTAAAAGGCTCGTGATCCGGAGTTTTACAAGTCCGTGCTCTTAACAGACGAATCATGATTCAGTCTTGACGACATGTACAACAGCCTAATCAGCCATGTGTGGCGTTGCTTCTCTCACATCGCAGTAGATGTTTATTGCCCTGCGTATTTGGTATAATTACAATACAGATTAGTAAATATCATGTCCAAATGCACAACAATTCTAAACTTGATGTAGTACTTTAACCTGCTCTGTTTGCTTGAGAAAATCTCCTACACTGAAGGGTGCAAAATATATATAACTTGCGGATGTTGCTCTATAATTCTGGCTCCAAGCGCTTACCAAATCTTCGTGCAGTACAGCAAGCTGAAGGTTTGCTCCCGAGAACAGAGGGACAAGCAGCATGCTAGACAGGCGTTATTAGGGAAAGATGGCGCAGTGGTACAGCAGTCCTTCGGATACGCATTTAGGAGGACGTGGGTTCGAATCCTGGCCCGGCCATCCTGACTTAGTTTCCCCATGGTTTCCCGAGATCACTGCCAGCGAACTCTGACATTGTTCCACACTACATACTATTGCCCCATGTTCCTGCTTTTCTGTTGCTCCGTCTCTGATGATGCCCTTGCTCTGCTTCTCTGTTGCTCCATCTCTGATGTCCTCGCTGTCGAGGGGAAGTTAAGCCCCGCCCACCTACCTACAGGTGATCCACTCCATAAATGTCATGTTAGAGTCCCCACACACTATAGATTTTTTGTCTGCAGACTGTTTTGTGTGGTCTGAAGGGTACGTTGACTGATTGAGTGTGCGCACATTTTAAGTCAGGGCACGACAAGACAAGAGCCATACAAATCCGTCTGCGGGCTCGGCAGACAGCCGTCGACAAATTTGTCTGCAGACTGACGGGTGGCTCCGTTGAACCAATGGCAGCGTGCACACTATAGACAAATCTGTCTGCCACTAGTCCTCTCCCCATGTCACTTCCTACTGTATGGAATTCGTAGGTGAGCACTCTTTGCAGACGTTTGTTCTGTTGTGCTCCTTGTGTACTTGTCTGCGTTTGTGAATCATGGCTGAAGGTGTTGAACATTTAGTCGTAGAAGTGAAGAATTGACCAGCGGTTTTCGACAAATGTCTGGACGAATACTCCATCGTCATATTGAAGAAACAACTGTGGCAAGAAATATATGCAGTAATGACTCCGACGTGGAATAATCTGACAGTAGAAGAAAAAACCGAAATCGGTAAGTTTTCAAAGGCCTACATGCAATTAAATGTATAAATTTTCCCTGTCCCCCCCCCACATTGAAGTTGATATTTATGTTAGGTGTCTAGTGCGCTATATGGGAGGGTAGACGATTACGCATCATGTTTTGGATATGCGGTGTATTATTTGATTAAATTCTAAGCCACAGAACACACAAAAAAATCTGTAGTAATATTCACGAAATTATATTCTGGCTTGGAAGTCAATTATATAAAGCCAAGACGCGAAAAGGGGTCAATTCAGAGGCGTTACTATGAACTTGTCAAATACGAAAGTCGTTTGAAACACAAGCGGTAAATTAAACACTTGTAAGTTGGTAATCATAGCAGCGTCTCCAAACCTTATTTGACACAGAGGTGCCTAATAAAGTTTTCCTGTAACGGCTAAACTTGTACTAATTTCGCTTCAAAGTCAAGTAAATATTTGTAAATCGTACAATCTTGAGTCTCATTTTTTTCCTACAGTAGAAGTAGTAAAATTGCTTTATAAATGATTTCTTGTACATATTACTTTGAAGTGGCGTATGCTTATTTCTAATGTAAGAACTTTTGTTTAGTGTTGCGTGTACGCAATTTGTGTTGTTTAATCAAAGGTGGTTTAGTTATACACTCTTGTTCGGGAATTTACTAGCCCGGTGTTTAAAGATTGATACGAAAGCCAGTCTGCATTAATTATTTTTCTTGTGCACACATGGTAGCCCTCCTGAACTTGTGTATCAAAATTGTGCTGCCATTACCAAACCCGTGTAGCAGCCACTCTAAACACTTCTGTATTTGTAGACTGATGTATCGTAACTGTCCCCCACTATGTATACATTAAAAACTCTTATTACATGTTAGGAATTTTACCAGAACAATTTCACGGTGTAGCTCTATATATATGGGATGAAGTACATTTGTACCAATATGAATACCTAGTAAGAAAGAAACAACATAGTACAATACAACATGAAATTATTGGAATTTCAACACAGTAAATAAGTTACAACGTTTTTACATTGGTGCATCAGTGGTTTCAATGACTGATAAAAAAGTAATAACAGATTCCGTTATAGATTGAAATAGCACTTAAATTTCATTGTTAAATCAGTACTACTTTTACTAATTAAATTTGTCATTTATAAACAACAGATTTAATCTGTGAAAATAAATGGCATTGCAAAACAAAGTTTTAACATTATCTTAGTCTTTGTGTAGACTCCATTTTGGGGCTATAAGAAGTTACATGGGGATACATAAGCGGGTTTCACGGCAAGACATTGAAATACAGACGGGGGTTTCACGACAATACATTGGAGTACAGAAGGGGGTTACTTGGTAATACATGGGAATACAGATGGAGGTTACACGGCAATATATGGGAATGCAGAAGAGGGTTACACGGCAATACATGGGAATACAGAAGAGGTTACATGGCAATATATGGTATTACAAAAGGGTGTTACACGGCAATACATGGAAATACAGATGGGGGTTACACGGCAATACATTGGAATGCAGAAGAGGGTTACACGGAAATACATGGGAATACAGAAGGGGTTACATGGCAAAATACGGGAGCGCAGAAGGGGGTTACATGGCAATACATGGGAATACAGAAGGGGGTTACACGGAAATACATGGGAATACAGAAGGGGATTACACGGCAATACATTGGAATACAGAAGAGGGTTACGTGGCAATGCATGCGAATACAGATGGGGTTACACGGCAATACATGGGAATATAGAAGGGGGTTACACGGCAATACATTGGAATACAGAAGGGGGTTACACGGCAATATACGGGAATTCAGAAGGGGGTTTCACGGCAATGCATGGGAATGCAGAAGGGGGTTACACGGCAATACATGGGAATGCAGAATGGTGTTATACGGCAATACATGGGTTTACAGAAGGGGGTTACATGACAATACATGGTAATACAGAAGGGGTTACACGGTAATACATGGGGATGCAGAAGAGGGTTACACGGCAATACATGGGAAAGTAGAAGTGGGTTACACGGCAATGCAGGGGAATACAGAAGGGGGTAACACGGGATATGAACCCTCGAAAACTCTCAAATTGACATGTAACTGCGACACGAATGATTAAGAACTGAAATGTAATAATACCAGAATCGTTTAAACTGCTGCGTTTATCAGCAGCTTAAAAGTGCATACGTTGGAATTACTTCCATTAGGAATCTCGTTTTGTTCGCTCTAATGACGTCGCTGTCAACAAGACTAAGCTTTACCTATCGAAACCTCATTTAGTGTATGAATATTGAAAGACTATCAAAGCATTTTTATTATGATAAACTCTCTCGTCTGCAATATATAGATATAGTAGGTCTACCAACCGGAAAAAATTATACATTTGCAATCTGTGTATAATAACCGGGAGCGTGACAAAGAAATAATATATAAATGTTCGCTCACCCATTACATCAGTTTCCACGAGAAACTAAAACTGATGCACATGTATGCAAAGAGAAGGGAAAACGTAACAATTTTTCACGTAGGTATTGTCAGAATGGCAGCGAGGCGTCATATTGCCTTTTGCTGCTGAAATCACACGCTCATACAGACTCGTGCACACCACCACCTACACGCCATTTGTAACATTTCCTTCCGGCGAGTATAGTTTATTATGAGATTTTACTTTCTGTGTGCATCGCACTGCCGTAGTTTCATATATGCCTCTTAATGGCTTGTTCGCTATCAAAATACATACACAGAACGGAGAACATAATAGAATAACAGTCACACGACCAGAAATTTTGAGCGAAATTTATTCACAATTGAATACTCATGTATTATTTTTTGTCAATGAAAGTTTTGCGACTGTTCTGGCGTCAGTTGGCAGTGTTGTTAAATAATGAGTTGGCTGAATAAACATACATATAATGTACTATAATGTAATTTTGTCTTAAAAAGAACCAGTGATTGAAAAGAACCAGTGATTGAAAAGTGTCGCCATTTTTACTTTTCTTTGGAATTTTTGCTTTTGCGATTGTAAATATGTGGATAATCGTCATTAATTTTTTCTGGTACAATGCCATCTGTTCTTACCTCTAAATCTATATCTTACGACATTTTTTCGTTTCTCTAGCATAACTATGTTCCTCAATTTTAAAATAAAAATCTTTGTCACCAATATTTTACTCTGCTATGATTGGATGCTATACCCCATGCACCTACATAAGAAATGAAATATAACCACTCCTCTTATGCACTACAATATGTCTCATGCACATGACCTGTTATCCGTAGATGTGCATCAGTTTGTTCGTAAATATGGCTGTCAGTTCTTGTTCACACTACCTAATGTTCTATGGTTACTGTTATGTTTTCAATTGTGAATCCTGCTTAACGTGTCACGGGATAGAGAAGGAGTATCTGAAGGAAACGTTGCCCCTAGCAACGATGCGATGCCCAGCCCAGCTAGTCTCTTACGTCAGAGATCAGAGTTTGTATGTGATGGAAATGAAATGCGGGAATCTGCGGTCCAACTTTCTATTTTATTTATTAAACTTCTAATTCACACAAAATGTTTTCTGGGAATTGTCAATTGTACATAATGGAACATTGATATGTAAATATACAAATAAGAATTACATAAATATTTTACAACCAAAAAACTTACATAAAAACGTAAAGTACAGTACAAATTCTAGCAGTCTATTCTACATAACTACGCAAAGTATAGAACATTATAACCAGTCAAAATATTCGTCTATGCTGTAATTAGCATTATCAATTACATATATTTTAAGTAACTTTTTTGAAGACGGACAGTATATTAGTTTCTAAAGGCTATTTCAGAGTTGTATGGGGGTTTATGTGTGAATTTTGTTGCTAAAGTGAATGGGCTTTTATTTTATTTTTTCAAATTTCTTTGTTGGGTGTGATGTAGCATGAATATACTTTTCTTCTCTTGTGTTATAGAAATGTATGTCCTAGTTTATGCAGTAATTTATATTTGTTTTCCCAAAAATAATGGTGTGTGTGTGTGTGTGTGTATATATATATATATATATATATATATATATATATATATATATATATATATATATATATATATATACACACACACACATATATGTGTGTATATATATATATATATATATATATATATATATATATATATATATATATATATATATACACACACACACATACACACACAACAGAGAGTATGAGAATGTTAGACTTTTTAAAGTAAGGTTTAGAATAAGTGGGGGCTTTAATGTTTGCTATGATACGTGTGTGTGTGTATATATTTATATATACACACACACACAAAGGAACCAGTCCATGATGGCAAGGAAGGAACTGTGCTCCAATCTCCTGAATATGAAGCAGACTGAATGAGAGGTTTCGGAGAAATGACGTGATGAGGTTTCTCGCGCACTTGCCTCACCCTGCCTCACCATGCCTCACTCTAACTCACCCTGCCTCACTATACCTCACCCTACCTCACTCTTCCTCACCCTACCTAACTCTATCTCACCCTGCTTTCTCTACCTCGCCCTGGCTCACCCTGCCTCACTAAACCTCACCCTGCCTCACTAAACCTCACCCTACCTCACTAAACCTCACCCTAGCTCACTAAACCTCACCCTGCCTCACTATACCTCACCATGCCTCACCCTGCCTCACTCTTCCTCACCCTGCCTCACCCTACCTCATTCTATCTCACCCTGCCTCACTCTACCTCGCCCTGGCTCACCCTGCCTCATTCTACCTCACTCTGCCTCACCCTGCCTCACTCTGCCTCAGTCAGGCAATAAGCTTAGCATCTTGACATGAGTCGTAGTAACAGGGCCTCACCACATCTTCTATACTCTACGATACCTTATTACTTTACTTTTAAAAAATAAATGAAACTAGCAAGAGTGTAAAATTATTTTTTTCCCTTTGAAAATATCAAAATTGAACTAATTTTTTCAGTGTGTTACAACTCAAAATAATTTCCCATGCCATCATAATGCCATAAGAATATTTCCTGGTAATTCTGTACTCTTACGCTTGTATTGCTACTGCAAATTTTGAGAAAAAAGTATGCTAAAACTGTAATATGTAGAACAATTAACACGGGCAGCCCAAGTGTCGGATTTTAAAGAGATCAACAGCATTACTTTCTTGTGACGTCAAGAAATACTTAAGATTAAACCGATTAAAGTAATGTTTAAAGTGGTTTGGTATTTTTTTATGTTAAATTAACAGCGATATCCTATAACGAAGCCGTAAAATATCCTCAAAAAAATTTGACCAATAGAAAGCTGGAAATACGAAATAAGTACGCTACATGCCATGACCATCTTGTAAGAGTCCTAGTATATAATTTTAAAACTTAGCGGAACGCGAATGGTTCAGTTAAAGTTAGTTGGTGAAATCACAACTAAAAGTTCTAACGATGTGTATAACAATGGACATAGGTACTCTATTTGTTTATGTTTTACCGATTGCAGTTTGTGAGCAGTTCGCGTCTTCATTGGCATTACTTGAATCCGTTTCTTTATAATACAACCTCATTCCTTCAAGTGTATAAGCAGTTCACGGTTGATTGACCACTTCCAAAATCCCTGGTTATATTCGACTTTTCTGCCCACTGTGTATTCTTCCACTATATGCACGTACGTCTAGCATTGTCGTACATGCACATACGTCGTCAAGGTGAAACTGTGGTAATGTTAGGAAAGTAAATGTGTTACCTATAGCTATACACATTCGTAATCTATGTATATTGTACATGAAAATAAACACTAACACCAATGGACATAACGTTAAACTCGATATACTACGTCGCCCCTTGGAAGCGATACATGCCAGCGTGTACGTACTATGGCAGTGTATGTAGTTATAGTACTCACTTTGCCATACAAAACCCATTAGCGTAAATATTGGTGAAATGAGAGGAGAGTGAACGAGATGAGTGAGTGGAGTGTATTGAAGCCAGCAGGAAATACCTGGTGTGGCAGGCAGGTTACGACAGGCGGGTATGAACTGCAACTGGGCCAATGAGCGGCAACATATGCTGTACCACGTGACGGCAGTAACTGTGCTTACCGCCAACATACCTACATTCTTCTGCAGACGCTGGGGGGGGGGGGGGCGGTGGCACAGTGGCTAGAGCACTTCCATCCCACCAAGGCGAGCCAGGCTCCATCTCCGGTAGCGTCACTGCTGGTCTCTTGCACGCGGGAATCGTGTTGCCGCTGGTAGGCGGGTTTTCTCTGGGATCTCCCGTTTCCCCCGATCTTGCATTCCGGCGCTGCTCCGTGCTCACTTCACTTCACCAACTCTACTAGGAGGGTCGAGGGATGCAGAGAGAAGGCAAGGGCCGAAGTGCAACAGAGTAGGACTGTTCCATTATGACGCTCCAGCTCCAGGGTTGCCAGATGTAGGCTACAGTTTTACCAGAGAGAATTCCCTTATTGCGCTCATTGCTCGCTCTATCTCTTGCAGTACGCTACGCTAAATCTTCCGTTTTTTTTTTAAACATTTGCTGTATAGCTTACCGGAAAAAAAGTAAAAAGAGGCTTGAAGACAGTAAATGATTACTATGCCATGTTGGAATAAGTATTTATAAAAGCTTGTATAAAAAGTTGGTTTTGTTCTATCATGTTTTGTAATAACAAAAATTTCTAAGCTTTATACATCTCGCGTTTGCCTGTAGTCCATCCAAGCTTTTCCACACCACTTGTTCTGTAATTTTTAGTTTCAATATCAAACTGTCCGAAATGCAATAATAAATTAGAATATATTATGAATAATGAATTAAGTTTGCGGAGTTATACTTAATGGTTAACTGTTTGTACTGTTGAAGGAACTGAACTCAGCCCATAAATTTCTTTACGTTAACTCAAGTGCATTAATAATAAAAGAAGTGGCAGCGTAACTTTTGTGGTGATTTCTTGGAAGCAGTGTCTGGTTATCCGGGAGGCTGGAAGCAGCGTCTGGTTATCCGGGAGGCTGGAAGGCTGGCTGCTGTAATAACGAATCCCGTTACGGCTCTGCAATGATTGTAGGGAATCCCAGCCACAGAGGTGGGCAGGGAATGACCTGTGATGTACAGCATGCGCCCGAACAATGGCGACTGGTGAGTTCTGAAAAGGACGTGAACAGAACTAATGCATATCAACATATGTCCGGAAATAAACATAAACACTGTAATTAGAACAAGTGGACATAGGTTGAAAAGTATAACAAACAAAGAAGGAATGAAAGATGAGAAGCGAACCTAATCTGCAGACACTAGAAGAAGGCCTACCCCCCATTACGGCTGGCTACAAGTGGGAACGCTGGGACAGGTTCCTCTCTTAACGTGAGCCGCAGTCCTGCCACTTCCAACATTCCTTTCGCTACTCACATACCGTACGCGTGCATTTTGATGCCTAGTAACATTGCTGTTCGCACTTCCTTCTGGCTACATTGCTGTACATTTTACAGTGTTTCTGTACATTTGCGGATATTTGTTGATACGGATTTTCTTTGTTCTATTTCCTTTCAGGAATCACGGGGCCGCGGTGGCTAGGCGGTTAGACAGATCGCTGCCCACCAAAGTGAGCCGGGGTCACTTTCCGGCTGGGTCACTCCCGGATTTTCGTAAGTGGGAATCGTGCCGGACGATGCCGCTGGTCGGCAGGTTTTTTGTGTTTTATATCTCCCGTTTCCCCCGCTCTGGCATTCCGGCGCAGCTCCGTATTCACCTCATTTTACCCTCGTCGGATTTCAGGACCTCGATGTTAAGAGAAGCCCAAATCTCCCCCCTCAACAACCCTTTCAGGAATCACCTCTTGTCCATTGTTCAGCCTCGTCCTCCATTGCTTCCGACTCGTTCATTACAATGAAAACATATATTGCGCGCTATGTTTCCAGCAGCCGCCCTCATTATTCTGTGGACTTGAAACACTTACTGCTGTTGTGATTGGACGGCAGTTCTTCAGACACGCCCCGTTTAACCGTCAGTCAATAAGTTAAGCAGGAAACAGTAGTGCGAGCGAGTTTTCAACAGTCCTGTGGCGTTTTGCGAAGAGTGGAGTGTAGAGACTACACACAAAATGAAAAGTAATTTTTTACTGACACATTGTTTGTAATTTTACAAATGTTTATAACAGCACAAAAATTATTTTGTAAAATTACTCGTTTGTGAAACTACAAGAACCGCGTTTGTAATAATGCCAGGCACCCAACAACATAAAACCGAATATAGTAGTTTGTGCAAAAAAAAACTAGGGCTGATGTAAGTGTATTTGTGAGCAAATAGAAATGTATTGCAATTCTGAATAACGTAAAATACCTACAACAACTCAAATACTCAAAATAAAACTACGACAATTTTAAAAACACGTGACGCTATTACATTATAATGTTTCATATGTATACAGAAATTTTAAATTAAATTAAGGGCTTTGGCCAGGTGAAAAATGTGTTATTTATATTTGAGCCATAAATAGGCATTGTCTGTGACTGCATCAGATAAAATATATTTAGACTGCATGGTTTGTGCAAAATGGAACGTCAGAGTCAAAATTTTACTGTTTTTGTGATGTACAAATAATGAAAACCATCTAAGTTCAGAAGTAAGATAATTCACACTGAAAGACAACTTCAAGACGTCTATAAAATTATACAGGATATGTTCTTTCGATTTTTAAAAATTGCTTAACATAAGAAAATTCTTTCATATCTTTATTTTTCTCTGCTCATAAATTGTTTGTAAAATAACTTTCAATATAACCATACTTTACTGTGGATTAAGACAAGACCTTTCAGTCGCCCTTTTAAAATTTCCTGCAAATAATATGGCTTATCTTAATTGTACAACAACAAAAACAGTAAAAGTTGTCTCTGGCGTGTCATTTTGCAAACACCACGTAGTCAAAAAATATTTTATCTGAGGCTAAGGTAGTCACAGACAATGCCTAAAACTTGAACAATATATCATGGCTCAAATATAAAAAAAAAAACACATTTTCCCCGGCTAGCGCCCTTTATGCTTTCTTCGGTGTTCCTAACCAAATAACTTTGTGGTTATTTTATTGGTATTTACTATATATACAAAACAAAATAAATCGCCAAAATCGACAATCGAGTTGATATTGTGGCTAAGGATGTTGGGAAATAACGCAAGGGGCGTAGGTTCAATACCTCAAGGTGGAAAGGAGTAATTCTACAAGAGACCTATTTCTAGTTACACGACGGATTTTCTTAGCAACTGATTTTCCAAGAATTCTTCTTTTAAATGAACAAACAAATACTTCCTGGTTAGTATAAATTCTACCCGGCGGCGAGGACTAGACAGACGACTCAGGTGAAGTGACGTCAGCAAGGATAATCACTGGAATGTAAGGTTGGAAGAAACGGGAAAACCCCGAAAAACTCTACCTTACAATGGACATCTTCCGGTACGGTACGATTCCCCCGAGTGACAATTCAGGAGAGATTCAGCCGGTGATCGAGAAATGCTCAGCTGTCAGTGGCTGGGTAGTGACTGAGGTTAGAGCACTGGCAGCTCTGCTCAGCTGTCAGTGGCTGGGTAGTTACTAAGGTTAGAGCACTACGAGTTTTGCACTAGTGTCAGTGGCTGGGAAGTTTCTGTGGTAAGAGCACAACACTGTCTGCTCAGATTTCAGCGTCTGTATAGTGTCTGAGTACAGAGCACAATACGGTCTGCTCAAATGTCAGTGTCTGGGTAGTGTCTGAGGTTAGAGCACAGCACAGTCTGCTCAGCTGTCAGTGGCTGGGAAGTGTCTGAGGTTAGAGCACAACCCGGTATGCTTAGCTGTCAGTGGCTGGGAAGTGTCTGAGTTTAGAGCACAACCCAGTTTACTCAGCCGTTAGTGACTTGGTAGTATCTGAGATTAGAGCACAACACCGTCTGCTCAACTGTCAGTGGCTGGATAGTGTCTGAGGTTAGAGCACTACCCGGTCTGCTCAGCTGTCAGTGGCTGGGTAGTGTCTCAGATTATAGCAAAACCCGGTATGCTCAGCCGTCTGTGGCTGGGAAGTGTCTGAGTTTAGAAAACAACCCAGTTTGCTCAGCTGTCAGTGGCTGGGTAGTGTCTGAGTTTTGATCAGAACACGACCTGCTCAGCTCTCAGTGGCTGGATAGTGTCTCATTTTAGAGTACAACATGGTCTGCTCAGCTGTCAATGACTGTGTAGTGTCGGAGGTTAGAGCACAACTCGGTATGCTCAGCTTTCAGTCTCTGTGTAGTGTCTTTGGTTAGAACACAACACGGTCTACTGAGCTGTCAGTGGCTGGATGGCGTCTGAGGTTAGAGCACAATACGTTCTGCTCAGCTTTCAGTGGCTGGTAGTGTGTGATGTTAGAGCACTACACAGTCTGCTCAGTTCTCAGTGGTTGGGTAATGTCTGATGTTAGAGCACAACACGTTCTGCTCAGCTGTCATTGGCTGGGTAGTGTCTGATTTTAGAGCACAACACAGAGTGCTCAGATGTCAGTGGCTGAGTAGAGTCAGAGGTTAGAGTAGAACACGATCTGCTCAGCTGTCAGTGGCATTGTAGTGTCTCAGTTTAGAGCACAACACGATCTGGTCAGCTGACATTGGCTGGGTAGTGTCTGATGTTAGAACATAAAATGGTCTGCTCAGCTGTCAGTGGCTGGGTAGTGTCTGAGGTTAGAGCACAACCCAGTCTACTCAGCAGTCAGTGACTGGGTAGTGTCTGGGGTTAGTACACCCCCTGGTGTGTTCAGCTGTCAGTGGATGGGTAGTGTCTGAGGTGGGAGCGCAACACAGTCTGCTGTGCTGTCAGTGGCTGGGTAGTGTCTGGGGTTTGAACACAACACGGTCTGCTCAGCTCTCAGTTGCTGGGCAGTGTCTGAGGTGTTAGCACAAATCGGTCTGCTCAGCTGTCAGTGGCTTGTTAGTGTCTGAGGTTAGAGCACAATCCCTGTCTGCTCAGCTGTCATTGGCTGCGTAGTTTCTGAGTTAGAGCACAACACGGTCTGCTCAGCTGTCAGTGACTGGGTATTGTCTGAGGTTAGAGCACTAACCGGTCTGCTCAGCTGTCAATGACTGTGTAGTGTCTGAGGTTAGAGCACAACTCGGTATGCGCAGCTTTCAGTCTCTGTGTAGTGTCTTTGGTTAGAACACAACCCGGTCTACTGAGCTGTCAGTGGCTGGATGGTGTCTGAGGTTAGAGCACAACACGTTCTGCTCAGCTGTCAGTGACTGGTAGTGTGTGATGTTAGAGCACTACACGGTCTGCTCAGTTCTCAGTGGTTGGGTAATGTCTGATGTTAGAGCACAACACGTTCTGCTCAGCTGTCATTGGCTGGATAGTGTCTGATTTCAGAGCACTACACGGTCTGCTCAGCTGTCAGTGGTTGGGTAATGTCTGAGGTTAGAACACAACACGGTCTGCTCAGCTGTCAATCGCTGGGTATTGTCTGAGGGTAGATTACGACGAGTCTTCTCATCTGTCAGTGGCTTGGTTGTGTCTGAGGTTAGAACACAACACGGTATACGTGCGCAAGCGATTCGTACATATCTTCTAAGCTTTATTTAGAGCAACTTAATCATATTGATGTTAATCGAAGTGTTTTATTGATGTTAATGTTTGCGTGTGTCATCCATTCAAATGTTAACAAACACGTTGATGTGTGGTGGCCCCGTAACCTCGACATATGTTCTGGGCAATGTCACTTCAGGAAACTATATCCAGTGCGTGGTCGCGAGATCTCGCACATGTGCGTGAAACGTGTCTACGCATCTCACTGCTAGGTGCCGCAGTGGTCTGGTGGCCAAACTACTTGCCTCTCACTTCATTCAACTCCCGGCAGGGTCGCTCCCCCATTTTCGCAAGTGGGGATCGTGTGTTTGGATGATGCCGCACCGCCATTGTATACCGGAGCTCTTCTATACTCACCTCGGTTCACTCTAATAGGCTCTCAAGAATTCGATCTTACGAGTTGCCAAAATCTCTTCACTCCCCAAAATCAGATGGCCGGTTGGGAATCGAACGTATGTCCTTTCGAATGTGATTCAAGTGGTTTAACACTGTGCCATCTCGCTCGGTGACATTCTCCCTCCACGGCGACATTTTCCCTCCAGGAAACGCTCATCTTGTGCCGCTGGGACAGTTTTCTTTCGAACTCATAACGGAGTATCAAATACGTGTTTACTACAAAACACTTTGTAGCTCTCATTTGATCAACATGTTTTATATTCCCAGATAATGTTCACGAGTTTGAGGTGTATTACATAGCCATTGTGTCCTGATGTCCAGTTTTTATTGGAATTCAGCAGGAAATTATTGATCTGTTTACCGTTATAGCCAGGGTTGTCGTTACTCTACTGTAAAGACGAAAAGATGACATTCAAAATTCTCAGGGAAACAATCTTAACAAGTGAGGTAATGTTTTTATCGCAAGCGATTAATACAACCATTACATCTTCAATGAAATTTAAGTCATTTTTAAAATGAAACAATCTGGCTGACTTAAAAATTTTTAAGAACTTTTATTAAAGTATATTATTTCCTCAAACAGATGATAATAGAGCAATTTCAAAACCTATGTGTTGGCTTTGTGATTTTGAGGAGGAAAAATTTACGTTTGACTACTCGTTCTTCAAGTCCGATGGCCTCAGACAAACATACAGGTGGAACTAAATGATGTACGTGTGGTGTGGTGTGCAAAGAGGCGGCCGGAAACTTTGAAGTTGTTAATCGCCAAACAGTTGGTTGCGGTGGAAACAACCATGACTCAGCAAGTTAGCGCTCAGATGACGTGAGTAGCCGGTCAGCGAGGACGGAGGTCGGCACTATAGTATGTTATTACACTATAGTATGTACCCAGTAGCTCACATGTGAGGAATGGCATGTAGAGGAAGTGTCTGAGTAAATGGAGGAGTAGCTACAGCCATCTCCATGACAGTCGATGTCAGCACCCACATTGCTAAGACGTGGGACAGGGTAAGTCACGCAGTATCTGCGGGCAGGTTATGTGCGTAGGCTACACTGAAGCGCCAGGCAAAACTTGAGATAGCCGCTGCGCACGCAGAAAAATGATCGCGTGAGTGATTGCGGGGGAAGGGGGGGGGGATAGGTCTCCGTGGGAAACTGTGCTGAACACAGACTTGACATATTCTAATGGGAAATTGGTGGAGAAGGAAAGCGTGCACTGCACTGCATCTAAGGATATATGAATAACAGCGGGAAATTTTTGGATTTAATTCTTAACTGTGGATTTTTTTAAAGTATTCCAGAGCTTTTGAGCGAAATATCAAAGCCGTAACTAAAGTAGCTTAGAAGGAACGGCGGATAAATTTGAAGGATGGCAAGGATGATAGAAATGGAAATGGGAGGTGCAGTGTGAATATAAATATGAATATTAATTGCGGGGCGCAAGGGAAAGGGCATGAAAAAATCACGTAGAAAACTTGTATCAATTGAGGTGTAGCAGACTCGGCCGTGCTGTGACAGAGCGGTGAGTTCTCGGAGTGACATTCAATAAGTATAAACATATATAAACAAACTTGTGTATATATTCCTTAGTAAATAAAAAATACTGGCCCTTCAGGGGACAGTACTTCAGGGTGCATCCTACGTCATTTTCTTTAAAACTGTAGTTTGAAGAAAAATGACGTAGGATGCACCGTGAAGTACGGTCCCATGTGCCAAGCCACAGTCGGCCAACTGTGGTTTTACTGCTGGCACTGCTGGATGATTGCTGTCACTGAATACTCCATGGGTCTACGCAACTGGCCCTGCTATGGTTAACTGCTGGCACTGCTGGACGACTGCTGTCACTGAATACTCCATGGGTCTACGCAACTGGCCCTGCTATGGTTAACTGCTGGCACTGCTGGACGACTGCTGTCACTGAATACTCCATGGGTCTACGCAACTGGCCCTGCTATGGTTAACTGCTGGCAACAGGACACTTGGCATGCTATTTATGGCCCACTGATGTGTTAATGGAAATGAAATTGATCATTGATAGTAGGTGGACTATTTATGGCCCATAAGTGGCTTACCAACTGTATTTCAACAATGGTAGCACATAACCTATTCTTATTACTGGTAAAAGTATGGGTATCCATCTATAGGCCATTTGATGGCTGTGAAATGGTACAGCGATGGACCATTGCTGGTGCAGTTTGCCTTATTATGGGAATTTTTATGGCGCCCACTCTTTGCAGATAAATTCTTCAAACTACACAGACGTATATGTGTGTGTGTATATATATATGTGTGTGTGTCTCACGTAATTATATATCATATGATGCAATAAATATATTTGTAAATATATAGTAATGGAAAAGCTATGGCAAAATGCTGTAAATACAGTATTAGGCGTGACTTCATGACTTGTATTGACTAATTTGGCATATATAATGTTTTACATGTATGACTGTATATGATTAAAATGGGAAGTTTATATATATGCATATATACACACACGTGTGTGTGTGTAACCACCTGTAGAAAATTAACATTGAATATCTTTTGTTGTTTCACTAAAATCACTAAAATATTCATAACTGGCGACTGCATTACAAAACAGATGACTAGCATCCATGTGACATACATACTGCAAAAGATTACATTAAAGGCCAGTTTTTGGTTTAATATCTCTAGTAATGTAGGAAGATTTCTCTCAACGACTGTATTTTTTTTGTTAATCTGCATATTTTTAAAAACTGATTTGTTTGCATGGTTAATTTTAAAGCTATTATGGAATAACTGCCGTAATTTATATTATATAAGTGTCTGTTATTAATTGAAGTCCAAATATATTCTAAATTAGTTTCTTTAAACATAAGAACACACAGTGGAGTAATTGTTAGCATGCTTAGTTGCCAGTGTCCCTCCACTTCATTGCAAAGCAAAATATTTTTATGTCGTATGATCTGTTAAATAGTGAAGTAAACGAAATTTAAAAACAAAGAAAAGTTTATATTGATGGTAAAAATGATTGTTTTTTAAGAGATAGTGTTTTAAATATGGTGAAAGCATGGCTAACCAACAGTAGGCCATCTGTTGATTGTGAAATGTTACATAGAAGGGGCATTGCTGTTATAATCAAATGGGCCATGCTTGGGCAATTTGTGTTCACCAAACATGGACCAGCTATGGGCAGAGTATGGTTAATTAGTGGTGTCACTTCAGGACCAGCAATGGTGCAGGGTGCCTGCCAGGTGTTGGCCAACTGTTTGCCGGCTTGGCATCTGATTGTAAACCATCAATGGGCCATGTGTTTTGCTACATAGGGTCCTTAAGGACATAGGGTCCTTAAGGCCTCAGTGTATAGGGAATTACAGTGTTAAGAGTAACTCATTTCTGAGTGAAGAAAATATGGCTCAATGCCAACAATTTATATATATGGCGTTATCAAAATACAAATTATAACCAGGAAAAAACCCTTTAAGATAAGCAGAATCAAAAATGTCTAGAAAATTGTAAGACTAACTGATTTCAAGATTATGTAAAAGATGTCGAAGATATTTCTGAGGGAAATTGTACCAAATTACAACCTTCTAGCTGAACTGATTGAGTAATAGCTTCACGATGAAACTAGATTTCCTAAAATGTATACTACTTCTGTAATTCTATCTACACTTATGATTGGGAGGATAAGAATCCTGAATTTCAAAAGGCGCAAGAGGAAGGATGGGAGTAAGTGTAATTTTGAGTTTGGAGTCGCATACTCCCATTTATTTTCTACGGCGATTAAAAATTGCTGATTAGAAAAATCTTTATCCATTAATGTATCTATAGAAAAACGGGATTTCTACACACATCAAGCAAGTGTTAGAATTTAAATGACTACCAAATGTTTATTGAGGAATATTTAGCCTCGCAGTCAAATTATAATCACAGTGAGGTATTTTCAGAAAACTCAGTATCATTTCATTTGGAGAAAATTGTGTACCGGATGCATGATCGTCGTGGAAGATACAGGAGAAAGCGAACGTCGAGACTGTATGATGGTAGCACCTGCTACTATCTGCACTGGTGCCGCACGCTGATACGACCTCCGACCTCTGTCTACGGCTGTCACAGCACAGCACACTTTACAACTATTGCACATTTTTAGCTGTTATTTTATTATCTTAGCTGCGTTTTACAAATAACTACTCCGTTCACATACCTACTTTTACTTCTAATAATTCAAATTGTAGTTTTTCACAAATATACGTTCTCTACATAGTTTCCTGAAAAGTAAGGGTAAAATGGCCGTTTCTTACACACTGAAAATAAATATAATTTTCGCTCTTAAAATATCTTTACTTATTGGATTTCCTTTAGTAATATTATTGTCTGGCTTGCTTTCTAAAGGAAAGACTGACTTTTGAGATCTGCTTCCTGTCAGCGTGTGTCTCTGTGTGTATCACAAACCTTTTGCAAGTTCTTTTGAAACCGTGCATTTGTTTAGTACATTTAGTATACTTAGTGTTATACAATTTTTATATTTTTAGACCGGGCTGTAAGCTTTATTTCTAAATGGCGGTCATTTAAAATTAGAATTATAAAGTTAATATTTATGTAATTTTATCGTTGTCATTATATTTAAGAAATTACGTCATCATTTTCAATAATACCACACTTAGGAAATGAATGCTTTTATGTTGTGTGTCAGAATTCTCAGCCAAATGATTCCAAAACTGTCATCGTAGACATATGGAAAACCACCTAAAATTAGACCACTTCAATAAATAAAAAGTTAATTACAAAAATAAATTTTAAACTAAAAGACTTAAATATATATATTTTTAAGATGATACCTTCACCGAAATTTGAGACATATTTCAAGCAATCCTGTTATGCTGATTTAATTACCGTGTGCATTAAATACTATATTTTGCAGCCCCCTTGCCGGCCATTTTGTAAGATAGTGCGACCTGGAATAATATAGCTTTAATAGCATACATTCGAAATATTCAGCCGATTGGCGCCAAACTTGGAACACACTCACCTACACCCACACACACACACACACACACACATGTAGTTGGCTACCTAAACTTACCTGAATTTACACAAGTACTTTTACACAGATTGTAATCAATTTAAGCTCTTTTAAGGTACCGAAAACAAAAAGTATTTAGTTTCCAGAAAACAGATAAAAGAGTAGAATTTTACTTAACATTTAGGTTTTTACAGAGTTAAAAATGTATAAAGTAACATTACGACGAATGGTTAACTAACCTGTTACCATGTATGTATCGAAATGCAATTTTTTTTTTCGAAGAGAACTAAAGTGTAGTCGGCGAAGCCATCCAGATTAATTGGAATTACTATGTTGGCTGGAATTACGTAGTGTAGTGTAGTGTAGTGTAGTGTTGAGTAATGTTGTGAATGTGGTTAGTGTAGTGTGGTGTAGCAAGTGTGCAGTAGTGCATTGTGTTGCAGGAGAGATGGAAGCTCGCACAGTCACGGGCACACTGTGTGTGCTAGTGACTCTTCTGGCCACAGCACAGCCGTCACATCGCCAGAAACGCATCCTTTGGATCACGGATGACGGTCGGCTGGCTCTACCGCCTGGCACTGCCCTTGTCATCACGCCCTCGCTTACTATGCCTTTCGTCCGCTATCCTCCAGACGGCTTCCTCTCCAACATGTCCATCAGTTTGCCCTTCACCAGTGAGTATGCTGCCTGCCAACTGATACTTACCACGCATATGCATGTAAGTGACACTAGTAGTAGCTGTAATATCGCCCTCGGGCCGCCATTACTCTATACCTGCAACGACAACACCATGCTGCTGATGTTGCAAGTTCACTTGACGGCTGTGCACTTGTGCAGACACCTCAGGCGCTGTCATGAGTTCATTGGCTGGCGCTATCTCACGTAGACTAGGCTACTTGAACCTGTGTATACTATACCGTCCGTTTGTGCTTTGTCCGGTCTCTTCTACGAGAAAGTTATTGCTCCGCAGCAGTGTAGGGCTTAGCAGGAGACTACTGGTCTGATCACAAGAGTAACAAGGCGGTACACGTGTTTACAGTCTATCCCATCACCAATTGAACTCGTGAAATTCCCTGTTCTCTAGTTGTGGCTGAAGCCACGTGTGCATCAATTTGCACAGAAAATTACATTCCTTGTGCGGTACAACCCGACTGCAATTATAAAAAATATATAATTGCTAAATGAGAAACCAAACAAAGAAATGGTATTTGGAAATACTAAATTTGTTTTTTTTTTTTCCTATCAAACTAGTTAACAATCAGAGAAATGGCTAAATGAAATACAATTTTATTACGTTAATTTGGTAAGCCTGTTCAAAGAATGACATTTTGTAAGGGGAAAATAATCGGTTTTTCAACGTCCATGCGGATGACAGTATATTGATACCATTGAAGGATAACATAATATGTTTTTAGAATAAACGCAGGCAGGATTTCTATAATGAATGAGACATTATTTCGGCCGAAATGAAATATTTTCTTGCAGAAGGCCGAGAGCGATGCGGATAAAGCGTCTACTTGTAAATACAACGACGCGCTACACACATACAGCAGTGAGATTCTTCGCAGTTGCAAATTCCCCAGCTTCTAATGCACATTTCAACATGAAGTCCCCTTTCTTTTCCATTATGTTCACCTACTGTAGTTATAGCAGTTACTCGCGTCCTAATGAGATATAAGTAATTATGTTCTCTGCATTCTAATGTAAGTTAGTGCACAAATCTGGCACCAAATAGTTACAATAACTATTTTTCTACCAAAGTATAAATAAATAAACCGCTAAGAGGAAACGCATGTCAGCGTTCTTGACAGCAGTGTTCGTCAGCAGCGACACATCTTAGCTGGTGATTCACAACATTGTCCTTGGAGATATGTGTCTACCGGAGGCGGAGAGTCACTCCTTGCATTCTGCGCTTCAACAAGCTGACATATAAACATTTTGGTCGTGCACGGTCCGGGATACGCATTCTTCAAAATAAATAAAATATATTTTTCGTATGATGGTTTATTGTTGTTTTGAACGCGTGGATTAGAGATTTCTATGACTCAATGCCGGGCCGTCTCGCTGCTTGTATGCATGTTAGCAGTAATACCAGAATGTACTAAATGTATTTTTAACTGAACAATTTTGCGCCTGTAAACGGTCCGTTTGTTTTGATGGGTTAATTTTAGATCGATGTTCTTATTGCATGTATGAGCTTGCATTGTATTCTAGTGTATTCTTCTGCATATGGCTATTTTTATGACAGTGAGTGTACACGCAAAATTTTGCAGTTACCGAGAGATAACAGTATGTGATCAGTGAGAATATGCAATTGCAGATGGACTATTTTTTTAAAATTAGTTTAGCATTCTTTATTTATAAGAGGGAAATTTAAGTACTTTTAAATGCTTGCTTTTCCTTTCTAAGTTGCGTTTAATTGGCGTTTTGACATGCGTGGTTTTATGCAAATACGCAAATATGTCATTTTACATTTCGACAGTATATGGATATATTATTTAATTCTTAATAGAAAACTGTTTGTCCTACTAGAATTTGCAAATAAAAGTACATGTCACACTATGTATGAAAAATTCTCTATTTCGTGATTAACAAAATTTTAAATGTACATCTGCACGTATACGTAAAATGTGAGACATGCTGTGTTAAAACACCTGCTGTAAGATAGGACAATGTTTCAAAAAATACTTTCGCACGAGAAAAGAAACATGTCACAGATAAATAAATCCAGAATTTATTTTGCTTAACGAACGAAAACTGCGAAATAACGAACCTATTGCGATATTATGATAACGCAAATGCAAGATTGAATGGATGAGATTATTCTCGTTTACTTTTAATGCCGAATATTTAATCTGTCAAGTAAGTATGTGCCTTTGGCCTCTGATATGGAAAGGTTTTTGAAGAAACTATTCTTGAGGATGGATCTCAAATGATTAGAACGACTTAAAAATAATACATTAATTTGCGGGTCTTCACGCAGACTTGCCCTTTATAATGTTCTGGCGAAGAAGGGCAGAAGAAAGTTGAAGAAATGTGTCGACCAAAGTAAATAATATCTTTTGAAGGTTCGATGGCTGTTCATTACTGACAAGAATACCTTAATATAAACTATTACTCATCTGGATGGACGATTAGTGTATAATATGCGAATACGTCTTGGACACATTGAGCATGCTGAGTTACAAACATCTACGTGCAGTCGCCAGACTCTAGAGGTCACATCTTATTACCTTCGACATCTATAACACTGGTGATGGCAGTAAGTCTTCGGGAGTTATGTCTCTCTTCAGAAGTCATGTGGATGACATTTTCTGCTGTTTATTTGTATTAATAGAGGTTTGCGTGGTATTAGTTTCGTATCTTCTTCTTGAAAGAAAAAAAAAAAAAAACGAGAACTAAATGAATACAGATGTCATTTGAAAATGAGAAATAATAACATTTCTTAAAGTAATATGTATTAAATATTCTTCTTAAGAGCTCGCGATTGTTACCTCCATACGGAGTAAGTCATTATGTTTTTTAGTCATATTCATTACTCCATGCTCTCAAGACCTTGCTGTCAAGAGCCACTCGAATTTCTTCTAGAAAGGGCAAGAGAGACACAAACATTGTTCATAAATGTCGTAATGGGATTGTAAAATATTGTGGAAAGAGAATTAGGAATGTGTATATTAATGAGGTAATGGCGTTATTGGAGAGTAAACTTCCGAGAGACGAGTACGCTGTTCCCGGCTAAGTGAGCTCTCCCGAAGGACCTGCGTTAACTCTGCTTTGCTTCTCATTTTGTGTCATTAGGACATATTTAGTCTACTGAAGATTAGCGTTACAGTAGACCGTCTTGCTTTGTTCGTGCGTTATTCAAGTACAGCCCGTGGAAAGTAAATGTGAAGCAATCTGAGGGAAGTAAACGTGTGAATAACATGCAACGTCGTGATATTATGTGCATGGAACAAGACACACCAACTTAAGTAGCTCTCAATTTACACTTACACTCACGGTGCAACGTCAGCTCTTAGAACTATGCCACCGCTAACTTATCTCGAAACCTGCACGCCTCTGTGAATTGAAACATACATGCAGTTATCAATGAGCAATTATTGTTTTCAAAGACTGATTTCAGTGTTTCTGAAACTGTGATCTGCTCAACACTGAGCACTTAAATCCCCATTCCTACGATTTGCTACTTGAATGCCAGAGGTACTGACGAAGTGGTGTGTGCTATGTTGCCTAGTAGAGAGAGAGAGAGAGAATGGCGAAGGAAAGTTTGATAAGCACGGCGGCAGTACAGCAGTGTGTGTGTGTGCGTGTGTGTGGTTGCAGTCAACTTCGACAAGCTGGGTCTGACGGACAACATGAACCCGTATGGTGTGCTACCTCCGTCACTAGCACGCAGTATGGGACGTATGTCGGGCATGCTGCTAGCAGATTACGTCGCCAAGATGCTGGACCGACGGCGACACACTAGAGAGGCGCCCCCTCCTCTCCCCCCGCCACACGACTCCTTCCACGGCGGCGAGAGGTAAGGCTAATGTCGCATCTGACGTCACACGTGTTATACTGTTACCCTTGCTAATATTCATTTACACACATGGTGCAACGTCATGTCTCACAAAATGGGACGAAAAACATAATACGACATACAGCCTAAATTTCTTATATTTGGGAGTGTTTTTATAAACATAAATAAGAAACTACGGGATCTTAAATAAAACATTTTGGCATAACAATTATGTGAACGAAGTTGTTAAATGTGTGCATTCTTGTTTGATAATAGCATCCATTGAAACGAAAATTTGTAACTATTGATATTAATCAATATTTTTCCACGATTTAATTACGGTTAATAACGTATGATCAGGTTTTAAAAAAAGGGTTACCTTGATGTAACGCTCTGAGGCCATCGGGTCTCTTTTAAATGCCCTTTTCTTTTCCTACAAATTTTGACCTAAAACATATTGCAGCTATGCCACCTGTGTAGTTTAAGATAAACGGGTTGTCTTTTGTGGCGGAATACAAGTCAA
Organism: Dryococelus australis; assembly: GCA_029891345.1. Classification (NCBI taxonomy): domain Eukaryota; kingdom Metazoa; phylum Arthropoda; class Insecta; order Phasmatodea; family Phasmatidae; genus Dryococelus; species Dryococelus australis. The sequence continues at coordinate 402,809,733 of CM056993.1, read as the reverse complement.
CTACTCTAGTGCTCTGTTGTTTAATCGGCATTTAGGCCCTATCTTACAACAGTTATCCTTACGATTATTGTGTTCACTTGACAGAATGAGTTTCAATAATTGTTCAAAATGAATACCTTGGACGTGAGTACCGCCGCAGAAAGGATTGCTGGGTTCTTCCCACATGCCTGGTTTGTTTCGGATTGAGTTACAGGTGTCAACGACCCGTGGCACAAGGTCCTCCACAGCCATTTCCTACACAATACTCTTTAAATGGCCCCATAAGAAAAACTAAAGAGGTTACGTAGGTCGGCAGAGCGCGCAGGCCATTCGACAGGGCTGCACTAGTCAATCCATTTGTTGTCAAATGTTGCCTACAAGAGTGCCCTCACAGAGACGCTGCTATGTGCGGGAGCATCATTGTGCTGAAACCACGTGTGACTTCCGGACAACAAGAGATACATCTTCCAATAACACAAGCTATATCTCGGACAAAAGTCACGGACAGAGCTAAGACCAACCAATTAGGAAGTACAGTTGGTCCTACGAGGTGTTCGTTATTGACGGCACGCCATAAGTTGACAGAGAATCTCACCCAATGTGCTCGTGCAGATCTAGCATGCGGATTTACCTCAACGTAGATGTGTGGTGAATGGCTGTTAAACATGCCGTCCTGTGTGAGAGTTGCATCGTCAGTGATCAAGGCTAGATTTTCAAAGCGAGGTATCATAACACACTGTTGCAAAAACCACACACAATATTGAAGTCGTCTTGGGTAATCAATAGAGAAGGAATAGTAATAGAGGAGCACCAACTGCTCATGGAGAATGTGCCACAATGTCGAATGACACGCCGTAACAATATTTGCAATTGCACGTGTACTAGTCGACACACAGCCTCGAGAAAATCGTCTTAAAGTGCAGGTGTCCTCGCGGTCCACACACGAGTTTCTATCTTCTTTGAATCGAAGCCTCTGGTGGAGTCGTAGGAACATCTGGTGTCCGGTATGACGATGTTGCATACAGGATCTATCGTTGCAGTTAGCAGCAGTATACACTAGATGCATATCGGCGAGCTGTAGCAGCTACCAGAACACATTGCCACGTGGACACTACTAGCCAAGTACAACACAAAGTTATATTGGACGCACTGTCAATACACTGCACTGAATTGGTTAGCACCCGCGTAGCAGATAAACCGCTTAGCTTAAGAGTCTGGCTGGTCGCATAGCTGCAAGGCGTTATAACTCAATATTTGACAAAATTGGGAATTTCAAAGAGAATAATGTTTCGGGATCGTTACACCAAGTCAGTCCTGTTTGTCAATCCGAACATGACAGTTATTAATCTATCGAACATTACACTGATACCACTCCCAAATTTACTAATGTTAGAGGAATGACATTAACCAATAGTTAAATGCACACATTCAACAGCTTATTTCATATTAATGATTATCAAATTTTGTTATTTATTATGTCGTAGTTTCTTATTTGTGTCCTTAAAAGCATTCCGAAACATTTTTCATTGAGGGTGTGTACCTCCTTCAATAGTTCCTTTAGATTGTGAATAGCGCTTATATGTTGATGCTTTTATATGGTGCGCCGTTTTAAAGTACGTCACGACTATTTCACTGTTGAATCACTGATCGTGTACTATTTTTAAACCTCATTTTCAGTTCTTAATTCAGTAAAAACGATTGCGAGTAATAATTAATGGTTTTATTACCATTGGTATTTAATTTGTGTGATAATTGATGCTTTCATTATCGATTTGAGTATCTGCGATTTATTTATTTAATAATGTCTACTTGTTCTTTGTTATGATATAGGTTCACGATAAATATTTTATTTATCGAAACGTATGTAATGTGTTATTTATATATTTAAGTTTATTTAATAGTTGTTTATCAATATTTTATTATTTACGTATCTTTCTCATAGCTTTGGTTTCGATTCATTTCTGATCTGAACTATGAAAGCTGCGTCTCGCCTGCAAACCCGTTTTTCATGAGAGATCGTTTCTCCACCACAGCGTCGTCCTGCCACAATGTTGTGCGTGGTGTGTGGCATTTTGTCGCACCTAGTACTTACTATGATGTAGTAGTATTTCAATTTGTGGCCGTCATGTAGTCGGTCCTACAGCTAGTTAATTTATTTGTGAGTTGTGTGTTACTTTTTTTTTTATCCATTTGGTTCGGTGTTTCAAGATGTAGTGCACTGCCTGGATATTTTATGTCTTCCCTCTTTGGCGAGTAACACTTTAGTTTTATAGATGATCTTCTCGTGCACCAGTTATATTCGCTCACTAAAATTTTGGTTATATTTTGTTTTAGTGAGGGTTCGTTTTACTGTACGCTTTGGGCCAAACATTTCTGCACGTGCTGGCTAAATTCCTTTACTCATCTTGCAATAACCCTTCTGCACATCGCCTCATCTTTCTTTGTCGGTGGCGACGTAGTGAAGTCAGTTTCCTCCATCCCTGTGCTCGACAGCGAACTATGTCATCTTCTTGGCCTGGATCAGTCTTAATAGTTCACGTGGACTCGACGGTCATCACACAGCCAAGTCTCTACGGAACGTTTATATGAAATATGTTTGTTTTTTTAAGTTGTATCATTCACATATTTTCCTTTTCTTGGTCCTGTGTTTACTTACGAACTTTTGATATAACGACCTCTCGAGGTATTTTTTTAACTAATTTATTAATACGCTTTGTGCTGGGTATCTCTTTTGAGTAATTAATCCCCCTTCAAGTAGTTAATTTCGTTTCAATACATTTAAGTAACGTCTCAATTAATCTCTTTTACTGTGACAGCTTGTCAGTTTGTATGCCATGAAAGATAATTTTAATTCTTACACATTTAAAATGGTGATAAATTATTGTACTTTATGTTTTAATCATATTGATGCCATTTTCTTTATTATGATTACTATGTCATATAAACAATTTTTCTGTCAAGTTTCATAAACTGACATTAATTTATATCAAATGACGATAAACATAAGTATTGTTTTTCTTCAAGACGGTTATTTCTTTGTGTTTTATGAAAGGAAAGAAAATAATTTAAAGAAAACATTTAGTGGCGCACAACCACAAGTCACGTTTTTCATTTATAGACAATTAAGTCTTCCTCCGGGCACACACACACACATACATATATATATATATAATTATTCATATGTATACATATATAACTATATATATTTATATTTGTACTATACAAGTTTACCTTTTATGTTTATAATTTTTTTATACTCTCTCTTTTGGGCCACGTACGGTCACCCAGAATGATTTATTATTAGCGCCTCCTATTTGGTTTATATGAGCATGTTTGTTTGTGTATATCGCTTCCTTTTTAATGTATTTTCGTGTACCGAGTCCATTCGTAACAAGCCATATAGTGACACTAGCTTGTTGGTATAGCCGGGTTCATAGGCCGCCTGATTCTGCTTCACTACAGCGCAACACACTACTGCACTCAGATCACGTGAAAATACAACTACTGGTACGGCCAAGTTACGCGTTTCGAGGCTTCCTGAGCGAGGAGAAAAGCGAAGAGAAAGAGCCATTGTTGGAGACAGTGCAGTTTTCTCGTAGGATTTGTGGCATTATCAGCGCTCTAGTAGATGCAGAACATGAGGTAGGGACAGGCATGGACCGTTGGCCATGTGACTTACTTGGGCTTGGGTGTATCAAGCATTCACTGGCTGCAGTTGGAGTTGAGGACACTGCTTAGTCCACTATCAACCAAGGTTGCTGGCTCCCTTTAAGTGCCAGTAAAAGTACAGTGAGGTTGTTACAGACCATCTTAAATGCTCGAAAACGCGGTACATCACCGTAAACGACATAAAATTTGCTCACTTATTAATGGCAGGACACACTGTGTGACTGGCGACCCGTCACCGCACGTCTATGAATAATTTTCAACTTGCCAAACAATTTAAAAACACTCTTAAAATTTGGGGGTTGTGACCGTGTAGCACAAAAAATTAGCTTACTGTGTCTACCTGGTAACCTACTGAATTGTGCAGCGTACGAACCGTTACTCACGAACATTCACACGCGTTGTTTCAAGGTTTAGAACTTTCAGACGTGGTTTAACCCCTTATAAAATAGAACTGTGATGTTCTTATCAGTTTTAAATTATCTGAGGTACCCTGAATAATAACTGTAAATGTCCGTGCCTAATATTCACGTGCAGCAACACCAAGGCCTGGCAAAGAAGTGTGCAGCGGACTGATGTTTCTGTGATTCGTCGTGGGAGCGCAGCACAGTCGACGACCAGCTAGGTAACTAGCAGCTTGGTCAAGAGGATGGAAGTTGAAGGTGTAATTGTAATCTGATTGGTTGTTTTGAATTTCATTGTGTTATACTCCCCAAGGGAAACTGGTGTCCGCTGCTTCGGTCACCATAAATTGTAACGTTTTCAACCATTGGCAGTGAATAGCTTGAACCCTCCCAGGAGCAATTGAAAACACCACCATTTCTTAGAAAAACGGCTTTTTGAGGGGAAAATTAAATTGCTTGGTAGCGCAAGTAGGCGGGGCGGTGTATTTAATGCTGGCACGTGCTGCTCTCAAGGTCAGTTCAGCGACCTCGAGGGGGCAAGCTTTTACTTTGGGATAAGTAGAACTCTTATTGAACCATCAATGTAGGCTCCTAAAGCGAACAGGTCACTTACGTCACTTTGACGTTAGGCAGGGGCCATGATGGCCAGAAAATAATTCAAAGTTTTTAAATTTTGCGAAATGTTGGCCTTTTAGCGAAAAACCCAATAATGTTACTTTTGGTTACCACGTTTTAGTGGCTTTGTCGTCACCAAGATGTAAAGTGTTGGTAACCAATAGAAACCATGGGTAAACTCTTGCGACCACTTGTAAACATTTTTCAAACATTTGTAAACTATGGCAAACCTTGGTAAACATTTTGTAACTTTTTGAGAACACTTGCCAGTAATTATTAATTATGGTCAGCTTCTGGAATTAAGTAGGAGTTATACGAAACTCCTTGTTTTGAGGACTTTTTAAAGACAAACATTACGAAGTTTAGGGCTTCTTAAAAAATCCAATTTACTCGCTGGAGTTAACGCTGGCATTACTTGGCAGTTGCTCCCATCCCCTGGGATTGCGAGTAAATTAAAACATAATTATTGTTTGATGACCAGTAATGTGTTACCAAAATGGGGTCTTTCCAAGTGTAGGAATTAAACATGATGTAATAATGACAGTGGTAAATGTATTTGCGACAGAAATATAGTAGCCATTTGTAACTAGGGTAAATTGGGGTTACCTGCTCAATATATTTTGTGATGGCCTTTTGCAGTTTGTATTTACTTATTATTATGGCCAGTAAGGAGCATAAATATAACCTATATAAGTATTAGCTGAATATCAGCGAAAGTATTGGTACCTGAATTGAGTTGCATTTTATTCTATATTTTTTGCAACCTGGGTTTTATGTAAATGTTTTTAAGTATAAAATTGTCATACATGGGAAAGGCAATAATAATGTTATCCTTTTAGATAAACTGCTAGAAAGCTAACCAAAGATGTTTTCCATATGCAATATTTGTGAAAGAAATTTGAATGATAAGAAAATTTAAAACAAAGTACTTAAAATAAAAAAAACATCACCACACTTCTTTGTTTCTATTACAAATCGTTTAAAACATTTAATTACCCTTACATTGTGCAGAAAAAATGGGTTTTGTATGGATTTTGCCATTATTAGTGTTCTGATTGGTTTTGCTAAGTTGTTATACAAATCCTGCCTTGCCACGTCTTTGGTTTAAAACGCAGCAAGGTCAGAACTGAACACTTGAAAAATATCTCACTAACATTACCTTACACATGTTTAATAACTTTCGCAGGAGACCGTCCTCAGAGGCCCTTACATCAGTCCTGTATATGCATATGCGGTGGTCTGGCAACTGACACGACAAAGGAAGAGCCTGGGGCTCGTTACACAGTATGTGATACGCCCCTGTGGCGTGAGTGCCTTCGGGGTGAGGGGGCACTGCTCTCCGGGCAATGAGGCAAGAAAGTTGTTAAGGTTCCATATTAAGTAACTGGCTATTGAAAAGTAAGAGGTTGATGAACTTGAGACACGTCCACCCTCATGCACGTTCGATTCAGACTGCACAACATGGCAGCGGCCCGGGCCAAGGAAACTTGGGTTGGTCCCGAAACACCGTAAAACAACCAACACAGTAAAATATTTAAATTAACTATCCAACAGTAAAATACGTAAGTTGGCAGTGAACAATTATAAATATGTAATATCGATTGTGTGAAAGCCTGCCTCTCCCAGTCTCTAACAACATTACCATTAAAACACGATTTTACCTTGTTAATGTTATTCAGCAGAAATTATAACATTGATTTATTTCAATGACGGCATATTTGTGCCTTCATCGCAGGACGAGTCTATTTCACAAACAGGAGGCCTCGGTATACATGCCCGAACGGCCCGAAACAAGAACTTCAAGTGTCTTACTGTTATATGACAGCGTGGTTAATTTATCAGGACATGGGACAAAACCCCACGAACACACTACACACTAACTTCACAATTCGGCGCTCATGCGGGCTACACTCGGGGGATAAGAGGTGCACACAGGAGGGCATGGAGTTCAGGGACACTCTTGAAACCCCGATGTGGCCTTCATTTGCCCAGTGGTTTCTTGGCTGGGGAAGATGTCTGGTGATGTAGGCCAGCTTGAACTACCACGCCACCAGAAGTTACCTTGGGCATGTGAAGGCGGGACAGCTGGTGGTGGAGAGGCACTCAGGCCATAGGGGTGTTCTCCAATGCTCTGCACCAGGTGCGCAGTCGGCGAGTGATTGTTCACCATTCTGGGCAGTGCCGCGCAACCCAGTAGATAGCGCGCGATGCTGCGCCAGTGCCATGCAGTCCAGTAGAGAGTGCGCGGCACTGCACCAGTGCTATGTAGCCGAGTAGAGAGCACGCGTAAATGTACCAATGGTGGCGCACGAGCATAGGGTAGACTGCGATCAAAATGTTTGATTTTCACCATACAGCATTTTATATGACATGACTTATACCGCCCACCTTGCAGGTAGGCAAGCTGGAAATGCCTTTTACAGTAGTCGAGGACAATCCTGCCATGAATCTTCTCTCTGGAAAAAATCCCCTTCCTCCGACGGTCGCCATAAACATTTCTAACACCACCACAATCCTCCCAAGGGCACTGAACTTACACACAAATGGTTTCTAGTGCATACAACATCTTCCAAACAGCTTCCATACTCTACCACGTCCTTATTTTCACAATTCGCACTAATTTATTCGACAGACGTACAGCCGTACTGGTTCAAGCTCAATCCGGAAGGGCAATACCCCAATTTGGAAAGGATGATACCAATGGTTTTGGCACCATTATGGAGTATTTGTTTTGATTGATTATTATCTGATGCTAAACTAGAAGTCGGGGAGTTTGTTTGGACCCTGAGATAATATAATCGATGCATAAAGGGTCCCATCTGTAACTACGACACCTCATTTTATGTTATAGTAAGACTATAAATAGCCCCGACATGTCAATGTTCAATGCTTCTCAAAAGTACAAAATTAATTATGTGCCCTGGCCAATCCACAGCAGATCTGGGGAGGAATCTCTTTTGTTGTTGTCAGTAAACAAATATTCCAATCTGGCCTTTATTACGCGAGAGACACGTGTATTACACATAATGCAGGTCCGTTGCTCATAACTTTTGTGATCCCAATGCCTCGCGCTATTCACAGTCGTTATCATAGTGACCGGTTCAAAAGCAGATTAATGACGTAGATATTTATGAATTCTGGTGTAGACGATAACCGCGAACCATAGAGGCATTAGGATGAGATCCACGAAACTCTGCTTTCCGTAAGTCATTATTATAAGGGAACGCAGTGGTATAGTTCCATGATCGGCGATGCTCTAGTGGAATTTTTACAATGCATTTAAAAACATTGCATGACTTCACAGTTGGCAGGAATATTTTAATTACTATGAGAGAGAGAGAGAGAGAGAGAGAGAGAGAGAGAGAGTGTGTGTGTGTGTGTAGGAGATGCTGCGTATGTAGTTTTCGAGGAAGAAGTTGTTAAAATTTTTCAAGAAAATTCTATGGATGAAAAATATGCTTATTGCTGAATTTTCTCGTTCACCTGCCCTATGTTTGCAGCAGTGTGGACAACATAAAACATCCAAAACGTATTGCATCGTACACTAACGCCTACAGAGTTTATTGATAGGAACCTGTTGGTTGGTGACGTTTGATGGGCGAAACATCGTGGCAAGTTTCTGTGCATGTAAATAACCTTCGCACACATTCACAAGTCACCTGCATTGGCCTTATTTCACTCGGCATGATGTTGTGCAGGGCCCTGTTGTACGTGATAGTGGAGGACTTCCTGTCTAACTTCGGCATGGACGGCAAGGCGTGCCTGCTGCGGGCTATCTGCGAGGTGCACAGCCTGTCGCTGAGCAAGTACGGGCTACTGGGAGAGATACTGAAACTCTTCTTCACGTAAGTACACATATACCCTCTTAACCTAACACGCAGGTTCTTCTGTACCAAGGTCAACACATAACTGCATGCCAGTTGTCATGAAATAAGCTACACCAGCGTTTGATTCAGTGCATGTTTGTGTAGTATATTTCATATTAAATGCCTATTTTTGATCACAAGTATTTTGAATTTAAGGTTATTGTTTATAGTAATATTCTAGTGTCATTAAAACATTTTAACCGCAATTAGAAATACAAACCCCCTTAAGTGAAGAAGAAACGTGTAAATTTACTCACAAAGATAACTATACAGGATGTTTCATTACATGTGGGATCCATTTCACTGAGGACAGGGGACAAGAAAACAAGGAGAAAAGTTCATATAAACGTGTAACCTATTTGACCTTGTATTTGAGTTATGGTTCACTCTGAAGGTAAGTTTTCTACGCCGTCGACAGTTGGCAGACCATGCATTGCGAAAGGTGTGTTCGCAAACCTGAGAGAGTGAGAACGTGGCGATCTTGTGGGACAGTTGGCACTATTTGATATGTCGCAGGATCGCCGTAGCAGAGGCTGAAAATGTAGGCTCTCATTTCGTCTCCCTCCAACTGCTAGGTTAGGTCTGCCGAACATTGTTGCACAAAATTGTCACATGGCACTTGTTCTCCCGGAAGTTGTGGGTACTGAAGAACTTGACGCCCGAGCACAAAACCAAACACACGGGATCACCATTGACATTTCTGTAGTGGTACGACGGCGTTGGCGACGAGTCCTTCGATATGATCATCACAGGCGATGAAAGTGGGTTACTCACTTTATCTCGGAAATGTAGCAGACGTGGATGCATTAATGTCTCAGTGGATCTGCGTGCAGGACAAACTTCAAGCAGATTGTTCCGGAGTGGAAAGTGATGTGCACAGTGTCCTGCTCATGACTTCGTGGCCAGAGGTGATACGGCGAAAACAGATCGTTGTGTTGATCTACGATAATGGTCGCCCTCATACGGCCCATCGCACAAGTATATATTCTGTACGAGCTTCACTGGGAGTTTTCAGAACACCCACCGTTCCTGTTCTCGCTCTCAGCAACTACCATCTTTTCTTGCACCTCCAGGAATTCCTGTCGAGTCAGAATTTTCAAAGTGACGAAGTGGCGCAGATGGCTGTCACACACCGGTTCCTGTCCCAGGTGGCGGTCTTTTCTGATACGCGAATACAAATGTTATTCCCGCGGTATGAACAGTGTCACAGCTCTGTTGAGAAGTAGCTCAACGAATGCTCTACGTGATGCAATAAATATTTCCAGGTAACTATGTTGTCTTTCTGTTCTACGGTCCTCGGGAATCTTGTTTTCTGTTTGTACTTCAACAATATGGTGTTGCTTATCGTTATAGGAAATTCTCAAAGTGAATACCTCAGCACGCCGTCATTCGTCATATCGCACACTGTCGCATTCTTTCAAAAATACCAGGCGTTTGTCAAATTAGTTGGCAGTCTTCTTGGATACGCTGACGAAGTGTTTCCATGTTAATAATATTGTCCTTTGCATACACAATTTTTCCTTCAAGTGACTCCACAAATAAAATTACAGTTGATTTAAGTATGGGGACCATGTAAGCTAGATAATCCAAGATGTTTCGTGAGTCAACCAACGTATTTCGGCAGCATTTTATACAGAGCATTGGCAACAAAAAAAAAAATTGTATACACAAGTAAGCTATGCAGCTCAATTTCATAGTTAGATGGACATAAATGCAATAAAAACACAAATTGAAATCACTGAATATCGCTAATGCAATCGACTACATTCACTTTGCAAGTCCCACACAAGCTGTCCAAAATGTGTGCAATTCGACCTCAAGCAGACACTATTACTGTGGCTGGCGTGGCCAGTCTTTGTTAGTGTGTCGAGGCGAGTGGTTGTGCAACAATGCCAGGAATGTTTACACGTGCTGAGTACGCAGACATGGTGTTTGTTTACGGATACTGTAGTGGAAATGGGCGTGGTGTAGCAGTTGAGTATCCGCGCAGCTGGATTGGAAGAGGTGGGCCAGTCCTATGGCCGGCGCGCTCTCCAGACCTCTCCCCATTCTGGGGCTTCCTGAAGAGTAGGGTTTACAGCGGACGGCGATCAGGCACACGAGACCAGTTGCTACAGGCGATAACAGATGCCACCAATAATCCCAGAAATGAACTTGCAGGTGTGCAGTGGCAACACGCCATGGTAGACTACAACGTATCGCAGCCTGCTGACGACCAGATGGTGCACATTTTTAACAGCTCATGTGAGACATTTAGCATGATTGTAGCCAGTTACATGAAAGATATTCAGTAATTCCAGTTTGTGTTTTTATTGTATTTACTTTCCTATAACTCTGAAATGGGCTGTGTAACCTAATCGTGTATGTAACATTTTTTGTTGCCAGTGATCTGTATAACACGCTGCCGAAGTATGCCGGTTGAGTCGCGGAACCTCCTGTTTGTCCCGCACGACCTATCAATTTCTTCATAAATCTTTCGTCGAATATATTTCTTGCAATTCGGCTAAAATGTGGCGGTGCTCCATCATGCATTAACTGCATACGACTTACATAAAGGGGAATGTCTTCCAAAATTCCGTACTACTGGTGTGTGAGGAAATCTATGCAAGATTGACCTGTTAATCTTTCAACAAAAGAAACAGGTCGAAATGGATTGATGGCAACTATTCCTGTCCACACACTAACGCTGAATTGTTGTTCGTGTCGTGATTGACGATGGGTGTTATGAAAATAGACGACTCTATCACTGCTGAATCCAGCTTCGTCAGTAAATAATACGGTGGACAGAAAAGTCGGATCACCGATAGACATATGCTGAAACCAAGTAAAAAATTCACTCTTGGAAGAAAATCATCGTGATTAAGTGCCTGTACTCGGCGAAATTCGGGCAGGTATCCGTTCCGAGCAAGATGAGATACTGGAAGCCGCCTTCTGTGTTCTTGATCTCAGCACAGGGATTGACATTTCAAGTCCATTAGAATTGCTTGTTTTACTGATAATTTTACGCTTAGGCTGGCAAATTTATGTTACAAATAATTAATTTGAAACAGGAAACGTATAGTTATAGCCACATTTTTAAATTATAAATAATATCTTGAGATATTAGTATTAAATTTGGATTTAACTTAATAATATCGTAGTTTTGTTTCGAAATATTTAGTGCAGTTTACTCAGTATGTACTGTTTGAAAATTATTTGACGCTAGACAATAGTTTGAGCTTTTCATTGAAACCGAAGTACGAAGTGTATCAATTTTTGGGATTGAAAATAAACAGAAAAGAATATTAGATGAATGAAATATATCCACAAAATTATACATCACATTATTAATACTGAAAGCTCTTTCTGAATTGAAAATAATAGCTCTCTGATCACGACATAGACCCATCACTGAATCATGTAAACCACTTTACTTTTCCCCTATTGAAAAATCTCAAAGTTGTGCAGAGGAAGAAAGTAAGAATATTGTTGAGTATGGAATGTTGCATGTGTGGAAGCAGAGTGTGGCTGCAACGAGGACTGGGCCATGTTTCAGGGCCAGCAAGTCTCCATTCGCCGAGCTGCTGGGCGACTATGTGGAGGCGGAGCAGGCTGGACAAGTACAGGGAGACTGCTGGCGATACTACAGGGACTGCCCTAGGTCGCTGTTTGCAGTCAGACATGAGAATAAGTACAGGTGCGTATCCTGGCCGGCTCCTTCTCCCAACTACACCCTGCATTACTCCCTGCCTGCTGACACGCACGCACTTCCTATAGTATACTCAAGCGATACATCTAACAACATGTTTAAAATAGCGATAGATCAGTTTATGCAATTAGAGAGAGGGTTCCTTTTGGTGTATTTATACACAGGACATCATATGTCGACATGCCAACTGGAAACATGTATGTACATATACTGGAAACATTTAGAACAAACTACCATATTTCCTGATTTATCTTATATTAGTAAAATACTGAAACGTGTAAAATCTACACTAAAATGTTATGAGAAACGTTTAGTGTTATCAAACTGCGAATCTCATATTGAATGCACTCAATGTGGTTTATTTATTAACAAAATAATTGGGGAAATAGTTTAACTAGATATAACGCCACACCATTGAGTAAAAGTAGACAAATCAGTATGAATAAGAACAAGAAATGTGCATCAGTAGCTAAGACTCAAGATCCCTCTCCGGAGTCGCAGGCAGGCAGGCAGCGTCGGTGGCAGAGCTGGTAGCGCACTCACTACCTTGTATCTCCTGAGTACTTGTGAGAACTGGGTAAGTGACTTCACAGCACGATGTTTCAGTTAGACATCTCGTACAATCAGGGTAAGCAACATACGGTAGAACAAATAAGAACATTGAGCTGTTGAAAATTATAAGGCTTACTTTACAGTTGAGTTTAAAAATCAATACCAAGTTTAACAATGCAATAGAGGAATCTTTTCACCAAGGTATTTAAAGTTACAAGCGCCATACTAAATGTGAAGAAACTCCCACTTTATCGGCAATTTCATGCGGATTATGCCCTACACACTGAGATTTTGAGCCTTGTATTTTCTTTTGTAATACTACACGCAGTTGCAATATTCCATTGTTTTCAGTTAATACTGCACACATTTAATAAATATATATTATTAATTTCCCCAATACTTTAATATTATCTGGGAAATAATTCACCGCTTTTTGAACTCTGTATTTTATCGCGCGAAAACCACCAAAAAAGAGCTTAACTGATGAATTCTGCAGCGAGAAAGCTTTCCGAATCTAGCTTGCAGATAAATTGTTCCTTTACTGGAAAACTTCTGTACGTCTGCAATACCTTAGCGCATTTTTTTAGGTGCATGAATAGTTTAGTGATTTGATGGTTCTAAAAATTGTGTCTGCACAACAATATTTGAGCATATTCGGGGAACAGATTTCTTAAGTCATATCGGGACACGAAACACAGATGGAAAAGTGCACACCAGTTCGAGGCAATGGTTGTACAGGTGACTGTCAAGCTGTCAAGCGCCGCCTTGCTACGTCGTCACTAGTAGCCAGATATCTCCTTGGAAGGTTCTAAACTTTGATAAACCCACGCAATTCCCATCATCAAAAAGTTTTTGAAAATATTAATTTTTACAAACACTTTCTTAAGCGAATTGGTCACTTGGGTCTATATACCTTGGACGTAATAGGCTTATGGCAGTTATTGTACTGGCCTAGTGAATGGCTGAGTGTTTGTTGCATCGTTAGTGTAAAGAGAAATATTTATTCAACAGTTCTACAACCTGTTTTCAAGGCAACGCTAACAACACTTAGATTCCAACAGCAGAATATTTTTTCTGTATTGCAGGAAAAATATAGATATCTGATGTCAAGTCACTTAGTTACTGTGTACTGGAATCACTGTAATTTTTTTTCTTAGAATCGCATTAATAGTTGAAAATAAAATGGCATATAAATGTAACAACAACAGATTATTTACATTATTTAAAAATAGCTTTGTTGTGGAAACAGTCTAATTATATTTAAAGTTGGTCAACTATATCTTTGTATGTATAAAAGTACGTAGTCAGATGGTGCCAGTAAACAATGTGACTACCTGTATACAGGATATCTTGTAGTAATGTTGGTGCAATGTATTAGTGCTTCATTCAGCCACTCACACTATGCCTACTCCAGTCCAACCAGGGCTTGCACAACGCCTCACTACCTGTCCCCCTCCCCCCCTCCACTTTCAACAGGACCGCCTGGGCGTGGCTATCAGCAGCTGCTCTCCAGCAAATTCATTGATTATCTTATATTTGCAAGAAATACGGCGGGCGGTCCAACGTGCATACGTTACGCCTAAGTGCGCTTTTCTCGCATAGAACATACACAGAGCATAGTTTTTATATTACGGCCTGTCAAAATCACATTTGCCGTGTTTTTGGGCCATACAAATATAACAAACGCAAACATTTACAGAAAATTTCAGACGAATGACTGAAGGATCGTGTATTAATCGGTATAAAAGTATACTTTACAATTTAAAGCAATTTTAAAAAATTGCAAAATCATTTTATAACGTGGTATGAACTAGCTCATAATTAATTTTATTGAGCCTTATCTTATTTAGGCAATTGAGCAATTTTTTATTTTCTGTATGTCCTAAAAACACTAAAATTGTGATTCTTACAGGACATTATGCAAAATATACGCGGTGTAAAAAAATGTTTAAAATGAGAAAAATTACCATATATACCAATGTCAATAATGTGAGCTGCAGTTTGAGAATTGGAAAATAATTACTTGTTTTGGTGACCAACATATTTCATCCTCCCTTCACTCACACACATATATACGAACGTGTATATATGTTTTTTTTTTGTTCTAGTGCGCCTGTAAGATCTGTTTTCAATACATAGCTGTACAAAGATATCGGACAATTCATATTACAGTATACAAAATGTATACATTGGACATAGTAAACACACACACACACACATATATTATAGGTCGGATTGCACGTACACCCATCATATATTTTTTTCATTATTTGACTAATCTTGTTCCATCATTCTGTGGGGCGTCGTCGTTTTACTGAAACAGAAAAAAAAGGGAACGAGAAAAACTGGAACAAGAAATGCGTAAAATGACATGTTATACAGTAATTTCTTAATTTTTCTAGTTTAGATATTCATCTACACTATAAAATGTACATTCAATAAAAAAGAACTATTTCAGCTGTTTCTTAAAGAGTTTTTGGTTAGAGAAGCAAATTTCTTGAAGGAGTTGTGGTCATTTATTGAAAAGTTGGCTACCAAGGTAGGATGGCCCTTTCTCGACAAGTTTTAAGTCATCTGAAGCCATCTGTAAGTGTTTATTAATTCTAGTATCATGCTTATGAAAGGACTCATTTTTCTGTAATAAATGACTCTTATGGCCATGAGTATAAGTACTGAAAAGATGTATTCACATGCAATTGTTAAAATATCTGAGTTCATGAAAAGAGGTCTACATGTCTGTGACTTTCTTTTGTCATTGATTATTCTTACAGCTTCTCTCTTGTATGTGCAACACTTTTTTGCTGTCAGTGAAATTACCCCCAAAAATTATACCATAACATATGACGGAGTGAAAATATGAAAAACATGCCATTTTTATTGTATTTTTGTTCAAGACCTCTGCAACACTCCGCATGGCGAAACATGCTGAACTTAATTTAGGTAAAATATGCACAATGTGAGATTTCCAGTTAAGAAAATTATCTACTTTTAAGCCAAGAAACTTAATCATTGTCTCTGTTACTGCTAACATATGAATTAGTGTTTTATCTGTTCTTTGTAAGGAAATTCATAAGATATGTTTTATCTAGGTTGAGATTTAATTTGTTTGACGTAAACCATGCATTTAGCTCTGCAAATTTTGTGTCTGTTTTTTTGCGTAAGATCATTTACTGAGTCTCCAGAGACTATGATCATCTGCAAATAAAATTGGAGTCGTTTTTGAGATTAAGCATATGGGAGGTAATTTATATAAACTAGGAAGAGTATGGGGCCTTATATTGATCCTTGTGGGACCCTATGCTTGATTTTTCCTGGTTAAGAGTAGAATGAAGTAGTTTTATCCTTGATCCGCACTTGTTGTCTGTTTGAAAGGCATGAGATTATTAGTTTATTGAGTGTACCCGAGACTACATAAAACTTTAATTTTTCTATAAGTATGTTGAAATTTACACAGTCAAATGCTTAAGTGAGTTAAATTAAACGCCCAAACTGCGGGAGTAGATTTCTTATGAAAAATAAATTCTAAAATATACATGGCACCATATAGGCCCTACATAAAGAGAATATTAAAGGAAATATGAGCCTGTGAATATTGGGTTGTGAAAACGTATTTTCGCTGAATGCCATGTACTTTCTGCCAGTGGGAGGGGTGGTGGCGATGTACCCATAGTACGTCCCACACAGTTGAATGGGACACATCCATTAGGCACGCTATGGGCATTTACTAGTGGAGGGCATGTCACTGATGTGCTACCTATCATTTCCTGAAGCCGAACACTGCGTACAGACCGAGGACGGCCAGCATTACGCATGTGGGAGCGTAAATCACCCTTTTGCTACTGACTTTGTAGGCGTTGTGCAAGGTATTCGGCAAAAATACAATTTCAAAACTCAGTATTCATAGGCTTGTATCTCCTTTGATATTCCGTTTAGGTATATGGTTTCCTGGATATTGTCAACTTTATTTTTCATAAGGAATCGCCTCCAGCAGTTTGGGTGTTTTATGTCCGAACATATTGTATATCGTTTTCAGTGTTTCAGCAAACAAATTTCTTTTTCGGCACTGTACCTATCGTATACCACGTCAATAAAAATCTGTTTCTGGTTCATGTATATTGGCAGCAGCTGTTTATAGGATTACAGAATATTCCCATTAGATTCATGTCTATTTGTAGCAGATAAGAAAATATTATATAATTATATAATGTAACGATAACAGAATATTACATCGTGGTTCATGTCTATTGGCAGCAGAGGTTAATAGGATTGCAGAATGTAATCTTGCGATACATGTGTATTGGCAGCAGATGTTTGTATAGGATTATAGATTATTGTCTTGCTATGCATGTCTATTGAGAACAGCTGTTAATAAAAATATTGTTTTAGCAACGAATGATAGCTGACACAAGAGAACTTTCTCATTGTACGCTGTGTTCGTCTACGTGCAGTCTAGAACACTGAAACCGCTTCGTGTACAACGCACTAGATATCCTGCAGATTCGCTGTGACAGGGAGGGTTGGCGGCACTTCCGAGTGTGGCGCAGTTGGTATGGCCTGTACCTCGCTCTCGTGTGTTGCAGGGAAGACGCGGCGGTGCACGAAGATAAGGGAGCAGCTGGAGTTGACGTGCAGACGAACGAAATCTTCGCAGAACCAGACTCGAGGACTTCTCAAGTGACGATAGGCTCGACGGAGCACCAGGCCAGGTTCATGTAGCCGCAGTGCGAGTTTTCCACGGACACACAGCGTCGAGTTGAACTGTGTTTCGCCGAGTCGTTGTTGCACCAGTAGCAAGCAGTCTGCTTGGTGCTCTTCCTTCCGAGTTAGCTAGCTGTTCGAGACGCTAGAGTAGAGAGTATCATGGTGTTATTTCTAAACCACCACACACATTGACACTTCACTTGTTGCTTGTACACATATACACAAGTGTGATTGTGATGACAAGTATCCAAAGTACTTCGTAAATATAGTACGTTCTCTTTATTGCTTAGTGTTGTGTTAGTCATTACTCTCACGGCCGACGATTTATGCCCAGTTATTGCATAAAAAAGCGTCGATACCGCGTACATTTTTGTATTCAAAGAATACCCTTGTCATAATATAGCCAATTAAGTAGGATTATTTTTGTTTAAATACGGACCTTAAAAACTTTTCGGTGGTGAAAAATTTGAATGGCAGAATTGTTATGTGACGTGATGGAAAAGCAGTCGGCGATGTGGTTGCAGATCAGTGCCAAACTTTCAGCGTGTCCACTACGTGCAGAAATGTTCCCCCGTGATGTTGGCGGTGAAATATAAACATTGTTGACAACAATCGCCGAGCGATACGAAACAGTGCCATGGTCGTACACGTTTTTGTTTTTCAATTGCCAGCTTCTGTCTTAAAGTAGTTGTTTAACTTCTGTTGGAAGACTGTATTTTTTTCCAACTGGTGCAAAATAACTGCGAATGTTGATTTCATTTCATGTAGTAATTTAGTAGAGAATAATGAAAGTATTGTATCCCATAAATTATTAATGTGTAATATGTTCTGAAAAAAAATATTCCACATTTGCTTGCATCTTAAAATATAAAATTATGTGTCTCAGTGTTCCTTATTGAATGTAGAATGCATCAAGACAGATGTGCCTTTGTAGGGTTGCAGTCACTTTGTACTATGTTTTAAACAATAAACATAATTTATTTTTCTCTTGTAACATAGAGGAATGCAGTTTCTTATCTTCATCTCACAGCCCGATTGCACTCAAAAGAAAGGAAACGTTTTCTTTTATTTTCTAGTTCATAATAGATTTTTAACTCTTAAGTTGTCAAGGTTTTAATTTTATTGGCTTGAAAATAACGATGTATACAAGTCGTGTTTGCTCAAATTATGTAACTGAACGACTTGAAATAAATTATGTTGTATTGTAAAACCACTTGTGTATTTTTTCATTACACAGTAGCTGTTTATTTTCAGGCACAGAATACCAGTTAAACCCATGTTAACTCAACATTTTCAAACGAGGCAAGACTCGCTAGCTTCTCTCACAAACAGTTGCGGCTGCAAGGCACAAACAATCAACATTCATTTCTAGTAAATACTGTGGCTCTGTGGCTTCAGGGAGTAATTTTGGAATTTCCAGTTTTCTCTCAGAATCGCTTTTTTTAACCCAATAATCACTTCAGATATCAACTATTTTACCAAAAGTTTGCCTTTTTTTCCCTAAAAATTTCCCATTTTTCCAAAATAATTTTTGAGAAAAGAAGCCATGTGCCAGAATTGGGAAACAAAGCCACCCAAATCCAATTTTCGAGCAATTTTAAGTAACTTGGTGGCTTGTTTAAAGCTAATAGCGCAAACAATGAGATATCTGAGAAGCCGATAAAATAAAATAATTTTAATAATTATTTTTGAATCTATTATATATATTTTTATACATAAAAAATTGTAAGCTCGAAGTATCGAGTGTTGTATAACACCGGACTCGTCTTTTCAAGGCGCATACGAGCGTGATGTCATACCATCATTCCGTCTTGTTTTTTAATGCTCTGTCATTTTGTGTTCTCTCTCTCATTCGTTCGACCAACAACGTGTTTTTTTTTCGTTTGTCATTAGTTTCCGACTATCATCTTGGTTCTGGAGTTGGCCACTAGGGGCATGGCCTTCTTTAGAACTCAAAATATCATCTAGAACAGTGCTGGATCCAATTGGCGGGCCTTGGGTCGCCAGAATTACGCCTTAAGCCCACTCGGCTATCGTGGCATGCGTTGCGATAAGGGTTTATAGATGCATATAGCTTGGAGATGAATAAATATCCTATCTCTCATTAATTATATTTATTTTTAAGTTTTACACTTTAAGTAATTATTTTAAGTATATTATTCAATTTTAATTTATATAATTTTCAAGTTTTTTATTTACATATGATTTTTAAGTATTTTATTACACATATTAGTTTTCTTATTATCCCAGACTTAAGTATTTTATATAATTTATAAGTATTTTTCACGTAGATATACATATTTATTAAGTTTTTTCAAATGTTTAATTTACATACACTTTTTAAATTAGAAGTGCACGAATTTGTGGATTAAGTTAACTCATGTAATGCTATAAATTTTCAGAGTGGTTGTAAGGTTTATGTAATTTTAATATAAAGTGTATTGCCTTAAAAATATGAAGTCCATGATATAAGAAGATGACAGTTTAAAAGTTTGTTAGGAAATATATTTAGTATGGGTGCTGAATGTAATAGCAACTATCAATCACGATGCAGATGACATTAATCTTTCTTGTGGCATGAATTTTTACATTGCTTTAAAGTGTATGAAATATGTTGTCCTGGGTGCTCGATTGAATTGGGAAACGAGCTGTGTAAAGTGTTTCCTATTATATATATATATATAATATATATATATATATATATATATATATAATTGCGAGTAAATTAATCAAGTAACTTTTGGTCACGAGCCGCGACTTTCGTTAATGTGTGATGTAATAATATTATGGAACTAAACAGATTTAAAACTCGTGTGATATGGTGTTGCAAGCAACATTAAACGAGATAATGTAAATTGTTTGCAAATTCTCCAGTAAGTTTTGTCTTGAATCAATTTGGTATCTTCAGGTTGAGATTCACCCTGGTTTATGGATGTGAGTCATTATCAGGGGTTTCCTTCACGTTGAAAATGTATGTGAAACCCCTCACACTTAATCATGAGGCATTTTATAATCATATATTGTAAGTAAATGAGGTATGTGTTGGCCAACAGTATAGTGACTTGGTGTCACAAAATCATAGTGATTACTTTTAATGCCAGAAATTTGTGTGGTTTTCAGACTTTACTCGAGATATATATGAAATACTGCCAAATGCATTTAAGGTTCCACTACTACCATAAATGCCATAATACTGACATTAAATACAGCTTAAGAAAAAATATATGTCGTTTTACAACTGAGCTGCATCGTGAATACTTCGCTCAAAATTCTGAACGTGTATTTGGCTTTTATAGAGCAATGCTGTTGTTTTGAATATGCCTGTCTCATATACAGGAAACAGAAAAAAAAAACTTTATAGGCGGGTAATATTAATATACATTACTCTCCGACTGCCTGGTCAACAAGCCTTGAACAGTCCTAGCATCACGTCTGACAAGTTGCGACCAGTTCATGTAGAGAGGCCATTGTCCTCGCATAATGTGTGCCTAGTTCATGGAGTCTGTGAGGTCGGAAGTAGTATTGTGCTGTGCAAAGACTCATCGTGTCTGTCCATGGGTCAGATGTAGTGTACTTAGTCAGCGATTGAGTTACACGTCGTGGCAGGTTCAGGAGCTAGCCTCCGAAAAAAAATTAAATTATTACACATTAACTAAACATTTCTAAACGGAAGATGCACTTATTTTTTTGAATGACTGCTTTGTTGTAGTTGATATTAACAATTTTGAATCAGACAAAAAAAGTCCGTATAACAACGTATTTGGTTGTTTAATTATTATATATAATATAATTATTTTTTGCTTCCAGTTAATTTGATGCACTATATTTGCTGACTCTAAAACACCTTCATTCCATCATTTTAAAAAGAGGTACATTCAACCGACTCTTAGACCAATTTCAGTGCTGTGGATGCCATATATATATATATATATATATATATATATATATATATATATATATATATATATATATATATATATATATATACACATATATATAATATTTTACCAGCGGCTTCGCTCGCATGAAATTTAGGAATTAAAATAAATATTGGGTTCTCTAGCCACTTTGCTATTGTGGCCCGACTATCGAGTGATCTAACCACTGAGCTACTACGGCCCCACTATCGGGTGCTCTAACCATTAAGTTACTGTGGTCGCACAATCGGGTTCTCTACACATTAGGCAACTGCTGGTCCACTATTTGGTTCTCTACCCACTGAGCTACTGCGGCCCCACTATCGAGTGCTCTAGTCACTGGGTTACAGTGACTCCACTATCGGGTTCTCTACCCACTAAGCTACTGCGGCCCCAATATCGGGTGCTCTATCCACTGCGTTACTGTGACTCCACTATCGAATTCTCTACCCACTGAGCTACTACAGCTTCACTATCGGGTCCTCTAGCTACGGGACTACTGCATCGCATTATCTAGTTCTCTACTCACTGTGCAACTGCGGCCTCACTATCGGGTTCTTTACCCACTGGAATACTGCTGCCCCACTATCTGGTCTTTACCCAATGGGCAATGGCGGCTTCACTATCGGGTTCTCTACTTGCTGGGTTACTTAGATCCAACTATAAGGGGTTCCCTACCCACATGGCTACTGCAGCCCTACTTCCGTGTTCTCAACCCACTAGGCGAAAAGTGGCACCACTATCGGGTTCTCTACCCACTGTGCTATTGTGGACCCACCATCGGAATCTCTACCCTCTGATACTGCGACTCCACTATAAGGTTTTCTGCCCATTGGGTTACAGCGGCCCCACTATCGTGTTATATACCCACTGAGCTACTGCAGACCCACTACTGGGTTCTCTACACCCTGAGCTATTGCGACCCCTCTATCGGGTTTTTCTACCCACTGGACTACTCTGGCCCCTGCTACGAGGTTCTCTGCCTACTGATCTACTGCGGCTCCTCTATAATAGTTACTCTCTAATGGGTCGTCTAGCTACTGGGTTACTTTGTCCCATTATCAAGTTCTCTACCCACTGAGCTACTGCAGCACCACTATATGGTTCTCTACCCACTTAACTACTGCAGCCCCAATAACGGGTACCCTTACCACTGGGCAACTGCTGCCCCACTATCGGGTTCTTTACCCACTTCGCTACTGCAGCCCCACTATCTAGTTTCTCTAACCACTGAGATATTGTAGTACTACATTGGGGTTCTCTACGTTCTGAGTTATTGCGGCACCAATATCGGGTACTCTACCCACTGAGCTACTGTGACCCCACGTTAGGATTCTCTAACTAATGAGTAATTGCGGCACCACAATTAGGTTCTCTATGGCTGGGCTACTGTGGTCCAACTATCGGGTTCTGTACCCTCTGATACTGCAGCCCACTTTAGTTTCTTCTACCTACTGAGCTACCGCAGCCTCACTATCTGGTTCTCTACCCACTGAGCTACTGCGGCTGCACTATCGGGTTCTTTAATCACTGGGATACTGCGGCCCCTCTATCGGGTTCTCTACCCACTGAGCTACTGCAGCCTCTCTATCGGATTCTCTACTCACTGAGCTACTGCTGTTCCACCATCGGGATCTCTAACCTGTGATTCTGCAGCATCACTATAATGTTTTCTACCCACTGGGATACTGCAGCCCCATTATCGGGTTCTCTACACAATGGACTACTGTGGTCCCACTTTCGGGATCTCTATCATGGGACACTAGGCCCCCACTATAAGGTTTTCTATCCACAACACTACTTAGGCCCCACTATCGGATTCTCTACCTTCTGTATTACTGTGGCCCCACTATCGCGATCTCGACCATCTGATTCTGCAGCCCCACTATAAGGTTTTCTACCCACTAATCTACTGAGGCCCAAATACCGGGTTCTCTACCCACTGACCTACTGTGTCCCCACATTAGTGTTCTCTACATACTGAGTTAATGCGGCCCCATTATCGGGTTCTCTACACGCTGGGTTACTGCGATCCCACTATCGGGCTCTCTACCCTTTGAGCTACTACAGCTTAGCTAACAGGTCCTCTAGTCAGTGGGCTACTCCATCCCATTAATAAGTTCTCTACTCACTGAGCTACTGCAGCCCCACTATCGTGTTCTTAAACCACTGGGTTAATGAGGCCCCACTATTGGGTTATTTACCCACTCGGCTACTTCGGCACCACCATTGGCTTTTCTACCCACTATGCTACTGTGTGCCCACTATTGGGATCTCCACCCCCTGATACTGGGGCCCAAATATAAAATTTTCTACCCACTGAGCTACTGCTGTCCCACTACCGTGTTCCCTACCAACTGAGCTACTGTGATACCTCTATCAGGTTTTCTACCAACTGGAATACTGCAGCCACACTATCAGGTTCTCTACCCACTGAGCTATTTTGGCTTCACTATCAGGTACTCTAGCCACTGGGTAACTGTATCCCATTATCAAGTTCTTTACCCACTGAGATACTGCAGCCTCTCTATCAGGTTCTCTATGCACTGAACTACTGTGGCCCCTCTATCGGGTTTTCTAACCACTGGGCTACTGTGGTCCCACCATCAGGATCTGTACCCTCTGATTCTGCAGCACCACTATAAGGTTTTCTAACCACTGCGCACCACCAGCCCTACTATCGGGTTCTCTACTCACTGCACTACTGAGGCCCCAATATCGGGTTTTTTCTACCTTTTGATACTGTCTATCAGGTTGTCTACTCACTGAGCCTCTGTGGCTCCTCTATCGGGTTTTCTTTCCACTGTACTACTGCGGTCCCTATCAGGTTCCCTAACCACTGGGCTACTGCGGTCCCACCATCGGGATCTGTAACCTCTGATTCTGCGGCACCACTATAAGGTTTTCTACTCAATGAGCTACTGCGGCCCTACTATCAGGTTCTCTACCCACTGAGCTACTGTGGACCCACATTAGGGTTCTCTACCCACAGAGTTATGAATGCCCCACAATTGTGTTCTCTATGCACTGGGCTACTGCGGACCCTCTATCGGGTTCTCTACCCACTGAGCTTTTGCGACACCTCTATAGGGTACTCTACCCACTGAACTACTGCTGCACTGGGCTACTGCGGACCCTCTATCGGGTTCTCTACCCACTGAGCTATTGCGACACCTCTATAGGGTACTCTACCCACTGAACTACTGCTGCCCCTCTATCGTGTTCTCTACCCACTGAGCTACTGCGGCCCCCTATCGGTTCTTCTTCTCACTAAGTTGCTGCGGTCCCTCTATCGTGTTCCCTACCCTCTGAGCTACTGCAACCCCTCTAGCATGTTCTCTACCCACTGAACTACTGCAGTTTCACTCTAGGGTACTCGACCCACTGAGCTACTGCAGCTTCACTATCTGGTTTTCTAGCCACTTGATTATAGCACCCATTATCAAGTTTTCTACCCACTGCGTTACTGCGACCACACTATTGGGTTCTCTAACCACTTATCTACTGAAGCCCCAATATTGTGTACTCTAGCCACTAGGATACTGCGGTCCCACTATCGGCACTCTAACCACTAAGATACTGTGGCCTACTATCAGGATCTCTACCCTCGGATACTATGGCCCCACTATAAGGGTTTCTACCCACCGAGACACTGCAGCACCATTATAGGGTTTTCTACTCGCCGAACTACTGCGGCCACCACAATCAGATTCTCTACCTAGTGGGCTACTGTGGCCCCACTATCGGGATCTGTATCCTCTGATGCCGTCAGAACCACTATAATGTTTTTCTACCTACTGAGCTACTGTGGCCCCACTATTAGGTTCTTTACCCACTGGTCTACTGCGGACACCATCGGGTTCTCTACACATTATGCTACTGTGAGCCCAAAATCGGGATCTCTACCCTATGATACTGCAGCTCCAAAATAAGGTTTTCTACCCACTGAGCTACTGTGCCCCCACATTACCGTTCATTACTCACAAAGTTATTGCATCTTCACTTTCGGGATCTCTACACTTTGCGGTACTCCGGCACCATTGTCGGATGCTCTAGCCACTGAGCTATTGCGAACATACTGTCGGATCTATACCTAAAGGGCTATTGCAGCCGCACTTTCGGGTTCTCTACCCACTGATATATGTGGCACCTTTATCAGGATCCCTACTCACTGAGATACTGCGGCCCCACTATGGGTTTCTCTACCCACTAGGCAACTGCGGATAAACTATTTCGTTCTCAACCCACTGAGCTACTGCGGCCCCACTATCGGGTTCTCTACACTCTCGGCTACTGTTCTCAACTCAAGATTCTCTACCCACTGAGTATTGCGGCCTAATTATCGGGTTCTCTACCCACTATTGTACTGCAAACCCATTATCAAGTTCTTTACCCACAGAGATACTGAGGCCCAACCATCGGGTCTTTCTACCCACTGTACTACTTTGGGGCCACTATCGGGATATATACACTATGATACTGCTGCCCCACAATAAGATTCTCTAACCACTTATCTACTGTGGCCCAACTATTGAATTTTCTATCCACTGAGCTACTGTGTCACCTCTTTAGCATTCACTACCCACTGAGTTATTGTGGCACAATTATCGGTTTCTCTACTCTATGCACTACTCCGGCGCCAATGTCGGGTGCTCTAGCCACTGAGCTACTGCTACCCCACCATCGCATTATCTACGCACAAGGATACTGCAGCTTCACTATCTGATACTGTACCCACTGAGCTACTGTGGCCACAATATCGGGTTCTCTACCCAATGAGCTTCTGTGGCCCATATATTGGCTGATCTGGCCACTGGGCTATTGCAGGTGTGTCTCCCTCGCTGGCCTTGTGTGGTACCTACCGACATCACTGCACCCTTGGTCTGTCTGTGCAGGTGTGTTTGCCTCGCGGGACCGGCATGATGAATGCAGATATCACTGCACTCTTGGCCTGTCACAGCAGGTGTGTCTGCCCCGGAGGCCTCGCATGGTGCCTACTAACATCACTGCACACTGGGCCTGCCAAAGAAAGGTGCGTCTGCCTCGGAGGCTCCACGTGATGCCTACCGACATCACTGAACTTTTGGCCTGTCTCAGAAGGCGTATCTATCTCGTGGCCCCGCGTGGTTCCTACCGACATCAAGGCACTCTTTGCCAGTCTCATCAAGTGTGTCTGCCTCGCGGGCCCCGTGTGATGCCTACAGACATCACTGCACTCTTAGACTGTCAGAGTAGGTGTGTCTGCCTCGGGGACCCCACGAGGTGCCTACCTATGACACCACACTCTTGGCCTGTCTCAGCATGTGTGTCTACCACGCGGACACTGCACGGTTCCTACCGACATCAACACACTCTTGGCCTGTCGCAGCAGGTGTGTCTGCCTCGTGGGCCCCACATGGTGGCTACGGACATCACTGCACTGTTAGCCTGTCTCAGAATGTGTGACTGCCTCATGGGCCCCGCGTGGTGAATGCAAACATCACTACACACTTGGTCTGTCACATCAGGTGTGTCTGTCTCGCGAGCCCCACGTGATACCTATAAACATCAATGCACTCTTGGACTGTCAGAGTAGGTGTGGCTGCCTCGAGGACCCCACATGGTGCCTACCGACATCACAGCACTCTTGGCCTGTCTCAGCATGTGTGTCTACCACACGGACACTGCATGGTTCCTACCGACATCAAGGCACTCTTGGCCAGTCTCAGCAGGTATGTCTGCCTTGTGGGCCCCACGTGATGCCTACAGACATCACTGCACTCTTGGACTGTCAGAGTAGGTGCGGCTGCCTCGCGGCCCCGCGTGGTTCCTACCGATATCAAGGCACTCTTGGCCAGTCTCAGCAGGTGTGTCTGCCTCGCGGGCCCCGAGTGATACCTACAGACATCACTGCACTCTTGGACTGTCAGAGTAGGTGTGGCTGCCTCGGGGACCCCACATGGTGCCTACCGACTACACTGCACTCTAGGCCTGTCTCAGCATGTGTGTCTGCCTCGCGGACACCACGTGGTTCCTACCAACATCAAGGCAGTCTTGGCCTGTCACAGCAGGTGTGTCTACCTCGCAAGCCCCGCGTGGTGCCTACCGACATCACTGCATACTTGGATTTTCACAGCAGGTGTGTCTACCTCGTGAGCTCTGCATGATGCCTACAGACATCAGTGCACGTGTTGCCTATCACTGCAGCTTTGTCTGCCTCATGGGCCCAAGTGATGACTATAGACCTCACTGCAGTCTTGCCTGTCACTGCAGGTGTGTTTGCCTTGTGGGCTTCATGTATTGCCTACTGATATCACTGTACTCTTTGTCCTGTCACAGAAGGTGTGTCTGCCTTGCGGGCGCTGCGTGGAGTCTACCGACCTCACTGCACTCTTGGCCTGTCAAGCAGGTGTTTCTACCTCATGGGCCCTGCGTGGTGCCTAGTGACATCACTGTACTCTTGGCCTGTCACTGCAGGTCTGTCTGCATCGTGGGCCCCCCGTGGTGCCTACGACATCATTGTATTCTTGGCCTGTCACAGTAGGTGTGTCTGCCTCATGGGCCCTGTGAGGTGCCTTCTGAGAACACTGCACTGCATTCTTAAAAATAATTGTATTTTATCGCCTTCACAGAAAGCGTATTGTGTGGGCTAGAAGCATTAAGCAAGCCATCAAATTACTTAAAATTGTTCGAAAAATGGATTTGGGTGGCTTTGTTTTGCAATTCTGGCACATGGCTTTTTTCACAAATTTTTGAAAACACTGAAATTTTTAAGGGGACAAAAATTAAAAAAAATTGTGTAAAATAATTGATTTCTGAAGTGATATTTGGGTTAAAACCAGCGATTCTGAGAGAAAACGGAAAATTCCAAGATGACCCCCTGGAGTCGCAGAACCACAGCCTGAATCCTGTGCCTTCGAACCTACATTTTCCATCTACTGTTAGTGCATATTTGTTCGAAGTTATGCTCAATTCGTAGACACTAATTACAAATTCAATTTAGCAGCATAAAAATTTATACATCTAATTTTTTTGCAAAGTGGCTTGTCATAATCACAATTTTAGTGTTTTTGGAGCATTCAAATAATAACTCACTTAGTGAAATGAGATCATTAACATCGGATTAAGACACTAAGTTGCTTCAAAAATATTTAAAAATAATGGCATTAAATATTTTTAAAATGTTTGCATATTTTTGACTTGTAACCGGTTATGATTTTTTTGTAAACTAATTTTTGCTAACAAAATCTTGTTTCCTGAGTAGTGGCCGCGTCAATGTCGTTTTCTTTCCCGACGTTTCGTAAGACATTACAGTCCGCATATTCAGAGCGATACCTGTTACCTTGTGAAGATAACAGTTGTTATTGCGGCTACTTCGCCCCCTGAGGATCGAGGCAGCCACATGGCCGCGAAGGCCTGCAAGCATACATTAAAATGAACTGACATGACCTCTCAGTTGTCCTTGTTTGTATTGTATAGTAAAGGGCTTTTTAATCCCCCGGTTTTATGCTTCAAAACTTAGCAGGGGACGGTTTACAGACTAACTTATAACATAACTTAATTAACACCCATGCCTCATCCGTGATTCGAACCCAGAGCCTCCCGCACCCAAGATCGACGGCGCACCAACCGATTGCGCCACGAGAGGTCGGCTAGTACTTGTTCAATTTATTTTCGTTTGTTCACTCGAGCACGTGGCATCGTGTCGACGATCTCCAGTAATTCCAATCCACCTGTCACAGCCGAGAACCAATGGTAGTCACGACTCATAGCCACGTCCAGTTTACAGGCGATTTAAAATCAACTCCTCATATGTGGCCGCCCTACCTGCTGTTCTCCGATGGTCGAAAATTATATTTTGGTGTGGCAGTTACAACCATTTCTCTCAGAAGCAACCAAAATGTCTGAGTATATTGACCGGGTAATTAGGGTGATCCCACGCCACAATACATAGTTAGTGTTCTGGTCTTCTTTAAATAATCGCTGCTATTCAATGCAAGCTTCCCGAAGAGGGCTGCAAAAGTGTAAAATTCCATGGCCTTCTTCCTTATAAGCATCTCTTGTGGGATCTGTATCTTCGTAAAGCGCAAGTGTGAACTCGAACATCTTATATTTTAGCTGGTCGAATTCAGCATACTTCCTGAATTCCTGCGAAACAGCAATTCGTGAAGAACAGGAGTCGGTGGAGGGGGGAGACGCGAATCATGTAACTGTCAACTTGGATATTTCCACTAGATAAGGACTTAATTTCTATTAAAGCAAGAAATAATTTGATCTCCAAACCTGTACACGCCATATTACCATGCGATGTTTGAATAATTCTTGCTATGGAGGTAAGCGATATCTGAACTGTTATGGATAAACGCCATTGCAACCGTTTGTTGTAGTCACAGTAAACCTTTAATACAAAGAAAAATCATAGACACAAAATAAAAAGACAGGAATAGAAACGAGCTAGAGTTAGCTTTTTTAAAAAAAATATGAAATATGCATACAATTACAAGAAGTAACATAGTTAAACATCACGACACAACAGAAACAGAATGAGTACCAGACAAACAGTGAGGACCACTGAGATGAATACAAGGGTCGCGGTGGTGTGGTGGTTAGACTACTCGCCTCCCACCAAGGCGAACAGGTTTCAATTCCCGGCGGGGTCCCCCCGGATCTTTGCATTTGGGAATCGTTCCGGAAGATGATGCTGGTTGGTGGGCTTTATTGGGTATATCCCGTTTCCTACCGCCCTTACATTCCGACAGTGCTACATACTCAGCTCGCGTTTTCCTCATCGGCTCTCAAGACATCGATGTTAAGTGCCGCCCAAATCTCTTCACTCACTCACAGACGAATACAATGGTTGGAACAGATGTATACATGGACACCCGAGGACGGCACAGATGACTGCAGCAAGCTTCTTCGACAACAACAGATGCAAAGTTATGGGAACTGCGATATGTTCCCGTATCCAAACACAAACACAATCTGAGGAACACCTACAGACTGACTGTGGTATCTGGAATAAACTATTCTGGAGAGAGCGACAGTGAAGGATTTGATACCAGGAACTGTGGAGTATATCAAGACAGGCAAGTGTTAGTAGTTACTTTTGAGGATTTGATACCAGGAACTGTGGAGTATATCAAGACAGGCAAGTGTTAGTAGTTACTTTTGAGGATTTGCCTGGCTGTTCTCACTAAAGTCTTGGTACTCCAAGTATTACGATTTTGTATTTCATGTATGTGGTAAGACTTCGCTTTCGTTAACATTTCAGTATCAGTTAAATATTTCATGTTGGTTTGCAGTAATACCAATATTGGCGTATCAGAAAATTTTATATTATTGATCGGCATAGGTACTTTCTTCATATTTTACGATTATATATTTTGGTACTTTATTCGGATAGTACCCTGCAGTAAAACCCTCCAATAATAATCAAATTTATAATGTTTCCTCATCTAACAATGCAGGATTTTTCATGTCCGACAGTTTATCCATAAGTGTAATGTTAAAAATTTCCCTTGCAAGTTATAATGTATAATATAAAGTTTCCTATTCATAACGACATTTATTGTTGCCATATCATTTCGCATAACTTCAGTTTAAAATTTATGAACAGATAATTTAATTTTTATAGTTCATGCGTACTGTGGTCGTTTTACTGGCAATATAAATTAGGTATAATGATGTGTTTGGGCATTGAAGATTATAGTGTACTTCTTTGTTCTGGGAACAAATGTCGCTGATCATATTTGTACGCATAGTGCATTTTATTTTTACGTATCGATTCCGGAAATCTTTATAATCACTATTATGTTATCATTTTACCCAAACTTTGAAGAGTTTTGTAAATAAAATTTACGTCCTATTTACTTCCCATTACCATCCAAATTAAGTTCTTCGTCAAAACGGTATCTCTAAAAAATAACATGAGTTGTATTAATAAAATTAACACTAATCCACAATCGTCGCAGCAAGAGAGTGAAGATGAAACTGCAGTCAAACTGACTCGTTTGCAAGTTATTTAAACGTAAAGAGAGGGGGACAATGTTGTTGTCTGCCGATCCTATGTGAAGTAATAGCTATTTCGTTTAGGTGATCTTTATTTGGAATAAAAAAATTCAAACCAGTGTAATAACTACCACGAAGAATTAGTTCGATAATTAACTGTATATATTAATTTTATTATTTAGTTCATAAACTAATTGTACATAATATGTTGGTTTGTCAATACAATTTTTTATCTTTCACTCTTATAATGATTTCCTGCTTGCAATGCTATTTTCTTATGGTTCCCTGAAGAACATTGTAAGTGTAATTACATGATAAGTGCATTTGTTATGGTCGTGCATGTTTATTATGCATTAAGTGTTTATATTAATAAAATAACGGCGGATGTTATGGATACTCATGTGCACTGTGTCACATGTTACTTTATTTGTAATGTTCATTTTTACGCAGTAAAATAACTTCATATCGTATAAACTGAACAATTTTCCTAAAAAGTTTGTGTCAATTTCTTGATATCTATAGGGATAAATTAAGTTCCGTCCCTTGTATAGATTTTTGCTTATGCTACCTAATTTTGGATTTTCGCTTTGGCGTAATGACATTCACAAGCCTTTTACACTTGATGATTATTTTAATTTGTTACAGATTTTACTTTTATAAATGAGTTTTAGACTCAGCAAAGCAAAGACATACTATTTGCCTGTTGTGTTTGATGCATTACGTCTAAACTATAGTAAAATATGGTCACATTTCCTTAAAAAAAGAAACTCATAATCAGCGCGTTTAAATAAAAAAACCCACTTTAATATAGTTATAAATTGTGAATATTTATCCAAAATAGTTTCGAATAATTATTATTGCTTAGAAGTCAATAGAGGGCAAATAAAGCATTTGGCAGCTAACACAAGCAAGTCGCATAGCAATATTTTTGTTTGTATTTTGCAGAAGGATATGTAGTGTGTAGCCAGGTAGGATATATCTAAAAGACTTCAGAAGTTTCAACTTACCTGAATGGAGTACAGATAGCAGTGTAATATATTTTACAAGATAATGGTTTTTGTAGTGTATGAATGTAAGGTTACTGTAGTGTATAAATGTTAAAGTTATGTAAGTAGGTAAATATGTATAGGTTGGCAGAAGCGTGTAATTGGCGGGCTGGCTACGGATGGACGGGTGGCTGGACTATTACAAAGAAGGAAGTAGTGGTGCAAGCTTGTTGGCAAGTGGCAATTTTACAGTAGATATGTAAGTATAATAATGTATGGCAGTAAAGTTTTTTTTATAGATTACATACATTAAACAAATAACGATTGTGGCAAATGATAAAATTCCCCACTAAAAATATAAAATAAATAAAAATTAAATTAGATTGTTTATAATGTTTAATGATTTTTATTAAATCATTTAGTTTAAAATACACGGGGTAAATAAAATTCAGACTAATTTTAAGGTTCGAATACAATTTTTGTGTAGAAATAGTAAAAACCGAAGTACATACAAAAACTTATAACACTTAATCACATTGAAGAATATGTTATTTAATATCAACCTCACAAACACATTTGGAAATTATTTGCTAAACTATTTTATATACTTTTTCAACTGGTAATAACAAAAGTAAAGTTTTAAAGAAACAGGTTCATTCAATAACAAGTCTTACAACTGATCTTTAACAAACTTTAAAAATATATACATTTTAAAATATTATAAACACACTATTTTTGGCGTAGTAAGCGACAGGTATTACTGAACTCAAAAAGCCTTTTTTTTTTTTTTTTTACAAACAAAACATTTTTAATTCGTTTCAACCAAATGAGAGCAATATAGGTTGTGCCGTACACCTGCCCTGATAATCACATTTTTCATAAACTCATAACTTTAAAAAAGATTATTCTAATTTTATAAAATAAATAATATTTAAATAAATATTTATATAATAATATTGATATAAATGTTAATTCTCGTGCTTAATTTTTTTATTGATGAATATGTTTCAGTTTTTAATACTTTGAGTGCTGATGGCTCATTATGTCACCTGAGTTCATCAGAGTTATAAGGAATTTTGAGCTATATTATGACGTCAGCATTCATTGACGATATTCGGGATGTTATATTATAGACCTTTCACCAACTGTTACAATGAACGCCACTGCAACGTTATGTTGTGCTGGCAGCATTCAAAGTGTAAATAACTCTGATGAACGTGATTAATTGTATATTATATGTTCGTCCCTCCCGGCTTCACAAGCTGTACAGCACAGCGATTATTTCAATCGTCTGTTTCGTCACAATTATTTTGCAACGTGTTTCTCTGCGTTGGTGCACATTATTTTGGGACATTTTGTGCTGCAAACTGCAATAGCTTTTGAGGAGGCATAGCTCGGTAGTGTAACAAATCCGACGTGTTTTCAAGTTTAGGTCCGTAGTTTGGTTTGCCAAAGGATTATATAAATGTGAAATGAAAGTTGTTTCCTGGATGCCTAGAAAGGTTTTTGTGAGATAAAAGTTTGTGAATTAAAATTGTTTCGATGTCTCTCAAAGAATTATAACACTATATTCGAGAACGATCGATGGAATTGATAAAAAATGATGTTACTTGTTGCAATGAATTATTCTTCACATTCACTTGTGGAACTGTTTTCAATAGGAAACATAGGAACTTCCTTCATCATGCCAAACCTGGACGAATACTGCACAATCGTCGTTTCGCTTAGCTCTGTTTCCACTACACGAATAGAGAATTCTGTGTAGCTGTACAGCTCAACTAATCATCGAACTGCACAACACATTGCACTCCACTGCACAACCCATCGGCGAAAGAAACGAAGCTGATTTTACGTCCCCGACAGATGCATATGACTGTAATACTGTAAACTGGGCACAATTTTGCTGGCAGCAGGAGTTCTTACATCTTTTACAATACAGCAAGTGTGTTCGGTATATCACGGACCAATAGGACGATGTAACTTGGAATACACGGTGTTTCTGCACATATGGATACACTCCTAGAGAGACTCAATTGTGTCAATGTGAACCGACCTAAAAGTATTAACGATACCTAATCGTAACAGTTGTATACAAAGTGAAATGTAATGTTTGTTGACTTTCGGGTTCTATGAAGAACCGGAATTAAGTCCCATGGTATTATCAATGTATATTCCATTTAAATTCTCCGAAAAATTAACTACCTATTTTTGACATATGTTTGAAAATAATAACACCCTCAAATGTGAAGATCGAATATCTAAAGAGTAGGCCCTAATAAAATAAAATGTTCTTCTAGCGTATTAAAACAATATTCTTGCTGGTTTCTAAGAAAGTTTTGAAGTTTAATTTTTTCAATTCCATTTCTTGTATGATGTTAGTGGCTTTGTTTAAGTTATAAAACATATATTGTGAAATACTGGGCTAATGGACAGGGGCGTCGCAACCTTTGAGCGTATAAAGCATTTCATTAAAGTGATGTTGAATTGGACTTAGCTCGGTCACAGGAACAAGATTTGTTGCTGCATTCTGAAACAAAATAAAAATAAAGTATATCCTTTAAATTTCTATTAAAAGAGTCGAATCTACAAAACATGAAACTAAAATTTGTTCATTAGTTTTACACCTTAAGTCATACAGTTACAGCAATAAATAAGACAAATACATGAATTACGACCACTGGTTTGAACCCCTTAATGCACACGCTAATTTTCCATCTCAGATGTTACACAAGAGGAAATTTATGGTGGGAAAGTACTCACGTATTTCTCATGACGACTGACACTTTGGAAACAATTGTAAGGGTTTTAGTAGATCCTTGACACAACAATGGTAAGGGTTTCAGTAGATCAATGGCACAACAATGATAAGAGTTCAGTGGATCAGTAGCGCAACAATGGTAAGGGTTTCAGTAGATCCTTGGCACAACAATGGTAAGTGTTCAGTAGATCCTTGGCACAACAATGGTAAGGGTTTTAGTAGATCCTTGGCACAACAATGGTAAGTGTTCAGTAGATCCTTGGCACAAAAATGGCAAGTGTTTCAATAGATCCTTGACACAACAATGGTAAGGGTTCAGTAGATTCATGGCACAACAATGGTAAGGGTTCAGTAGATCCTTGGCACAACAATGGTAAGGGTTTTAGTAGATCCTTGGCACAACAATGGCAAGTGTTTCAATAGATCCTTGGCACAACAATGACAAGTGTTTCAATATATCCTTGGCACAACAATGGTAAGGGTTCAGTAGATCAATGGCACAACAATGGTAAGGGTTCAGTAGATCCTTGGCACAACAATGGCAAGTGTTTCAATAGATCCTTGGCACAACAAGTCACCTCATAAACAGTTGGTGTGTCCACAGCAACTAATATGTATGAAACGCTTGGAATACACGACATATCCAAGAAACAACTAAAGATGCCATACATGGGATGACTTCAAAAACTAGATATGGGCCGTGATTGCGCAGTAGCTACAGCAATCACCTCCAACGAAGACGAACCGGGCTCGATTCCCGGCGAAGGTCGCACATTGAAATCGTGCCGGACGATGCCGCTGGTCGGCGGGTTTTCTCGGGGATCTCATGTTCCCCTCGCCTTTGCATTTCGGCTACTCTCCATACTCGCCTCGCTTTATCATCATCGGCTATCATAAAGTGCGGAGAAATTGCAACTAGAATAGCATGTGTGCTTGAAGAGGACGTGATGGTTAGTGAAGCATAAATTGTTTACCAAGAAGAGCAGGTCCGACTTGCCCATGAAGTCGCCGAAGAGCCTGAATAGTTCTGGTCTCTTGCTGTAGAGGTTGGCAGCCGTCATCAGTGCGTGACGTATTGTCTCTACTGACATGTCAGACTTGGAGTTGCTCGTCACCACCTGCAGCAGACAGTCCGCCAATCACAGTGCGACTGTTTACCTTCTGGCACATGCTCCGCCCTTACTCTTGAGGCCATCCAAGAGGCTACAATTATTTATATAAGCATGGCAATGGATGAAAACGACCTTTAAAAAAATAATAAAATTAGTGGTAGGATTTCATTTTTCGTACAAACCTCAATTAAGTGTAAAAAAAAAAACTTATATCTGAAGCTACAGCTTAATGTATTTGTTATGTCAGTTTTAACTTTTGCGATAAAATATACAGTCAAAATAGCTATAAGCTAAACCCTTACCGCAGGCGAACCAACTGCAGAAGCTCTTAACAGACAATCGATATACACGCCACTCCTATCACTTCAAGAAATACTTTAGACTGAAGCCAAACTGTGTGTTAAAGTTCAATTTTGAAAAGTGTACCAATCAAGGATTTATTTTAAAAGTCCCATATTTACAGGAAAAAAATATGTTATTTCTTTTGATTGGTAATTTTATCAAGTTGTCATTGATACCATGTGAATAAAATATAAAATACCCTGAAAATCTAGAAAAAAAATTGGCTCTTGAGAATCCTTAACAGCCGCCATTTGAGATTTGAGTGAAGAGGAATTGTTTGTATGTGTTTATAGACACACACCATATATGCATGTGTATATATATCATTAGTTAAGAGTTGCATCTAAGTCCTCCAATTTCTTCTTATGCACATATTTTCCCATCAGAACACCCCAGCATAAATGGTAATTTTCCCTATCTGTGTTATATTATTCATTTCAGAAGTAGTCAGCATTCACTCTCTATAATTTCCTTTGCATGCTGTATCTCCATTACTACATACAAACATTTTGCATCGCATCGTTTTGAAAATCACAACCACCGATCATCTTATTAATCATTTATTTATTTATCACACTTTGCTGTTAATTAGTGAACCCAAACTAACCTAGCTTACCTCTGTTATCATCACTTACAATTCCTACTCTATGATCGTATACACTTTTGTGTCTTATTAGGATAGAAAGTATCACAAGCACTATCATACAATTATTTAATAAATCATTACTTTAATCAAACGTAATACTATTATATATATATTACATAACAATTTTAAATGTTTATAATGACTAAACATATGTGCATTATTAATTCTCACAAATGCATTAATGCAGTACGGAACTGAATCCGACCAACAAACTTCTTGATGTGATTAATTATGCGAAATCAAGCAGGGGATGTATTTAACTCTTTTTCCTAAAACGAATGCTAAGGGAGGGATCAGGCTTTGCACATATATATAAAATATGGTGATATTAGTGATATTGTAATTTCTTTTAGAGGAACATTTTGCGCAATGTTGTGTTGCTAGCAGACTATAAGCCTCCTACAGTTTACCTCGTAAAAGCATATCTATTCATGAATAGACTAGGGTAGTCAAAATTATTGTCACAACTTCCATTTAAACGATAATAAATTCGATGCATTTTTTAATGCTTGAATAAACTTCATTTCTAAACTAACAGCTGTTAGTGCAACACTCCCAGGACAATCGTTCTCGAGCAAACGGCTAAGTAATTTTCTAACATGTGGAAATACTACCTGCTTAGGTAAGCAACATATCTGGCTCTAGCTCCACCCTAGGCTTTTGTATGCAGTTTGATGGCTTCCACACAAAAACTGGCGGAAAAGCAACACTAACATCCGCTATAGTAGCACTAACATTGATGTAGCTCCTGCAGCATATGAAATGTCGAGACGAGCGGCATGAGAGAGATGTGCGTTTAATAACCTACCCCTGGTCTTACTGTTGGTGAATGTGCCGTACGTTGTGTCAACATAATGCAACATTTTCAAGGCCTGAACTTACAGACAAGCTACTGGTGTATGCAGCGGCAGAGAGAAATGGACGAAAAACAACGAATGTATAGGGATCGATCACCGAACAGACTGCAGCCACACCACGCTGCATTTGCTTCTGTGGAGCGACATCTGAGAGAGTGTGAAAGTTTGAAGATGACACGACATAATGCTGGTCCCAGACAAGTGGCGAGAACAGAAATGTTTGAAGAGGACGTGTTGAGGCATGTTGAGAACAGTTCAGGTAATAGTAACTTACTGTAACACGAGTAATCCACACAAGCCTCCGCACCTTTGAGTGATAAGTGATACTTTAACAGTGGATTAATCTGTTCCATGTACAATGTGTGCACGCCAGAATTCCTGTGGTTTGTCTCCGATGCGTGGAATTTACAGCATAGTTTCTGAAAAAAATGCAGACCCCATCCTGACTTTGACATTAAATTCTTTTCACCGACGATGTTTCCTTGGCACATGAGGATATACTGAATGTTAGCAATACTCACACATGGGCAGATGTGAATCCTAATGTTTCATTCGCCCGTGATTATCAACAGCTATTCAGAGCAAATGTGTGAGTAGGAACCATAAATAACGTGTTAGTTTTTCCTAAATGTTACCACATCATGTCACCGACCACTGTGTACCTACAGGAAACAGCCCCAATGTTACTCGAAGGGGAACCACTGCAAAATAAGTAGCTGTGTGGTGCCAGCACGATGCCATCCAGGTTCACAGTTCGCGAACAGTTCATGCACTATGGATAGGTCGCGGAGATCAGTTTCCATGGTCTCCATAATCCTCTGATCTGAATCCACCGAAATTTTCCTCGTGGGAGACATGCACAGACTGGTGTACGAGACTGCTGTTAAATCCGAAGTGGATGATGAAATCCAATAAGGAAATTTTCCCAATATCCTCATCAAATATTTGCAAGGATAGCTCATTTAAAACAAGAAAATCTGTGAATGTTGGGTTGGGAGGCTGCTGGCTTAATCCAACAGTTACTGAGGCTCCTTTTTGGAATAAATCCTAGTACGATTGGTTCAGGTTCTTTGGGCACTTTCGAAAAACTTGCTTCAGTAATGCTATT
This sequence comes from Dryococelus australis, assembly GCA_029891345.1. Classification (NCBI taxonomy): domain Eukaryota; kingdom Metazoa; phylum Arthropoda; class Insecta; order Phasmatodea; family Phasmatidae; genus Dryococelus; species Dryococelus australis. The sequence goes on along the minus strand of CM056993.1, from coordinate 402,770,549 downwards.
GCTATTCAGTTTCTTTCTTGTGTTTAACAACTGGAATCCATGAAACTGCGAAATAGTCAGACATTATATATTACTTTTACCATGTAGTTAACTTTAATACGCAGAAAACAAAAAGAAACTAATTCACTTGTCACTAATTTCAACTATATCTTTCAAAACAACATATTAATTAAGTGGAATTCTGGCAGCTCTCGTGGAAGTGAGGCAGCCAATGTGCATGCAGTTAGAAGCAGGAATGCCTATGCCAAAAAGAGCTCAGTGACGGCTGTAGCAAGTGCTGGTACAGGTGAATACACACTCCGAGAAACCATTATCTTTTTTCTCTACTGCGCTGTGTTATCAAACTTATATCTCGATCAGCTGGTAGAATTAGACAGTTTAATTAAGTATTGGCATATATTAATTTGTTTCCTCAATGACAGCGATGTTGTTGCGTTAGAATATCATGGTGTTTTGTGTCTGCTCTTAATTCTTACCAAAGTTTGTAAGTTGGTTTTCATTGGTTGTTTGTTGCCATACACGTGTTGTCTATGACTATTTTTGTGTGGCACAACTAAGAGAAATGAACTATATTTAGTATTTGTTGTAAAATATATGAGAATTGTTTTAAGGACTACATGGATAAGTGATGCAAAGTTTGATTTAACCATCTACAGTTAACATTAGTCATGTAATGCACCACATACATGTTACACAATCAGTGATGCAGTAATATGTGTGCGGTGACGGCAAACATGAGAGTACAGACCATATGTGATGGTATCTCGGCGAGGTGGCAGGAGGCGTACTCGCTGACAGGTCTGCGGCCACCATCAGGACACAGCAGTTCGAAGTCCTCGGAGCGCAGGTGCTTGGCCCAGTCGGCCTGGTTTCTGCCATCTGGAACACAGCAAGACACATCAATGCCTCGCCCCACCTACCTCGCACTACGCAGCTCTGCTCAACTCTCACTGCGCAGCTCTGCTCAACTCTTACTGCGACACTCTGCTCTGCGAGATGCCACTTCTCTCTGAACTTTGGCTGAGGAGTCGTTGTGGTGTCAATTAAATACAGGGTGCTACCCAAAAGTCTGGGGAATTCGAAAAGTGTTCATGAACTGGATATAGTATGTCCCACCACTGCTAACTGGGGCCAATGTGCCAACAGCTATGCACCTGAAATGCTATGTTGTTTTGTTAAGTGCAGTTTGGCAACGATATGTTTAAGTAATTCCACACTTTTTATTTTTAATGTATACTATGAATTATAATGAACAAACAATGAGCTTCAAATGTTGTTTCCAACTAAAAAATTACAGATGAAAAAACCTATTGGTCGCTACAGGAAGCCTTTGAATATAATGCTACAATAGAAAAAAGCCTTTTTTTGATACAGATGCTTCAAGGACAGACTAACATCTGTCTACAATGAAGAGTGTTCCAGATGACCATCAACAAGCATTAGCTCATACATGCATGAGGCTAGCCTTGCAGATCGTAGGCGAAATATTCACAATGTTTTGAAGTAGTAATGTAGTTGTAAGCAGCTTCGACATATCTTGTTGTATGTCTTAGACATGAGATGTTTTCCTGCAAAATTTTAGCCAAAACCGTGAGCAACAAACAGAAGGTACATTGTGTATCTGTCTGTAAGGAACTCAAACAAGTCAGAGAAGACCCAGACTTCATTTCCATTATTTAGCAGTGATGAATAATTGATTTATGGCTATGATCCTGTGTATACGTGGCAGTCGTCACAGTGTATTTAAGTCGCCAAGTTCACTGTGGCCTGAAAAAGGATGTCTACTTCACAGCTATGTCAAATCCACATTGATTTTTATTTCGGCATTTCTGTGGTTATCAATAAAAATATTTACATCCACTTCAAATAATTAATGGAATGTATTGCTGTGGGGTTTAAAAGTGGCTGAGAGTTGGCATTCGTCTCAAACATCCATAGAAGAGAAAGAACTATGATTGGTGTCTTCATCGTCGCAACACAATTGTTCACACATCACTCCTTCGATAGCTGTTAACTTCCAAAAACATTACAGAGATTCCACACCCCTCCTCTTTAGTAGCCTAACCTTGCCACCTGCGACTCCTTCCTACTACCCAAAATTAAATAATGGCTGTACATTATAACACGATTGTGATCAAGGCAGAATCGCAGGAGATCCTCAACACACCCACGCTTCAGGACTTTCAGGGATGCATGAAATCATGGAGGGCAGTTTTTGTTTTACTCTCGAATTCCCCGAAGTTTTGGGTTGCCTAGTATATATCTGAGTTAATTTATTAATAATTAATATATCAGCTAAACCTGGGAATTCACTGATCAAGTATTTTTTTTTTTCAATGAGAGCATTGCACAATACATTTTAAGTGATACAAATATTTTTAAGATGCTATTTCAGAACTGCTTGTCACAAATATTTCGTTATATTAATAGTATGATATAATATAATAAACAACTAATTAAATATATAAATTTTCAACGTAAAATTTCCTTAATTTCTTAGTGTTTTATGTCTACGAATAAATTTTTATTAAAGAGAGGAAAAAATGCTTTCTTTATACTATGTTAATAAACATAAAGTCATAAGTAGATAAACATTATGTATCCAAATATGTGTCTGCTCTATACCAATGCATAGAAAATGATTTACCATAAAGGTAATGAACTACTGGCAGGTTGCATATAGAAGCATCAATATGCCGAATTTATGTTAAAATAAAAAGTATGTCATAACCCTGCAAAAATTAAAACGATTTAAAACACATTATCACATAGTGAACGAATGTAGCCTGCTTTAATAACACTGATTTTAAAACTTGAGATTGTCAGGCATAGTTTGTCAGGCGTAGTTTCCTTGCTGAGGGCAAATGAAACGACTGGCGAAATTATGGAGAAGTAATCATGGACACAGCTCAGACCCAGAAATCCAGTAGATAAACTTATTTTAATGTGGGGTTAACTCAGCAAAAATTAAACATAAAAAATTGTGCAAACATCGAACATAATTTGTTTTGGGTAATTCTGCAAAACATGTTTGATAGGAAGGGAATCTATTATAGTTTAAGATTACTCAGTATAATGTTTTGCGGAATCAGTTGCATACATGACACCGTTAATCTACATTGCATGTCTGAGAAAAGTTGGTACCACAAGCTCATTTAGTTAATTATACATTTGATCGTTCGTATGAGTGTGTCTGTTAAATGATACATGATCTATTAATCAGTACAACACAAAAGTATATGAAATATATACACTGTTTGAATAAGTCTTGGCTATATTTGATGCATCACTAATTGTTTTCGATCTTAGAAAGAATATACTCTGAATTCTCAATGATACTTGTTTACCTACAAAATAATAAAGTTAAAGCGAAAGTGTCGGAGTGGCTGTATTCAAGGCTGTGCAGGTGATGTGCATCTGGAAGGAGTCGGAGCGCAAAAACGAAACTGCAAGTAGGTAGGCCAGTCCAACGTATCTCGTCGACAGCGAAGTCATCACAGATGGAGCAGGAGCGGAGAAGGTATGTGTCATGTCCTGGGGCGAGTAATCCCAGCGTTAGTTCTCCTAGAGTGATTTCGGGAAACCCTGGACACCCGAAATGGAGATTTCCAGGCCGGGAATGGAACCTGTGTTCTGTGTTCTCCCGAATGCGAGTTCGCTGTGTTACCGCTGTACTACGTCACTCGATGGGACGCACCTGTGTTCTCCTCTAAGGTGACATGCTTAGCGAAGGCTACATCTCCGTGACTGGTCGCCAGGCAGCGCAAGGCGCCCGTGTAGCCAAAGAAGGCCTCATTCGGGCTCGCCAAGCATACTCCTGCAACACACACATCACATTGCAACTGGCTGTACTCACATGCATACACACTCACAGCACATTGCATCTGGCTGCACGCACCTGCGTACATTCTCACATAGATGAATGCCAGCAGAACTCACCTGATTTCACTCGCATACAATACACAACAGCTGGCTAAACTCACCTGCATACATTTACACACAGCTCGTCACTACACTGACTCGTGTGCATCCACGTGTCTATCTGCACACTCCGCTCTCTCAAAAATATTACCTTTACGTGCTTCTAGGCAAATTAACTCTTTGGGAGGAAAAATACTTAGTCGTTCTGTTATATTTAGTGCAAAATAATAATAATAATAATAATGAGTTATAAAAATCCTACATTCTGAGAAGTAGGTATTCTTAAAACAATTTTCAAGTCACCAAAACACCGAGACTTAGAAATAAACTTTCCATAATATCTCAAATATACCGACAACGCGCAGTGGTTGATACGAGACAGTAAACTGAACTTTATATGAGAGAAATGCGTGGTTTGGCTGTTGTAGTGTGACAAAGTAATACGAACATAGAGCGTGCAGTTCACTACACATGCAATAAATAAGACACATTCACCAACCCAGCAAGGGTATGACGTCGCGGATCACCAAAGAAATTTGGATTGTCTCTCAAAATGGCCTCGAAGTTATTTGTTTTGGGGAACCTTTCTGCATACAATCGTTGAGCCACTGTCATTGACCGCATGCAAGCAGTATATCAGTTATTTCCGCAGTTGTGTACTTTTACATGTTGCCTTCCTGCCATCAACGTAACACGACGCAATAGGCTGTGAAATACAAAAAGTGGTCGCTCATGCACAAAGAAGCTATAAGGCGAAGATAGTACACCAGTCCTACATTGCTGGTTAATGGGTTGGATATCTTTAGGAACTCACAAATAGTTTGTGCCCAACTTTGTCTCCTCATAGTCACACACTCCAGGACGTGGGTTTAATCTCGTAAAATATTCAGTTCGTTGTTCTGCATCACATATTGTAGGCTATCAGTGTTTTTAGAACATTTTTATATGTATATGGGAAAGTTAGCTAATTATCTACATCAGCCAAGTTTTCTCATGCAATCAAAAAGAGACTGCATTTTTAGCCTACTTTCCGTATGTGTACCAACTTTCTGTCTGTGTGTGTGTTTTTCTCCCTAACTTTTTTTAATATGTTCCAGAATTTTAACTTAAGTCGGTAAGCTTCTAAGATCCAGCAAGAAAATTCAGACTTTTGTACTGCATAACTATTCCCGATACTGACTTTCAAATTGGTGGCCATTTATTTAAAATTTATATGCAAAATATGTAAACAAACACGAGAATGGATTCATAACCAAATCGATCAAGAGTGCCTTCGACACGGATGATGGGACCTAGAGAATACCACGAGAGCATTCCCCAGGCCATAACACTGCCCTCGCCGCCTTGTGTTGGTCCAGCATGGATGCAGGGTGTCGGTTCTCCAACGTTTCTCGCCGGACATGCTGGCGTCCATCCGTTCTATGCAGATGAATCCGTGATTCGTCGGAGAAGGCTGCCCGTCGCCAATCAGCAGCGGTCCAGTTGCTATACTGTACAGTAAATTCCAGTCGTTTCCGTCGATGCACCTGTGTTAGCATGGGTGCAGCCACCCTCCATCTACTCCGGAGCGCCATTCGCTGAAGGGTTCGCTGTAGACACGTGTCTGGATGCCCCCTGGTTCATTTGGATGGTGAGCTGTTCCATTGTAGACTGTCAGTTGGTATTCACGCATCGTCTTAGTCGACATTCACCTCGGATATCAATGGCGCGTGGAGCTCCGCAGTTTTCACAATGGTTATTCCTAATGGGGCCATTCATCCACTCACGATACACATTAGGCACGTGAACAGATAGCCTGTCGGTCGCAATATATACCCGCTTCATCAGCCCACCTCACGGCCCATACATACACGCTGCAGATGGCACTTCTAGCAGATGCTCATAATAATGTGATTCGACTGTGTATGCGAGATTTCTCATCTTTCACTTTTATTTAAAATGGCTGCAAAATAATTACTGATCTACGTTGATCCTCTTAACAGCTACAGTGTAGGTCACCCTACTTGCATATGATTACTTTATTATATCAAGTACTCGTTCCATAAATTTTGGCCAAACGTATGCTTTATACTAGTATGCCAGATATATCAAACAATTAGACTTTATTTCAATGATTTTTTGTTGTTGTCAGTATTTCGACGACAATTAAATTCATATATTCAATTTTTTTGTTTTCCATTTTCCAATATACCAGCAAAGAGAATGTTAAATATTTATTATCTTATTTCAGTAACTACCTAAAAGAATCCATACAAATTCACATACTAATTAATTTGATTTGAATGAAAACTTTAATTATTTTCAAAATATCTCCATCGGGTGGGTGAACCCAGGGCGGGTGGCGGCCGGGACCCGTAGGCGCCCGTCATCCCTGAGCATGACATGGAGTGAGGCCCTAGGATGGAGCGGCGCTGGAATGCAAGGGCGGTGGAAGCTGGAGCTCCCCGAGAAAACCAGCCGGCAAGCGGCATCGTTTAGCTCGATTTCCACGTGCGAAAATCCGGGAAGGGGGTCCACCGGGGTTCGAACCCGGATCGCCTTGGTGGCAGGCGAGCGCGCTAGCCACTGCACCACCGCTGCCCCACGCTCACAATAATAGCTACCGACACATAAAAATTCGCAAATCTCTTATTTCCAACACAGCAAAATACTATATTCTTGTAGTATTATATGCCATGTCTGTTTTATCATTAGAATAAGTGAGCTTATCTCGGCGAGCTGAAGTAGCAGTTATAAAGCGAGCGAGCTGTACTGACCGTTGTTTTGTCCGCCGACACACAGGCTACACAGCCGGCTGGGATTCGCTCCAGAGGGGTTGTTGTGTGTGTCCAGGGCTCCAGGCACACAGCTGCCACCGGAGAAGAACTCTGACAAGCCCTTGGCGTAGGGGCAGTTGTCCTTGGCGATGAGATTCTTGGCCAGCAGAGTGTAGAGCGGCACCAGCCAGCCTGCGACAACACACTCCCTCACACTATCGCCTCTGTCTGTGAGAGGAAGCTACCTTCAGTACGAGTGTCTCTTGTCACCCGCTGGTATAGGTTGTTCACAGTAAAGTGATCAATTTCAAAGTCAACGTTTGAAAAAGGTCGCTGCCCTAAGTACATATGTGCTACATCACACAGCGTTCAGCAGTCTCTGAGTTGAGTTGGCAGCCAGCTGACGAGACTCGGCGTAGTATTGCGAGTGTAGTGTTTACATTGATAACCACTGAAGTTACGAGTTCCTCGTTTTACAGGTAGAATACGTATTTGCATATAAGTAGTAAATTTACATTCTTAACAATAACACGATTTTACTGGGCTGGGGCATAAGTAAAGTGATCTGGCCCTTGGCGGTGTTAAATGGCACAATATGACGTCAGGCTACAAAACGGGCAGGGGAACAGATCCTATGAAAGGCTTGCTCAGTTTACTGTGGACATTCTGTATATGACAAGTAAGGTCTAAGTTAGCTATCCCGCCTGGCCGTGCTGCATACTGAACCGGCGGCGGCGCATCAGGGCAAGGTCACTTGTTTGTCCGAGCTTCCTAGTTTCAGGACTGTTCCCTTCCTCAGCCATCAAGGTGAAGGAACAGGAAGTAGCAAACTCCCGCTTGTTTCATCTTATCATGGGGATATTTAGAATACGCAGGGCTTTTAAAGTCTCCACTGCGTCGATACTTACGTCCATTTGTTTGTTAACATTTTGTCGTGTCGGACTATAATGTCAGAAATATTTAAAAACTACTGTGCAAGCCATGCAGTGTGGAAAGGTAAAAATGGTAAAGAGTACTGAGCCGAGCGCTGGCTGTTAGAAAGTAATACTCTATACAAAATGGAAAATAATTTTAAAATGCTACTATTGCTTTAAGTAAACTATAACTGGTTTATGGCATTTGTTCGAGTTCAATAGTTGTTACAAAATGATGTGTTTTGCTTCTGTAAATGCCATTCTAGAGAGTGCCGAAGCAAGTAGGGAAGAAAGACAGTAATTCACTTACTTGGATGAAAATGATAGTCTGAATGTGTTTATATGTGATTTTAAACTACGTTTGATATTATTGTCAGTAATAATTTCTTGAAAGAGGATTAAATTGCGCAGTTTTAACTAAATAAATTGACCCTGGAATTAATAAACATTAAAGTTAAGTGAAGGAGGTCTCTGATTGGCCGGAAAGATCTCACTGTGGGCGAGATTACGAAAACAAACCTTTCAGACACTCGTCTTTATTCCTTTATACCAGTTAAGTCAGATACGGGAATGGTGTACGAAAGCCTTATACTAACTTAACTTTGTCAGATATTGTTTTTCAGAGGGGTTGTCGAAATTTTTGGCACCACAAAATATAAACATTTATTTCGAACACCTTACACCATTATATACTTACTGCCTTTATTATTATGTCAATATTTACCAATTTTTTGGGCAAATATTTTACCAGAGTAATAATTTTTAATAAGCTATTTCTTACGTCGTAAATTGTTGTATGCAATTGCGGTACAAGATGTTATACCAAATAGCTACTACATTGAGGCAAATCTTTGCCCACGGAGTTGGCAAAAGCCGTTATTTACGACTGCACTCGCTTTAATTTCGTATATTGATAGAGCTAGTGATTTTTCGTGAAAAAATATGAGTACACGGTAGACTTCAATACTATAAGCACCCTACAGCAGTTTGTCTATTGCCATTGGTTGCTGTCTGCTTGATAAGACGTTTTCATGTATGAGCTGGTCACTTAGAATTCTGCAACAAGGCAAGGCTCCTACGTGATTCGCGTGAAGACAGTTAATACGTGCCGATAAGTAATTTCCCCAATCAAAATAGGTGAACGACCCTATAGTGTTTTGAAATATAACTTGTCTTAAAATCTTTTCGCGAAATTTCACTACCCTTACACACTGACATGAAAAACCTGCGGACTTTTGCATTTTGAACATAGGGGAAAACTCGATCTCAGAGTCGGCACTGGTGTCAGCCAGTGAGCGATGATGCGGGTCGCGGCTCCATGGTAGTCAAGGTCCAATGCTGCCCTTCGTATTCACAATTAATCTTCGCAGTAAGGGAGCACTCTGAGAAAACCCAAATACTCGTTAGTCCAAGAAGGAACCCCGCAGATACTTGCATAACAATATGATATTTAAATATGCTTGTAGGCATATGTATATACAAACATTTGAATTTAGAACAATTTTATATTTACATATCTATATACCTATACATAATTATGCATATAAATAAATTAAAAACTATTTTCTATTTAGTTATTTATATACTTAAACAAAATCATGTATAAAATTATTTTAAAACGATGTTATATTTATGTATTTATATACCTATACATATACCTAATTAATTATAAAATAAATTGAAATTTGTTTTTTATTTTTACATATTTATATAGCTATTCACAATTATGTATAATATAAATTAAAAATAGTTTTATACTTCTATTTTTAAATGCACATATATATGTATATGATTAATTAAAAAATTATTTAATATTTTAATATTTGTATACATATACTAAATTATGAACAATATAATTTAAAAATAATTTTATATTTCTATAATAAAATTAACATATTTATATATCGAATTAATAAAAAGTTATTTTATATTTACATATTTAAATACCTGTACTAAATTATGTACATGTTTTCTTCTTGGGCTAATGAGTATTTGGGTTTTCTCAGTGTGCTCCCATACCACGAAGATTAATTATGAATACGAAGGGTGGCCTGTGACCTCGAAGACCAAGGAGCTCCGACCTGCATCATTGCTAACTGGCAGATGCCAGTGCCGATTCGGCGATCGAGTTTTCGCCTATGTTCAAAATGTACGTCGGCATGAGAGGGTGGTCTGTACGAAGAGTCTTTTTCGCGCGACGACCAATTGGGAAGCTTGGTAGTGGCCCGCGTGGTGTAGCATTGTTCAGTACAAAGTCCTAGTTGTGCTATGGGTCAGTGGGGCAATAGGGGTCATTAGGTGTTATTTAGGGGTCAAGGTGGTGGTGGAGGATTCATTTTGCAGTCATTTGAGGTATTAGGGGGTATTTAGGGGACATAGGGGTATTTAGAGGTCATTAAGGGTCATGTACGGGTCATTTATTGGTCATTGTGAGTAAGTATGTAAGTGTAAGTCTACTGGAGTCAGTTGTCTGCTTTAGGTGTGACCATGAGTTAAAGTTGAGGGGAAAACTTGTCTGGAAAAAAGGTTGAAGATATAACTGCCTGTGTGTAATGTGATCAAGAAACTAGCATTTAAAGCCTATCTACCTGCCTGTGTGTGATATCTCAATGTCTCCACGAGATTGGTCAGCTGCAATCACGTGGTATCTCGGTGATTTGCTGGTCGGTGTCCGAACTATGTATTAATGGTTTAATACGATTGGTTCAAAGTCTGTATGGCGTCATAGGGTGTGTATACTCGTATACTATAAGCAGTAGGGAGGTCAGCTGAGAGGCTTAGTTTGACAGCAGCTGTCGTGAAAGGTGGATTGTCTAGATTAGCTTCTGCCTCTTCGCACATGTCTTATTTTGCATCTGCTATGTCTTCGGGAACTCCAGAGCTAATGGTAGCTATGGCAGTGTCATCTACTTCTTCGGGAGTTGTACCTAGAACACCAATGTTGATATTACCTGCTTCTTTAGCTCCAGCACCTACATCTCCAATAGGCCTGCCCGAGTCTTTGCCTGAACCACTATGTCATTATTAATGTCACTTTTGTGATCATGTATTTACTTTCGACCATAATGTACGGCGACATGGGTGTTTTAATTGTGCCAAGACTCCATGTTGCATGTCATATTTGTGTGACAAGTGTGATACTCAGTTCAGTCGTACCGATAGTTTAATTAGACATGCAAATTCCTGTAAAGGTGAAGTGCATTTCTCATCAGTGCCAGGTTTTCTGCAAGCAGGCCTCTTATGACTTCAATACGTAATACATATCCTTAAAAGTGCAATTACCAACATAATCTGTCCTGCACATTATTTTGGTGAAATAAATGTGAAGCCCTGCTTCAAGTCTGACACGCATATCAATCGGAAAACTCAGGCAATTTTATGTGAGTACTCCTGTTCTGCCAAAGACTGTCCTGCCTGAACGATTTATTCTTCGTCCCGCCAGCTGGTGAAGTGTGTGATGCCTACAATTTTCTGCAGTATGATTAAATGCTGCTATTATGGGGTTATGGGGTTGGTGTGTTTGCAGAACTACATGATGTTAATGAACTCGGTGAGCAAGTCTGCTTGGTTATTTGCCACGTCTGTATTTGGTAGCCCAGATTAATAAACTGTTATTTTGTTTGAAGAAGGGTTACTACTTGAAGAGGCAATATTTTTGCTGCAGAAAAAGGTACTTTGTTTTTCTTCGTCCCCCCCAACCCCCCTTGAGGTAGCGCACGTCTGAACGCTTCCAAGCGCTGAGCTATACTGAAGAGAGGCCCGCGGAGTTCCTGGCGCGGCCGAGCGCTGTCTGGTGGCTACTACTGGCAAAGAGTTCAGCCTCGCACACTCTGGCACCTTCCATACGCCTCTCCGCTATTCCCGCCGCCTCCTTAACCTTCCCAAGCCGCGTTTTCGTGTATAAATGTTCGTCCCCAGCCCGAGCAAGTGTGCAGTGTTCCTCTTCGAGTTGTGCTGGCCGGCTGACGATAGATCATGCCTACACCACTTTGTACTTCGGGGCTTCACCATGCTAGATGTGTTTTCACATAATATGAGTACTGCTCAAGTTAAGTATTGCAATGAACGCAGTTGTTGTTAAACTGGGTGTAGAGTTTCCTTTCTAGTAGTATCTTTTTAAGCAATTTTTGTGTATATGGATTTTCGTAGGGAAGTGTTTCTTCATTGTTTTGATTGCGTCAATTTTCAATATGGTATTTCATGGGAATGTTTGTAAGAGGTGGATTCTTCCTTTTTTTATGGCGTGCTGTAGGAATGGTCTCCTGGACTAAGATTTGCCAAAATAATTTTACTGCCAGGGAGTTTAGTGGATATTTAATGGCGTGCCTTTATGCTCATGATTAAGTGTAATGAGTGTAATGAGGGTTATTGCTTCTTCCCAATGGTATTTTTGGAATTAGTATTCCATGTTGTACTTTTTAATGAATCATCAGGCGTACTTTACTTTTAAAGTTGTAATGGTGCTGGCTTTACTCAGGTAGTCATTTAACCTTTTTAATGGGATTTCACAAGTGTTTATTCAGGTTGGGTGATTTGTCAGGATATATTAATATTGTTTTTATTTTTTCTGTTTGTTGCAGTGCATGTGCGTTCTCTCCTTCCCCTAGTTCACCGATTGGTAGCTAGCAACAGAAATTTACAGATGCAATATATATTTTTTCAAATAAAGTTGTAAAGTTGTTGTTCTTGGTGATAACGTATAGATGGCCTTCAATATATTTGCATTGATTTTGGAATTTCGTGTGTCCATGCTTTCTTGTATTTTTTTAATGGTGTGCGTCCTTCTCCTTGCCTTACTTTAGCCCTGCTACGCTCTCAAGGGGCGTAACAAATGTCACGATATTTTCGCACAAGGACGACACGAGCGTGAATAGCGAGATGCAGAAAAGACTCTAACGTACAAAAAAGTTTCATTTATTGAGATGCAAAAATGTATTTGGGGGGGGGGGGGGGTTAAGGTAATGGGGCAAAGGTCGATGTCATCTGCATCCAATATAGTGGTAGTATTCTGTAGCATAATATGCTTATTTGCTTTCATATATTTTTCTCAAGTTTTGTTTACAAGGTCATTCAAGGCCATGGGGTCAAGGTTAAGGTCTTATGCATCCAATATGGTTGTGGTAGTCTGTAACCTATTATGCTTGCTGACTTAGGGATTTTGTGTAGAGTTATTGTTTTTCAAGGTCATTCAAGGTTATGGGGTTAAGGGCCAGTTCACCTGCATCCAATATAGAGGATGGGTAACAACTACCAAGATGGTGGTCACCTACCACGATGATGGTCGCCTTTCATGAGGGTAGTCGTCTACCAAGATGGTCGTTGGTTGCACCTACCAAGATGGTGGAATGGGTATGGGTGAGTGGTGATCTCCATAAAGTTAAGATTTCTAAAATAATAATTATGAATAATTTTTAGTAATTTTAATGATAAAGATTAAATTATTTAAATCAATTGTGATAATATTTTTTTGGAATTTTTTGGAATTTGTGAAATATTTTTGGATTTTTTTTTTGGATTTTCACGGCAAAGGTAAAGATCAAAGGTCAAAGGTCCTGATCGGTCCTCTTGCACTGACCCAAGGACACTTGGGTCGCTAATCCGTCTCAACTGCTCTGGGAAAAATGGGAAATTTCTCGGGGTCGTTTTTTTTTGCAGATGGGAAATAAGGAACTTTATACAGATTTATAAGGGAAAAAATGCTTTTTTTAAAAGGAAATAAGGGAAATTTTAAGGGATATTTAGTCGATTTTGAGGGGGAAAAGGAAATTTTTTGGGAAAAGGGAATAAAGATGGCGGATGGGTGACGTCACGATATGGCGGTTCCCTGGCTCTGGCTCCGAATCCAGAATCCGTTGTGCCCAACTCATCTAAATCCTATTAATACTTGAAATTAAGAAAAAATTGGTGAGTTGTGTTTTATAGAATGGAGATCTCACATATGTAAAATGTTGTTGGTAGGTAATACCATGTCCCTTCTTCAAGAAAATAGTTATTATTAATAAAACACAAGGGGCGGGGGGGGGGGTGATATTACAAACCACATTATCTCCGTTCTACAATACACTATTCATGCATTCATGCATGGTGACGTGCACAGAAATTAACCAACCAGAATGCGAGTGTTAAAGATTTCCTTTTCCATTACAACACATACACTATCTTCAGCTAATAATGTTACAGCTAGTGAGGGTGGATGAAAGGTAATGGATAATGAAATACGGAGGTTGCTAATTGGGGAAGGGCGTGGGACGTAAAGACGATGATTAATTATGTGTATGTAGCGGCGGGACTTTGCGACTTAATTTAATGGGAAGGCGCGGAACTATTTCCAGTAAAGCTAAAAAGGTTTAATTAATGGTGTATATATAATATATATAATATAATGGTGTATATATAATATATATATATATATATATATATATATATATATATATATATATATATATATATATATATATATATATATATATAATGTGTGTGTGTGTGTGAATTGCGTTCTCAGATAAGGTTTCTTAATGTAAAAACAATTTTCGGGTTTTGGGCTGTTTGTGTAGACAATTCTACAGGGAATCCAATGAAACAAGTCACACCCTTGTAGCGTTTATACTCTCTGCATGTTCCGTTCATATCTTGAAAACGATAATTTTCGCTTTTTCTACCTTTTTTGGGCCTCCTGAAAAACGTACGTTTTCACTCTAAGGTATCTTTCCTAAGAATGCATCACAAATATAGTTACAAACCACTGGTGGATTACTTGCTCGCTGGCTGTGGTGGCGAGAGGATATGGTCAGCCATATTTTTTTTTTTTTAAAGTTGGAGTAGAATCCGCAACCTCATAACAAATGTATTTTAAAGAAATGTATATATTGTATAAAAATACGTTTTTTCTTTGGATATTTCTTATTTAGTAATTCTTAATTGCGTTGGAAATATTTCTTGATGTTTAAAATTAATCAGCAGGTAGATAAGAGCCATTGAAGGGTGTTGGAGTAGTTAGTCGCTGGGAGTGGAAGGGAGAGAGAGAAAGAGAGTACGAGAGAGAAAGAGAGAGAGAGAGAGCGAGGGAGAGAGTTAGTGTGTATGTGGTTTGTTCAGTCTCAGTAATCTACTGTTCGTGCTGCTATGAGTAGGTGCTCTGTGTTCATGCTGCTATGAGTAGGTGCTCTGTGTTCATGCTGCTATGAGTAAGTGCTCTGTGTTCATGCTGCTATGAGTAGATGCTCTGTGTTTTAAGGCGAGGAAAAAGAACCAAACCCAGTATTTTTTGTACATATACCTTCATAAATGATACATTTTAGTTAAATATATAATCATTCATAAAAATAAATATACCATCGAAAGTCAGCATGCCTTCTGGTTAGCTTTTAATTTGTGGTTTCAAAGACACCAGGGGTTCATACAAGGCCAATATCAATGCCTGGGGTACACACATTCATAGCCATCAAGGTCAATCCAAACCTAGGCCAATAACCTCCCGTTCCATAACACAGCTTTCTGTAATACTCGTAATATAGAAACTAGCAGTAAAAACCTTACA
The DNA here is from genome assembly GCA_029891345.1 of Dryococelus australis. Lineage (NCBI taxonomy): Eukaryota > Metazoa > Arthropoda > Insecta > Phasmatodea > Phasmatidae > Dryococelus > Dryococelus australis. Next base: position 402,755,421 of record CM056993.1, on the reverse strand, counting down.
ATGTTGGCACACGAATAGTATCGTTACACTCCAAAAACTAAGTAGTCTCAAATAGACTAAGTAGATATTTTCAAAACGACTTTGTGTTTCATTTAATGTCTGTGGAAAAAATTTTACTGGTTAGGACCAAACTTGGGCATGCTAGTGTTTCGTATTGTGTTAATTAAGTAAAGTAACTGGAAATGTGTTTGGTCATAAAAGTTGAAATATAATATCATTAAACCCTTTGTACTTAAAATCCACATCTCTGTAACTGATTAAACAAGGTCCACCTCTTCTGGCATGCTTTTAATACTGTGAAAGACCACCTTAATTTTATAGAGCTGTCTCTTATTTTCAAGTCTTGTAATATTGCATGTTATTTGTCTGGTGGTATTAAACCGATTGGAATTAAACTTGGTATGCTGAAATACCTACTGCCGGCATTATAGTCAATAAATATTATCAGGTGTCCATAATACCTACTGCCGGCATTATAGTCAGTAAATATTATCAGGTGTCCATAACTTAAGAAGGCACTCGAAAAAAGTCGCTACGGCCGTACATCATATATTTGGAATTATCTAAGCGAGAACTGTTGAGTCAATTTCTTACACAAATGTCTTCTCCTTTCTAGGACTTACTTTATTAAAATTACCTGCATATAGATTTATAAGCAGAGGAAAGTAGCCTAATTAATTATACGAATTGCATCCACTTCTGTAAGTCACAAAACACAAAGATGCCATCGAGATTAAAGTTACCTGCACGACTTATTTGTAGAAAGATCTTTGCTTATTAAAATTTAAGACATAATTATCATCGGTGCAGTTTGGGTGTCCTTACCCGATATCCTGCCGTAGCCCGTGTGGCAGGATCTGGCCCCACGCAGGTCCTCCAGCGACTGGTACGGCGAGGACTTCTTCACGATGGCGACAGAGACAGTGCCGTTGAGAGCGCCGTAAACCTCGGCCGCGATGGGTCGCAGGTTAAACTCCCTGCCACACGCAATAAAACTATTTCATGTACTGCTTGTTGCTTGTTGTCTTCAATTGTTGATTCTGAGAACTAGACTGAAATAAAAATCTCACATTCATATAGCTTCTCTCATGAAAGAACACATATTTTTACCATTCTGAAAGTGGTGATGGAAGTGAAGTAAATAGTTTTGGGCAACACTTCACACTGAGATCTTCAGAGATGTTGAGAATAAGCGAAGTGGATATGAAGCGGTGCAAGGTCGGGAGAAAAGGAACATCCCCGAGAAAACCCGCAGACCAGTGGCATATTCTGACACGATTCCCATGTACGAAAATGTGGAATCATTCAAGCCAGGTATCGAACCCTGTTCACCTTGGTGGGTAGAGAGTGCTCTAACCCCTACACCACTGAGGCCCCAGTTCTGAAATTAGCCTCGTGTACAGTAACTTTCATGGCAAAGTACTTTCTGTTGACATACTGGGCAGATTGACAGTCAGCTGAGCACTATTTATGTAAACATCATCTGTTTGGGGGAGGGGCCAACACACCACCCACTGTATCCATGGTAACATCTGTAAACAGGATTACCATCAGAACTGTCAAAAAAAGTGCACTTATTGGTGAAATAGACTATATCATAGGTGGCATACAAACTCTGACATCTTGATCAGTAGCAAGCGCTATGGCCTACATACAGTCAACCAAATTCACACATAAAGACGAGAAGATGAATGTTTGGTAACCAACCAAGCACTTTATGGAGACAAACGTCATCGATTACCCATTGCTGTTGGTTACTAATGTTCCAGCCTCGTAACTTATAGTATGTCGCAGCCACCGGCTACCACTGCCTTAGCTTCCCGGGAGTCTCTCCACTCAGCTGCGGTTAGTTTAAGTAAAATATAGATGTATACCAGACAATGTTATTGTGCTCAGCGACACCAAGTAGGTATCACTGTCTCTCAGAAGGAAGGTGTAATTACTCTCAGGACAGCTCGACGGAGATCACTAACACAAGTTGGCGCGGCCGTCACTTAGTAGGAGCGATTTGCTGGGTAGTAGAGCCGAGGGCCAAAGTGTGTGGTGTTTGGAGTTATGATAGGTAAACTAGGGTTCGGCAGGAAGAAAGGAGGCCAGTGGGTGCGCAAGTATATAAGAGGGTGTTGCGAGGACACCCCCTCCCCCCCAGAGGTCCCCTGGACACTGCGATGGAGAAGCGCAGCCGAGGTCAAGGCAGTTTGGCTTGGCCCAGACGCCCGCTCAACGCCATCTCTCCTGAACTTATACTTATTCAATGGCGCTAGGCAGGGCTGTCAGGCGTAAGAGGGGGCCACGACGAGTATTGTCACATAGACATTAAAGTAATAATTCATCTTCAGCACTAACGGTTGGTCAGAGATTAACTGAGTAGCTAACATAATGTGTACAAGGAAATATCTTGTTTGTAGCAAGAGTTGTAATATTTGTGAAGCAATATAGCGGTGGGGCAACTGTAGTGTAACTAGGTGCTTGTTATTGGTGTTTGAGAACCCCCCACTTCTGGTAGGAGTAAGTATTAAACTAGCTGTACGGTCCCCCATAAGGATACCCTAACAACTGGTGGAGGCTCCGGCCTTTCCAAAACTCTCATGGCAAGCAAACTAATTAGCTTCCGATCAGGTGTTAGTATCCCAGTGTTGCCAGCGTAACACTGATAGAGGCACCGTTTCGGTCAATCTTTTCACAAGCCTTGCATTAAATGCTCAATTAGCTACGTTTTTTCAGTGTTCGTATTCCAGGTTATAAACGTAACACTGAGCAGGCGTCATTCCGATTAAACTTTTCGTCATAAGTGAGGTATTTAGCTACATTTTCATGTAAATATCCCAGCATTGTAAGCATAATATAGAATCGCGCTAGATAGTGCCAGTTCCAATATTTTCTGAGTAAGATATATCTTTAAAAAATTATGTTACTATGCGTTAGGTGCCAGGAAGCGACATATGCTGTAATAAATAGCTACAGTGGTTAGAACAAATAAGGCATTAGAGCTATGCGTGTAAAGCAAAACGTAAAATAACTTCAGCATTCAACAAGTACAACCAAAGAGTACAAAGTAGGAAGCTGTAAAGTGAAGATATGAATCACGTGTTTCAAAGCATTTATAAAAGAAAGATAAATTTTAAAATTCAGAAAGTAATAGAATAAATATTCAGTGTATCTTAAACGGAAAATTCATACAGAGATTCAAAACGAAACAAAACGCACGAAAGTGGGGAACAACTGACATGTAAGAACCTTACAACCTTGTGTTGGCTGCACAATCCGAAACTGCAGCATAGCATCTTTCGCGATGTACAAGTAAAGTATTAGTAGCTTCTTGGCACACTTTTGCATGTAAAATGTAATGTATTCCAGTTAGTTGGAACCACTCTTCGGCTCCAAATAGATTTTACTGCAGAAATTACTCTCCACTAAAAAGCAGAGCTGTGTGAGTGTGGCATCACGTGGAGAAATGCTTTGTAGAGTGCAGAAAATTAGAATATATGAAACTACTACACAGTGCGCGGATAACACCACAGAAGACACTACACTTAACAGACACACAGTTCATGAGCACAGAAAAGCCATTGGTGACATATGTCAAGAAGTTATTTAAAACTGTGACCACCAATCTAACTGACGCCAGACGAACGTTATAAGAAGTAGAAACTGACACAGCAGTCAGATTTGAATCACTAATAGATAAAGTAGAAAAAGTAATACAAGAAAACCCAGACCTAGTCTCACAATTAAACACGCAGTCAACATGATTAACAAGGGGACTAGCAGAGAAAATAATTAACAAAGGGTTAGTGCCAAATAAATCACAACTAGAAACACAGGGAAATTACGACGGCATAAACACATCACACAGTGAATTGGACACCACTGCACTCAGTGGACACACGTACAAAAACATCCAATCGCACCTTGCAATATATATCAACACAAAATTGCAACTGTACAACTGGTAGATGTGGTAATGCGACAACTTGAAAATATTCCCACATTTTCAGGGGAAAGTCATGAAAACATACGAGTATTTCTAGACCAGTACATGGCAGCAAGCGAAATAAATGGGTGGAATGACATCAAGGAAGCCAAGCACATTAAATCCCATTTCAAGGGCGCAGCCAAAAGAGCGTATGAGAAAACAATTCAAAAGAGAGCAGAACATGTCTACTAAATTAAGAGACACATTTACACCTACAGCCTGCATACAGACAGCTGTTGCACACAAGGGAAAAAACAGCGCATCGAGGAAAGCCGCCAAACCATTGAAGATCTTATTTACTACAGAAGAAAATACAACCAATGTATCCCAGACTCAAAATTCATAGCCATAGTATGCAGATCTTTGCTACTAAAATTTGCGGTCAAACTTATAGGATTGCAAAATGACACGTTGGAACAAATCATAAGTAATTTAAAAAGGATAAAACTCGGGTTGAATAGATAAAATGATGTTATCGTCAACACAACACACAACCCCGAAACAGAAAAGCTTCATTCCGAAATTTCAAAACTCAAAGAGGAATTAGCGAATTTGACACTAGAAACACAGACAACCAACACAGCAGAGCAAAAGAACACGTCAAATTATTGTAGCACACAGAGATTTAGAATTATGAATAGACGAGAGTTGAAGTACTACGGGAAAAATTCATCACAGACTGCTTGAGAACCTATGGTGATAATTCAGAGAGAATATGCACCAGCCGCAAAACCACAGTATTACAGACAACCACAAGGCCACGAAAGAAATTATAGCAGACATAACCAAAATGAAAGGAAAGAGCAAGAAAAACAATCCACTAGGTAATAATTGAGGGCGGATTAATAAACACACAAGTTTATCCAGAAGGTAGCACTAAGGGGATCCCAAGGCAGGTAGAAAACAAAAAGTATTCAAAAACTATGTAACGAGGGGGGAAAACGCGTTACCCCGTAGACATACGAGACAAAAATGTGTGCAAAATATATTTTACAAACGTGTGCAAGGTAGGACATTTGCGGAAATAGCATAATTCAATGAAACCAGTAACAGTGTAACCAGAACAATTCAAAGAGAGGTGCAAAAATAGGTGTATGACACAATGGCGCTGCACAGAAATTAACCAAAATCGCAAATTAATTTTAGCAGCAACAAATTGGCACCACTTGCTAAACCCTCTGCTGTAGAGTGACACAGAGGTCTTCCCCAAAACACAAACAACCTGAAAAGTCCAGTACACAATCTATTTACTTTAGAGACCACAGAAAGGCAGAATTTACATTTAAAAAAATACACGTCTACAAAGCAACACACAAGTATTATGGAAAAGTTTACCATATATTTGAAACTCCCAACTTTCATTTCATATGTTGCATGCGGCAAATACAAAAGCACTGTACATATTCTACATGTAACCCGTACCATCCAAATGGTGATATTTTGATTGAAATTTGCTAGGTTTCCCAAAACACCGTCCCCCACCCCCCCAAAGGTGGCCAGGACACCGCGACGAAGAAGCGCAGCCGAGGTCAAGGCAGTTCGGCGTGGGCCAGACGTCAGCTGACTGCTATCTTCTGAACTTACACATTGGCGACGGAAATCCCTTCGTAAGTGCTAGGCGGGGCTGTTAGACGTTATAGTAGGCTGCGACGAGTATTGTCACATAGATATTAAAGTAATAATTTATCTTCAGCACTAACTGTTGGTCAGAGCTTAACTGAGTAGCCAATATAACATGTACGAGGAGATATCTTGTTTGTAGAAAGAGTTGTAATATTTGTGAAGTAGTGGGTCAGTTAAAGTGTAACTTGGATCTTGTTATTGGTGTTTGATAAGCCCGCACTTCTGGTAAGAAGTAAGTAGTAAATTAGGGGTACCGTAACAGTATGTACTCACGAGATAGCCTGCTGTAGTTCTATGGCGCTTACAGCCACCACGTCAGCGCCACCATCTCGTATGACACGCATGCACTTGTACAAGCTGGACTTCAGTTCGCAGTCGAAAGCAGGTCTAATGTCGCGCGACAGAGCGGAGATTGTCAGTGCTCGGCACTTGGCTAGCTCCACTTGTGAGGTGACGCAGAAGCGAACTGGGAAGTGAGTCGTACCAGACTCCCGCTCTATCACGTCTGTGTAGTTGGCTGTGAAACAAACACACGTTCATCATTACCAACCATCCACCTGCTGGCACACGCTGCCTACAAGCTGGACTCTATTTGCATCCAGCCAACATTGCATCAGTGCATGACACAGCTTCTTTCTCAGTGCATGCTAGTTGGAGTCCGCTCATTTCTGCCTTTGCAGACACGTTATTTATATTAGGATTTTCCTTACTCTTCTCCCCTTTACGTGATTTTATTACAAATTTATGGAATTTGTCATCCTGTGTACATATAATTTTCATATTTATTACTAGCATGTCAAATTATTCTCTCTTGTACAGGAAAATTCATAACAATCTATCAGATAATCGTGCAATTTTGATACAAGCACCATGTTTACCTACATGAACTAATATCCGATATGATAAAAGTGGCCACCACTTAAGCCACTCAGTACACATAAACAATACTTACATGTATTTTTACATATGGCAATACACTCTTTGAAAACATTATTAATTTCTTTTGTTCATCTGTTTGCCTCCCCACAGCTCTCATGGAATGCAGCCATTATATTTGACTTCGTGTTCAGTTTTGCCGAAGGGCAAAAGCCTGCTTCTGCCGCCGACGATAACTATAATCAGACGAAACACGTGGGAAAACAGCCGTTCTTAAGACTTTTTTTATAGAAGCAGAAGCTTGGAAAAGTAATTAAAGTAGGACTTACTTTCTATAAGTAAAAGTGCCTAAATGCTGCGAAGGAAAATAAATTTAGACGGTATTGGACTTAAAGAACTGGGCTCAACTCCCAGCGGGGCCACTCCCAAATTTTCGGTTGTGGGAATCGTGCCGGTCGATGCCGCTAGTTGGTGGGTTTTCTCGGGTGTCTCTCACCTCCCTCCCTCCCCCCTCCCTTGCATTCCGGCGCTGCTCTATATTTATTTAGCTTCACCATCACTGGCGCTTAAGACCCGTGTTGTAAAAAGCCGCTCAAACCTTCCCACTCCAATGTTAGTTCTGGTTTTGATTTTCAGAATTTCCTCACACACATTCTTCCATGTTCTGAGTTATCGTTTGCTTCCTTACACCTTACTGTACTTGCCATACCTTCGTTTCAGACCTTGTAATGGAGTGATAGCTCAGAAAAACATAGACTGCAAAAGTAAATTAAAAATTACATCTACACGTTTTGGACGAGATGAGTAGAAAGGGGGCTGCAGCGGATCCAGCTGTCATAACCGAGGAACAGAATCATCTTTGGGGAGACAAGGCAAAGACGAGAGATGGAGCAGTGGCATAAAGAAGATGGACAAATGTAGATGGAATGTTCTTTACAAAGTCATGGTCCAAGCTTGACTGAGACCAGGGATCTAACTGGAGATCCAGTGTTGGAAGGCTGTTGCTTACTACACGTCCTGCCATGTATTGTTTGTTTTTGAAGGTGGCATGAACATCCTGTACGTAAAACGCGAACTTACCTTTGTCCAAGTATACTTGAGGAGATACGGGCTCCGTATTGTCCACGGCGAGAGTTTTGCTGTCGATAGTCAGAACTTTCGACAGCCAGTGAGCATTTGTGGCGGCTCCTTCAGTGTTGGCCAGAGAAATCTGATTCCTCAGGTCGGACACAGAGCTGAAATTTCAAATGGCGCAGGTTATGTTCGCGAAATGGCAACACGTATGAGCAAGCAAGTTATCATTATCTGCTGCTATATGTGGACCAGGCGCTACTTGCTATTCGGGGCGGTACATTTCGACAGTTAAACGGTTTAAGTGTTTGTGTTGATGGTTATCACACTGAAATACACTACTGCAGATGACATGTATTGGGCTCTCTTATTGCCTATCGTTTGTGAGCTGCATTCAAGGTGGTGAAATGTGTGAAAAATTGTTCAGTTAACATTAGATAGTCTTTCAGTTCTGTTAAGTTCGATGGAATTGGTTTTTTATTAGTTTTGAAATACTTTTATAAACCACGCTTAAAAACGATATTTTAAATCCAATTCATAAGTAACTAAAAAGGAGTCAAATGTGTTTTCACACAATTTTCAGCAACTCTTAAACGCAATATGAGACTTCAGTTCCCATACCTTCTCCTCTTCAATTCACAAAAAAAAAAAAAAAAAAAAAAAAAAAAAATAGAATTTTTGGAAATATATATATATATATATATATATATATATATTTAGATTAGCAGGGATTGCGTGCTAAAGCTATGTTTTGTCTCTCTGAAAATAAATATAAAATTACGAATTTAACTTATTGTCTGGTGAAGTTGAGGGGGCAGATTTAAATCAGGAAAAGTCTTTGATTTCAATCTACCAAACAAAAAGATTTAAATTACTTGCAGGCAAAACAATCGGACCAATCTAATATTTCATATACACAAGTAAGAATATACTGCTTTATAAGCACACAGAAGGTTTTCGTGAGTATATACAAAAAGAGAATTCTTGATAAAATTTCTCAAACATAAAAAATGTTCCTTTCCTACTTTATGTTTAAAATTCTTATTATCTTAACATGTATTTCGCTTTTTATTTCTACTTTGTTTCGTAGATCCAAATCAGTCCTACTTAAGTTTCATAAAAATCACAAAAACTGTCAAGAGTTGCTAAATTCATAAAATAACCAAGAAAATTCGTACTAAAACAGGCCCCAACGAATTCTGCACGAATTCAGGAGAAATATAGAAAAAAAATTATATTTTTAAATAAAATAATATTTTGATAAATATTAGGTGACGAAATAAATATATAAACACTTACGTAAATTAAATTCCCGTATCATGCAAAATCTTGCCATTTTTAAAATTCTTCGACTAATTTGTACTGTTAATAAAAAATTCGATCATAATTAAATTTTTTTTTTTAAATGTGTGTATACTTTAAACAGAATAATTTTAAGCTTATTAAATAAAATACATTTTTAAAAATAAAATTGTATTAATATGAAAAATGTGTAAACAAAATTCTTGTAAAGTTAAAGTTTAATCAATTAATTGAGATAACCAACTTTCCAGCAGGTACAACATAAATAGGTAATAACATTTTATATATTCACATTAAAACATACGAAAATAAAATAAATCCCTATTAGAAACACTTGCATGGAAAATATCGAATCTTAGTTTTCATAACCAAAGGAATTAAAAATAAAACATGAAAACCCAAAATAAGTAAAAATTATGTGGAATTTCATCATATTTAAAATTTCTTCGTACATAATTGTACCTTTTTACTTTCTATTAAAAATATTTCTACATAATTAGATAAAATTTAAAATCAAGATTGTGAGAAACTATACATAATGAAAATAACGACAAAGTTTTATGTTATTGTGACAAATATATTTTTTTAATGGTTAAGATTTTTAAAACAAAAAGTTACAGTTAGTAAAGAAACCAATATGAAAATCTAAAAAAATTTAAAATTCAAGATTTAAATTAGTTTTCTTCATGGGATTGTATTACGTTTATTGTAGAGAATATGATAAACCAATTTCATGACAGAGATATAATAGTATCTATAAAGAGAATACAATTGAAAATGTGGCAAATTTACTACAAAAGGCTTTATAAAACACTTTATTACATCATCGAAATAATAATGAAGTATCATATTGCACATTAAAAAAAAAGCCCCTTAAACTTTATTTTACTCGATGCTATACATATTGTTTTACATTTTTACTCCGGGAAATATTAGACGTTATTAGATTTTCTACATGGCAAATTTGCCAGTAAAGAATTTGAGGTCACTGAATGTGAAAGAATTGATATACACAGCAAAACAATATAAAAATAATATTTTAAGCATTTAAAACAATGGTGTTATACATTGTAATTTGTATGAATTCGATTAAAAAGTTAATACTGTTGAAAAAGTAAGTGTGTTTCATATTTTATGAGTTGGTGATAGTTATATTACTTATATGCAAGAATTTAAAATTTAAAAAGCTCATCACCATTCTTCTAAAACATTTTACAATAAACACATTTAAAAAGCTCATCACCATTCTTCTAAAACATTTTACAATAAACACATATAAAATTATGTAAATCAAGAGGCATTAAAACCATTAAAAGCTTCGATGTTTCCAATGGTGTTGATTGAATTTATAAAATTTATTCTCTAAGTTCATCAAAACCAACATTATTTGAATAAATGATTTACATAATACCAGAACTCATAGAAGGTTGAAAGTACGTGAAAAACTATTTTGAAATTATAATTAGAAAATTAAACTAAAATGAAACAATTTAATTTTGAATTATAAAATTTATAGTAAAAATGTAGTATTAAAATGGTATAAAAATGCAAAATATGAAATATCTCTTCATATATTCGAATTTTTCTAAAGAAAGAGGTTCAAACTGGACTTCAGATATAATCATCGGTTTGCAATAGTAATTAAACATATTCCTTAGATTGTTTCATCATATGCATAATTACCAGAAATAATTAAAGATAAAAAGCTCATACTAATGTAAAATATCAATTAGTTTGGTACACTTAAGAAGCATTTACGCAGATCTAATCGTATAAAGTATTGCCAAAACATAAAAAAAACAATAACAAAAAAAATTAAATTTTTTAAATTTATAAGCAATTGTAATAATATATCACGAATAAAATAATGACTTCGCTTATTTTTATGAAGGTAAATATATCGTCCATTTAAATTCAATAAATAAAATTAAAGATATTAACATTTCAAATTATTTGGAAATATTAATGAAGTTCACATTTTTCTTCGTTTGAATATTTATAATTGAAAACCACACAAGATATAGCTTATTGGATTATAACAATGTTTTAGTACATGTGGGAAATTAAATCAACACATAGAAAACAGTTTTAAAAAAATATGCATTAAAATTGAATTATAAAAGATTAGAATATTAGATTGAAAACGTTTTTCGTACTATAACAATCAGTATGTAGTATACGAATATATTGAAAGCGTTTTAACTCTGACTTGAAAATAACACTATGTGCCAAGTGGCTGGAACAGGTTAGGAAAGGGTGCAACACAGCAGTATGCAAGGAGACTAACCTGAGCAGGTCGTTGTTGGTGATGAAGCCTTGCCAAGGTCGAGCACCCCACCTGCATGGTGGACCAGTGATGGGGATCCTCGTACCATCCTGACACAGGTAGGCGTACTCCTCTGGATGTTCATCATACACGGGAGTCTCTGGTGGCACGCCCCCTATAGGCAGCTACAACACACGCCGTATAGACATGTTGGGCAGTGCTCCAGTCATCACGCATTGATCCTCCATGTACTTCACCTTGCGACACAGCACTGCCAGGAGCGCACATGCTGCTAGCTGACTACAAGGCTCACGATCTTATACTTTGAAACAGTGTTTACAGCTGCGAGCAATATTATCAATTCCCAACAAGACGAGGAGACATGTAATGTTTCATTATATGCACGTCACCATATCTAACTAGTGTCGATGCAGGTAGAAGACCATTTCAACTGGTGCTACTAGAATGTGCATGTCGATTTATTTTCTTCAAGTGTACTCGTATTATGCCTGTTAAAATGTTGTTTCTGCTGCTACATTTAGGTGTTCTAATTTTTCAAACAAAAGTACCAAAACCCACACGTCAAATTGTGTTTCTCATTAAGGCTTCATTACTCATTAAAGGTACTAATGAGGTTTAACAATCAAATTTAACCACATCATGGGAGGATACACATAGCCAACATTAAGTTATTATGCCATTCTTTGGACAGTGTATCATGCACAAGTGATGTTTCGTCATCACATAACATATGCTAATCGTTTGCAGTAATGGTTATATTAATATTTAGTGACCTGTCTTACTTTTTAATGTATAGGACACACGCTTTCTCATCAGTAAACAGGGAGTTTTATAAAAATTTCAGTCAGTGATTTTTACCTAAAACACTTGATTTGCGGGAAGAACGATTATAGCTTAAATATTTATCTTATTAGATTAATATTGACTAATATACTACTATTCGTAGATTTCTGAAATACAAAGAGTACTGACATCACGTGGCTTCAACCAGAACACAATTCCGTCCATGATCGAGGTCCCGCCAGGCTATAGAATGCACCGAACTTCAGGGCAAAACTTGTAATTCGAAAACTGCTACGCGCCCTTTCGAAAAACATTAGGACAAACTGAAGTTTAACATTTCCGTTTCTAATGTGTATTTTTTAAAATGAAAATTATTGAAACTGGCATTTTCCGAGTCTTTTTGGTTACGAAAACCACCGCGCTGAATACCGAAAGTATTTGGGTAGGAAAACCACGGCGCTGGATACTGAAAGTATTTGGGTAGGAAAACCAAAGAGCTGGATACTGAAAGTGTTTGGGTAAGAAAACCACCGCACTGGATACTGAAAGTATTTGAGTAGGAAAACCACCATGCTGGATACTGAAAGTATTTGGGTAGGAAAACCAAAGAGCTGGATACTGAAAGTGTTTGGGTAGGAAACTCACAGTGCTGGATACTGAAAGTATTTGGGTAGGAAAACCACCGCACTGGATACTGAAAGTATTTGGGTAGGAAAACCACCGTGCTGGATACTGAAAGTATTTGGGTAGGAAAACCACGGCGCTGGATACTGAAAGTATTTGGGTAGGAAAACCACCGTGCTGGATACTGAAAGTATTTGGGTAGGAAAACCAAAGAGCTGGATACTGAAAGTATTTGAGGGACTTTCGTCCTTGTTACTATGCCATCAAATGAGAATATCAAGAGATGAGCTGCCGATGTAAAGACTATGCGCCAGTTCAGTTCCTTGCGCATAGAGGTGATGAGACACGAGATTAGTGTACATAGCCACTCCGGGAATTTAGGCCTCGGACACAGTATACACATTCAGCCAAATGGAATACTTAGACTTATCAGAGCGTGGAACATAAATCGACGCACTGCGCTGTGAACATTAGTTGAATTTCACAAGTTTTTGGATGGCAGTAGAGAAAAATTAGAAATGGCAATGCTACATAGCTGATTTTATTAACTACCGGAACAAATATTTTACCAAATTGATGTATTTCTTTCGAGTTACAACTTGCTCCTCAGATCTGTACGTCATACTGTGATGCAAGATACTGTGATAAATAAATTATCGCAGCGATCTGGTAACATATTTGCTCTCACAGTTGGCAAAAGCCCCTGTCTTGGGCAACGCTGGCGGTCATACGGTACTTGTTCACTCCAAACGTGTTCAGCTACTTATGCAGATACACCGGCTCCGAACTTGTTACTATAACAGTCACTTATTCTTCTTCTTCAAAGTAATTTGGTTGTGTAAGTACATCGGAACGACTTTTGTTCTGTGTAGTGCTCTCACTGGCTGCTATGAAGTAAATACACAGAGTAATTAATGAAAACTGAAATTGGCAGTATTTTCTACATTTGTTAAAATACCAGGTTAAGAAATAATATTTTCTAGGAAGCGATCATAAATAATTATGGGAGCGTGTTTGCGGGATTTCGACTTCCTTTCGTTTGCATTCAGTTATCGAGGTGTAACTACTAAAACCAGTTCATTTGCAAACATGTTTAGAGCAAACATGTTTAGAGAAATCATGTTGTGACCACACCTGTGACAGCCCTTGCTCTGCGACTGGCAACAACCCGTGGACTTGAGTTTTAACGTTTCGGCTGTTGTCTAATGTCCAGCATATTCTGAACGTTCGGTGACAGAACAGTAGCAGTGTCTTGGTAGAGGCCACCGTGCCTTACAACCTACAAGCTAAACAAAAGTGGCCAATCTAGCTGGTAGCTTGGTTCGTTTACGCAAATAGTATCATTGCTGAACATGACAGAGATAGGTGTGCTTTCATTAGTGCACACTTGCTCATTACAAATAGAGATATGTTTTCATTAGTGCACACTAGCTCATGACAGAGATAGATCAGCATACACCAGTGCATACTAGCTCATGACAGTGCCAGGTGAGCGTACTCCAGTGCACACAAGCTCTTGACAGCGACAGATGAGCTTACACCAGTGTACATTAGCTCATGACAGAGACAGATGAGATAACACTGTGAACACTAGCACATGCCATAAACAGGTTAGTTTACATATAGTGCACATTAACCCATGCCAGAGACAGATGAGCTTACGCTTAGTGTACACTATCTCATGCCGAAGATAGGTGCGCACGCATTGCTGGACATCTTTATATTTTGCTTGCAAATGGCAACAGATAGTATTATTGAGTACTGCTCGCGCATTGCAGAACAATGACTCGTATTGGCCACCGCAACGCGACGCAGAGGTAGTGAGGGACAACTCACCCCGAAGTGTTTCTTGACGTAGTAGACCTTGGTGAATGCTACATCTCCTCCGTGCTCGGCCAGGCACCTCAGGGCACCATTATAGCCTGAGTACTTGTCTGGGTAGTCGCACTTGTCTGGGTGCTCACAAAGAGCACACAGGTTCGAGTACGTCGCCTCTGTGCATGGACAAACCAGAGAGATCTAGCTACTAATGCTCATTGCGAACACTAGCCATTTACAACGACTGCAGTTTTAGACATTTGCAACTAAACTAATCAAATATCATCTAAACCAAACTGACATATTGTCTTTAAAGTTATTTAAATTCCCTTATGCTAAAGGGATACGGGCATTCTTTAAAAATAATGTAGGTGTAAAATCTATTACACATGTAACCAGATGCCTATTTGGAAGAGATGGAATTATTGCCAACCTTTAGATCTGTCTGAAATATGTGAAGATTGGCACTTTGTAGTCTGGTTCTTTTGATTTTATTTGTTTTCAATGACATTAAAATGTAAGAACATATGACGTGTACGGTGTGTTATCTAAAACAAACCCACCTGCATCCGAAATCATTTTAAACTAAATTTTAAACGACTTTGATTTTATCATAACATTTTCTTTTAGTAAAATTAACCTCCAAATATTTTGTGTGTTAAATCAATTGAAAATATATATTTTCAACATCTTCACTTTAGGCGATGTGTAACTTGAAATTATTAAAAATCGTACGTTATTAATGCCACATTAAAATAAAATAAAAATTTTTAAATGAACTATTATGAAGGATACTAGTCATTTATATTCAGGGAGTGGAGGGAGAATTCCTAAACACATTAGTGAGAGTGAGCATTCAAACTCACTACCACGACTAAGTACACTAGGCGATCTTACAGAAAGATGGTAGAGATGCAGCAACATTCTGTACCTCGGCAGTGAAACGGAAAATAATGAATCTCTCAAGATGCAGTCATAGAATGTAATTTAAGTGTGGAATAGAAACTAACACAAACGTGAGCTGAATCACTATTCTTCCAGTACAAGAGAAAATGTCTTAGGACGGCATGTGGACAAATTACATTATTTCTTTAATTGGGGGGGGGGGGGGTGTGGCCTTACTGTTCGGAACAAAGTTCATTATATACATAAAACGTTCCTTCTCCTCCCTATCCAATTAAAATAGCGTCTATCTCAGTCGCGGGCCAAGTTCAATGCAGAAGCTGTGATACCAAGGCTTATGTTGTGATGCGTTCCGTTATCAGTTGCTGGTTATTGGCATTCACTGGTAGTTTGCGACTGTGATTTCAAATATTTGACAAACAACGTTCATAGTTTCATCCAAGATAGCACATTAAGAATGTTGTAAAAAAACATCAATACGAATTATCACAAGTTTTTCTGCATATATAACATTAAAGAATTTCCCATTTCCCTGGAACACTCTACAAAGTTATTTTAAATGATAATAATAATTGTATTGTTGTTACTAATGAGAAACACCTATATCGTTTTTATAATGAAGTTGTGTATTTAACTATGCATTATAGCGAAAGAACTGCTGAAGTACTGTCAACTGAAGTTATTTAGGACACTAGGGGCAACTTGGGACAGGAATGTTTATTTTCACACGTAGCAGCTCTGAAGAAGAACTACGCACTTTCATTACGTTGTTCGCTGGACAGTGCACGCCCAAGATGAGCAGTTGTCTCTTAGTGACGCAACGTCGGACTGATTTTCATAAACTACATGGATACGATCTGAGATTACAACACTGGTTATGTAAACACTGGTTATGTAAACAAGGGCTTCGAGATGTTTATGTACTTCTTCAAACCAATTTTAATGCAAATACATTAAATTCAAATCAGTGAAATTATTTTATTAATATAATAATATAAGATGACTAATTCTTGAAAATTAAAATACAAACAAGCATGTTCATCACTGTCGACACGTCGACTTTGATAGCTGTGATACGTTGAGGTATAGTGACTCACAGTGAAAGTGACACACTTCCGATTACATCCCCCCCCCTCCACAGTCATCACATTGGACTACCAGGCGTGCCATGTCGGGCTTACGCATTCTGAACCATCCATACCTTCGTTCAGTGCATAAATACAAGCATTACATTCAAGTGGGCCTTCGTAGATCAACATGGAATGTGAAAGTGGTCAGACGTCTATAGCGGTGAGAAAGCCATTACCAAAGGGGTAAATATCTGTGTGTGACCGGCAAATTTGTGAATCGCAATCATTCTACTGTGCAAAATATCGTTCGTCGCTTTCGTTAGTTCAGTAGAATAGAGAACAAAGAGAAGCGTAGTTCCAGAAATATATACACTGCATCAGACGAGCGATGGATTCAACATCAAATAAAGAAGTAGTTCAGTGAACCAAAACTTGCCAAGGAAGCAGAATTCGTCTTGGGGGGGGGGAGGGGGAGGGAAAGCCTGCCCAGAAACCGTGAGGAGAGTCCATCGAAAAGAGGACTTCAATGGTCGAGTAGCGCGCATTAAACCATACATGAGCAGAAGAACAAACGACTCAGGTTCCAGCTTGCACGGATCAAGATGATAAATCTTTTAACTACCGGGAAACAGTAATATTTATCGATGAAAGTAAATTCAATGTGTTTGCATCGGATGGGAACGTCAGTATCTGGCGTAAGCCCAACACGGAGCTTACAGAAAGAAACCTTCGGCCGATGGTAAACACGGGGGTGGGTGCCTCATGGTATAGGGTTGTATGGTGGCTTCGGGTGTGGAGAAACTCCATTTAATATAGAGTAATATGGACCAGGACCAAAATGTGTGTTCGTACATATTGAGGAAAGAACTGACAACTAGTAAGTAGTAGGGGCGACGGGTTCTACCCCACCTTTTTTTGACCTTGACCCCGACCTTGCAGACGTAGTCCCATAGATTAACGTACGTCCTAAATCGCTGGAAATTCTACGCCACCTTGCTCCACAATCGCTCCTCAATTGTGGAGCTAATCCTATGCTGCGATTGGTCCACACATAGCTCGGCTCTGCATGCTCCAACTCCTTCACCTACATACATCCCATCCATACCCCCTCCCCTCCCATCCTTCACAACAAGCTATACCAGGGTTATCTACACCTGAGCTTATCACCCCTCTCCCCTACCTACACCCCCTCCCCTTATCATCCTCCTTAGATATGGTTAAACACACCCCCCCCACACCTCCTCCTTACACTCCTTCCCAGCGAGCTAGGCTGCTTCAATTCCAAACTTGACAGATAGGCAGCACTGCTGTAGCCATCGGCCGCCATATTAATTGTAGAGTTGACGAACAGTAGCGCTGACGTCTCTTGAAGCCGTCATAGGCCGGTAGGTAGCGCGCAAGTTCTCACAATGCCTACCAGAGAGTGGGCGAGTCGCTCGCGCTCCAAGAGCCAATCTCGGTAATGTTATTATGAACTCTGACATCGGCTGGAAACTTAGGATAATTATCTCCATCATATATGTAATGAATTAGTAGATATACAAAATCTTTGCCTTTGGATAGTTTTAAACCAACGAACCCTGGCTCCATTGCACAACGCTTTTATTATCTAGACCATGAGAGTTTAGATCACAATGAAAATTTAAATGTTGTATTTAAAGAAAAAGAGACACATATTTCGCGCATTCAAAATTGAGTTGTGATAAAGTAATAAATGGTAATTTTATATAAAAAAAAACTTAGGAATTTATATTAATATATGTATATTAAGTTTTAAAAATTTCAAACATACATGTATGAAGAAATGTATTCACAAACTGGTATTTTAAAGGAGATTTAGTTTAGAGACTCACGGCAAATAAATATCTAAGAAGTATATTTTAATTTAAAAATGTTGTCAATTAAAAAATGTATTAATTATAATTTTTTAACAAAACAATCATAACCGAGTGACATATCAAAACATATAGTTTTTATTAGACACTTAAGAATATATCGATAAAAAATTATTATGTAATTATAACCATTGCCAGCTTGAATTTAAGTAAGCATAGAAGCATTTTCAAATTTTTTAATTAATTATGTAACCCCTCCCAACATCAAATACAACACATCGTTTACCTTTCAACAGGTCATTTAAGTTCTAAACCCTTTCTGACAAGGACAATTTTGAGTTAAACCCTTTTATAAACATACTCCTAATTTCCGATCCATTGATGCTATGATCTCAAATTCATAATATAGACATAATACCCGACAAAAACATAATGGTAAGGTCATTTAGGCCCTGAACACTTTCTGACAAAAATTTAAATTTGAATTAAGCCTTTTTATAGAGGTACTCATAATTTCCTAACAGTTGATGCTTTAAGGATCAAATTCATAACATAGACACCGTATCCGATATCCATTGCGGTGGTTAGGTCATTTAGGCCCTAAGGCCTTTCTGACATGGTCAATTTTGAGTTAAGCCTTTTTATAAATATATTCATAATTTCCGAATCATTGATGCTGTTTTCATCCAATTCGTAACACAGACACCATACCCAACATACAACGTAATTGTAAGGTCATTTAGGCCCTAAGGCCTTTCTGACAAGGTCTATTTTGAGTTAAGCCCTTCTTAATGTACTCATAATTTCCGAATCGTCGATGCTATAAATATCAATTTCATAACATAGACACCGTATCCAATATTCATCCCGATGGTAAGAGCATTTAAGCCCTAAGGCATTTCTGACAAGGTCAGTTTTGAGTTAAGCCCTTTTTATAAATGTACTCATAATTTCCGAACCATTGAAGATATAGTAATCAAATTCATAACATAGGCATTGTATCCGATATACATCAATATGCTAAGGCAATTTAAGCCCCAAGGCATTTCTGACAAGGTCAATTATACGTTTAAGCCCTTTTATAAACATACTTAGTTATAAACACATCCAAGTACATACTCATCAAGGACATATTTGCAAACATAATGTTATTTCATTTCTGGTTTTGCCAAATTTTATTTGTTACTTGGCTAGATGCTAAAGGTAATTAACGTTATGTAAATATTGGATTTGGGGGTCGATCCTCGGTTAGGACACGTAATATTATATCATTTCCGATTTTTAAAAAAATATTTTTGATTTGGGTAGATAATAGGGGTAAATAATATATTTCTAATAATGGATTAAGGGTTCGATTCTTGGTCAGGGCACGTATTATAATAATATTTCCGATTTTTGAGAAATTTTATTTGTGAGTTGTGCAGGTGCTAAGTGTAATTAATATTATGTTATAATTGGATTTAGGGGTTCCATCCTTGGTCAGTACACGTAATATTATTTCATTTCCGATTTTAACCAAATTTTATTTGTGACTTGGCTAGATGCTACGGGTAATTAATGTAATGTTATAATTGGATTTTGGAGTTCGCTCTTTGGTCATGACATGTAATATTATTTCATTTCCTATTTTAACCAAATTTTATTTGGTACATGGCTAAATGTTAGGGGTAGTTAGCGAAATGTTTTATTGGATTTAGGGTTCTATCCTCGGTCAGGGCATGTAATATTAATTCATTTACGATTTTAAAGACATTTTATTTGTGAGTTGTGCAGGTGCAAGGGGTAATTAATATTATATTATTATTGGGTTTGGGGGTTCGATAACTTGCTCAGCGAAAGTAATAATATTTCATTTCCCATTTTTAACAAATTTTATTTATGTGTTGTTTAGGTGCTAGGATTACTTAATGTAATTATAATTTTGGATTATCGAGTTTGAGTGTCGGTTAGAACACCTAATATTGATTTATATCAGAATTTAACAAAGATTTAATTTTGTTATATATTACTGCTTATAGTAATTTATGTAATGATATTTTGGATAAACGAGATCGTTAATAGTTAAAAATAATTGTGGGAAATACATTCTTGCACATTCACTTATGATTGCTGTCTATCATATTACCTGATCGATATATACTGCTCAACCAATGTGTTATATGTTCGATGTCAACTTTCGAAGGTCGATAATAGTGGAGGCATATGATGTAATCGTGTATTTAACCTAATCGTGTTAATGCATATTTGAGTAAACATGCATTGAATATATACTAGGTAGGCACATGAATAATTAACAACTAAAAATTCACTAAAGAAATATATCCTGTCAGCAAAACACCCAAACTTCAACTGTCGTATACCTTATCATTTGTTTCAGGATTTGCAATTAGTATTATATTTTATTATTATTAGGTGATGAATATATAACACTATGCTAGCATTCACTGCGCGCACTTATCAAGTATGCACATTATATGTAGAGAGACATATGTCCGCTCCCGAGTACCGTCAGCTCAAGACTATAAAACCTGGCCGTAAACATAGCGTCCATAGGATATTTTCAAGCGAAAATAGTTCCCGCTTTATTCCTATCGGGGCAACGAACCCTAACAGGAAAAACAATTGTGTAAGCGGTTTCAACATATACCAACAACCACAGGCAGAATATTTCAATGAATTACTCTGAAAAATAATTTCATCATGTAAAAGCAAAATACGTGCAGACAACAATCCACACACCCATTTACACACACACACACACCTCACACAACTCATTTGCACATACCATAACAGGCAATTGCAAAACCCCACATCATAAAACTTTGTAAACAAAACTAAATACTTGAAAATACTATATTAACATATCATGCAACACAAATGAACAATCCTCCATCATCTGTCTTCCCTTACACACTACCACACATATTTTATCTAAAGTATAATGATATACAAAAAGAAAAAAAGCCTCATCATGATTCTGTTTATCTAATTTAATATATATAACATAATTGAAAACCAAATGGAGATCCAAATTTACCACTCATCACACTCAAATCATGCTATCCCACACTACATACAGCAACCAAAACTTGTTTATTACATAAAAACCCCTTAATGAAGAATTTTGTTAAGATCTGCTCTTTTTAGCACTTGATTCAATCCTTCTAGGATACTTAGCTCTTGTCTGTGTAACAAGTTTGCACAATAAAACATTTTTTCATCACACAATAAGCTTAAGTGTTGTTTAAATGTAACTATATTTATCTACTTCGAAAAGTATCAACTTTCAAGCATACATATTGATTAAGTCAAAAATTCAATTGAAACACAGGCATGGACAGTTTTACTAACAAATTCTATATTTCAACTCCCAAAGTGGTAAATACGCATATATGAATTACTGTATGCTATATTTGCTTAATCCCATTCATCCTAAACATTAAATATTTAATAATCCATTAAAAATTATCGCTCTTTTTATGTCTTATGCCATGCTAATTTAATATAGTGTAATAACACAAACACTAAGTACTCATAATGCAATAAACATCAATATTACATAGAGCGAGCAGGTAGAGGCATTACCTTACATACCCATTATAACCAAAAATATTTTAATATTTTTAATTATTGTGGGAAGACTGTTTCCGAAAAGCTGACAAATTCTCGCAAACTTCCGAACAGCACCATTGGAATTGAAATAATATTATGTTTCCTGACCGAGCATCGAACCCTCAAATCAAATTATAACATTACATCAATTACCCCTATCACCTACACAAAACTCAAATAAAATTCCTTTTTAAAACTGAAATGAATTAATATAACATGCCCTGACCAAGGAACGAACCCCTAAATCCAATATCAACATTACACCAACTACCCCTAGCATCTAGTCCAGTCACAAATAAAAAATCTTTAAAATCAGAAATTAATTAATATTACATACGCTGACCAAGAATCGAACCATAAATCCTATATTAACATTACATTAACTACCCCTAGCGAGAATCGAACCTGAATCCGAAAATGACATTAAATTTATTACCCTAGCACCTACCCAAGTCAAATAAGATATTGTTATGATCGATAATGAAATAATAGTATGAGTCTTGACCGAGGATCGAATCCTCAAATCCAATTAAAACATTACATTAATTACCCTTTGCACCTACAAAACTCACAAATAAAATTACTTTAAAATCGGAAATAATTTAATATTACATGCCCTGGCCTAGTAACGAACCCCTAAATATAATATCAACATTACACTAACTACCCCTAGTATCTAGCCCAGTCACAAATGAAATTTCTTTGAAATCGGAAATGAATTAAAATTACATGCCCTGGGCAAGTTTCGAACTCCTAAATCCAATATTATCATTACTTTAACTACCCCTAGCAACTAGCCAAGACACAAATAAAATTTGGTTAAAATCAGAAATGAAATAATATAATGTTCGTAAATATGTCCTTGATGAGTATGATCTTGGTGAGTTTATGACTAAGTATGTTTATAAAAGGGCTTAAAGGCATAATTAACCTTGTCAGAAATGCCTTTGGGCTTAAATTACCTTAGCATTTTGATGGATATCGGGTACGATGCCTATGTTATGAATTTGATTACTATATCTTCAGTGGTTCGGAAATTATGAGTACATTTATAAAAAGGCTTAACTCAAATTAAACTTTTGTCAGAAAGGGTTTAGGGCCTAAATGACTTACCATTACGTTGTTTGTCGGGTATCATGTATATGTTATTAATTTGATGATCATAGCATCAATGGATTGGAAATTATGGCTATGTTTATAAAGCACTTAACTCAAAATTGTCCTTGTCAGAAAGGATTCAGGACTTAAATGACCTGTTGAAAGGTAAACGATGTGTTGTGATTAATGTTTGGAGTGGTTACATAATTAATTTAAAAACAAAAAATGCTTCTATGCTTACATAAATTCAAGATGGGGATGGTTATAGTTACATAATAATTTCTTCTATCTATATTTCCTTAAGTGTATAATAAATACGATATATTTTGATACGTCATGTTTACGATTGTTTAGTAAAAAAAAATTAATCAATTTTAATTGACAACATTTTTAAAATAAAAAAATACTATTTAAATATTTGGCTGTTGTGAATCTCTAAACTAAATCTCCTTTAAAATATGAGTTCGTGAATATATTTCTTCATACATGTATGTTTGAACTTTTTTAAATGTAATGTACATATATTAATATAAATTCCTAAGTTTTTTTTTATAAAATTACGATTTATTACTTTATAACGACTCCGTTTTGAATGTGCGAGTTTGTCTGTGTGATTTTTTTAAAATACAATATTTAAGCTTCTGTTGGGATGTAAGCCCTCGTGGTCAGAAAGTGAAGGCATCGCTCAAAGGAGCAAGGGTTCCCCGGTTGAAAACCATCCAAAAACATAGTTTTTTTTTTTTTTTAAATTTCTAATGTATTATATATATGATGGAGATAATTGTCTTAAGCTTCCAGCCGATCTCAGAGTTCATAATAACATTACCAAGATTGGCTCTTGGAGCGCGAGCGACTCGCCTGCTCTCTGGCACGCATTGTGAGAACTTGCGCGCTACCTACCGGCCGATGACGGCTTCAAGAGACGTCAGCGCTACTGTTCGTCAACTCTACAATTAATATGGCGGCCGATGGCTACAGCAGTGCTGCCTATCTGTCAAGTTTGGAATTGAAGCAGCCTAGCTCGCTGGGAAGGAGTGTATGGAGGAGGTGTGGGGGGGGGGGGTGTGTTAACCATATCTAAGGAGGATGATAAGGGGAGGGGGTGTAGGTAGGGGAGAGGGGTGATAAGCTCAGGTGTAGATAACCCTGGTATAGCTTGTTGTGAAGGATGGGAGGGGAGGGGGTATGGATGGGATGTATGTAGGTGAAGGAGTTGGAGCATGCAGAGCCGAGCTATGTGTGGACCAATCGCAGCATAGGATTAGCTCCACAATTGAGGAGCGATTGTGGAGCAAGGTGGCGTAGAATTTCCAGCGATTTAGGACGTGGGACTACGTCTGCAAGGTCAGGGTCAAGGTCAAAAATAGGTGGGGTAGAACCCGTCGCCCCTACTACTCGAGTACAGAGAAATTAGGTTTGCGGAATTGTTTCTGCTCTACCATGACAACGGCCCGAAACATAAGACCCATGAGGTACACACGTGGTTACATTATAATAACACCCAAGCACTCAATACTTCTCCGGAGTCCCCAGACATAAATGTCGTTGACACTTTTTGGAGTGTGCCAAATGAAAACATCCGCAAACATCCCATATCTAACCGGAATGACCTCAAAATTGCCCTTCAAACGGAATGGGATAAGATTGAGCCCTCTTATTGTGAAAGGTTGGTTCCATCTATGTCAGATAGGATTAAGGGGATGAAAAGAACTGCTGTCGTCTCACCTAATACTAATTGTCTACACATACCCTTCAATGACAGGAAACATACAGGCTGTACCATTTTCATTGTGGTGTACATTTTGACTCGTGAATATGTAGTTTTTGTTGTAAATTCATGTATTAAATTGTAACGATATTTGCTTTTTGTATCTTGTGTATGATGATTTTAATAACATTTATTCACCAATACACTCAATTTGCATATTCAAATGACTTGTAGTGCGAAAATGAAATGTCATAGGATGGGTGTAGTTATCACTGTCACTGACTCGCTCGAGACCATTGTTGGGTACATGCGCAGAAGACAAATAATGTTTACCTCATATTTAGCCTATGTTTGACATAACGTATCGTAAGATGATTTATTTTACTGAGAGCTATTGCATGTGTGAAAACCAAATTAATTTGATTAAAACAACCCAAATTGCCCCAAGTGTCCCAAGTAATCCCAGTTGACGGCAGCAGGTGATATAATTTTCGGAAGGCTTCGTAATATTCGAGAAGTGTGCAACTCGTGTACAGAAGAGGGCAAGGGGACAGAAGAGTGTAGCGGCCTCGGTACGTTTGTGGCGTGTGTACTCACTGAGCCTGGCGTTGTGGGCAGGATCACTCGACCATTTGCCGACGAGACACGACTGCCTGAAGAAGGACGACAGTGATTTCAGCTCGTTCTCCCTCGCTGTGAGTTTGGGGTCACTACGAGGATCCAGTAGCCCCATCTTCGTCAACTGCAACACACACAATTGGGCACTAGGACATAGTGACGTTACAGTAACGTGCTCCACACATTACACCTGCCATTCCAGCTTTGTACTGCACGACCAACTTTCTTACTTTTCTATATGTGGCGAATTTAATTCAGACTTTTAAACCAATAATTACACGTCAACAGGTGCTACCAGCCGAGATGTTCAATAAAGTCAATAAAACACACGAGTTAAAGATGTGCTCGGAAAAGTGGATTCAAATGCACTTTGGGAATGCAAGGGCTAGTGAGATAAATAGCGTTCAATATGCAGCTCACGTCATGTCAGAGGCCCATTTTTCATGTGCATTGTGCAAAAGTAAAATTTTAAGAGGAAAATGGGAAAAATATAACTAACTGATTCTTGCCCGTTTAAGTAGCAACTGACCCAACAATAAACAAGTTAACATTATTATACCAGAAACGAGCAAAAATTTATTATGGTGGGACAACAGTCAATTACCAAATTAAATAATCCCAAGGCTACAGTCAAAGCTTAACAGTGAAATGTTACTGACAAAAATGCAGACAGTATTTTATGCCTGAGTCTCGCAGCAGGGTGGCTTGACGCCGAAACCTCCGCTACATAAGCGGGATACAGTCTGGTGAAGATAGGCAGTCTGTGAGGGACCTCATGGATCCAGCTACATCAGTGGGGTACAGTCTAGTGATGATAGGCAGTCTGTGAGGGACCTCGTGGAGCACTGCAGAGTAAGCAAGGTGGCTGCGCAGTTACCAAGTTTCGTGTTTTAATAGTAGACTCCATCTCGCCACCAGTATTGTCAAAGCAATGGGGTTTGGATTCGAGGTTTCATCACGCACATGAATACGTGCTTTGACATGTTGGTGCACTTTCTCCGATAGAGTTTGAATGTATAATAATACAATAGTTAAGTCATGGGATATTTTATCAATTTAATATTGGCTTGAAACCTACTTTTAGGTGAACACCGATGCCTGTGAACACGTAATTTGTGGTTTTATTGGCGATGGTGGATGACATGATCAAAAGGAAAATCTTTACCTCAACTTCAGTTTTGGTTCTACACTTTCTCGCGGTGTTTCCAAGACACTACTTTCGCTATTTCAGTTGTAGAGATCACAACACGTAAAATAAAATGTAGCTGAAAAACTCTAATCATTACATGAAATACTGCTGAAACTAAAGTACTGCGTCATTAAGTATTGTGTTCGTGCGGAACAACTACAGCTACAGTGGAAGAAGTATCACTAACTGAGGGGAACCTAGGATATCCTTGCCGTATAGGCCTATTGGTTTCAATAGCTTGCTTATGTTTTTAGAAAGGAAATACCGGAAGCTCCTTCCCATAGACCCAACTAGCTATTGACCTCACACTGCAGGGGCCGCGGCGGTTTAGTGGGTAGAGTTCTCGCCTCCCACCTAGGCGAACCGTATTCGAATCCCAGCGGGGCCGCTTCTGGATTTTTGCATGTGGAATGATGCCAGACGATGCCGCTGGTCCTCAGGTTTTCTCGGGGTTCTCCCATTTCCCCCACCCTTGAGTTCTGGTGCTGCTCCATACTAACATCGCTTATACCTCATCGACTGTCAAGACCTCGATGCTTTACTGTGGACAACATGAGTGCTATTGATTCCAATTAAATATTTGATGCCAGCCACATGAAGCTTCTTTCTATAAAATAATATGTTAGCGAGCACATAATGTGTTAGCGAGCACATAATATGTTAGCGAGCAATAATATGTTAGCGAGCACATAATAGCCGCAGTACTTGTCAATCGACATGTTATTGTACAACACGCTGGTTTTTTCACCAGCAACATTATTTCGCTTTGGAAAGCATCAACCAAATATTTTTTGTAAGTACTAACCAATTGTTACTTTCAGTGCTCACTTGTGACAAGGTCAAGAGGTCAAGTCTGCTGTGTGACTGGGCGAGTTAAAGGGAAGACCTGCACTCTTGGGAGAAGCGAGTGGTGTGCAATGACGTACCTTGGAGATGGGCACCTTGTAGCCTACGTTCCTGCCGACTCCTGTGTGGCAGGACTTGAGTCCTCGCAGACCTTCGACGCCAGTAATGTCCAGGTTCCTGTGTATCACCACCACAGCCTCGTAGCGGAACTCCTCTGCGCATGAGCAACACATGTCCATGTAGACTGAAGACTAACTGGAGCGCAACATGGCTTCACACTCTCTCTTACTGTATCCTCCTCGCGGTTCATGGACCTTTGTGAAGAGTTACTGCCCCTACCTGCCTGAATACATTTTAATTGGCACACTGACTGAATTGCGTACAGTGAATTTGACTACGACGGAGTAAAAGTAGTTCCATGTCTTATCGTTGAGTTAAAAGTTAGGAAATGTCAATATTTTTGAACATTATTTATTTATTTATTTATTTTTTTGGCTTTCTGTTTCTAACGCATATATGTGCAAGAATTGATAATTTTATAAAATATCTCCTTTTATAATAATTCCATGCTTTCACTTGACTGACGAATGAATAAAGTAGTCAGGCCTGTAACAATGTTGATTTTACATACAGTGGAAGAATACACAATGTGCATAGAAGTTGACGCTATGCAGGGATTTCAAAAGTGCTCAGTTGAGCGTGAATGGCCTAAACACACATGCTCTGTGTTGAGCTAGGTGTAACTGAAAACTTTGGAGGCTCCTCGTACTTATGTGTCGATTTTACTTTTTCGAAATATTCAGCGATGCTGGGTTAGTATTTTGTTTTTATTTGTGAGTATAAGATAAGTCAGAAGCAGCGTGTAGCTAATAATTGCCTTTTGGGTTCTCTATGAATGAAATAAAATATGTGTTAACATGTTGACCTGTAGAAAAACCTTGTTCTGTTTTCCCTGCAAGAAAAAACTGACATATTGTATCCCAAAATTTGTATAATTTTCAAGGCTGCTAGGTGTTGTATGGGATAAACAGCGCAGATGTAGATTTGAAATTCTTCTTTTCTTTGTAAGCATATTTCAGTTTGCTTCGGCCCATGCTGGGATTATTGCGTAATTTATGCCATACTATTAACACATTACTTGTTTACAGGTTGACGGAGTAACAAAAAGTTACTAAGTTTAAAAATAAATTACTCAAATTTGCATAATGTATGATGGAGCTCTAAATCGCGTATAATCTTAAAAATCTTAAAACAAAATTTTATCGTAAACTGTGGCACGAATCAACGACAGCGTAACGTTAAATGTAATCAGATAAAATTAAATAATAAGAGTAACATACGTATTTATTACCTTGTAAAATAAAATTTAAAACAAGAATTATATTTTAACACTTACAGAAATGTTAATATTACATTATGAAGATGTTATGTTATTAAAATGTACGCAATTTTTACACACCTCGGATTAGAAATTGCTTCTACTGGGAAGTATCAATTATGTTACACTTTCACAAGATCGCGAAATTCACAAACAACATGTGCCGCAAACAGAGATATTTTACGTTGGTAGCGGTAAATTTGAACCAATAAAAGTGTTTGATCTGTTGGCATTTGGCGGAAAGGAAACACACTCTTTACTGAAGTATTATATTTTAAGCTTGAAATACTAAGACACAGTTGTTTAATCTTTCACCAAATGTGATCGAAACAAACTTTTTGGGTGACGCAATGTTACTCCTGCTGCCTGTGCAAGATATGCCTGCCCGCCTGCCAGCCTGCCCGGTTTATGGTAATATTTTTGTTCTCTAATACAAAATTGTTCTGTCCTTACTGAAAACTATTGTTTTTAAGTGCTGATATATTTTACAGTGCATTCATTTTTCTTGTAATGCAAATATGTTTAGTCGTTTCGTGATCATGTTAGCAATATTAGTTCTAAAAAAATATATATTTTTATTAATTTATAAACTCTTTCGCCATATTTCTGCAATTTTCTATTGTTTCTTTTGCAAAAATGATTTTTATAGAGCACTTTTGAGGCCAAAGTTACTTTTTCTTGTCAGTAATTTTTTTTATCTTCTAATCACCGTTTTAAATAAACATTGCCATATAAGTAATAAACACAATGTGTATACTCTACCGCATTTGGAAGTTGATTTTTATGGCTGAAATAAAATTTATTTATTGAATATTATTCCAAATGGGAAAGCTTTCAAAAGTACTCCATTTTCCGTGAATAGTCTGTAGTAAAATTTACACAGTGCTTTATCTGCACGTATTACACACACTTATATTATATGGCATATATTAAACAATTGCCTAAATTTTACCTAAATTGAAATGACACATTCCCTGAATTTTGGCTTTAGTAAGAGTTCAAAAGATAAAAATATTACTGACACGACAAGATTAATCTTTTGTAGTATTTAAAATAAAACCTGTTGTCTACCTCAAATGAAGAAATGTTCTTTAGAGGACTAATGGTAAATGAAGAGAATAACAAACATGCACGGTAGAATTGATCCACATGAAATTTTAAACTAAGGATTGCACATGCCAAATCAGCAGCCTGTTATTTCTTGAAGAGGTAGGAAGTGAGTAAAAAGAGAGGGTTCTTATATGGCGTAAGGAAATGTAGTAAATAATGATATGCGGATTAAATGTAATACACTCAATATGACGTTAGCAATTAATATGGTTTGGAACATAACTGGCAAACATTTATGTTGGTCAGGTGGTAGGGAAATAAATACAATGACCAAATTATGTAGAAATAGTGAAAGTATCCAAACATAGAAACGCGGATGAAAATAGGGAACCTGATTTAGTAATAGAGAGTTCAAAATTAAAGTTGGTGAGCAATAACCAGAAAGAAAATTTCATTGATAGATTTCCACGTGGCTGCCAAAATATTTAAAAGTTTAGTAAGAATTAGCTATCTCCTCCGAATTCTTAAACTTTTATTAATGAAATAGTTAAAGATTGAACGTATTGTTAATCATAGTCAAATTAAACTTGAATACTTCAGATTCCATTCAGGATAACTGGCGTTGAAAGAAGGTTTAAGAAAATGAATGGGTATCAATAGCAACTGTTAGTACAACGGAATATTTAGTAGTATTCACTAAGCCCAAACATACCAATATGAGGGATTCATTGTGTATAAGTGTTTGTAATATTCCGTTGATAGCCAAAGCGCACATTAAAATTAAATTACATCACATGTTGTTCGCTATTGAGATTTCATACATTCTTTATTTATTGAACAAAAGTGTCAGCCTGTTTAAAGCATTTTTTCCCACATGACAGACATTATTTAATAACCGCCGCAAACTGGAGATATTTGCAGAGAAAGCCTGCAAGATTGTAGAACATAACTAATAATAATTTCGTGACGGGAGGGACCACGTCGCCTCACATCTTCGAATAATTATTAATGACAACTGATGATAATGAATTTGACAAAGGGGAAAATTATAACTTATTTCAACCAGAGCATGTAACGGGAACATGCCCAGCTACCCGGTGACGTTCCAAATTGGCTCACAAGAAAATGATTTGTATGAAATAATTTCGAAGCGTGGAATAGATGAGATGAACATCTTCATTAGCAGAGTTGTCACTGTAGCTTTGGGGACTGACAAGCAGTTTGGCTTCGGGAAGAGGAGGAATGTGAATAAATCGCTGGTATCTATATGGAATAGAAATAACTATGTATAGAAAGTGCTGAAAGAAAAAGTTGATAAACAAGAAACAAACTTAGCAGTTAAGGCACTTTGGACAAATAATCTAGCAGCAAATCCAAGTCATTTAACAGGTTTACGTATGTGATCGACCATGCACTGAAAATCTGATGAAACAATAAATTCTAAAAATATTATGGCTCTATAAGTAAATCTTTGAGAGTAACTGCAAAACAAAATCCGTGATATGAAATGTGAAAAGTACGTTACGACCAGTATTGAGTAGCACACACTCAATTCCTAGCATCCGGTTAGCCAAAGTACACAAAAACTGATGTAGATATTGTGCAAGGACCGGAAGTGAGTCCTCTGGTATAGTTGTAGGCTCATTACCCGTAGGTTCTTCCTTAGTCCTTATCTCCTTGAAGATGCTGAAGTCCTGGTTAGGCATCTTGGAGGCGATGTACATGTCCTCAGGGTCCACAGGACACACGTCAACCTTGCGGTCCAGGATCATGTGCAGGCAGTCCAGCCTGCAGCACAGCACGCCATAGCCGAGCTCGGCTCACCACTTCTCTGCGATGTATCACACTTCCAGTCTACTTCTAAGTTATGTACAAGGCAGGTATGGCGAGGTACTAGACCTGAAGCCAGTAGCTGAGGGAAGATTTAGGGACAACTGTATAGTCTGGTCGGGATTTGAACCCATTTTCTGAACAAATTTTCCACACTGGAGTGCTATAAAATTTTTTAAATAATTAATGGTTCCTTCCAACCAACCAGCACTAAACATTACACAAAATATATACCCAGTAGAGAGAATACAAATGCGGTACTGGATTCTAAATAATTAAGTTAAAAGATGCTCAAAATAGTTAACTGCCTTTCTCGTATTAATACTGAAAATAATTACTGAGATTCACTAGAGCGCCGTGACGGCCTTCCAAAGTCTAGTGACCATTAAAAAAGTGTTCTGGCAAGCACAATTTAAAAACGTGAATTAAAAAACAACAGACCAGCCTCGGTTCGTACCATTTAAAATTATTTCACACAGGTGGGATACCTCTATTGTATCACCATGTTGTGCAAGCCGATGCGAACCCATTCAACAAGCCAATCACGATTCAGGCGGCTGGAAAAATATCAATATACAAAACTACTTTCACCCATAATCTAAGTGCAAGGATACACACAACAGAAAACTCTACGGGCCACGCGCAACTAATAAGTTAAGCCAAAACCAGAATTTAAACACTGAGGGCACAAAAATTATTTAGAATAAGAGCTACATGCGCAACAGAATTTCTTGACTAGCCCACACAAAATATTAATTAAACCCCAATGCATTATACGGCAAACCCACCTATGCTTCTGCCGTCAGCCATGACGATATTCTAACTGTGGTCAGCTACCAAGTTGTAATGCGTAGCAACCTAACATTGTATGGAAACACATCAAGGCCAGGAACAGAAATTGAAAGTGAAGTTACTCAAATGCTTGCTGGAGTAAAAGTGGACGAGCCGTCAACATGAGCAGAAGGCCCAAACTTCAAACTGTAGTCAGTGACCAATGGGAGAGAAGCTCGATGCGCATGAGTGGTAGGAGGGGATCCATAGATATGGGAAGGAAAAGGAAGCAGGTAGGTTGCCAAGACAGTCCAAAGGCGGAGCGGCCGAGCACAGCAAGTCGTTAATGTCCAGAGCGCACTCTATACTGCGCACACTTTCAGGCAATTTTCATTGTGCAATAAGATTGTGTCTTACTTCGTTGGGGCATGCAAGTATGTGGTCACCTAGACACCACATTTACACGAAGATGGATAGGCAGAGACCGTCTAAAACCTTGGCCTCCACGTTCACCCGACATAACCCAACTTCATTGTTGTCTGTGAGGCTGTGATCGATGATGTCCAAACATAATGTGTTGGACTCGGCGACCTGAATACACGAATTAGGAATGCGATAGTAGCTATTCCAACACACATGCTCCGCAGAACAATGCAAGAGATAGTAGCTATTCCAACACACGTGCTCCGCAGAACAATGCAAGAGATAGTAGCTATTCCAACACACATGCTCCGCAGAACAATGCAAGAGATGGAATACCACCTGGGTATTCACAGTTCCCCACCAGAATTTTTCAAAACCCTGGCAGACTTTATAGATATTCTGCATATGTCTTCAAATGTAACACAGGATGACAAAAGATAATGAATACTGACAAAAGTTCTTGTGAAAACCACAATGGATTAGAAATAATAATCAAAATTTGAATTAAGGAAGTCCAAGATTATCTGTTCACTCAAGAACATATATAAATAAAAGTACAGCTATTAATGAAAATGTAAGCTTGAGTAACATGTCACAGAGTTCCTTGTCACATTTTAAATTTAATTTGGCTCCAAAAGGTTTATCATGTATTGGAGTTTTATATTTCATGTCATATGAGGTGTGTTTTTTCTTTATTAAATGCAAGTTTGAAAGCATATTGTTAGAAGCAAATGAATGTCATAGCTGTGATTTGGAAGGGATTCACGGAAAAAGCAGAGTCACATTACGCCTACACCTGTACAGCTGCAATGCTTTGCAGTTTTCTGTGCTCAATATCTGAAACAGCTCACTAATAGCTATTTCTTAACGTGTAGAAAAATTAACGACCGAAAAGTTACAAACAAAGTTTGCTGAGTGTAATGCTCTGTTGTTGAGGTTTAAATATCTATCTTCATTTGGCAGATGTCGGATACTAACCTAACAATCTATAAGACAGGCAGTTCCTGTACAATGAGTAAGGAGGAGATTTAAAGGCATAGGTTAATGTGCAATGCGTGCGCACCTATCTTCGGCATGAGATAGTGTACACTAAGCGTAAGCTCATCTGTCTCTGGCATGGGTTAATGTGCACTATATGTAAACTAACCTGTTTATGGCATGTGCTAGTGTTCACAGTGTTATCTCTTCTGTCTCTGTCATGAGCTAGTGTACACTGGTTTAAGCTCACCTGTCTCTGCAATAAGATAATGAACACTGGTGTAATTTTACCTGTATTTATCATGAGCTAGTGTGCACTGTTGAAAGATCACCTGCCTCTGTCAAGAGCTAGTGTGCACTAATTAAGCTCACCTGCCTCTGTCATGCGCTACTGTGCATTGATTAAGCTCACCTGTGTCTGCCGTGAGCAAGTGTGCACTGGTGTAAGCTCTCCTGTCTCTGCCATGATCTAGTGTGCACTGATTATGCTCAACTGGCTCTGTCGTGTGCTAGTGGGCACTGCTGTGAGCTCACACGTCTCTGTCATGACGCAGTGTGCACTGGTGTAAAATTATCTGACTTTGTAATGAGCCAGCGTGCACTAATGTAAACACACCTATCTCTGTCACGAGCAAGTATGCACTGGTGTAAGCTCACCTGTCTCTGTAATTAGCTAGTGTGCACTGGTGTAAGACTATCTGTCTCTGTCATGAGCTAGTGTGCACTGGTGCAATCTTACCTGTCTCTATCATGATCTAATGTACACTGGGGTAATCTCCTCAGCCTCTGTCTCGTACGAGTGTGCACTGATGTAAGCTCATCTGTCTCTGTCATGAGCTAATGTGTACTGGTGTAATCCTACTGTCTCTTTCATGAACTAATGTGCACTGGTATAAGCTCACCTGTTTCTATCATGAACTAGTGTGCACTCATATAAGCACACCTATCTCTGCCACGAACTAGTGTGTCCTGGTGTAAGCTCACCTATCTCTGTCATGAGGTAGTGTGCACTGGTGTTAGTTCACCTCTCTCTGCCATGGACTAGTGTGCGCTGGTATAATGTTACCAGTCTCTGTGATGTGCTAGTGTGCACTGGTGTAAGTTCACATGTCTCTGTCATGAGCTAGTGTGCATTGGTGCAATCTTACCTGTCTCTGACATGGACTAGTGTGCACTGGTATAATGTTACCAGTCTCTGTCATGAGTTAGTGTGCACTGGTGTAAGCTCACCTGTCTCTGTCATGTCATGAGCTAGTGTGCACTGGTGTAATCTTACCTGTCTCTATGTTGAGCTAGTGGGTCCTGGTAATCTTACCTGTCTCTTTCGTGAGCTAGTGTGCGCTGGTGTAAGCTCATCTGTCGCTTTCATGAGCTATTGTGCAATGGTTTAAACTCACCTGTCTCTGTAATGAGTTAGTGTGCACTGGTGTTTGCTCACCTGTCCCTGGCGATGACACAAGATAAGCGTAGCTCTCCGACTGCTGCCATCTGCTCGCATGCCTTTGCGTTCTCCTCTGTCACACACATCTTGTCTGCAACACCGCACAACACATGTCAACAGCAGCACACAGCAGAAACCTCATTTTTCTAATGCCACTGCAACATATGCTCTGACTTGGATTAAGCATGTCACATGTTGCTTGCTTCTCCTGCGCACAAGCTCTTGATTTGTCACTCTACGATATCAAAAATATCTTTAATTATTTCGATATATTCATCCGATTTTATAAATATTTCCTTTATCATATGTTTGTTTAATTACAATTTATTTGTATTATTTCTTCTGCAATAATAAAAAACCCAACTATTGTTTACAACTATTATCAAGTTATCTAGATGCAGTTGTTTATGGTTAAAATATCAATGTTGTAAATCTTTTGTACATAAGTAGCAGGAATTAAAAATTTACTCTTAACCTCGACATCATTTCTGCAATATTTCAGTGAATTAATTGAATTTCAGTTTGTTACGATTGCAGAAGTTAAAATGTCTAACGATGTTATATAGCATATATATAGTATTTGTATTTCACTGTACCAGAAATGCAATATAAATTGCCAATGCATAAACGTAAAAGACGCATCCATTAATATAGCAGTTGATTTCTTTATCAACTTTTTTTTTCATGCTTTCATTTAAGTAGTTTGTTATCATGCTAGTTCAAGTGGAAGAACCAGGGAGGTTTGACCATAATGAGAATTTAACCCAACCTTCCTTATTCTAATGCTACGCGATATACTGCATGACCAGAAGTAATCAGACCACCATTGATGTTGGTTCCATACGCGCCTATCATGTAACTATATTTTCCTACCCCTTTCCTCTTAATAGCTGTTATGTAAGCTCTACACGAAGCGCTGGTACACAGTACTGTAGTAATTTATTTCTGTTCTTCTTGCATCATTGTGAATAGTTCAAGTTTCTCTGTTTATAGTGTTCAGGGAAAGGGGGAAGGGAGAGGCAGAGGGAGGAATAATGGACTATCTACAATTAGGTGAAATGTATCGATTTTTTAAGGTGTGGATTTATTGCCATGTCGTAATATCCTAAATGTGGTGACCCATGTGTGATTCCAGAAAGACTGGTTGAAGTGATTTACATAACTTCTCGCCAGTAAAGCGACTGTGAGGCTCCTCGAGTGAGAACAGCCTTGATACATATGCAGTGCTGAGCTCTATTGTCGTTGGGAAGAAATATTTAGGCCTTGGTAATGGGAGCTCTGGTTTAAAGTCCATGTGTAACATGAGTACGGGTCACACCTGCGTTTTACGACATTTGAAAGTCAAAACTGGCATAAGGAACATTTCATTAACCTTGGGAACCGTGTCTCCGAAAGGTATCACTAATTGCAGGCACACTTCCAAGGTCAATTCATATCATCCCCACCTCTGGGAGGTGTTTTGTGATTGGCTGATCGGTTGCCACGCCCCTTCTGAGGTGTGCTGTGATTGGCTGTTGGCTGTAGAGGTATCCTCTTAGTTGACAAAGTGCCCAAGCAACATTTGCGGGACTTTAAATTTTTTCAAGGACGAGAGGCTAGGGGTTTGGTAAGGGGGTATAGAGCTGAGTAAGGGGGTTGTAGGGTTGGACCAGGTGGTTTGGGGAGTCCCTGAGTCACGACGTTGGAAGGCGACAGACTAGGGAAAGAGGGATAAGATGTGTAGGGTTGAGAGATGGCCCTTGGTTTGGAACCCGTCGAGGGTAAATACACTTTATTCGCGTAATTAGTAATCAGGTGTAATGAGTAATTGCATAATGAATAAGTATATGTACCGAGACTAAGTACACATCCTGCCCTGGCCACTGCTTACTCAGAATTGATCTCTGATTCGTAAGTAAGTTTGTAATAATGTCCGCCATCTTGGTTGGTAGCGATTCCTAACATGAGTAAGTTTAACAGAAATATATTTATACCGAACAAGGTCCCAGTTAAAACACCATCGAGGGTAATGAAAAAAAAAAAAAATAGTTTATAGGCGCTGAAACCTTGCTTCGATACCCAACAAGGGTAAGTATTGCTTAACTATGTTTGTAATGGGTTAGTTCTTGTTTCGATTCCCACTTAGATTAAAACATATTTACATTTATTTTGAGATATACTTTCCCAGCAAACTTAACCTGTCGGCATAGTGTCAGAAAATTGTTGGCCTGATACCAGCACTGTCGACAACTGTCGTTTATATGCAAGAATATGGCCATCTGAGAACAGCATGGTGTATTTTTTTTTTTTTAGACAGATTGCTAGCTGTCACGATAAATACAAATGCCCGGTTTTATTATTTTGGATAACAGAGGGATATCACCGAAATTATGTAGGAATGATATCTCACAAGCAACTTGACACCAATATCTCAAAGAATATTCTGGGCGAATTCCGATACAGTATCTTTGACTTTCCGGTAAGCTGGCCAACATCTTATATATTCCGGCCCAGTAACGTTTTCGATACAATTACTATGTATAATATATGTATAATAAATTATAAAAGAATATGTTTATTTAATGTACAAAAACACATAACCTACAGTTTTATTATAAGTAAATACAAACGATAAGGCCTACATAATGCTTTATAAACATGTAGAGTTTTTTATTTTCGAAAAGTCTGTATTTCATGCAATTAAAATATGAGAAAGTACTCCCGATAAGGGTTATGAAGTGCTGTGTATTTATGTAAATCATTTAGTACATGGCATTTATGTACATCAATTATTTATAAAATGTATTTAACTGTTGTGTGTGCCTGTCTATAAATTACAGATACATTTAAATGAATACCTATATAATATATGTTCAACATTGCATATACCTACATAAATTTTCTGAGTGTCATGAAAATTCGTTCAGCAATTTTGCTTCTTGGTAATTCTTGGCATTTATGGCACCCTGTCACACTGATGGCTCTAAATTTTTTCCAATATATGAAATACACTAAAAAAAACACACAATTTCATGGGTATATTAGATGGTTATATTTTCATCTAATGGTTCAAATGATTTGCCAATTACCAGAAATACTGTATTTGCTGTGACTTTGTGCTGGGTAGTGAAGAACTTGTTACTCTTCGTGAAATAGGTTTTTTGTTTATGTCTAAAAGTTTTATTACTAAGGGCGATTGATACCACAAAATTTATAATTATATCTATACCAAACATTATTCAACTTGTATGCATTTTATGTAATGAAATTTTCCTCAAATGAAACAAGTTTACCTTTTAAATATTTTGAATAACTTAGTGTCAGATAAAAAAAAATTTCGGTTTTGCTGAAGCTACAATAACAAATACTAACAAAATTTTAAAAATTAAAATTTACAACATAAACAAATGCCATGGCCTACTGCTTGATATATATGAAATCACCAAATAACAGTTCATTCATATTTTTAAAATTGTAAATAATAAAGAAAAAAAATTATTTTTAATTATTTATATATATATGTATATATATATATATATATATATATATATATATATATATATATACAGACACACACAGTAGCACTACAAATATCCGGATTAATTGGGACCGGACCCGATCTGGATAAACACATATCCGGATAATTGGGTAAATTATGAAAAATGTAATTTCTTTTTAAAAAAAAAGCTAAATATGTGTATACTGTAATACATTAATATGTACTATTAATTTAATGACTACAAAACATTGTTGTTTACATTATGTACAGTTCTGTACTTACATAAAGTGTCAGTTCTTGAACATATCGGTCAGAGTCAATAGTTTGCTGTCTTAAATGGTTTTCGTGCAGCCAAGTCTCACATCTGCTTGACGGTGAACAGATGTATATGGTCACACTCAGTCTGGAGCTCCATCCATGTTAGCGCAGTTTCAAGACAAGCAAACGCCTTACCAGCTGACGGTCCTGCATTTGATTCAATAGCAATGTCATCTTCCTGCTCATCAGTTTCTTCTCTCACACTTTTAATGAGTTCATCGTCACTGAGAATTTGGAATCCAGGGTCCGAAGAATCACAAGCAAGCCACTCGCCTACGTCCTCTGCACTGCACTCGAAACATCCAGGAATTTTCAAAAGGATCTCTCTTAAGTCCCCAAGTGTCATTTCGTCCTCTTCCTCTTCCTGTCTCTCCCTTTTCAAACTTCTTTTTTTCTCCTTTCTCTTTCTGTACCATGTCCTTGGTTGAAATGCCTTTCAATTTGTTCCAAGCTCTTTTTAATGTGGTTCTCTTCCCTAAATTCCATGCTTCCGCCACCATGTAAGAGCAGTCTTTTAAATCCGATTTTTGGTGATGAGCCACAAAGCCTTCTTAATTTTCATCTTCTATCAAAAGCATCCTCAGCATTTGTCTTCTGTAATACCGCATCATAGTTTCGATAACCGATTGGTCTATTGGCTGCTGCAAACTAGTTACGTTTGGCGGCAGGAAGAGTGTTTTGAAACATCCATTTACTCTATCAAGAACGCTTTCTGTGGGTTGTATGGGTGCATTGTCAAGAATTAACATCACCTTACTGCTTTCTTTCCCTATTTTTTTACTTCGGGTATGAAAATTGAATCGTACCATTTGGTAAACAAAGCAGCAGTTATCCAGGCCATTGGGTGATTCTTTTAAAAGAGGGGGGTGGGGAGTTTTTTTTCACATTTTCGAGAAAGTCTGGGGGTTTTTCGATTTGCCTATCAACAGAAGGGCTACTTTGCGATAACCTGTATAGTTAGCAAAGTTCCGCACAGTAACACGGGCTTTACTAACCTTATGGCCAGGAGCGCTAGTTTCACTTTTAGAAGCTAAAATTGTTTTATGCAAAGGCTTCCAAATAAGGCCTGTCTCATCTGCGTTGTATACAAATTCTGGGTCATAAGATTCTCCTTTGATTTTTAATTTTTTAATAAAATTTTCTGCTGATAGTTTTTCGCCACTTAAATCCTAC
The DNA here is from genome assembly GCA_029891345.1 of Dryococelus australis. Lineage (NCBI taxonomy): Eukaryota > Metazoa > Arthropoda > Insecta > Phasmatodea > Phasmatidae > Dryococelus > Dryococelus australis. The sequence goes on along the minus strand of CM056993.1, from coordinate 402,715,342 downwards.
TCACGAACACCGTGCCTTGCCTTGAAAATCCGTAACCAGCCATTGCTCGCTTTAAATGAAGACAAACTGTCGATTTTCTCGGCTAAAAGTTTTGCGGTTTGGCAAATAATCGGCCCAGAAAGAGTGTTTCCCAATGCCTGCTGCTGCAAAAACCACTTGTAAACGGCCTCTTCAAGATCTTCGTTTTCTGCTGTTCTCATGGCTTTTCTCGTCGAACTTCCATCTTCATTTTCAAGGACAGACACAAAGTTTAAAATTGAGGACTTTTTTTTTTTATGTCTGAAATTGTTGATGTTCCCACGCTAAACATCTCGGTTAACTGCTTACCACTCACTCCTTTGTCTAAATGTTCAAGGATTTTTATTTTGTCTGCCAACAATAAGACAATACGTTTCCTTATAGAATACATACTGCTGCGCAGTAAACTAAACACACACACAAAGAAAAAAACACGGAAGGCGGAATGTATGACGACAAATCAGCCTAGGTTAAGGTAGACTGATGTAGACCGTACTGACAGACTGGCACTGACAAACCCATCAAGGCGCGTGAGACTAATGACTCATCGCCTGCCTATGCGGTAGCCGCCATATTACGTTCGCAGTACGAAGGGTCCGATACAGAGCGCAACAAGATGTAACTGTATTCATTGTTTGCTAGAAGATTTTGTCTTGTAATACAATAGCTGCGGATTGATTTTAGAACAATAAAGAAAAGTGCAGTGCTTTACAACTACAGTAATAACCGTGGAACAAAATCAACTCGTTGGTTTAATAAATTAATTTTAGTTATAAAATCTTTTTTCCTCAACGGGATCCAGAAAGTTGGAGTTCGGATAGTTGTAGTTCTACTTTATATACATATATGTGTATATATACATATATATGTGTATATAAATAACTTCATTTGAAAATTATATATGTGCCACGTAGTAGCCCATGAAATTTGTCTTATTTGAAATTTTATTTATTTGAAAAACCATGTTGTGATAGAGGATCTATCACATATGGACAGCTTGCTCGAGTGAAAACTCACTTTTTGTAGTATATCATCAGGAAAACCATGTATGAGCAAAGAGATTATTTTCATTGGGGTAATGTAAGGGTTTTCATAAATATTTTTAATTTTAATATATAAATACTTAAATAAAAATAATTTTCGTTACTATTTTCTTTTAAACTTTTATTGATATACTTAAATTATAATGTGTAAGGGAATTTTAATAGTACCATTGTCATAAAATTTTCATAACAATATGCGGAGAAGGGTGTCATAAATATAACAACCATCCGTAGAAACACGAATTCCAGGCAAAACTAACCTCTAACGATTGGTGAATCTGCTAGTATAAATGATACAGAGACCAGTCCTCCTCACCCTGCATCGCCCTGAACCAGGGTGATGTGTTAGTCTCAGCTGCTAGTATAAGTGATGTGGAGATCACTCCTCCTCATCTTCCCTCACCCAGCAGCAGGGTGATGTGTTAGTATCAGCTGCTTGTATAAGTGATGTAGAGTCCACTCCTCCTCATCCTGTCAACCCTACAGCAGAGTGGTGTGTAACTCTCGGCAGGCAGTATAAGTGATGTGGAGACCATTTCTCCTCGCCTTCCCTCGCCCTGCAGTAGGGTGGTGTCTTAGTCCCGGCTGTCAGAATAAGTGATTTGGAGACCACTCCTCTTCGTCCTGCCAAACTTGCAGCAGGGTGGTGTGTTAGTCTCGGCTGCTAGTATAAGTGATGTGGAGACCATTCCTCCTCACCCTGCCTTCCCCTGAAGTAAGGTTGTGTGTAAGCCACAGCTGCTAATGAAAGTGATGTGGAGACAATTCCTCCTCGATCTGCATCGTCCATCAGTGAGGTGTTGTCTTAGTCTCGGCTGATAGTATAAATTATATGGAGACCACTTCTCCTCACCCTGCCTTGTCCTTCAGTATTGTTGTGTGTTAGTTTCGGTTGCTAATATTAGAGATGTGGAGGCCATTCCTACTCACCCTGCCTCGCCCTGAGGTAGTGTGGTGTGTTAGTCTCGGCAGTTAGTATAATCGATGTGGAGAACACTCCTCAACATCCTGCCTCGGCCTGCAGCAAGGTAGGGTGGCGTGTTAGCCTCGGCTGCTGGAAATAAGTGATGTAGAGACAACTCCACCTCATTTTTCTACGCCATGAAGTACGGTGGTGTGTTAGTCAAGGCAGCTAGTATACGTGATATGGAGACGACTACCCCTCACCATCCCTCACCATTCTTCAGGGTGATGTGTTACTCTCGTCTGCTTGTATAAGTGATGTGGAGACCACTTCTCCTCATCCTGCCTCGCATTGCAGCAGGGTGATGTGTTAGTCTATGCAGCTTGTATAAGTGATTTAGAGACCACTTCTCCTCACCCTCCCTCGACCATAGAGCAGGTGTGTTGTGTTGTCTCGGCTGCTTGTATAAGAGATTTTGAGACCACTCCTCCTCACCATGACTTGCCCTGCAGTAGAGTGGTGAGTTAGTCTCGGCAGCTAGTAAAACTGATGTGGAGACTACTCCTTCTCACCCTCCCACGCCCGTCAGCAGGGTGGTGTGTTAGTATCAACAGCTTGTATAAGTGATGTAGAGACCATTCCTCCTCACTCTGCCTCGCCCTGCAGCAGGGTGATGTATTAGTCTCGGCTGCTAGTATAAGTGATGTATATAATACTCTTCCTCATCCTTCCAACCCTTGCAGGAGGTGGTGTTTTAGCGTAGGCAGCTAGTAGAAGTGATTTTGAGACCACTTTTCTTCATCCTCCCACGCCCATCAACAGGGTTTTGTGTTATTCTCGGCTGGTAGTATAAGTGATGTGGCAACCACTCCTCCTATCCCTCCCTCGCCCAGCTTCAGTGTGTTGTGTTAGTCCCGGCAACTAATGAAAGTGATGTGGAGACCACTCCTCCTCGTCCTGACTCGCCCTGTTGCAGGGTGGTGTGTTAGTCTTGGCTGCTAGTATAAGTAATGTGGAGACCAAACCTCCTCACCCTGCGTCGCACTGCAGAGAGTGGTGTGTTCATCTCGGCTGCTAGAATAAGTGATGTACAGATCACTCCACCTCGTCCTTCCAACCTTGCAGCACTGTGATGTCTTAACCTGGGATGTTAGTAAAAGAGACGAGGATATCACTCCTACTCATCCTCCCAATCCCGTAAGTGGGGTGGTGTGTTAGTCTCGGCTGCTAGTAGAAGTGTGTGGAGACACCTCCTCCTCACACTGCCCCGCCCTACAGCAGGGTGATGTGTTAGTCTCGGCTGCTAGTATAAGTGATCTGGAGACCACTCATCCTCAACATGCCGCGCACAGCAGTAGGCTCGTGTGTTAGTCTTCGTAGATAGTATAAGTGATATGGTGAACATTCCTCTGCGCCCTTCCACGAACTGCAGCAGTTTGGTGTGTTAGCATCACCTGCTAGTGTAGGTTATGTGGAGCCCACTCATTCTGAACATGCCACGCCCAGCAGAAGGGCCGTGTGTTAGTCTCGGCAGCTAGTATAATTGATGTCGAGACCACTACTCCTCACCCTCCCCCGTCATACTGCAGCATGGTGTCTTAGTCTCGGTTGCTAGTATAAGTGATGTGCAGACCATTTCTCCTCGCCCTGCCACGCCCTGCAGCAGGGTGGTTGGTTTGTCCCAGCTGCTAGTATAAGTGATTCGGAGACCACTCCTCTTCGTCCTGCCAAACTTGCAGTAGGGTGGTGTGTTAGTCTCGGCTGCTAATATAAGGGATGTGGATACATTTCCTCCTCATCCTACCTCGCCCTGCGGTAGTATGGTTTATCAATCTCGGCTCCTAATATAAGGGATCTGGAGACCACTCCTCATCACCCTGCTTCGTCCTGCAGTTGGGTCGTGTGTTAGTCTCTACTGCTAGTGTAAGTGATGTGGAGACCACTCTTCCTTGCCCCAGCCTTGCCCTACAAAGGCATGGTATGTTAGTCTTTTCTGCTGGTATAAGTGATGTGGAGAGCACTCCTCGCCTTCCTCGTCCTTCAGAAGTGTGATGTGTTAGTATCGGCTTCTGGGAAAACATCGCTCTCTCCCGGAACCACAATGATCTCTGTGCTCCTGTCGGTGTTCAATATAATTTTGCTCGCCCTCTCACATCTCGTCTTCTTCGCGTAGAGGGCCATCTGATGTTACAGTTGTTTCATGTGCAGCTCGAGTTGAGGCTCTGTGCAGCACAACACTGCTAGCAGAATTTTTTTTTTACTCTGTAGCGTATTACCATGGAATCTTCGCTATATTCATATGCGCATATTCTATGAGTTTCTTTCTTTTTAAAAAATATTCAGACATGATTTCAGCGTGGTTGTGAGTTGTTATTTACACAATGTAAAATCTTATTAATTTCTCTTAAATAAAGTATTTAATAAAGACTGCATTTATTTCGAAAACATTTCCCTCTTGTTTTTACATGTCTTCGCCGGGATTTGAATCAACGATTGTGAGAGTGTGAATGTATTTACACTCGAAGGGGTCGAAGGAAGGTATATTTCCATATAAATTTATACAGGTTCTAACTTTGGGGAAATCGAAGCAAGAAGTGACCCATTACAAATGTAGTCAAGCAATATTTAACCTTGTTGGAAATCGAACCAATATTTGAATTATATTTAGATTTATGTTATTTTTCCTTATTCTCGATGGGGTTCGAACAAGGAACTGGTTCGGAATAAATATATTTATGTTACACTTACTCATGTTAGGAATCACTACCAACCAATCTGGTGGACATATATCACAAACATATTAACGAATCACAGCTCAGTCCTGAGTGTGCAGTGACCAGGGTAGGATGTGTACTTAGTGTGTATTTATTCCTGGTGCATGTACTTATTCATTGTGCAATTACTCATTATTCCTAATTACTCATTACACAATTACTAAACATGCAATTACTTACTATGCGAATAAAATTTAATTACTCTCAATGGGTCTTGAACCAAGGGCCGGCTCCTCAACCCTACACCACTTACCCTCCTTACTCCTAGTCTGTTACCTTCCAACCTTATCAGTGTTGTTTCGGCATTTAATGGGTAAACATGTGTTTTTAAAGTATAATTACTCTTGGTACTTGCTCATTTTGCAATTGGGCATTACACAATTATGCAATTACTCATTATGCAATTAATACCTAATAACCCTCCACGGGTTTCGAACCATGGACTGAGCGATTCCGTAACCCGCCTGGTCGAACCCTACAACGCCCTTACCCAGCCCCTAACCTCTCGTCCTTGAAAAATTTCAGAGTCCTGCAAATGTCGCTTGGGCGTTTTGTCAACTAAATTGATATCCACACAGCCAACAGCGAATCACAGCACACCTCAAAAGGGGCATGGCAAGCCATCAGCCAATCACAACACACCTCCAAAGGGAGTGATGGTGATCTGAATTAACCTTGGAAGGGTCCTGCAATTAGCGATCCCTCTCGTAGACACCCCTCCCAAGGTTAATGAAATGTTCCTTATGCCAGTTTTGACTCTCAAATTTCGTAAAACGCAGGTGTAACCCTTACTAACATGGCAATTTAAGTAAGAGCACTGGACGATCGGCAGTCTCCAGCAGAGTCTCTTTGGTGAACGATCTACTGTAGTAATGCCTCTGCTGGCAGGGGTTGAAGATCTACAGGCTCAAAGAGATCTGAGAGTTTTCCTCCCTTTGATAGGCGATATAAAATACGCTCTGAACTTCCCTGCACAAAGTTAAATATTGTGCCTATCAATAATCTTAATATCATAGCATTAAAAGAAAAAATTCTCCTTCGACTACTTAGTGGATTTCTACAACAAAGGAGTGTTTTGTTTTTTCCCTTCGCAGAGTCACAGCTGACAGAACGTGCTCCCAGCGGCGTTTTTACTTGTACGGAAGTGACAAAAACGAACTGTGTGACCCTTACAACAAGCCTCGTCCTTGTATTCCGGAGCTGCTGTTCCAGTTCCACCTCGTGTGCATTCCTCGCCTCTCAAGACATCAGTAAAGCGAGCACAAACCTCTCCATGCTCCTCGACAGCTTGTCAATAAGAAGAGAGGTTTCTCACTCTCGACAGTGAGGAGACAGTTCGTGTTCAACGAAGTGTCTTGACTCAGCCATGCACACTTCATCATGCATCCAGTTTCACAGCCACACGAACCGAATCTTTCTCTGTTAAACTTGAGCACGAAACTTGTTTGTGTGGGGGCAGAACTTCACAGCCTTGACAAAGCAAGTTTTAGCATATGAGTGCGTATTTCTTTCTGTTTCATCTTGCAAGGCGATTAATACTAGCTAATTTCTTCTCGCTTGTGTTCTAAAGCCATCTTAATTTCCTGGCCTTTTCCTTGAAATTATACGTTCGGATGGTAAATTATATTTTTTTACATTTATGAAATAAACAAATTTGCTACAAATAAATTTACACTTGTTTCTTTTTTTACTTTTATGTCGACCGCGAACTATTTTAATATACTTAGCTCGTATCAACTTTGCGTTAACTCTATGCCAACATTATTCATTAAACTGTAGGTGTGTTCAAATTGTAGTTAATAATAACTCGCCTCTGATAAGTCTTAACACAGACAAGCAGACAGACCTATGTTGTAGCTGTATCTCAGATGTTGAAAACGTTAGAGCATATACACGTATGTGCATAAAAATCAAAATAGCAAATTTCTAAACATTTGCGTTTATGTGTCAATGATAATCTTATCCCCCGCCTGACACTTAACTGCGCTCATACATTTTCTTTACACTGGGGAGTTATATCATTAATTTGTCAATCAACCACGTAAATTAAAAATGGAAAGTTAACAATGAAAATAAATATAAACAACAATATTAATAAAAAAACTTGTTTCGTTAACCTGGTTGGCTGACACTACGATAACTTTACGTTATGTAGACTACTCATTTTCCACCAAAAGGAACCGGGTTCAATTCCCGGTCGGGTCGCTCCTGGATTTTCATATCTTGGAATCGTGTCGAACGATGCCACCGGTCGGGGGAATTTCTCAAGTATCTCCCGTTTCCCCCGCCCTTCCGTTCCTATTCTGCTCCATACTCACCTAATCGCCCTCATCGGATCTCAAGTATCTCCCGTTTCCCCCGCCCTTCCGTTCCTATTCTGCTCCATACTCACCTAATCGCCCTCATCGGATCTCAAGTATCTCCCGTTTCCCCCGCCCTTTCGTTCCTATTCTGCTCCATACTCACCTAATCGCCCTCATCGGATCTCAAGTATCTCCCGTTTCCCCCGCCCTTTCGTTCCTATTCTGCTCCATACTCACCTAATCGCCCTCATCGGATCTCAAGTATCTCCCGTTTCCCCCGCCCTTTCGTTCCTATTCTGCTCCATACTCACCTAATCGCCCTCATCGGATCTCAAGTATCTCCCGTTTCCCCCGCCCTTCCGTTCCTATTCTACTCCATACTCACCTAATCGCCCTCATCGGATCTCAAGGCCTCGATGTTAAGAGCCGTCCAAGCTCTTCACACGTTGACAAACCTGAAATGCTAGTGTTATTGGCAGGTGAATAGTGTAGTATTGGAACACGGGGAGTGTATACAACGCATGCACTAGAACCAGAGCACACACATACACCAGTAGCGTACGCACACTCTCGGAGGTGGAGATCGATATCTAAATTAGAAAGTTGCCAAGCCCACCTATAAAATGACGGTACGTTGTTTCTTTCCCGGAAAATTTTTTGACTTTCAATATTACAATTTATCAGCAGAAATGTTTACTTCAATACAGTATCAAATGTGTTTCTTTGACACTAATTATTTTTTTTAAGAGAAAATTTTTAAAAAGGTTTTTAAACTCATTCGGCTGACTTCGAAATTTATTTAGCTGGAAAACGTTTTAATCTTCAAAATTGCAACTACGTCTTTAGACATTTCCCTCGCGCAAGGCCAGCAAGAAACTCAAGTAAGTTTCCAATCCGACAATATCACGCAATGTGACAATGCTCACTCTACGAGAGTACTCACAGACATAATTGGAGGACCTCTCTTCTGGCACGGCTAGTACTGTCAACAGCAGACCTGCACACAGGACAAGAGCACAGCCAGCCATGACGAGGGCAGTAACGGACAACTGATCAGTCCTTCTCGCTGTATCTATATACAGGCCGCCCCGTTGACCTTCCTTATCGCACAGTCATGCTCTGTATGAAGGACATCGCCTCTTCTCAAGACAGTGCTGCTCACTCACTATACACAACACGCACGAACATCTGCATTTACGTCTTACAAAGTATAAATAGTGTTAGTGTGAGCTGTAATGTTGGAGTCACAACAGCCCGCCCAACACCACACGATATTACTTCAACATTGATTCCTTATTTAGTCTCCGCGGCTGCTGACTTGCTAGACAGAGAACTTAAAATATCAGTTTAGACTGTAATGTGAAAAATGAACATACCAACAGTTGTTGTGAATACTGGCAATAGTTTTAATAAAACTGTGATTTCTGCTTCCAAGGACGTTAATTTGAGTACGTAGCTTACATGTTACTTTGTACTGGGAGATGTACTGATATTCCTTCTTTAACACCCTCATTTTGACTCCGTCCACTATGAATGGGACTATACTGTACATGACATCTGCGGATTCTTATGCGTGCTGTACCGTAAAGTGAGCTGAACACATCTATTTAAAGATAACTCTTTCAAAACAAAAATATTCTACGCGACTTTATCTTTTCCAAATGTTACACTGCCACGTAAAAAATCTTGCCAATATTTACAATTCGTGATTCTTCTCAAATTTAACATTAAAATATGTAGTTTGACATTTATTTTTTGTAAGAGGTAAATTTTGATGTTAATTTTTGGTAAATATGTTAAACATTACAATTGGCAAGATTTATTAAAGTGGCAGTATTCCTTAAGATACGTCACGATGAATAATTTTTTTAAAAGGGTTATGATTAAAATAGATGCATTGAGAATGTGTATGATTTATCAAACGGGTATCTAAGCTTAAGGTTACCTGCCGTCGAGAGTTCAGTAAAGAACACTATAATATATCTTATTCATGACTACTTTAAACTATTCTGACGCCCTGCAATAATTCCATGTTGAGACTAGTCCACCGCCTCATGCAAACAAAGCTTAAGGTGGCCGCCTCGTTGAAGGAATTTTGCATGCCTGAGGCCTAAAAGCATGGAACTGCTAAGGGTGTAAGGGTGGCCGAGACAAGTGCATCAACAATCTCATCGCCTTTACGCGCAAAGTACTGAAATGGCGGGCAGGCTTGCCAGCGATGACGCCCCTCTATTAGATTTTCAGCAGATACCCTACCACTTTATGTCGTGATTATGAAAAGAGAGGTTTGATGCACATCATATTCCTGATTTGTAAAGAAATGTTCATACCTAAAAGTTACCGTGAATACACCTGTTTGTGTCATTTCCACTAACATAAAAAAAATGCTTTAGAGAAAAGTTGAGAAAATAACGAACATTTACAGATGAGTAACGTTTCTAAAATGATATTCGTAACTGGACTTCTCTCAGACAAATAAAACAGTTTTTTAATAAAAATCTATTCTGCTGTATTATGCACGCCGTTCAGTGGCCTTGCCACGTGGCCACCTAAACTATGCCAAGGAAATTATACCAAAGGGACAACACACACTGTAATCGTACACACTCAGTTTGATAACATTTTGCATGAGAAGTATTTCTTACTAGGTATTACCAATACAAGAATTTCCTCCCTTTCTTTATTCATATTAATTATAAATGAAATATGATAATTAATAGATAAAATTGAAGTAAAAATTCATTTTAACCAAAAATAAGATATTGTTGTTTTAACACGGGTATAAAACAGCTGTGATACATGACACACTAGCAAACAACAACGCAAAATATGGTATTACAAAGGCTTGATACAGTAAGTGCACCAAGGTGGGCCTGACATGGGGCACGGCAGGCGATGTCGCCATACTGCTGGCGATGTCTCCACACTGCTGGCGATGTCTCCACACTGCTGGCAATGTCGCCATACTCCTGGCAATGTCGCCACACTGCTAGCGATGTCTCTACACTTGCTGGCGATGTCTCCACACTGCTGGCGATGTCTCCACACTGCTGGCGATGTCTCCACACTGCTGGCGATGTCGCTACACTGCTAGCGATGTCTCCACTCTGCTGGCGATGTCTCCACACTGCTGGCGATGTCTCCACACTTCTAGCGATGTCGCCATACTGCTGGCGATGTCTCCACACTTCTGGCGATGTCTCCACACTGCTGGCAATGTCGCCATACTCCTGGCGATGTCTGCACACTGCTAGCGATGTCTCTACACTTGCTGGCGATGTCGCCACACTGCTAGCGATGTCTCCACACTGCTGGCGATGTCTTCATACTGCTGTCGATGACACCACACTGCTGGCGATGTCTGCACACTGCTGGCGATGTCTCCATACTGCTGGCGATGTTGCCACACTTGTAGCTATGTCGCCATACTGCTGGCGATGTATCCACACTGTTGGCGACGTCGCCATACTGCTGACGATGTCACCACACTGCTAGCGATGTCTCCACTCTGCTTTCGATGTCTCCACACTACTGGCGATGACGCCACACTGCTAACGATTTCTCCACACTGCTAGCGATGTCTCCACTCTGCTGGCGATGTCGCAATACTACTGGCGATGTCTCCATACTGCTGGCGATGTCGCCACACTGCTGGCGTTGTCGCCACACTTCTAGCGATGTCGCCGTACTGCTGGCGGTGTTGGCATACTCCTGAAGAAGTCGCCATACTGCTGGCGATGTCGCCACACTGCTGACGATGTGGCCATACTGCTGGTGGTGTCGCCACGTTGCTGGCGATGTCGCAATATTGCTGGCGATTTCTCCATACTGCTGGCGATGTCGCCACACTTCTGGCGATGTCGACACTTTTCTAGCGACGTCGCCATACTGCTGACGATGTCGCCATACTGCTGGCGATGTCTTCACACTGATAGCGATGTCTCCACACTGCTGGTGGTGTCGCCGCTCTGCTGGCTATGTCGCCACACTACTAACGATGTCTTCACTCTGCTGGCGATGTCTCCACACTGCTGGCGATGTCTCCACACTTTTAGCGATGTCGCCCTACTGCTGCCGATGTCGCCACACTGCTGGCGATGTCGCCATACTGCTGGCGATGTCGCCATACTGCTGGCGATGTCGCCATACTGCTGGCGATGTCTCTACACTTCTAGTGATGCCGCCATTTTGCTGGCGGTGTTGGCATACTCCTGCAGAATTCACCATACTGCTGAAGAAGTCGCCACACTGCTGGCGATGTCGCCATTCTGCTGGCGTTGCCGCCATACTGCTGGCGATGTCGCCATACTGGTGGTGATGTTGCCACACTTGTAGCTATGTCGCCATACTGCTGGCGATGTATCCACACTGTTGGCGACGTCGCCATACTGCTGACGATGTCACCACACTGCTAGCGATGTCTCCACTCTGCTTTCGATGTCTCCACACTACTGGCGATGACGCCACACTGCTAACGATTTCTCCACACTGCTAGCGATGTCTCCACTCTGCTGGCGATGTCGCAATACTACTGGCGATGTCTCCATACTGCTGGCGATGTCGCCACACTCCTGGCGATGTCGACACACTTCTCTCGATTTCGCCATACTGCTGGCGATGTCGCCACACTGATGACGATGTCGCCATTCTGCTGGCGATGTCGCCATACTTCTGGGGATGTCGCCATACAGCTGGCGATGTCGCTACACTGCTGGCGATGTCGCCACACTGCTAGCGATATCTTCACACTGCTGGCGATGTCGCCACACTACTGGCGATGTCGCCATACTGCTAGCGATGTCGCCATACTGCTGGAGAAGTCGCCATATTGCTGGCGATGTCTCCACACTGCTGGCAATTTCGCCATACTGCTGGAGAATTCGCGATACTGCTGGCAATGTCACCATACTGCTGGAGAAGTCGCCATACTGCTGGCGATGTCGCCATACTGTTGGCGGTGTCGCCATACTGCTGGCGGTGTCGGCATACTGCTGGCGATGTTGCCATACTGTTGGCGATGTCGTCATACTGCTGGAGAAGTCGCCATACTGCTGGCGATGTCACCATACTGTTGGCGATGTCGCCATACTGCTGGTAATGTCGCCATACTGCTGGAGAAGTCGCCATACTGCTGGCTATGTCGCCATACTGCTGGTGAAGTTGCCATACTGCTGGCGATGTCTCCACACTGCTGGCAATGTCGCCATACTGCTGGAGAAGTTGCCATTCTGCTGGCGATGTCGCCATACTGTTGGCGATGTCGCCATACTGCTGGCAATGTCGCCATACTTCTGGCTATGTCAACACACTGCTGACGATGTCGCCATACTGCTCGCGATGTCGATATACTGAAGTGTCCACAAAATGCCCCAGTTGTCACTAGTCTTAACGACAGAGCGTGTTTTCACAAAGACTGCGGTGGTTTAGTGCTCACTCTAATGGCCTTCCACCAAGGCTAACTGAGCTCGACTTCTTGCGAGTCACACGGAAACGCTAATATAGATAATAACTTGATGTGTGTCTAATGACTACTCTGAAGTTTCTGTACAGAAAATATGGCAGCTAAAACTGTATCTAAAGAAACACATTTTAGTAATTTTCACGTCTCCAAAAATATTGCTTTTAATTGAAATAAGAACTTGAACATGGTTTTTGGGTACGAAACATTTATTAACTGATTTGCGTGTATATGCACGACTGTAAAATTGCCAACTAACTGTATGTGAATTACGTTTTTTTTTACTTAACTCCTGCAATGACTTCACGTACCAGGTAGGTGAATTCCAGGGTGGCAATCCTGGTCACTCTGCAACCATCAAGACACGTCAACACCACCCGGTCTTAAATTAACTACAGCAACTGAGTGACTTCCGTCATTCATGTTCATGAAGATGTAGCAACAAACTATACGATATAAAATACTACAATTTCATACTGATTTCTAAAATATTATTTTTAAATTGTGTGTAGTTCGCTAGGCTAGACGCGTGGTACTTGTCGTTTCCGCGCTTCTCGGCTTCAAACACGGGTAATAACTCCTGGCAGGTGGGAGCTCCGCACTCCCGGTTACCAACTGTAGTTTGCATTCAAAGTATTATTTTACCTAATATTATATTTAAAGGTAAATTGATCTTGGGAAAAACCGTGTGTTGATAAAATTTATATTTGAATTAGGTGTAAACTCGCAACTACGAAAAGTTTTAAACGCACGGAGATACACAGCTCGCAATGCTGACAAAGATGAGCATACCAACCTTTAAAAAATATCACTGCCTCTATCTGCATATACAGGCTGAGGCCAGCCACCTGAATAACACCGCCAATGTCAGTGATAGAATATATTGTTTCAGACAAAAGTTACTTGGGTCCAAGGCACTAATAACCCGATAGTGATTTTTTCCCCATACGTGGAAGAGTGAAGAAGCTATTAAGGTCAAGTTCGTTAGTTTTGTGACGGGATGACCATCACATGTAGATGTGATATTGTAAGGAGGAGCAACAACAAAATTTGTCAAAATATTTCCTGAGGAAATTGTTATTTTAAGTGCCATATGTTTAGTCCCTATCTTACTTGTTGTATCACAGCCTGTTAAACTGTGTGAAGCAGTTATATTGATAAAACAATGTCATCCATACCTTCCATCATTTTGTGAAGAGGTATGTATAGAACTGATGCTCGCGTATTCTTGATTATCCACAGTTCCTTAAGACAGCTTTCTTGAAAAGTTGCTTTAAAATGGTAAAGTGCAGAGACCATGACATCTGTGTCAACTGATGCAATCATAACTCTTTTAGCAGAGCCAATTTCAACTATGTGTTTTATGATCCTATCATCAGCTTTTTCACATGCACAATGCAATGATGGTACCAAAGTTACAGAGCCGGCAACCAGTTTCGAGCATATTTTTGGGGCCCATTGTTTCCACCTGTACGATGATTTCCAAAGCTCCACTATCTTTTGAGATACAGCCCAATATATGAGAGTACCACTTTTTAGAAATGAAACCCTCCAAGGCCAAGAAATATGTTGGAAAACTCTTCTGGCTGATGAAGCTGGATTTCTCTTGCTATGTGATATACTCCTTCATGACATGCAACGAACCCTCTTGAAGATTCAACTGATTCAGAATATGTTTGTGTTGTATAAACTAAATCATACTGAGTTGCATGATATGATATGGCAACATTGGGATGAATCCTATAACCGACATTGAAGATGGATGCTTAGACAATGCGCGCATAAAAGCATTTCTTCATGGAATCTTAAATTCTTCAGGTAAACCTAATTCATGTACATTGTATATTTTAAGAAATATGGATAGAAACCACACAAGATCCAAATTTTGGCCCTTTTTTATATATATAATTTGCTGTGTTCAAGTCGCTGTTTGGCATATACGTACTGGGAACAGTGCACCTTTGTTTGGGCCTTTGTGAGTACATAAATTTTGTGTACCTATTTCCTTACTTATACTTGGTTTTTTTTTACATCAATACCAAATGTATTTGTATAGTTTTCTGGACCATAATTTTCTTCTGATGAAACATCAAGTTGGCTATCTCAGACCTGTTGATCTTGGAGCAAAACCAATATTGTGGCATGTGTCCCATGCATGTAAGATGTGGTAGCTTATTATCTGTCGAAATTATCCATAAAGCCATGGACTGTAATATCGTATTTTATTGAAAACGCTATTGGGACACGGTGGCCTTCAACTGTGATGACAGTTCTATTTGCTAGCATTTGGACTTGAAGTACAGGATGAGTCCTTTAAAAAATTTCCTCATTCCCTCGCTCCGTTACGCACATGTCCTGTGGGGCCTCTTTAAAAGGACTCGTCCTGTACATCATCATAACTGCAACATAGTCCTTTACGACTGAACATGGCAATAAGCGCAATCTACTTAAATTGTGTATTGCCTGAGCATTGGCGATGTGGAGTGTGAAGATCTTTTCAAGCCATTGTGAATGAGAAAATAAGCTTTCTGGAACAGAGTATCACGTCTGCGTTCAGTATTTGTTGACTTACAGGATGAAGGGGCTAATACTTGTAGAAACCTTTGCTATTGCTTTGGACATGACTGTTCAAACTCAGTTTCAGACGTTTTTAGATCGACTGTGTATGCAAACTTACCACTTCATTTAAAGGCATACATTTTTGCTTCTTCACAAAGTATAGTAGCACATTTTATAATTGCGTCAGTAGATTTTATTTTATCCGCATTCACACCATTATAAATATTTGATGCACAAACAAGCTGGGATAATACTTTTTCCTTTGTGTACGAGAAACATACACTATTTCCGTACACATCTATGATCATGGACTTCATTTCTCGGTTTGCTGTGGCATTGTTTGTATTTTGTTGCATAAATTCGTCCCGAAGATCAGAAAGTGCATACCCTTTTGTGTGAAAACTCACTCTCAACGGAACCACTAAGAATAGCTTCATCTTTGTTTTTCGCCAGAATAATTTCCCTTAATGTGGAAGTTCTGAGTTTGTTGATAAATTTATAATTTCATGAAGTTAATAGGGTAAAGAATATCTGCAGGGAATACACTTGATATGTCATTCATAGTACGTGTTCTTTCGAAAATTTCATTATTAAATAGCTTCTTGCATCCACAAATTCCTGCGCTCTTCCAGGTTCACAGATACGAAAAAGTTGTATTTCTTTTTTAGGTTTCAAATGGTTGCAAATTATGCATACTTTTGACTGCAGTCCAACTTCTCTTAATCTGGGCATACCTTTTTTTAAATTCTGGATTGTTGGTGTCTTTTTATGTAGGTACCTTGTGATGATATTTGGTCTGAAGTTTTTACCACGTTTTCGACCTTATAACATAAGTTCTGTAGCATGTCATATGATAGAAAAATATTGCTTCTGTTTCCCAAACTACGCCATCATATAAGAAGTATGCTTGCTTCTTTAACTTGCTGTTGGACAGAGTCTGTTCCGTATGGCTTTTCTCGACCCTGGGTATTACACAAAACTCAAATACTCGTTTCATCAGACTCTTTCCTCTTCTTTGGAGGGGACCGCTGAAGTTCCACAATATCCATTTCTATGTCATTTAATTACAATTGCAAATTGCCTGAAACAAAAGAAGAAAACAAGAATTAATACAAGTACTATTGTTGGCTAAACTGAAGAACTATTTGTTCCTGTGCAAAAAAACCCCTTACAACAAGTTTCACGAGGACATTTAAGAAGTCTGTACTTCTATAATATAAATATACTTTTTTTTTATAATTTTATATCTATGTTTTTTAACTCAGCGTACATGAAAATATAGAAAATGGCAAAGAACAACATTAAATGAAACATAAATAACCTATGAATTAAATATGGGAGATGTGATAAAGATGGCAGCAGTTGTTCAAAAATGACCACACATCTGTACACGTTGACCAACTTTTTTTAACTGTGCATATGGTACAACTCGTCAAAACAAACAGAGCTTCCGGGTCTCGAACATACAACAGAACTGTCGAGAGGTATGCGCTGCGTTAAAGTAAGTATGACTGCTGGTGGACTTATAAGAAATGCTATTCGCCTTTAGTCTGCTACGACTGACTTCAACTTTGGCAAAGAGAATCGTGAACTTAGTCTCTGAACGAGCAGAGTAGGGACTTGGAAACTTTCCAGTGTGATGGAATTGGAAATTAGTTTTTCTGAAGAAGAGGAGTGAACTAAGAAGAAAATTCTACTTGTCGGTGCCTGGACTTTGAAGATTTTTCTAACAATTTTTGTCCGTGTGGGACTTAGTTTATTTTGGAGAGCCGCGCTTGTAGAACTTAGCCTGAAAAGGCGTCGTGGAATGGACTTAGAAAAGTCATCAATGGATTGCTGAATCGGGACTTAGTCTCTCTCATGATTGTGACAGCGATAGGTTGAATGAGCTGATTGGACAAATTATAGCGGCGGGTTGGATTGAAGATGAAACTGTGTTAGTTTGAATAGTTGTGTGGGCGAATATTTCCCCGATTTTTGCGAAGGTATGAGACGTTCGATATCCAAATGTATTTGTGGTAAATTTACGAAACCGTTATGGAATTAGCGGAAAAACAACGGCGCGGGAACATTCGGAAAAGTGAAGATTAGTCAGGGCGCAGGAGTACTGATTTTTCCTCTGCGCGTGGATTAGGGAAAATTATAATTGAGTGCGCCTCACTTTGAATGATCTTGGTAGACCAGTAGTGGAAGTACTGGGATCCTGCGAGGCCAACGAAAAGGAAAATAGAGCTCTGCTAGTGGAATTTGGGCACATAAAACTATCCGGTGGGTTTGGAAGAAGACAGTGTGGACTAGGGAAAGTGCGAAGTATGATATTGAAAAGGAGACATTGGGGTGGAGTGCGAATGCTGTACTGGTGTGTGAGTGTAGTATGTGTGGACGGAGGAGAGTAAACATCTCAGTGTCAGGGAGAATATCCATGTTCCTGCTCTTTCACCGTACCTTAATACTGGAGAGGAGCATGTCTCTGACTTCCTTGGCAGTGTGTGTTGTGAGCGTTGAGGGGGTCTTAGGGCAAGCCACGATTGGTGGGAAGAGTATCCCCAACCCGAAAGAACAGAATGTTAGGAGTTGGTGGTTGGAGTGTGATGGTTAGGCTACAGAAGTGAAGTAGTTCCCTGTGTGTTGTCCCGGGTGTTTATTTTCAGGGAATGTTTTGGAAAAATGGCAAAATAGGAAAAATAGAGAGTATAGTGAAAAAAAAACAACACTCCAGCGGGCTTTCTCTGAGGGTTTATGCGCAAAGGTGTATTTGTTTCGTGGGAATCATCGTGATCATCCTGCGAAGTGAAGAAAGTAATAAAATATTTTATTTTAACGTGTATTATGATAGAGTTCATGAATTCTGTTTTAAAAGTACTAAGAGCACCAGAAGGAAATGTAACGTCTCCCTCTGCCTGCCTAGTCACCTCCAGTATCTTCACCCTATCAGCTCTTTATTACGTTATACTGTATCAATTAAGTTGAAGCAACACAAAGGGGGAACGTACATGGGGGTCTGTAGCTCGATGGTAAATGAGTGCAAGCAACTACGTTATTCTCTAAAACACAATACTCTTTTATTATGACAATATTTTACATTAATTGGAACGATACAAAACATTTACACTTACTTTGATCTTATATGCGAATCGTGTTCCCATACAGAATACGGTAATAGATTCTTATGATACCTGCCTATTCTTGCCAGAATGCTAGAGATTTGACTTTAGAATATTAACTGACGAAATCCGGAGAGATAGCATTACGTCCTACTACCAAACCAATTACGCTCACCCCAGAAGTGTGGATACTGTTGGCTATGAGCTCCTCAAGGCCTGGACATCTGTGATGCATTCGTCTTCAGCCTCGCTGGGACCTCGGCGTCGTCGACTCCGACGTGTATCACACAATTGTCACTCTTCGTCGTATGGGTGCGGCTGCGGGGCGTCTGGGTAGGGGGTGGTGCGACATGCTCTCAATTAATTCTCCCGCGCAAGCAGGTCGGGAGCCGCTATTTATTACAGATTGTGAGCGGCCAAGCTCTGGTCGCTACAAAGTGCCCAATCCAGGAGCCCCAGTAGTTCAAACCCACCCAAGAGCCAGAGAAGAGGTATCCAGTCTGGAAGTATAAGCAGTATTGCCACTTACAGGAGCCCAAATAGTATTATCCCGCCTAGCAGCTACATCAATAATACACCATCCAGGAGCCCCAGAATTATTACCCAGCCCATTATCCCCCCGAAGTATTACCATGTCCAAGAAGCTCCAGCAGTAGAACACCACCCAAGAACCCTGCAGTAGTACCCTACTTAGTAGCCCCAGTATTATTACCAAACCTAGTAAGTAGCCCCAGCTAAATTTCTCCACCCAGAAGATTAGGAGTAATATCTCACCCATAAGCCCCAGCAATAGTCTCCAATCTAGGAGCCCCAGCAGTAACACCATGTCCAGGAGCTCCAGCAGTAGTACCTCACCCAAGAACACCACAGTAGTACCCTACTTAGTAGCCCCAGTATTAGTACCCGACCTAGTAATTAGCCCCAGCTAAATTTCTCCACCCAGGAGCTTAGGAGTAATAGCCCATCCATGAGCCCCAGCAATTGTATCCCATCTAAGAGCCCATGCAGTAGTACCCTGTCCAGGAGCTCCAGCAGTAGTGACCCACCCAAGAACCCTGCAGTAGTACCCTACTTAGTAGCCCAAGTATTAGTCCTCCACCTAGTAGCCCCAGCTAAATTTCTCGACCCAGAAGCCTAGGAGTAATAGTCAACCCATAAGCTCCAGCATTAGTATATCATCTTCAAGCCCCAGAAGTAGTACCCTGTCCAGGAGCTCCAGCAGTAGTACTCCACCTAAGACCCCTGCAGAAGTGCCCTACTTAGTAGCCTCAGTATTATTACCCCACCTAGTAAGTAGCCCCATCTAAATTTCTCTACCCAGAAGCTTAGGAGTAATATCTCACCGATGACCCCCAGCAATAGTATCCCATCTAGGAGCCCCAGAAATAGTACTCTGTCCAGGAGATCCAGCAGTAGAACCCTAACCAAGAACCCTGAATTAGTAAACTATTTAGTAGCCCCAGTATTATTACCCCACCTAGTAAGTAGTCCCAGCTAAATTTCTCCACCCAGAAGCTTAGGAGTAATATAACACCCATGAGCCCCAGCAATAGTATCCCATCTAGGTGCCCCAGCCGTAGAACTCTGTCCAGGAGCTCCAGCAGTAGAACCCCAACCAAGAACCCTGCAGTAGTACTCTACTTAGTAGCCCCAGTATTAGTACTTCACCTTGTAAGTAGACCCAGCAAAATTTCTTCCACGCAAAAGCTTAGGAGTAATAGCCCACCCATAAGCCCCAGCAATAGGATCCCATCTAGGAGCCCCAGCAGTAGTACCCTGTCCAGGAGCTCCAGCAGTAGAACCCCACCCAAGAACCCTGCAGTAGTACCCTACATAGTAACCCCAGTAAAAATACCCCACCGAGAAGACCCTGCTAAATTTCTCCCACCAGAAGTTAAGGAGTAATAGACCACCCATAAGCCCCAGCAATCGTATCCCATCTAGGAGCCCTTGCAATAGTACCCAGTCGAGGAGCTCCAGCAGTCTGAATACACCACCCCAGAACCCTGCATTAGTACCCTACTTAGCAGACCCAGTATTATTACCCCGACTAGTAAGTAGCCCCATCTAAATTTCTCTACCCAGAAGCTTAGGAGTAATATCTCACCCATGAGCCCCAGCAATAGTATCCCATCGAGGAGCCCCAGCAGTAGTACACAGTCCAGGAGCTCCAGCAGTAGAACACCACCCAACAACCCTGAAGTAGTACCCTACATAGTAGACCCAGTATTATTACCCCACCTAGTAAGTAGCCCCAGCTAAATTTCTCCACCCAGAAGCTTAGGAGTAATATCTCACCCATGAGCCCCAGCAATTGTATCCCATCTAGGAGCCCCAGCAGTAGTACTCTGTCCAGGATCTCCAGCTAGTAAACCCCACCAAGAACCTGTAGTAGTACCCTACTTAGTAGCCCCAGTATTAATACCAACCATAGTAAGTAGCCCAGCTAAAATTTCTCACCCAGAAGCTTAGGAGTAATAGCCACCCATAGCCCCAGCAATAGTATCCCATCTAGGAGCCCCAGCATTAGTACTCCTGTCCAGAGCTCCATCAGTAGAACCCCACCCAAGAACCATGTAGTATTATCCCATATTAGATACCCCACCTAGTAAAGTACTCCCACCTAGTAAGTACCCCAGCTAAATTTCTCCACCCAGAAGCTTAGGAGTAATAGTCCACCCAAGAGCCCCAGCAATAGTATCCCATCTAGAGCCCCAGCAGTAGTACCCCTGTCCAGGAGCTCCAGCATAGTACCCACCCAAGAACCCTGCAGTAGTACCCTACTTAGTAGCCCCAGTATTAATACAACCCACCAGTAGCCCCAGCTAAATTTTCCACCCAGAAGCTTAGAGTATAGAGCACACCCATAAGCCCCAGCAATAGTATCCCATCTAGGAGCCCAGCATAGTACCTGTCCAGGAGCTCCAGCAGTAGAACCCACCCAAGAACCCTGGAGTATTACCCTACTTAGTAGCCCCCAGTATTAGTACTCCACCTAGTAAGTAGCCCCAGCTAAATTTCTCCCCCAGAAGCTTAGGAGTAAATTACCCATAAGCCCCAGCAATAGTATCCCATCTAGGAGCCCCAGCAGTAGTACCCTGTCCAGGAGCTCCAGCAGTATAACCCACCAAGAACCCTGCAGTAGTACCTTACTTAGTAGCCCCAGTATTAGTACCCCAGTAAGTAGCCCCAGCTAAATATATCCACCAGAAGCTTAGGAGTAATAGATACCATAAGCCCAGCAATTAGTATCCCATCTAGGAGCCCAGCAGTAGTACCCTGTCCAGGAGCTCCAGCAGTAGTAACCACACCCAAGAACCCTGCAGTAGTACCCTACTTAGTAGCCCCAGTATTAGTACCCACCTAGTAAGAGCCCCACCTAAATTTCTCCTCCCAGAAGCTTGGGATAATAGTCCCCAATAAGCCCCAGCAATAGTATCCCATCTAGAGCCCCAGCAGTAGTACCTGTCCAGGAGCTCCAGCAGTAAACACCACCCAAGACCCTGCAGTAGTACCCTACTAGAAGCCCCAGTATTATACTCCACCTATAAGTAGCCCCAGCTAAATTTCTCCACCCAGAAGCTTAGGAGTAATAGCCCACCAATAAGCCCCAGCAATTGTATCCCATCTAGGAGCCCCAGCAGTAGTACCCTGTCCAGGAGCTCCAGCAGTAGTAACCCCACCCAGACCCTGCAGTAGTACCCTACTTAGTAGCCCCAGTATTAATAACCACCTAGTAAGAAGCCCCCTAAATTTATCCACCCAGAAGCTTAGGAGTAATAGCCACCCATAAGCCCCAGCAATAGTATCCCATCTAGGAGCCCCAGCAGTGTACCTGTCCAGGAGCTCCAGCAGTAAACACCACCCAAGAACACTGCAGTAGTACCCTACTTAGAGCCCCAGTATTATACCACCTAGTAAGTAGCCCCAGCTAATTTCTACCCCAGAAGCTTAGGAAGTAATATCCACCCATGAGCCCAGCAATAGTATCCCATCTAGGAGCCCCAGCAGTAGTACCCTGTCCAGGAGATCCAGCAGTAGAACCCACCCAAGAACCCTGCAGTAGTACCCTACTTAGTAGCACCAGTATTAGTACTCCACCTAGTAAGTAGACCCAGCTTAATTTCTCCACCCAGAAGCTTGGGAATAATAGCCCACCCGTAAGCCCCAGCAATAGTATCCCATCTAGGACCCCCAGCAGTAGTACTCTGTCCAGGAGCTTCAGCAGTAGAACCCCAACCAAGATCCCTGCAGTAGTAGCCTACGTAGTAGTCCCAGTATTATGTATCCTCCTATTAAGTAGCCCCAGCTAAATTTCTCCCCCCAGAAGCTTAGGAGTAATACCCCACCCTTAAGCCCCAGAAATACTATCCCATCTAGGAGCCCCAGAAATAGTACCCTGTCCAGGAGCTCCAGCAGTAGTACCCCACCCAAGAACCCTGCAGTAGTACCCTACTTAGTAGCCCCAATATTAGTACTCCACCTATTAAGTAGTCCCAGCTAAATTTCTCCACCCAGAAGCTTAGGTGTAATATTTCACCCATGAGCCCCAGTAATAGTATCCCCTCTAGGAGCCCCAGCAGTAGTACTCTGTCCAGGAGCTCCAGCAGTAGTACCCCACCCAAGAACTCTGCAGTAGTACCCTTCTTAGTAGTCCCCAGTATTAATACCCACCTAGTATGTTGCCCCAGATAAATTTCTCCACCCAGAAGCTTAGGAGTAATAGCCCACCCATAACCTCAGCAATTTTATCCCATCTAGGAGCCCCAGCAGTATTATTTTGTCCAGGAGCTCCAGCAGTAGAACCGCACCAAAGAACCCTTCAGTAGTACCCTACTTAGTAGCTCCAGTATTAGTTATCCATCTAGTAGCCCCTGCTAAATTTCTCCACCCAGAATCTTAGGCGTAATATCTCACCCATAAGCCCCAGCAATAGTATCCCATCTAGGAGCCCCAGAAGTAGGACTCTGTCCAGCAGCTCCAGCAGTAGAACCCCACCCAAGAACTCTGCAATAGTACCCTACTTAGTAGTCCCCAGTATTAATACCCCACCTAGTAAGTAGCCCCATCTAAATTTCTCCAACCAGAAGCTTAGGAGTAATAGCCCACCCACAAGCCCCAGAAATAGTATCCCATCTAGGAGCCCCAGCAGTAGTACCCTGTCCAGGAGCTCCAGCAGTAGAACCGCCGACGTTGTAGAGCGGGACAACTTTAGAAGGCAGGCCGCTGCCCCATGGTCTGGACTGCCACAGCATACCGTCTTCTCGAAATTGGTGGAGTAGTGGCGTGATTTTGTATCTAGGTAGCTGTCGATTACCGATCATTGTACATTAACAAGAACTATTTTGTTAAACGGGTTTGTTTGGTGCAGTGGGACTTTTTTTTTTGTTAGCATACTGATTCGACTGTGGATAGCTGCGAATGTTCCTTCCAATCATAGAAATATGGAAATATTAGGAGACCATAAATGTTCGGAGACTGCCTTCGCACAAAATATTTATGCGTAAAATCATCTCCTCTAACTAATGTTGTCATTCCCCAAAGTGTAATTTCTCAATGGAAAATGAGTCAACCACGCTACAGGAAGCCAAGGAACTAGCTGTCTTGACGAGGGGATTCGAAACCCCTGGATACATGTCCATTCGAGACGCATTGCCACGTACTTTAGCCAACAGTGCGTTTTTAGATAATTCGATTTCGCGATATATATGAATTAATGTAAATGGAGCGATATCAGCGGAACCCGATTAAAATGGCTCCTTTAAAAACAACAACAGCAACAACAACAACTCGCAGCCAGTGGACGGTGAGTATCAACACGTGACATCATGGTGGTGTTCGTTCCGTATAACAACGGAGTGAACTGCCGGGTACTTGTATAACAACAACGAAGTGAACTGCCGCCGGGTACTTGTATAACAACGGAGTGAACTGCCGGGTACTTGTATAACAACGGAGTGAACTGCCGGGTACTTGTATAACAACGGAGTGAATTGCCGGGTACTTGTATAGCAACGGAGTGAACTGCCGGGTTCTTGTATAAACAACGGAGTGAACTGCCGGGTACTTGTATAACAACGGAGTGAACTGCCGGATACTTGTATAGCAACGAAGTGAACTGCCGGGTACTTGTATAACTACGAAGTGAACTGCCGGGTACTTGTATAACAACGGAGTGAACTGCCGGGGTACTTGTATAGCAACGAAGTGAACTGCCGGGTACTTGTATAACTACGAAGTGAACTGCCGGATACTTGTATAACAACGGAGTGAACTGCCGGGTACTTGTATAGCAACGAAGTGAACTGCCGGGTACTTGTATAACAACGGAGTGAACTGCCGGGTACTTGTATAGCAACGGAGTGAACTGCCGGGTACTTGTATAACAACGAAGTGAACTGCCGGGTACTTGTAAAACAACGGAGTGAACTGCCGGGTACTTGTATAGCAACGGAGTGAACTGCCGGGTACTTGTATAGCAACGGAGTGAACTGCCGGGTACTTGTATAACAACGAAGTGAACTGCCGGGTTCTTGTGTAACAACGGAGTGAACTGCCGGGTACTTGTATAGCAACGAAGTGAACTGCCGGGTACTTGTATAACTACGAAGTGAACTGCCGGGTACTTGTATAACAACGGAGTGAATTGCCGGGTACTTGTATAGCAACGGAGTGAACTGCCGGGTTCTTGTATAACAACGGAGTGAACTGCCGGGTACTTGTATAACAACGGAGTGAACTGCCGGATACTTGTATAGCAACGAAGTGAACTGCCGGGTACTTGTATAACTACGAAGTGAACTGCCGGGTACTTGTATAACAACGGAGTGAACTGCCGGGTACTTGTATAGCAACGAAGTGAACTGCCGGGTACTTGTATAACTACGAAGTGAACTGCCGGATACTTGTATAACAACGGAGTGAACTGCCGGGTACTTGTATAGCAACGAAGTGAACTGCCGGGTTCTTGTGTAACAACGGAGTGAACTGCCGGGTACTTGTATAACAACGGAGTGAACTTCCGGGTACTTGTAAAACAACGGAGTGAACTGCCGGGTTCTTGTGTAACAACGGAGTGAACTGCCGGGTACTTGTATAGCAACGAAGTGAACTGCCGGGTACTTGTATAACTACGAAGTGAACTGCCGGGTTCTTGTATAACAACGGAGTGAACTGCCGGGTACTTGTATAACAACGGAGTGAACTGCCGGATACTTGTATAGCAACGAAGTGAACTGCCGGGTACTTGTATAACTACGAAGTGAACTGCCGGGTTCTTGTGTAACAACGGAGTGAACTGCCGGGTACTTGTATAACAACGGAGTGAACTTCCGGGTACTTGTATAACAACGGTGTGAACTGCCTTGTACTTGTATAACACTAGCTGTCAATTGAAACCACTCATATCAAATTAAGAACATTAGGAGCTGTTGTTATTTAGGTCAACTCTTTAACACGCAAAGTTATTTCAAATGTACAGAGTATTCACTGATTTCCCAATAATTGAATAATTTGTCGTGGCAAGGCGCTTCCTCTTAGTTTACTATCTGACTGTTTATTCTGGTGAGCCAACAAGTTTCCTTATCTTATGTCGAATTAGTGTGACGCACAGAGGTTCACTCAGCATGCACAGTGTGTGCTTTGGCAAGATGTCGACAACGAACTCTGCTAATAACTATTTGAAGTTTTAAAATTAATTATAACTTTTAATACTGAAAACATAAACTGCTCATTAATATATTGTGTACGAAATTTGATAATTATTAGTAAAATTACAGCTGTACTACTAAACCTATTCACATGGATCAACAGAATGTACCAATTGAAGATTTTTTTATACTCATTATCACCCTTCTAAGTCTATATGTGTGTGTGTGTGTCTATATATATATATATATATATATATATATATATATATATGCATGATATGCTGATTCTATTCCTTCTGTTGATAGCTGTTGTGTTAAAAAGGTATTTCAATGATAACATTAATTGTTGTAAAGAAAAAATATTTTTTCTCTGACCTGCCCTAATTCTACGTTATGCCCCTACGTCTAGTCATGCCAGAAACTACAGTACATGGGCGTCGCGTCTTGCCTTGGGATTGAACAAACATGGCCACGACTGGAGTCGTTGAACTTTCCTATGCTTACTTACTACATTGCGAAATTGCATATAGTATATGAAGTACAAAACATAAGTACATGGTTTCGGAGCGCACGACAGTAATATGTATTCATAAAATTTAGAGAAGAAAAATTAAACAACAAATTTCAAATATCAAGAGTTTTATTTTTCTTTTCATTAAAAATATAATTTACGTATAAAAACATACGCATACTTCCTTGACTGCAGAAAATAAATTTTCACATATTCATAAATTCTGTTTGAGTTTATTTTCGCATTGCTTTTATTCATTATTACAATCAGGACTAGTTTGTACTCAAAGATTATACTATCTGCATATTGTGAAATATCTAGAAGTAGATAATACTGGAACTGCTGTCTCACACTCACCAGTGCGCATATTATATTTAGAGTCTGTTCACGGTAAAACGAACGATTTCCAAAGCCCTTCTTCTTATGATCTACAATCCCCCAGACTTTGTATCCTTCCACCATGTGTACAATTTTCATTGTTACTCGACCTAATGATTATTTTCATGCATCATTCAAGCGAAAATATGGCATTTTTTAGTGTTGTAAATGAGTTAGTGGTTACTTCCAACTTTCCTGAAGTTCTACTTCCAAGATATTCTTCCGCCTCATTCAAAAAAAGCTTAACTGAGTATAGAAAACTACATCAAAGGGTCAACGCACCACATTCGTTCGCACTCAGTTTAATAATATTCTGCATAAGGACTATTTCTTACTAGGTGCTAGGTGCATTATCATCCTGTTTATATCCGTACTAATTACAAATGAAAAACTATAGTTTAAAGATAAAACATAGTTAA
Organism: Dryococelus australis; assembly: GCA_029891345.1. NCBI lineage: Eukaryota > Metazoa > Arthropoda > Insecta > Phasmatodea > Phasmatidae > Dryococelus > Dryococelus australis. Next base: position 402,688,222 of record CM056993.1, on the reverse strand, counting down.
AAGTCCAATTTAATAAAAAAGAAAGTACTTTTATGTTAACAGAAGTATAAAATGCTTAAACGATATTTAGGAAACAATCAAAAACTTCGTAAGTGGTTGGAATTTCTCAAAGGTTTGATTAAAAATAACAAGCGAGGTGACGCGGTGGTAACTCACTGGACTCGCATTCGGGAGGACCCGGGTTCGATTCCCGGTCCGGCCATCCTGATGTCAGTTTTCCAAGGTTTTCCGAAATCACTCCAGGTGAATGCTGAGTTGGATCCCTAACAAAGGCCATGACCGGTTCATTCCCAATCCTCCCCTAATCACTATTACCTGTACAACTTGCACGGTCTCTAATGACCTCGCTGTCGACGAGACGTTAAACCCAATTAACTACCTACCTACCTTGATTCAAAAAGTGTAAAGAAACAGCGAACACTCTATATATAATATGGGAGTGACACTCTTACGTGAATAACGGAAGAAAACACAAACTTGAATTACCATTCTACTCCCAGTACGTGGTCAAGACAGAACTGTTTTATCTACTGTAAGTTGATGCCAACTTGACCTTCGGGGGGGGGGGGGGGGGTACCTTAACAGTAGCGTAAATTCAGTTAATAAGCAGTGATTTCTTAAAGGTTGAGTTCACAAGTGCTCACTTCGCCGTGAAAAGCCTATATCAAACAGACTCGGCGAGATAAGTAGCTCGCACACTGTGTTCTAAACACGAACGACTTTAGTCGTCCAACCATGTCACTGCGATGGCAATCTGGTGTCTCACATGTTCCACTATAGGAATGTTTTCAGTCGTAGATTGTAATTTTCTTACGAGATCGCACAAGAAATATGGTAATATGATTTCAAAATATAATTACGGCATCTCAATACTTAGCTACTTACTGTCACTGTTTAATTGGACGGAAAATTACCGGACGATACTAAACGAAGTGTGTGGCTGCTGCATGTCGGTCGGTACTTCGCACGCCATCTTTAAATGACAACTGCCGCTCACAGCGCCACGGTCTATAATGGACAGGTTACAGCACTGGACCCGAGATATACCACAACTCTGAACTAAAACTTTGTACGTGTCAACAAACACAACACATATGACTCTAAACAGTCACTTTAGCAAAATAACATTTCTGGTGTTATATTATAGTAAATGGTTTTACTGTCTCTATAAATAATGGATAACGTTTTTGGACGAACATGGCTACGCTCAGAAAATCGTAACAACGAATATTAATTACAAAGCTTTCCTTCCACGGCTTGATATGTCTCGAGGATGGCTATGGCCGCCTTCAGCGGCACTGTACTAGATACACTAGTAGTCGTCTGATTACAAAAAGAACGTTTAATTTGCTGTAAATTATTTTCGTAATGTGTACCGTTTTCTCTGAATTATACGAAAATGACCTCATAATTACCTATTTGCTTATTTTTCTACTGTAAAATGTGGCAGAGTAGGTAATAAACAATGATTGCAATCTGGTTAATAAGCACACGCTGCTGGACAAGGTGATTTTAGTTTCCTTATTTTATTTCTTAGATTTGTAAGATGATTTACGTATTTTTTCAAAGAACCTTTATAGCCCATATAACCACCCACTTACACCGTAATGTCATTCATCAGCTCAAAATTCTCGCCACGTTATTTCAATAACAGTTGCATTTATATGATAGATAATATCGTTGAGCCCATTCAAGTTTCCTAAGACTAGGGAAAATGTTTTACTTTTACATAGTCCGAAAATTCTGATTCTCTTTTGGAAGTAATTTAATTTTAATTTTTTATTTATGTTTGTTTAATTTATTTTTTTCAAAATATGCATGTAAAGTCTTTTAATATGTTTGCTGTCTCTTTGTTGAATAATGCGTATTTTAATGATATTTTTGTATAGTGAGCTATGTGACTGAATGTATATATTATTTACTTTCGGAATGGAATATTTCTGGTCTTTTATTTGTATTTTTGGCTGTTTTTTTTTTCGTGTATTTACTCTAACTTTACCGTAAGAGCTGCATATTAACGTTACTTTGTGGTATGTGTAATGTGTTTTTCGGTTAGGCTTGTCGAGTATTCCCTGTTTGCGCGACTGTATTTAGAATATACAGAATGTGTTAAGGAATATTGAGAGAAATAGTAATATTATCGATACGTACTACACTACCCGTAGAACAGCGAAGCGAGGAAATATTAATATTATAGATATGTACTACACTGCCCGTAGAACAGCGAAGCGAGGAAATATTAATATTATAGATATGTACTACACTGCCCGTAGAACAGCGAAGCGAGGAAATATTAATATTATAGATATGTACTACACTGCCCGTAGAACAGCGAAGCGAGGAAATATTAATATTATAGATATGTACTACACTGCCCGTAGAACAGCGAAGCGAGGAAATATTAATATTATAGATATGTACTACACTGCCCGTAGAACAGAGAAGCGAGGAAATATTAATATTATAGATATGTACTACACTGCCCGTAGAACAGCGAAGCGAGGAAATATTAATATTATCGATACGTACTACACTACCCGTAGAACAGCGAAGCGAGGAAATATTAATATTATAGATATGTACTACACTACCCGTAGAACAGCGAAGCGAGGAAATCAACTAGGAATATAACGTAGGAAAAAATGGGCGAAAAAAATAAATACAACAGAGATTTATGCTACGAGAGAAAACTCCAGTATAAATTTATAAAACTCACAAATCTGTCTACAGGCAAAACTGAGAAAACTTTGATGATAAATATTTTATCACTACTCAAAATTACTTGTGAGAAGTTATAATAATTAAAATTACATTTATTGCTGGTGCAGGGCAAAATAAAATCTCGTTTGTGCCGCTAATTACAATGATACCACCCCTACGAAAATTTAAAATATTAGAAATTGCTTTACTTTATATATTTTAAAGTTTGCTCATTAAAGCTTCCTGTGCTTATATTTAATAAATCTGTTCAAGAGAAAGCAGTGTTTTTCTCTATGTAAAGTCACGTGATAAAAAACATGATGGAAACATCTATGAAATTTTTAGAGAGTGAATCAACGTTTTTTGGCATTTTAGTAAATTATGTTAGTATCAGCGACAGTAACCAAAAAGATTTTAAGGGGACTGAAAAAAAGGTGGGGGGGGGGGGATAATGATGTAGTTGTGCATATTGTTCGAGGAAGGGAAATGCTGTCTTGCTTAAAAGGCTACGTCACTTCCGCTTTCCAAATTCTCCAGTGCAATTGAATTAACGAAGTGGGAACATCGCAGTTTAATAGACGCACCGTATTGGTGAGCTGGGCTGCCGTTCTAGGTGGCCAGTTCATAAACCCAGCGATAAGAGATAACCTAGTGAGCCAGCACTCCTTATCTACCAACCCGCTGAAGGTCATTGTGAAAGCTGTGATATCTTGTGTACATTGATCACAGATGATCCGTAACACATGTCGACTACAGCACATGTGCTCGTTTCAATGTACACAACGTTGATCAAGCGACAACACTTGTCGTAACAGCGATTGTTACCTTTCTTTCAGACCCACTTTAATTTACTGTTTCACGTGTTGTAAGCAAGAAATTGTTTGATGCGTGCTGTACCTAAGTCGACATAACACTTGTTTAGTTGTCACAGCCAATGAGCTGTAGGCTATATGTTCGGCTACAGTTATATTAACCAATTATGACCTAAACCAGTAAGACGAGACGGTTTGCGAATCATTTATCCACAGCTAACATCATTGGTCATTGAGATTCAAGTATGCAATACAAACTAAAAATTACCTACATGTGCGTAATGTACGCAGTTGTATGTTCTGGGTCCGAATAGGATAAACGCCGCGAAACAACTAAATATATGTTAACTTAGTTCATTTCAAATTTCGTCCTGTGCTCAGAAATGGCTATCAAGGTACCATAATCACTTTACTTAGCTACCATACAGAATTATCGTAGCTAAGGTCGCTGTGTGCATTGTTTTGTGTTCGGGCCACGCACTCTGCCAGAATCTCGTCGTTGAAGAAACGTGGCATTCTGGAGACATGGAAGTCCCGAAAGACACTTTCTGGATACTATTCCTGTTTTAGAACACCCTGTACTTCGGCAGTGTAAAACCACACGATAGTTTGTTAGCGTCAAGTCCGCGGAGTAGGTAGCATTTTTGAACAGCTTGTCGTTGAGGAGTGCATATACACGTGATGGAGACAGCGAGGGCTTACCTCACGTCACTTGGCTCATGTTTGCCTCTTGGAGTTTGATATTGTGCTCCAAAAGTAGACAGCCTTTCATAATGACCGAAGCTGGCTGCTTTTTACACAACTACTAGAGCATTTTGTTAATTTCCGCACAGTACAAGACAGCGATAATGATCAGAGGCACCGAAATTTCGCAGAGTCGTTTGACAGTAAGCGAAGTTCCGCAATTATTCATGTATTCCAGCCTCAATTTGTTGGTCATTGGCTTAAGCTCAAATTTGATCCCAACACGGTATGTTATGATTAAACCACATAATAGAAAATTTTTGAGAGAACTGAATGAAAGCTTAAGTTTACTGTAGTGTAGAACATATTTTACAACAGAGAATTAAGGGGGGGGGGGGATGTCACAACTTTTGTGAAAATGTGTTTAATAAAATAATAAACATTAATTCTAATTTAGTAAAACAAAGTAATATTTAAATGATCATTATTATGACTGAGCAATATCACACATTACCATATTGTAGACATTAACGATGATTAAAATCATAGATATATATTGGAATACAATTTATGATTTCCAAAGAATTACCTGATTAACATAAATATATAACTTTAACTCCTGAAAACAAACACTCTATGATGAAAAAATTGTCTGATATGTTAAAAAAATATAATTTTAATCAATCTAAAAAAAATTCAATAAATATATTGATTTAGATTAAAAAATGATGGCCAAGGTACTCATGGAAGAAGTTTCCATGCAGTTGGTCTTCAGGAATGGATTTATTTGTTATTCATTATATCTAACACCAATTTAAGTTATGGAAATGATGTTCATTTTTACATACCCTCTGAAAGTTAAATTTTAAATATATTTGCTTATTAAAAAAATTAATTTTATAAAAAAACATTTATCACCGACTAAATTTTGGTAAAAACAATTGTTAAAGCAATGTATTTTTATCAGCAAATAATATTTAATATTTGATGACTCATAGTAATTTTTGCAATATTTTATCTGTTAGTATTTCGACAAGGAGAATATTAAGTGACCCTAGCCAAAAATGCAGTACTTGGAATGTTTAGGCAATACATACACTTTTCTTTCTGTTAGGAACAATTTTCAGAAAAAAATGTTGATGAAGGCTCGGAAAAGGAACATTAAAAGTCTGGATCCAAGGATGGCACGTCAAGGTTTGTCGTTTTTGTAATTCTGCAACTGGATTATGTGACCAATGAGGAATGAGGATGTCTCAATATCAGCCAGTCACACCCGAGGGACAGCTACAGCTACGAAGGCAATGAGAGGTGCCGTATTTGGGAGTCGACTCTCCGAATTCACGTATGGTGGCCCAGATGTGTGTTGATGTATCAGCACATCTTTCTCCCAATCTTTCGGAGTGTCAAGTAAGATATACAGAGTTTATTCAGTCAAACCTCGCTGACAAGTAATCCATTTATTAATGAACCCTGACCTTCATTCAGTGCCTGTATTAAGTTCTGGAGCAGTAGGTGTCCTTAACTGATTTTCATTGCAAATTGAGAGAAAACTTATGGAAACTCCAATTTTTGCATTCCTACATGTAATGACAATCTTGTTGGAACTTTTCTGGCTCAAAATTTAATATTTCATTAAGTGTCACCAGAGGTCCAGTTTAATTCTTTTGGTGCCTATATTTCTACTTATACCGACAAATTAAACCTTACGTTTTCACACTCTACCTATAAAGAAGACTAGCTTGGTGCATATTAAATGATTAATTGAAGAATATTTATTTAAGAATTTGGCTCAAATACGTGTTTTTCTTATATTATGTCTCTCAGGTGATATTTGGAACAAGACCGTACTTTACCCAATAATAATTTGTATGTGTCAACCTTTCACCTCACACTGACAGTATAATTTAAGGATTTTTTTTTCTGTTATTTCTATTAGGAATAAGTTTTTTAAAAAAATATTGTTTAATTTGTGTTTGCGTAGTGTAATACTGATGATTATTAATTTATCAAATTACAATGGAGAAAGGTAATTCTATGAGTTTCTTTATGATGTGTAGATTATTTTCTTCAATTAGAGTTCAGTTATTAATACAGATGTTAATGTTTTCAATTTATATATATAAATATAAATATATATATATATATATATATATATATATTATATATATATATATCAAAATTTAATATTTAGGATTTCTATTCAGCTTATAAAAATCCTACTTTCATGATTACGACTTCCATTTTTTTTATTGATTGATTACTACCCTCACAATTTTGGTTACGCACTATCACACATATGATATACCCACAGTAATTTTATTATTTATAATATGTATTCTGTAGTAGTGAAGATAGCACACTACAGAAAGTTGTCTGCCCAACAGTGGGGCCATGATAGCTTAATGCTTTATTAGCATTGCAGCTAAGGGAGTAAATAGCAAATATTGCATTACGTGTAAATGCACAGATGTAGTATGAATATGGTAATGAGTATGTTTGCAAATGACCTCGTGGCATAGATAATAGTTATTGCCATAGAAAAAACACTAGTACGCCTACGTTGTTAATGTTGTCGGATGGCCAGAGAAGCCTATTTCTTGAGGAGTTTCATTAAGGTGCTGAGAAATAGTGGGGCAGAAGACATGACCAAGAAGAATTCCGAAACTGTTAGTTTGGAAGGCATACCAATTATCAGTTCTACTTCTAGCCTTGCACGGCGATCTCTATAGCGACTGCGAGGAAGTATAAGTACGTGTTAAATACCGAAGTCATGACTAATGTAATTGAAAATGTCGATATGACAGTAGAACATTCCGATCCAAATTTAATACTAATTGCAATATTCCAAATGTTAAGTGCAAATATTGATGCGCAACATACTCAGAATGTGGAATTGTGTGCCAAAATTACGGCAGATTTACAGTCTAGTATTGCTGCACAAGGTACGAAAATGAATGCTGGATTCGACGAGCAAAACCATAAATTAAATAATTTGGAACAACATATCGTACTGGTTGAAAACAGTATGTCAGGGTTAAACGGGTGTGTTGATAAAGCTACAGCTACATTAACTGCTCTCGAAAACACCGTGACAGTCTTACAAGAAAACCAATCTGTGCAAGAGAATGTCAGTGACAGTCTTACAAGAAACCCAATCTGTGCAAGAGAATGCCAGTGACAGTCTTACAAGAAACCCAATCTGTGCAAGAGAATGTCAGTGACAGTCTTACAAGAAACCCAATCTGTGCAAGAGAATGCCAGTGACAGTCTTACAAGAAACCCAATCTGTGCAAGAGAATGCCAGTGACAGTCTTACAAGAAACCCAATCTGTGCAAGAGAATGCCAGTGACAGTCTTACAAGAAACCCAATCTGTGCAAGAGAATGCCAGTGACAGTCTTACAAGAAACCCAAGTGTGTTGACAAAATTATCATGTGACCCGATATTTTATACAAACATTGTGATGTACTTGGTAAATTGATATTTCGTATCTTGTTTATAGCGGATGTTAGCAAAAATCCAAAATGACAAAATCAGCGCCATTTTGGTTTTGACATTCAAAACACATGCGTGAATGCGTACTCAAAACGTTTTTATAACAAATAATTTCATAAAATACATTAGACATGTTTTAAAAAGCATGTAAGTGTTGTTCTTTGTTTATATATTTCGCAGCACATGTTTTATTTTAAGTCATTATTGGATATTATATTATTGTCTTGTTCATTAACATATTCGCTGTATTCCAGTAATGATCGTTGAAATATTACGTCCATTTTAAGCATTTAATTTATAAAACATATTTCCACGGTTAATGTACGAATGTGTTGCAGCGAGTGCTAAACAAGTGACTGTCGACAACGTCCGGATTGAAACCTACGGAATGACAAATTACAAAATAACGAATTTGTCCTTACGGACACGGCCTTAGCTTGACTATTAGTGATTGGTACCGAGTCATCACATTCAACCGATGTTTAGGCAGAAATAGTAATATTTTGTAATGTGCGTAGTCTGAAGTAGAATATTGTCTCTCTTTGTTATGTCTAGTTCTCATGCGTTCGTTAGTGTTAACATTACTGATAAACACAACAGTGTCAACGTTTTTCGCATTGTTATGTGTCCGAGGTTTCAGTGTACAATATACTATGGTGTGCTGTGTTACACTCGAGTAAATATAAACACAACTGCCAACTTTTCAGACATATGTTAGAGTTGAGCCTAAACGTTATCATGAATGTCCTTTTCCCACAGTGTGCAAAAGGTTTTCTGCTTAATGAGACGCGCGCTCATACAGCGTTCGCATTCGTCTATGTACGTAAATGTTCTACATGTCTCGGGAAATGACATACTTACGTACATGGGTAAACGAATGTAAGTACGTCTCACGTCCTTGCAGCCCATAAGCTACTATATTGAGAATCGATTTATATGCAGTTCATAATTGTTATTCCTAATATTAATTTTTATAAAGAGTGGAATGGAGGTATTGCCTTTTGAGAAACGCCACTGAGCAACGTTCTTAACAATGTATACTCTTTAACCCTTTTTGGTCTAGAAGAACCGGGATAAACATAACCAGTTTTCGTCATGACTTGTTATAAACCGGGAGTGACATTAAATGTATTGTTAATATGCAGCGCAGTGAGAACACAGCCAATGTTTTTACAAGGCAAAGCATGCATGAGTGAAAACGTTATATCAATATCCGACATTTAATTTTTATTAAAAGCAATATTAGCGTTAAAAGGGAATTTACCTCTAGTTGTTACCATTTTTAATGATACATTTTCAATAACTGCGTTTACTGACGCAAATATATATTCATTTCTTTCCTGTAAACAGACTATGATTGGTTAATAGCAACACTTTCATTGACATACGCTTTACAGCTACAGCTCCTAATAGACTGATAATTCTAAAGTTATGCACCTACGTTCCAGCACATATTCAGTATGTGTTTTCCGTCAAAATGTTTGTTCAGAATCTTATCAGCTAACTAGTTGCTGTGAAGGATTCAAATAAGTATATCTATCGGAATGTATCACGTATCGAGCCGAGTGGAGTATGCTTATATACACACGTGTATTCCTAGGTTCGGACTCAGCCTTAACGACACTCGAATCGACATATTGAACGTACTGATTATTTGTACGAACATTCACCAGTGTAGTAGATCACAACTCCAAACTGTAAACATTCTTTCAATTGTAGACCGTCGTGCGTCTACCATATATTTCTCCATTATTGAACAATGATTTCCTGTCCAATTCCTTTCACATATGAATGGAAAGAAAATTTTACTGTGATGTATGACATCATTCATGATTAATATGATGTTCGTAACTGTAAGTGTTAACAGTACTCGTATTTTATCATGAACACCTAAACTATATATATATATATATATCTATATATATATATATATATGAGAATTAATTTTCGCAGAGATAAATAAAACCAAAAAAAAAGTAGTTGATATCGCTGCCTATTTCCGCAAACACTTATTGTTTGCGGAAACTATGACTGAAACTAAACGCATGCCATAGTCGTCACTAGTAAATCATGAGTTCGGTATTCACAGCTGCAAAGAATGCTGGTAACTCGCGTGTGACAGGCTCGCCTCTGGCAGACCTTGAAGGAACACGTGGGTGAGCCGAGGCCAATGTTATAACATACTTTTACCGCCTGCGGAATTGGCAACACCGTGCAGATGACGTCGTCGAGAACACTAGCGCTCCTCTGAATCATTCGCGGAACTAACACATAAAAGTGGTCAGACTTTTTCCTATCCCATGGCCACTCTAGTGTATATCTTTACTCAATGGTAGTACCACCTCGGGAAGTGCTAATTGGTCTGGTTCACAGTCAAAGACGTCGTCAGTCAGTAATCGGCATCTGCCCAGTGACGTAACTACTAATGATTTCAACATGCATAGTGGACCGCCTTGGGCATATTTCCAGCCTCCAAACATTCCGGACAGGCCACCCACTGGTTCAGACCACCTTGTGCAACACATCTCACAGCAATGACTTGGATACTTCGAGCAAAATAAAGCGTTGAATCCTCTTGCACCTTCCTTTCTTCCTCCTGCAATACCAAGTCATGTGAGCATAGCCCTGGGTTTGCTATTTTTGTTATGATATGTGTTTATAATTATGTTGTGTTTATTTTATTGTAGTATTTAGGTTGATTGTTTGCGTTGCTTGTTTATTTAGGACATATATGTTTTAATGTCGTCTTCCGAATTAAAAAAAAAAAACATTGTAAATTCTGTTAATAAGAATCTAAGGACATGTCATCTTTATAGTCTGTTTACACACATGATCACAAGATGTTTGGAGACATAATGTTTCCCATTGCAGCCTATCACTTCGTAGTCGCTAGGGCCTTCTATGTTTTCCTTTATGAGCTGTGGTAAGATGAAATGTAGCTCTTGTCTGACAATTAAGGCACCATCACTCCCCAAATATCGCTATGATAGCATAATGACGAAGCATGATATAGAGCTATTGCAAGCCAATAACGCTTCCAATTCACCAAGGAAAAAAAACTGTGAACTTTGTTTATGTACTGTACTAGTGAAAGTGTATTAAAGACAGCTATTAAGGAAGAAAAGACTAAATCATATATTGACCTCGCTAACTACACAGTGATCTGAACACTTAAATAAATTATACGTCCCTGTGTTATTGTGAACTCGATATCAATAACATTTCTTTTCTTTTACGACTGTTACCAGTGTACGTAAACTACTACGATGTGATGGCGACCAGTTGTCACTACGAGTGAAGTGCAATGCTTGAGATTTCAAGCTGTGCAATCACCACTAAAATTGCCTAAAATGCTCCTATTAATTAATGAGTCTAGGTAGCCGCTCGCCACTTCACACTTCCTGCAGGAAAGTGATTCCCCGTCTTTTGAAACCACTCGGAGCTACGTCGCACTCCGGATTCGGCCACGGGGCCCGTCGACATCGCGCACATCGGAAAGTCGTGGGAATAAGCGGCGCTGCTTATCCCAGTGTTCTCTTCAATGGCTGTTGTGTCTAACGGTCGTGACTTCACGGGACACAATCATTTAGGCCAATATCCATTCATCACGAGAGTTACCTCTAGTGATGAAAGTTGAATATTATGGCCTGCGGCCACGAGTTACAGGGTGACAAGAAAAGTGCAATGACATTCTTTTCGACATGCACTGATCGAGACCGCGGCCTAATGTCGATCGGTCGAGTTTTGTTGTGTGGTTAATGCGTCTGCGATGGAACAAACGGATACAAGGGATACGTGGACATCAGGAACACACCAGATTCTTTATATCGCCTTTCGTTTCGCTAAATGCGCGCAATATATCGGCCAGTTTAACCTGAGGCAGTATCGGCACGTTCATATTCTCTATAGAGGATCTGTCCTCAGTATTCCAACTCTCCGAGGTGAACTGCAATGGTGCGTCATAATGATTGCTTGTGTTAGGTATAATATCCTCTATGGAACTTTCAGACATGTTGTCCTTATTCATAGTCGTTTTCAGTCCGGACTAAGGAAAGATCATCCTCCGACCAAAATGTTGCGTATTCAGAGATCATTATTACTGCTAGTCCGAGGATCATCTTGCTTTAGTATGACATAATTTTTAGTCCGGACTGAGGATATGACTAACGAAGTATTAAGGTCAAAAAGAAACATGGCGCACAAAAAAAAAGCGACATTCTCGTTAACATTACATGCCAGTGAAAGCTAGATAAAGTTCACAAAACATAAAAATTACGTTTAAGGCCGATTCTGTCAATCTGTATGCAAAAATATGCCGACCTAATGGATGAAATGTTCGGTGTAAAATAATTCAGAGGAAATATACCTAATAAGCTTAATAAAACATCAGCTTTTAGCTACAGCAACACCTTTCTATTTCTGTGTCAACCAAATGACTTCTCTGAAAACAGATTCTTATGAGACATGATTTTAATACACTCAAAGAGAATTTTAATAAAAATTATATTTATACAGTGAAATATTTACACCAAATTACAATGTATTGGTAGCTCAGTGATACCATCCTGAGTTGATATGCAGAAGGCTGCAAGGTACAATCATATCTCGATGATAAAAATGTAACAATTTTTAAATGTCTTTTCGTAATGTATTTAGAATTACAATACTCATTTAACATCATTATAAAGACAATATTGGTGTTGTAAAATAAAACCAACCCACATTACAATATATTATAGTCATGAAAACAAGGTAAAACGAATGAAGTGATGTTAATGTCTGTGATGCTATTCTCGCTTAGTAAAATGTTGTGGACAAATGTAAAAAGAGATTGTAAATTATACTGTATGAGTGATGTTTACACGAGCAGGCAGAAAATATTCAGCACATCGAGATTATCACATCTGGGAGCATATAATCAAAACCATATAATAGTCCAGACCTTTTATATAACCTTTTGTTTCCAAAATTACATCGTAGCATATATGTATATTTACAATAATTGTACTATTATTTTCATTTCAGCACATAGTATTACCGATTATATTTTGTTTCTTCTTGCGCAGATTAACGCTTATTGTAAATTACTATCCAATTTGAAAAGGAAAAGCACTATTATTTTTAATAAGTTATATTGTGGTTAGCGCTAATTAGTTAAAATTTTGTCATGAGTGGAAATTAAACGTTAATTTAATACGAATAATCTGTCATGCGCATGCACAGTAAACCTGGCAATATTGTACTTCAATGATCCTTCAACTAAATTTAGTCCCTCTCTCATCGGGGTTTATGAATATGATATAGTTAGTTCACCCTTAGTCCGGACTAACCCCAGATCAACGCCGAGGAAGATCATCTCTGGATCATCCTTGGGCGAAACTCTGGCTATGAATAAGGTCCTATGTGTTTGGCTTTTCAAAGATAATATGGCGATCTAAATCTGTGTTGCGTAAATCAAACTTGCTAACTCTGTCTTAGCTATCTCTATAGAAAAACTCATTTACCATTAAGTGCCCTTCAATCTTTGATTCCTAGGGTTTGCATAGGTAACCAAACTTCGCGCCCCATGTCTTGGGTAACCAAACTATTATGTAACATGCCTGAATAAAATAAAGGAAAACTGACAAATGTAAGATATACAATGCTCCGGCTAGCTTAATTAGACTATAGGCTGTTACATAAAATAAATTTCCTCTTTATAGAAATTGATCAAGAAATCTAAGACGTGAACAACTTATCCTTATTTATACAACTGAATCTGCATAAACCTCCATTAACATATACATCAGTATGGGTCCAAGAGAATTACTTCAATAAGCAAGCAATTTTCAAATTAATTATAACAAACAATTAAAAAATTGTGATTTGAATTAATTATTTATAGGTTTTAATCTGCATATAATATTTGTAAAGACTCTCCTTAGTATGTTTTGAATATGAATTATAGTTACTAAACATAATATTTGAAACCACACGGACGGAACAGAAAAAAATAGCAAAGATTACATTCATACCCCACACAAGCAAAAGCATGCAACATTGAGCACTATGTGCACTGGATCAACCCATTTCTTAGTTGTTTCATAATAACTGCAGTACTGTCAAAGTTCGTACATTTTAAATATATATATATGTGTGTGTATATATATATATATATATATATATATATATATATATATATATATATATATATATATATATATATATATATATATATATACACAGCAGGCACTGGTCAGCAGGCACTGGTCATCCTCGGCTGTCCACTGGAACCGTGGTCCTTGCATTTACTCTCGTTCCAGCTGCCTCATTGTGAATTCACTGTTGCTGATCGAACACCGTGGCGGGCTCCCTTCACTCTTCGTACTTCTCCTGACCATGACAACGGACATGGAACTCCATATTTGGAAGCTACGTCGGTTCAGGCCTGGGTCCTCTGACAACATGCAGGCAACATCAGCTCTACATACCTAACTTCTTATAATACATACGAATTATGTTGGCAGCTTAACGATTCAGGATTAAATCTTCCTCTGTTCTGGACAGATGAATTGTAGTACAGTACAAAGGCTTGTTTCCATATACAGTCGCTTCCAATTTACATTTACGTGGAGCCTTATACTTATACTACCTCCATATACAGAACTTTCACATTCGATTATTTGTTCCTAATAAATCGCCGTTGTCAATGCCAACCCGGCTTGTTTATTTTGTACGACAGAAAAATATTTCTTAAACATTCACATTGCAAAGATAAATTTACAGTTATATACTAAACTACCATCTACTATGGCTTTCCAAAATGGTTTTCTCGCATATACTTTGCATACTATAATTTAACACATTTTATATCAGGACATAAATTATGGCAATCAAAGATAATATAATTTCCCTACATAAAATAAAACAAGTTAACATAGCCAGGTGTTACACTGCATACGTAACACTGCACTGCCCTCCTACACCTGTGCTGCACCATCGCACACCCGTTGGTTTGCACTGCACTTATACATCGCGGTGATCAATCGCAGAGTGCGCCTGCGTGTTGCTCTGTCGAGGGCGCGGTTGGCTGGACAAACAGGCTAAAGGGTAGGGGAACGAGTTGACGTCAAACACCAACCCCCCCCCCCCCCCCTCGACCATGGCACTGTTTATAAGGTGAAGCCATTACCTGTAGCACTGGGATGTCCTTGGGGTCCTCCGAGGAAGCAAAAGTAGGCCCGTCTCTGCTGAGCCCTCTTTCCTCCAGTGCTAGGTGTTGGTGATGGTTGTTGTGGTTGACAATGCCGCAGGCGGCTGGAGCACACCCACACTGACGACACTACTGTGGTAGTTGTATCTGAGGCCATGTCCGCTACAGGTGGAGTGAGGCAATGGACCCGCTGCCCTCACTCCCGCCTTCGCTGCTTGCACTCGTGCTATCTTCCCTGCTCATCTTGCTCTTGCTTTTATTCTGTTTCTGGGGGCGACCCAGGCAAACTGACTCCTCTTGCTCACGTGCGTTCTCCTCCTCATCGTTTGCTATCTCCTCCATGCTGCTTGCTGTCACTGCCATTTCTGGCCCATCCTGTGGGGCTGGCCCTGCTTTAGGTGCTGCAGCAACAACAGGTTCCATCGGGTCGGCAGGAGTGCTCGTAGGTGTCATGCCGTCGAACACACCTAGTGAAGCACTCTGCCGCTCTTTATCAGGCATGGTGGTGCTGGGCAACGACGGTTCCTTAGTACTTGCTTCTCTACCCTCCTATCGAGGTCCGATGACACTTGCCATGTCATTCCCTCCTGCAGGGAGCTCATCTCCGACAAGGTCGTCAGAGGTCAGACCAGGTGATATTCTCACATCGTCCTCGTCCTGCTAAACTCCTCTTCCTGCATCGCCTAGAGGTACTGCTGTACCTTACCCATCTCCTCCTGCTATTCCCTGCTTGACATCGTCGACGCCTTCATGAGGCTGAGTGGCCAAAATCTCCCCCTTTTGTGTTCTCAGTTGATTGTTTCTCTTCCATTGTTATTTTGCAAATTTGATGATGTGGTGCTAATGGACATGCTGCTGATTGGGTGGCGTGACGATTCTGCACACTGTGTATGTGCATTCGGCGGTGGTTGAAGTGAACTCTACCCCATGGCCCTGAGTTGATGATGTGGGGTAGAGGGTGGAATGCAATTTCCCTTCCCGATGCACCATGTTGACTTGCATGATAAATGGGCCAAACGTCAACATGCATGTCTAACAATGCGCACACTGCCGGACCAAAATTAATAGGCATGAATGTAACGAAATGCGTTACTTTGCCTTGCTTTTGAAAAACATCTCGCTGGGAATTAATGTCATGGATACATTTACGAAGAGAAAAATAAATAAATAAATAATACAATGTGCAATGTTTACCCTGGAAAAACACCATGTTTACACTCTGCTTGGCCTTGGTGACCAAAACATCTTAAACTTTTCATGTGGACACTTCCGTTGTGCGTGTGTGATATGCAGTGAGCAGCGTTTATATATAACCTTCGCACTGAACTCCCAAATCGCCACGGCAATGCGGCGAGCCAGCTTGCACAATTGTTTATGTGTCTGTTTGCTGCTAAGCTACTGTGAAAGTTTTCATTTGCGCTGGTTTAACTGTACTTGTGCATGCTATGCAGACTTTGTGCATGAGTGGCGTGTTAATTTTAAGATACTCTTCCTGTCCAAACTCGACACTAGCTTGGAATGACACATGGTTACCTGCGGTCGGTGCAGGGTTAATTGGTGTTGGTCCACAGGTGAGCACTTGGCCTGCGGGGACCAAACACATGAAATTTTTTTGCATTGTAGTCACTCTTCTACTGATCTGTATTACTGTGTCCTTGATGACTGTGAGGATCTGACGAACTGCCCTCGGCCAGTTACAGCACCCACTCTGACTGTGGTACCGCGTTGTTGTGCAGTATCTGCATGGATTGGGTGGGCGCGAAGTTTGCGCTGGCATCTTGCAGTCCACTGCTGTGTTGTGAATCGTCGTGCGACTTAGTCCACTGTTGCGCTTAGGAGCTCACTGTCATGGCGAGGCAGCCGATGTTCATCCGGCCAGCTGGCCACGTGGCTTGGTGTTTACCACTGCTGACGTGGGCATGGTGGAAAGTCGTGGCATACTGAGCCATGACAGCTCGCTTCTTGCATTGGACAGATGTGCTGCAGCTGACAAAACTCGTGCCACTGCTGATTATGTGTCCGGATTGTTTTCCTGTGTTGGCGATATCATTGGTGCTGACATTCGTTGCTGTCCAATTTCTACGAGGTCTCTTTGTTGTTGAAAAGGTTCTTGAAATTAACTTTCGGATCCCGTCAACAAATCAGGAACGAATTGTTAACGTGCACTGTTGGTAGTCCTGGAATTGCTTTTTCGCCAATTCGCTCTTGCTGTTTCTGAAAAACTGTCATGCACTTGCTCCGAAATGTTTGTTGTTGTTTGCTTACACTGTCTGTTTTTTTGCTTCCCTATTTGCTTGTGGTTGCTCGTGGCATAGTTGACAGGTGGGCTGGGCTGATGTCGGCATTGGCAGAAATTATTGCCAAGCTCATATTTTGAGAAAAAAATCCTGAGGGATGTGATGCAGACAATGCGAACAAATGAGCACTGGTGTGCTGTCATCTATCTAGCCAGCCACGGTTGGTTTTGTATGTACACCTCATGCAAGCATGGAAGCACGGATGTGGAAGCACTTGCATGGAAGTTATGAGTTGCGCAGGTTTTAGCATGAGAGATTGTGGCTGTCCTGTGCAGCAGTGGCAGGTGTCATCGGACGGCAGACGCCCAGCTGACCGCTGGAGCATGGCGAGTGGATGGAGTGGGAGGGAGGAGAGTCTTGCATTTCTCCTTCCCACAGTCTCCCCTCCTTCGTCTCCTCCAAGCGGCATGGCACATCGTGGATGGAGGTGTTGTAGTTTGTGCGTTCGCAACTCCTTTGTCCTGCTGGCATGCCAGGATGTCGCGGCAAACATCGCGCCTGCCACAGGATGACTGCCTTCCTCTCATCCTTCTTCCTTGCGCTGTACAATGGCGGCTGCCCTTGTGCTTCTCTCGCTTTCTCTGCCCTACCATGAGCTGATTTCCCCTGGTGTCCACAGGCGTCCAGGAGGCATCCCGATGCTGAAGCTGGTCCCTTCGGCATTACCTCATTGTGAGTACACAAGGAATGATAGACGGATTTTGGCGTTGTTAAATGTGGAAAAATTGTGAAAATTCGGTGGTTTTGGGTTTTAGGTGTGAAGAATGGCCACATAAGAGGGAGCCATTTTGACGGTGGTTCGGTGGTCAGAAAGGTGGTAATGTGGTTTTGGAAAGGCAGTCATGTGGACATTTTGGAACAAAGTTACCCGGAAGGCACCAGACATCACTGTTGCGACGTGAACTGAAATTATGGTAGAGTACAAGCTGAAGTATTCTCAGGGTGCTGCAGACCATTCACCCGGGCACACCATTCCCACTGTGCTGAACCTGCTTGCTGTATGGTACTCTAGGGCCAAGATGACCTGTTAAGTCGTATTTTAAGAAACTCCCAAAACTGTGGAATGTTAGGGCCAACCACACGCCCGTAAAAGCTATACTTAACGCGCTGCACACAAAAATTACACTTAAAAACATTTCATAACAGAGAAGGTAAAATTGGTGGTATTTAAGGACCCATGCCCTAAAGTGCCTTGCGGCAGTCGAATATAAGGTCTAAGTCAGTTCCATAAATACTTTTAATACAACCTAAATTACACGTTCTTCCAGGAAACAGTTTACAAGCATGCCCCCTTTCACTTCGGGGCCGAAGTTACGCTGCAAAAAATAGCATGGTGCTAACAAGTGATTTCAGTGTGCAGAAAAATTAAAAAATACTTCCCGGGAAATGCAAACCTCACGAAGGCGAGGGGCAATAACTCGGGCAGCTAAAACAAAAACAGTTCCGGAAAATTTACTTACTATTGACGTTACATGACTGGTTCAAAAAGATGAGTCCCGCCCGAGAGCGGGAAAATGCGACATGCCCATGCATAACCTGCCCCTCTGGTTGCTCCTCGCTGACTGACCATGCACCATGGAGTGATCTACTTGCACACACACATGAAAATAACTCTGCTAACAACTACATACAAACATAACACTTGCATAGAATATTCTCTTAACAATACACTTGCATTGGGTGGTCAAAATATTATGTGAAATGAGGTGGACATAGCACTGATGGGTGTGAACAAAAACATAACATAACAAAATTCTGTTATAACTGCAAAAAATTGGAAATAAAAGACAGCATTTGCCTTGAAATGTAAACATGTGACAGTGTTTGTGAATGCGTGTTCATATTTCCTTGTTAAAATTACTTAGGAGTATTTTTGGCTGGAGTATCCCTCCGCCAAAATGTTTGTTTACAACCGGGCCTTGCCCATGTACATGATGCTGTACTGCCTGCACTCTTGCATCTGCGCTGCACCGTCGCATGCTCATTGCGTCGCACTTCGCTGAGATCAATCGCAGAGTGCGCCTACATGTTACCTTTCGATGGTGCGGTTAGCTGGACAACCCGGCTAAAGGGTAGGGGAACGAGTGGACATCATAGATAATATATATTCTTAGTTTAAACAATTCATCTTTCCTGTTCTTTATGAAATATAAACGTTTTTTACAATATTGAAAATTTTTCTTTGAAATATATGTAGTTGGTTTTATGTTGGGACAATGTTCGAAACCAAACAGTTGGTGGTTAGACGCCATGGAATGGACTGATAAAGGATGGGATAAGTTTTTGGGGAGGTGTAGATTAGGTCTAGGATGTGGTTTACCAGAGTAGGCACCAGGCATCGTCAAGGCGACACCGAGATTATTGTTTCACACGACGACTCTTACTGATCCCAGGGTTGCAGGCCATATGTTCGGACTAAATATCCTTGGCGAATATGCTGGTGACCTCTGATCCATCGATTATTACTCCAAATTGTGTTGCATTGTAGCTGTTTGCTAAATGGTAACCGGTGGGTTGCCTACGTACCATGCTGACGTTCTTGGTGGGAAACTTACAAACATTAACACTCGCGAATGTGGATTGTTAGGACCAACCACACCCCCATAAGACACGGAACACTTGCTAAAACATATACACTTGCAATGACTCGAAAAAATCAACTGATGCCAACATAATGTGCAGATATTGTTAGGCGTGGTCCCCTGAAATGCACAAGGCGGTCGAAATAAAAAACGTACTGTTCATTTCACAGCAGCATTTATTAGACGACATTAACATCCCTCTCTGGAGAACGCTTAACATGCGAATGAGGTAGGTAATCACTACCACCCCTGTGGTTAAGCTGCAAACAGTCTTACAACAATATGACAATTATGGTGCTAAATGCTTCTCAGGGCGATGCTATTCCCAAGGGGAAGATAGAATGTTGTACCAGGCGGTTAAACTATGAAAGGTTCCTGAAGCAAATTAAAATCTATTGCAGTTAAATGACCATGCCAAAAATGATTAATGCCATCCGGCGCACAGGAAAAGTCGGACATGAAAAATTACATAAAAGACTCAGCAATACAAAAAACACTAGTGAATGATAATGAACATAGCACTAGATGAGTGATGAAAGAAATACATATGCAAACATGCTCAAAAAACACTAGGGAACAAGGAAAAACAACAAAGCATGTAACATTTAATAACATGTAACGACATAAGATATATAGACCCTGAATTCTGTAGTCCACTTATTGTTGGGGTCTACATTATGTAGCACTCCGACTCGCAGATTCTCCACTGCAGTCGCTCTTAGCCACCACTGGCTGCACTGCACCACCATGCCCTTGCACTGCATTTCCCTGCTCGTGATTTTAATCGCGCACCCACGATCAGATGAACGCTCTGCTCGTCAGTAGATCACACAGTCCTGCTGCAGTGATACTGCATAACTCTGCCAGACAAACAGCTTAGTGGTAAGGGAATGTGGAACATGTCAACGCCCATCCGATGGACAGCAGCGCGATGCTGATAGTGTCTGCCACCCGACCTGGCTGTATGATATACTACACAGTCGAATCACATATGCTACACTGGTAACTAATGGACAATATGCGAACCAATAACGCCCAATGCCAGGTGGAAATTCCTTATTTATCAGGTGCTAGCAAGCAAATTGGCCAAGTGATTACAAAGTCAGTTGTATTCACTGTGTCTTCTGCAAATCAGCATATTGTGTAACACATCATTTAAATCCCACCAACTCTTTCTTTTACCAACAACACTGCCAGCCACATTTACATTAACACAGAATTAACTCGCATGGTACTTTTATTATTTTGCACTGAAAAGAAAATATATTGTTTTTGCTCTCGCAATCACACAACTGTAACTGAGCTGATATCCGGCTGCTTAGGGCAGTGCTGTAGTGATGCTCCAGTGCACTCCAGCACCAGTATACCCCTGCTGATTATGACTTGTAACTGCCAGCTGCATAATTACTTAATATGACAAGTATTTTGCTAAATGCTAATTTGAACTACCTATGCCACTTTTATTATCATTTGGATATTATTCTGATTTGAAACCAATGATTAATGAAAATATTTGGCCATTAAACTTATGCTTCATCAATGGAAATTATTCCTTGTAGCTTTGCTGGTAGTATAGAGATATTCATAATTTCAGTATCTTTGATTTGTTCATGTGTGTTATGAGAATTTGCCCTTTATTCAGTATCAAGGGTAAGACCTTACACTGATGGTAGGTAGTGGAGCAAATGGTGTTCATTTTAGAGATTGGGAGTTTGTAGGAATTTCACCGGAGTTTCTCAACACCTCAGATGTAAATTTGGGGGCGCCAGGCGTTGTCAGGATGCAATGCCAGTTTCTGGTAGAGCAGACTCCTTCCTCCGGGACATGTGCTGACGACCACGGTTATGACCTCCCAGGCTCTGTCCATCATAATTAATACCAATTAAATATAATTAGAAAAAACCTGCACAGTTCGGTCTCAGGGTGAATCACACACTCATATTTAGTTACACTTAGATAAAACACTGACAATATTACACAGAAAACACTGGCACATTACCCTTAATAATTGGTGGGAAAGGTTGGGGCCCCTCCCCAATGGCCCATAGGCAACCCGAATGAGAATGCATACCCCTCACATTAACTAACTGCGGTTTATTACTGTTCCTCCAGGAAACAACTTATACAATGTGACAGACTTAATACGCTGGCAGGGTAGCACAAAACAAAACTGCTCTAAGGCGACAAAAGTTACAGGTAAATTATGCCTTCCTGGGCAATGCTATTTCACGGAAAGGAAGGAGTAGAGAATCTTGGGCGACTACGAACAAAACAAGGTTCTGGTAAACTAAAGTCTATCGCTGAGAAATTATAAGGTTAAAAAGATGATGCGCCGCCCAAGTGTGCGAAACGCGACCATGTCGGTCAGCACGTCCAACTCCCCGAGACACTATAGTATGACTAACAGTCCAGCATGGCATGCCAGCCGAGGATTGGCGGGCAGACCAGCTGCACGAACTATTTTCCTACACACAAAACTTCAGAAAACATATTCAAGATACTTTAAACACTGTAACGCTTACACAAACATTTGCCCTTGCCTTAGGAACCCTTTAATATGAACATAACACTGTGTGGAACGAAATGAGGGCGAAACACATGAAAATGACAAATGACAGAAAATGGCAAACAATGAAATAAAGCCCATGGGGGGATCAAAATATTGTAGCACTCCTTAACTTGCTGTTGCGTAAACAGGCATCCTTAAGTGTTTCTTAATAAAACCTTAATTCAGGTACACCCTGTTTTATAGGGTCTTCTTTTAAAACATGTGCGCGCCAGCGCATGTTGTTTACTCTCACTTGCACTTCCCTACCTGCTCACATCACAAGGGCTTCATCGGCCCCTTGGCCACACTCGGAACTGAGTTCTTCGCAGTTCGAGTGCTGTAGTGCACTCCTCGACCAGAGCACACAAATGCCCGGTAAAGTGTTGGTGGCTGCAGCAGCTGCCGGCGACGGCTGGCAAACAGACTAGGGGGAAGTGGATGGCATCAGATGCTCCCCCCCCGCCCCTTCCCAAACGAGACTGTTAGCAGCCGGCGACTCACTCGCAGCAGGAGCACCGCCTCTGCTCCCTGCGACGAGGACGTAGCACGTAGGCGACCCCTACGTGGTGGCAGTCTGTCGTTTCTCTGCTGCTGCTGGCGAAATTGCACCCTACAGAGTGCTGTGGAGCTACTGCAGGTTATACATTCCCACGGAGGCTGTCTTTACCTCTTGGGACACAAGGTAACAAGCTGACCAACCCGACACTCTCGCCGTCCTCACTGCTCACTTCTCCACTCTCTTTGCTGCTACAGCCGTGTCGTGTCCAGTTGCGAACCGGTAGTAGCATTCCGGTAGGTCGGGTCGTGCCCCGAACCTCCAGTTCGTTGTCTGCTGGCTGTACTGGGACTGTTACCAGCTCTTCTGCCTCGATGGTTTGGCTCGATGGCTCATCCCCGTCGGACCTGTCGATGTGGATCAACTGACTCACCCCTGTCGCCACCTCTGTGTCGGGTGACTCCGGACCTGCTTCGTCCTCTGCCGGTATATCTTCTCGAGGTCTGCTTTATCTCCTGTCAATGGACGGTCACCAGGGGGCTCGTCAGTACCTCCGCAGTCGAGGAGCGCCTGTTAGTCCTTGTCTCTTGCAGCTGTTACATCTCCACGTGTTCTATACACTGCTCGAGAGCTCATTCTCCCCTCGTTCCTTCGCCGTCGCTGTCCTTGTCGGACTCAGCGACCTGATCACTCGCAGCATTGGCGTGACGTAGAGCTCTGGTGATCTCTTTGTTGTTTGGTGTTGACGCCTTATCTGTACTAGGTGACCTGACCTCTCCTCTAGGTCCCAGATAACTTCCGCCTCACTCGCTCTTCTTACGTGCTCGTCCTGAGCGGGGCCATCCTGGCCGAATTTAGAGCTCATCCCTGTCCTGCTCGGGGGCGCTCTGAGCTGCCGCCCAGATGTCATCACTGTGGATTTTCATTGTCTTACTGTCTGTTTGGACCAAGTATGTCGTTGGGCCTAATGTTTTTACTACATGGTGCTGTACCACACATCATCGCGCAAGTCTTGCACAACTGTTTTTACATGCCACGGACTGTGGATGTGCTCGGGCGTATACGACCTGCCCTATCGTGAGGGCTGTTGGTGGCCTCTTCATTTCAGGCAGCCAACGATTCGTGTACTTCACTTGCTGGTCCCATTGGTCACGATATCGGCGCCTGTGTGTCTCGTATTATGCGCCACTTGTTTCTATTTCACTACTTTCGCTCGCACATGGACATTCCTGTGCAATGTGATATTCATCCCCCAGTAGGACTTGTGCCGGGGATTGACCAGTGGTAGCATTTACTCTCCATCTGAGAGAGAATAGTGTGGCGGGAAGATGTTCGACCCAGCTTGTATGGTCCTCATCCACATGGATTCGGGGTTGCGTCTTCAACACCTCATTGCGTTGCTCCATGGAGTTCGCGCAGGAATGGCTAATAACTGTCTTTAAGTGCCACACTCCCCAGCTCATACAAAGTTCATGCCATCATTTGCAGGTAAATTCGGATCTCTTTTCCGTGAGTAGTTTCTTCGGATATACCTAGCGTACGAAAAACTCATTTTCTATACATTTCGCTATTTGCCCGATCCTGGCACTGTTTAGTGGATAGGCCTCGATCCAGTGCGAAAAGCTATGTTGTGACGAAAACACACGAGCACAAACAGATTCGGTTTCAATTTGCTTTTATTCAGTTTTCTTTCAACTCTGTTCACAGCTTTTACCAAATTTTAATAATATTAAAACCATTTAAAAAGACAACCCTGCCACCAAATGGCCATCAAAGCAGGGTGCTCCAATTAAACAGTGAATTTACACATTCTTGCAAACGGCCAGAATATTAAAACCAAGTAAATGTATACTCAATTCAAAAGATACAAGAGAATCGATAAGTGAGTATTATGAATTCTTTCAAGCCTTAAAATTGAATAAATTATCGCAGCAAAATGATATACTCAAGATATATTGAAACATAAATACTTGATCTCAAACAGCCAAACTTGAACATTTTAAAATAAAGTTGTATCTGATGGGGCACAATAGCCTTTCCAGTGATTGCGCACCCTTGTTCCTGTAGAGCACATGGTCCCTTTTCTACTGTCATGGCACTGTAGATGTTCTCCTCTGCTTCCTCTCATTGCAGGTAGGTGGTTAGGATGGCGTAGATGGACAACTTGGGGCTGAAATTTTTTTGAAAGATTGGTCGAAAGTTCATACATGGATTTTGGCCACACAGAAGGGCATGGAAAGGGGTTGATTGGTATTTATAAAGGTGGTGAACAGAATTTAGAAAAAGGTTTCTTGGAATTGTATACCTTGTAGGCAACAGACGTCACCTTGGCGGCATCACTGATGTTGTTGCAGTAGAGCTGAGTCCTCATAACCTCGGGGTGCTAAGGGTCGATCACCCGAGTCACATTCCAGCATAGATCTTGCAGTAGTTTACCTGATGTGGAGGCCTCGTTGTTTTCTAAATGAGGGGCTCTTCCCTGACTTACCACAGCTGTGCGAGGGCTAGTGATGGTGGGCTCACATGCCGTGGAGGCATCTACTTGCACACACAGATAAACAAATGTACCATTACATGCTATAACACTCTCAAACACTGCAAAAACTCAAATCAATTATTATTTCTGAAGCTTGCCATGCTACTGGAATGAAATGGGGTGGACATAACAATGGTGGCGGTGAAAATAAACATTTGGAAAAAAAACAATAACATTTTAAAACAACAGCACTGGTGCATAAGGGTTTCTAAACATATTACACTTTATTTGTGGGTCATGTTTCCTTATCACGTGGCGAGAAATGTACTTGTAAAAATGTTATCTCTTTTTGAATGTAGTACATGTGTTCCTGTATTATTCCACCCGCTCTCCCGGGCTGATAGGCGCATGTGCCGCTACACTATTTGCACTGCACTGCACTTGCCCGATCATGCCCACTCCTGCACTCACACTACACTTTAACTATTCGCCTGTGATCAATCATCGAGAGTGCATGTGTGCTGCACTTGGGAGTGGCTGGCGTGACAAACGGCCTAGGGTGAGGAGCAACACGCGTCAAAAGGAAAAGATGTGTCGCAGAGGTCATGCGACCCACGCAACTTGAATCAGGCACCATTTGCATATGCTAAAGGTGTTCCATTGTAATTTCTGTATTATTGCTGTGTGCGATATTAAGGACCTTTTTTTGTATGTATTCAAGGGTATTTTTCATGTTTAATTATTTTATGGCCACATCTTTTACAACCAAATGGTTCAAAGCTGCCAAGTCGATATCTGCACCATTCATGCAGTTTGAGGGTTTATTTATATAATATCATGTGCACCGCAATTTTATTCAGGGCTCAATGTATTTTTCGTGTAATTGATGATCAATATGTCTGACCACGCAGTCATTTCCCATGTCTGATTTTCTTGTTACCCGTCATGCTAGAGGCTCAAAACCAATTCAATCTGCAACGGAATAATTTTTCCAACCAAAATAAAATTTTGTCTGACCAGAATCTGTCGTCTTTGCGGAGAAATACACAATTTTCGCCTGCACCACGTGCTCCACTGCAGCAATCATCCAGTGGCATTTGCAACACATAATCCTGCTTTCATTCGATTGCATGTTTATTGTGACCACTCATGCCTTGGCCCAGCATTTTCCATGTGTATTTATGTGATTGTACGTAATTTTGTACGGTGACATAATTTCCGTCCTTGCCGGGTATGTGTATAGACCGTCACCACACTAACCACCTGCGGCAAGACAAGTATCGACGAGTCCGCGTTAGTGGTGCCAAATAATCACATGTGTTTATGTAACTTGTTCATTTTTGTCTCATTTCATTATTCTTTGTGCCCCTTATTCAGTGAAAATCGTTAGTCCACTCTATTGGCTGGCGAATCCCATCCCTTGGAAGATTGTGTTTTCAAACACCACAGAGATGTCATCATCTTAGGAAGTGTACTAGAGTAATTGCGAGCTGGGGAGCATCCAACTGGAGTTGGCTAGACACGACCGAGAGTAATTCACTAATAAAATTCTGGCACATTTTCTTTGTACAAGTGGTAATAATAAAACGAAGTATTACAGTGCAACAAATGTTTCCCGTTTTGTAATGACAGCTACCTCTTGCCATTGTTTTCTAAAAGTTTTGTAATGATGTTTAGTATTGAAAAGTGTATTGTAAGTTCACTCGGGTGAGACGGACACACAGAACCCACAGGATCCCTGAGAACCCTGAGTTTCAATATTGTGGTTACTGGGAAACACTGCTGGTGCTGTCATCAGTAAGTAACTTGTGTCTTCGTACATCTCGTGTCTCACCCGATGGCATCAGAAATGTCACCTGGGGAAGGCCAGTATTCAGTTCCTGTGTCACGTCGTCGACGAAAGCGGGAGCCGTCCGACACCCGAACAGCTCCAACTGATCTATAAACACTGAAAAATTTCTTTGGGCTAGTAAACTGGCTCAGAGAATACATCGCCGACTTCACCATGGTTACATCCCCGCTAACGGAACTTATGACCACGAATGTCCAGTTCTGGTGGACGATGACCCAACAGACCAGCTTCGAAAAACTGAAGAGGGCTTTCCAAGCTTGCCCTGTACTGGTACGATATGATACTATCAAACACTTCTACATACAAACCGACGCCAGTGAAAATGACCTGGGTAGAAAAAGCCCGACGCGGTTTCACATGTGCCACCCCTTCTGGGTGCGACTTGGGGATTGATTTCGCACCGTGGCGGGAGGGCTGATGGGGGCGGGCCCATGCACAGTGGAGGAATCTACTTGCACACGCGAAGAAACACATTTACAGTAACATGCTATTGTACTTTCAAACACTGTAAAAACACAAATCAATAATTATTTCTGAAGCTTACCTTGTCACTGGAATAAAATGGGGTGCACATAACACTGGTGGCAGCGAACACAAAACATTTGTGAATGAAAACAATAACACTTTATAAGAACAACATTGGGGCATAAGGGTTTCTATTATACATTACACTTTATTTGTGGGTCACGTGTACTTATCACATGGCCAAAAATGTGCTTGTGAAAATGTTACAACCATTTTTAACTTAATACTCGTGTTCCTGTATTAGTCAGCCCACTCTCAAGGGGTTGGTAGGCGCATGTGGCACTACACCCCCTGCACTGCACTGCACATGCCCGATCTTGCCCACTTCTGCACTCACATTATGCTAACACTGCTTGCTGGTGATCAGTCGTCGAGAGCGCACGTGTGGATCACTTGGGAGCAGCCGGTGTGACAAACAGCCTAGGGCGAGGAGCGACACACGTCACTGTGTCACATTATTTCATCCCATATTTTGTCAATAATATAATATTCCCGTAACTCACATGATATCCGGCCACAGCAGCGACCAATCACAGGACCTAGACCCCACCGCCATGTTAGTAGAGTCATGAAACTGTAGCGAGACAGCTGCGATTGAAAGGGTTTAAAATAACAGGTAGAAGTTATTCCGAAAAATCAATATCTGGAGATCAAATTATTTATTGAAACTATTCTTATAGAGAATCGAATTAAAAGTATCGATTTCAAATAAAACCTGTACCGAAGGAAAGTAACGATACCAATAGAACTTTTAAAAGTGTGTGCTCAACTTGAATAGCACTTAAATATACACATAAATGAAATAATTGCGAAACATTTATACAGTCGGAAATGTAATAAATTTGGGCCAAAAATGCATAAAAGTTTTTTAACGCTGCTTATTCATTTTATTGTTCCTGGACTCGACGTTGTGTCCTTCGCACACTCATTTGGGTTGGATTTGGGAATACGTCCGTCATTCCATCTCATTTGGTCGAATCTTAAAAAAATATAACTATGTTTTGAAAAAAAAAAACATTTTGTCATTATTTTCAAGTTCCCTTTTAAGTTCTCAAGTATTTGTGGACGATGTTTCTTAATTGCATTTGAGCTGGGCCTTTCTAGGAAGAATGTGATTAGTATAAAACTGACGCTTCTGCATAGAAGACAATAGAAATTGGCAAATCAGAGTTCCGGCTTCACGTGATATGTGATGTGGATCGCTGGAGTTTTGTGATGTTTTGTGTAGGTATTGTAGCCAAATATCTTACTACAGATATTTGTTGTAGCCATGTTGACGAGGTTACATTTATGGCATCGCACTAACGGGAGGTTATAACTTTGCATTAGACCCTACCCACATGGCCAGCATTCTGTTAGTAAAGGGCTGGATTTATTATTTTAAAAGTAGGAAGAGAATCCGAATTATTATTAGGTTGCCATTTATGCTTACATTTCAGTGGTGCCATTTGCTGTCTGTTTTGACATTTCTTCATTATGTTCGTCATTGATACTATATAATAATAGCCTTAGTCACACAGCATAACTTAATAAACTGTCTCTATTTGTTTCGAAACTAGGAAGCTATTAGAAATAAAAGGTTATGTACGTATGCACTTTCGCTTTTCTGTACATAAACAAAGCATCTCTGGTTGGGGCCACGTGGTGTAGTGTTTAGACTGCTCGCCTCCTACATTTGCGAACTGGTCTCGATTCCCGGCAGGGTTGATTCCAGATTGTTGCGTGTGAGAATCATGCCGGACGATACTGCTGGTCGGCGGTTTATCTGTTTCCCTTGCCCTCTCCTCGCTTCACCGACGTCTGTACTCAAGAACACTGATATCTCTCCACTCCATTCTCATTGGTCTCTGTGTTGATGACAGTTGCAGTCCAGACTGTCTGACCTCGAAAGATAAGTTTGGCTGGTACCTCTCCGTATGCCTGCACCACCAGCAATTGTCGTTGCATGTTACATGAACCAATCAAATGCTTTATTAACGAAGGCTTGGTCAACTCTGAGAGATCAGACACATACATCTGTTCAGTTGTAGCAGACTCTTAATTTTGATATCTAGGTACAGGAGTTTGTGAATCTTTTCTTAACATTAATGCACAATGAACCTTAAAAAAACACCTTTTAGAGGAGGGAAGGACTCTATAATTCATGTATCTTGTAAAACTATTTAAAAAAAAGTGAATTGCATCCTGCAGAACATATTTTCTTAGTTAGCTATAAAATCAGAATAGAACATTCTAAGGGAAAAATGAAACCCCTGCAATGCAAGAAGAACGGAAAATCAGCCCTCCAACACACACTTAAGAGATCTAAAAAATATCTTTTCAAACCATGAATACTGTGAGATTATTTTTACTTACAGTAGGTAATTATTTTTCATTAGTTAGTAATTTCCTGACTAAGAAGTTGGTGAAAGACTTTTTACGTCTCAGTTTGAACCATTGGAGTTGGACTTACAATGTTCGTGTAATTGGTAATTGTCTATAGAAATTTGGAGAAGAAATTGTAGAAAATTGTATGAATTAACAGTAGGTACTAATCATGTTGAAAAAAATGTTCTGTAATGTAATTTAATATTCGTAGTAATAGTAGGGAGGGCTATGAAGATCGGGGTAAAGGTTGTGAGGAACTAAAAAAATACAACTGCAAAAAATTTCAAATTGCATGCCCATAAATGTTGCTATAAATGCAAATTCATACAAAATGTACACCGTTCTGCTTTCCAGAGCGCCGGCAATAGCTAGTGCAGACGGCACACAGATTTACCTGCTTCGTACAGTCTTACCAAATACGTCTGTTTGTTGCAGACATTTAAAAAACTTTCTTGGCTAAAGAAGCACCCTTTTAATTCTTACCACTTAAATCTTTGACACGTGAAAAATATAACTGCTTTTTAACAACCAAGATGTTCCCTACTGTCACAGAAAACTGATGGCATCTTCCAATTCACTGCAGTGAACGACTACTCACTGCCCGGAAAACTAAAATGGCGCAATAAACACGTGATCGCTAGAAGGCAGTGCTTGTTTGTGAGGCATATCGACACTCGAACTGCCGCACTGACTCTGGAGGCATTGCGTTCAGTGCAGTAAAACATGAAGTGACTCCACTCGCTGTAAGAGCAGACGCGGCCGTCGTGTGCTGGATGCAGCAAGCGGAAGATGCCACAACTTTCTGCTGCTTGCAGCGAGGTCTGAATGTTGCCTCTACCAAGTTCGAGTATTTGTGGTCTGCAAAAAAAATAGTTAAAGCTGTGTGGCCTTGGACATTAGCGTGAAAGTATTGTAACTTAAACGTCTTTAATTTTCTGTATTTGTATCCTCGATGTGTGCATGTGGAACATGAACACAGTGTAGCCTACTGCGTTTTTCTCAGAAGATTCACTTTTTGGATAGCATATGAAAAGTAAAAGATTATATTGTAAGTAACTACAGTGTACACTCTGAAATTCAGAATGTTTTGTCACACCTAGAGTTTGTGTATTTACTCACAGCAGGTTCAGCAGAATATGAGGATATTATTTTTCTATTAATGCTTGCATGAACTTACTTTTAAAAAATGATGGCAGTATGTATTAGTAGTTGCACGTGATAATGTAATGCTAATAAAATGTGAGAATTTTAGTTTTGTTACATTAATATATTTACAGTATTTTGACGAGGCCCGCTAAGAGATTGTCTGGTAACACACAAGTGCTTCTGTTGTCTGCATACGTATAATTGATGACATGTGTTGCCTTGCAGACTGAGATATCTGTCACAAGATGTCGGCGCCAGTGAAAGGGAAGGATACGTTAATGAGGTTACTTCTATCGTCAAACCCGATTGCTACGTCAACTTCTTCAATTCAGGTTAGTTTCACTAGCTGAGATGTGAGTTGGAGATAAAACAACCTACTGTTTATCAACTGCGTGTTTATTTTAGTAAATACAATTATTATAGTTTTGACGTATGCATTTTTTATTTGTGGGTTTTTTTTTTGTTATGTCACGTATAATTTTCTTACCTATTTCTTCGGATCTAATGTCATAAATTATACGTAGGCCCATTTTTCCTGTGTACATGTACATCAGTTTTGTGTAGATTCATACATGTGGTTGTTTATCCAAAACCATGATAAATCCCCATCCATCATTCTGTATCTGTTTATTTAATGAGAGAAATGCTAAAAGAATTAATGGTCAAAAGTGTATTTGTCATGGATTCATAAAAATGTGTTCCATAGAGTATGAAAGATGCTTGATGGAATTACATAAGACTTTTCCTTAGCAACATTTTCAAAAAATGTTTGCATGTTCATGATCATAGTGAGGGTTCATGTTGTAGTGGCTTTGCCAAACACCAATGTTTATAGAAAGCAAGATAATTACTAGCAGCTTACATCTCCACTACAGTTTTCAAAGTATGTAACAAGTGTTTGTCTTCAATCCCTTTGTCTTGTGAAGCATGCAGTTCCTAGAATACTCTAGTGTGTAAGATGACCACATTAGCACAGCGTTTCCAGCATTCATCAAGAAGTGTGTAAGTGAATGGACTGACAAGGTACATAGTCATGTAGTAAACACTAATATTAGTTGTGTTTCTCTGCGTGTGGGACAGCAGGTATCTTCACCAACGTCTTCGACTAGAGAGAACTTGAGCCGTACGTCTAGTTCATCGAGTGGCCGTAGCGACTCTCTGGATGAAGACAGCAACCCTCTCACATCTTACGTCAGACAGCTGGGCAATGAAGATGTGAGTAAAGATGTGTTTCCAAGTGTCACAATATAGTCAAACTTTATTTACAACTTTCCTGCTTGCTTGGGGAATAAGTTCATTCATTTTACACTTTGATTTGTACACATATATTATCACACATTTTAATCAGTTTTTCTTGTTAATAAGCATGATTTTTTAGTTCCTTTAAAAATCTCTTACCCAAGGTTTTACTGTAGTATATTTTGATGTTTGAACATATTTGAATCAATTCACATTTTCAAATACAGTAAAAGTCTTATATTATGCGAGTTTAGCCCCTTCCTATCGGAATGTTATTTTTATCAGCATCACTGGACTTGACAGCACCCGAGGGAGGGAAACAGAGGAGAAACATGGTGAGATGAAGAGGGTTACGTGCATTCAAGCAAGAATAGCTTAAAAATACAGCATTTTCCAGGCAAAGGATGTAGTACTTATTCCACTAGGGGCTGTGTTCACTAAGTTGTTTGTAATGTGGGTTGTATGAGCTGCCCCCTCCCCCCGCCTCAAGGGAGAAGGAGAAAGGAAGTTTACGTCTAAATGAAACTAAACAAAGGTTGAATTCACCATGCTTGCACTGCAGATGGGATCTATCAGTACATCATGTGTTGTGAAACATGTCGCTTGCTCGTCTGATTTTCATTTTACAAAGGAAAACTAAAACAAAATAGTGAATTATTTGTGCATACAAAGAAAGACCGCTTTTCTGCATTAAGCCTTGTCCACAAAATAGATCGTGTGCAGTCCTGCCACGCACTTCCTAACATGCATGTCTTCAAGACAATAAAACTGTGCGCCTAAAATTTATGAATTAGTTTTCTTGAAAATGGGAAGACGTACCGTATAGCCGGTATACATATATTATAATCAAAGTGTCTACATGATAATTATAATGTTTACATAGAGCTATACCCCACAGACAACTAATTGTAGGCCTGTAAATGACTAAGAAACACGAATTTCGAGACCCGTCTTAAATTTAGGAATTTTTTTCACCGAAAATGGGAAAACGTTCCGAATAGCCGCAATATACACATTATAATCAAAGTGTATACATTGTAATTATAATGATTACGTAGAGCTATACCCCGTAGGAGATTAATTATGGACCTGTAAATGACTTAGAAACACACATTCTGAGACCCACCTCAAATTTAGGATTTTCTCTTTCTCCCCCTCTCCCTCTCTCTCTCTCTTTTTTTGCGCTCAGGTGTGTCGTGGGTTGGATGGTGTTTGGCGGGCAGCTGCGGGCAAACAGCTAATGACTGGATGATTTCTTGGCTCCCTTGTGAAGGAAGGGGTAAGGAATTATGTCACACATGCGTGTTTGTGTTTGTGTGGTGGTGTGCCGTGAGCCTTCGGTTATTACCGTGCTCGTTCACAAGTTCAGCTGATTGCTGTGGTTACTTTAAATTTATGTGAACTTTACCATTTTGGTTCCTGTAAAGAAGCAATTCACATGCGAGCACAAAAAGAGAAACGACACTGGTGTGTGAAGAAAATCCCAGTTGTGACGTGTGTATGGTTTCAGTAGCTAGTTTATATTTGCCGTGGCACTGAAGGCGAGGTAAAAGGTGGCTTCGTGTGGAGTCGCTATGTGTCGCACTGCAAATAAAATTACGTGTGTCATGTCTGCATGAAGGGTGACAGACTCTAAGCCTTCCGTCACTTAGGCTGGTCTTAGCGTTATTCCTAATCACTAAACAACACGAGTACTCTGAAAAATAATTAACTAATCTAACAATGCGTATAGGGCAACCTACAAAAAAATGAAGAGAAGTACCCTTCAATTCTTAATGATTGTACAGATAAACCCTTGTGAAAATAATTAATATGTATTGACAATAATTTGAAGATATTTACAAACATTAATACTGGCAATACTCCTTTGAAAACAACACCTGACTTTTAACAGACTGATCCGTGTCCAATTAAACTGACTTGTCACGGTAGTTACAGATTTTACTCGCTAAACCAAAAGTGTCTAAGGTAGCGGGGATGAGGCGAGGAATGTCATCTAGTTCTGATACACTCTCATCACCTCTAGTTCGGTAGTTGAGGTAAGTTTAGGCTTAAGCGGGGTGAATGCCTGCAAGAATGTTCCAAGTCGTTAATCTTTCGTCCAGAAGATCACGTTCCAACCTAGGCAAACTTCAGTTCCGGTTAAGAAGCTGTAGACAAGAAGGTGATAGTTGTAGCTGGTACAAACACACAGTGGAAACTGAATTAATATTGTCAGTGTAGGCGCGACTGCTTGACGTCCGAGTTTGGCGGCATGAACCCGTTCCGCGTAGGATCCTGCGTAGGATAGGATGATACTATCCTCGGCCAGGCAGCAGGATGAGCCAGGTGTTGCTCTATGTCTCCTACCACTCCTCTCATAAGGCATAGGGTAACAGTTCTATAAATCTTGCAGTGCACTAAAACGGAAATACTAACAGTGTATCCCAATAGTGACTTGTCGGCCGGCTCTACGAGTCCCCACTGATCCCCCACTGTAGGTGGACTGATCAGGGACGTTGAGCCGGAGTCGCACCAAGCCTCTACCGGTTGTGCGTCCACCCAGAATACCCGGCAGCACCGTCACCACGCACTAATAGCGAGAGTGGTGCAAAGCAACCGGAATGTGTCGTGTCTCTTGGTGTGAAGGTGTTACTAGTGGTTGGTGCGTTACTGTTTCTCCCCCCACAAGCACTAGTAGTGCTGTGTGTTTGTTGGGAAGAAACAAGTAGCTGTCTAATGTTATGTCTTACTTAAGTTTAATAACTTCCCCTGATTCCGTTGGCAGTGCACAGCGTAATCTACCTCCAACTGTGAGTACAGATATATACAGTGGAAATAAAAGTAGCAAAGTAGAAATCAATGTGTGTTTATTGAAAGTTCAATAGACACGTGACCTGTGCTACCTCCTACCAAGTGGATGATAGCTGAAGGTATCTGCGTGGTTCCAGGTGTAGGTGACGGGGTTCTAAATAAACGGGAAAAGTTGATGCTAGACGAAAAATAATAGTTAAAGTTAAGTTACTATTTAAAGGTGTCTATAGATGACAAAGGAAGTTAAAAGAAGAAAGTTTGTGTTGGTATGTTGCCGGATGGACTGGTCGTTAGCGTACGTAGTTGGTTGCCGCAAAGGCGTACTTGTAGGCTTCGAACTTCTCTAGAGCTCGCAAGCACTAAGTGTGTTGTGGGTGGTGCAAGAGATGCGAAAGAATGACTCTCGAGGCCGGCAGCATCTGGACTTATATAGTGGAAGCTTATAGGCTGCCGTCATGGGGTGCGGGGGAGGCGTGACGTCATCCGGCTGTGGGTGGTGTGAGAATTATCTAGTCGGTTATGACTTTGTGCCTCGTCGGGTCTGCTCGATAGTGCCAGAGGTCTGGGTAGCTTGTTGGCATCGAGCGCGGGGAGGGGGATGTGTGCCTCCCAGGTGAGAACACACAAGTTCCCATTGCCTGTAAGGGTAGGCAATGTGTTGCTCACGCCTGTAGAGAAGAAAGCAGTACTGCTAGGCAATCAGTCGGAGAATTATTATGATAGGTGTAGAAACGGCACGCATCAATTCGCTCCCCCTCCGTTGCGATGAAGACTAATCGTGAAAAAGGTGGTGGAGAAGGCGTAGGCGCCCTCTCTGGAAGGCCTAGACGGTCTCTAGAAGGTCGGGGTAGACGTCCGAAGATGTGCTGATGTAGGCAGGACAAAAAAAACTATTGTACAAGTGGACGGGACCCTTAATGTAGGGGGTTCGACCGCTGTAGCGGCGCGTGTTCTGTGCGCTCAGAGCGACCAGCCAGCGCGAGGCGAAACGTGGAGTCAGCCGGCTGGCGACCTTGAAACTTTCTCTCTCTCTCTCTCTCTCTCGTACGGGTGGCGTGCGGGCATCCTCTGCCCCTCGTCCTGGTTGCCGGGCTTTGCTGTTATGGCAAGAATGTCAGATCAGATCGGTGGCGATGTGGGTCAAGATCGTCTTGGGTCTCCGTGGTTTTGCGGGGGGGGAGGGAACCGGGTATGCTTTGCCACTGCAGCACTTGACGCAGTTGCTAATGTACTGCCGGACATTGTGGCTTATTCCGTCCCATTTGTAACGGGTTTTGATGTCCAACAGGGTCTCCCTCGTACCCGGGTGACCAGCTTAGGGATGGTCGTGATGGTGTCTGCATATATCCGCTTATAGTTTCTGTGGCACCCAGAGCTTTCACAGTGTATTGGGTTGCCTGCTGCTTATCCATACGTCATTCTGTAGGGCGTTAACGTTGGGGCTGTTCCTGTATTAGACTTCGGATATTGGGATCCTGCTGTTGCCTTAGAGTAACTTGGTGACGGGTTATCTGTAGTTGGAGGAGTCGGATTTGCTCTTCCGGACTTCTTTCGATCTGGGGGGGGGAAGATATTTTCTCTTCCTCCTCCTCAGCTTGTCCGAAGGTCGTCTAGGTTGGCTTTTAATCACATGAACTCTGGTTCTTTTGAGTTCATGATTAATGCTCATTGGATTAATGAGCATTTGCAGGATGTTGTCTAGGTTTTGATCCCAATTGACAGTAATGCGGTTGGTTTCTCCCAAGTATGCTCTTTGTTGACTGTGATTGAGTATACATTGATGGCGGACAAGCCATGGACATCCTAGTATCACGGATTCAGATATAGTTGGCGAAACAATAAATTCTGTTGAGGTGATGATATTTTGAATTTTTTGTATCCAAGGTAATCCTGCCATTTACGTCCGCAGATGTATCGGGTTGCACCGTTCTTACCACTTTGTTCTGTGGACGGAGTTTCACGAGCTGGTTTACTGTTAATAGATTCCGTCTAATGAAATTTCCTGTAGCCGCAGAGTCGAGTAATGTGAGTT
This sequence comes from Dryococelus australis, assembly GCA_029891345.1. Taxonomy (NCBI): domain Eukaryota; kingdom Metazoa; phylum Arthropoda; class Insecta; order Phasmatodea; family Phasmatidae; genus Dryococelus; species Dryococelus australis. The sequence continues at coordinate 402,650,986 of CM056993.1, read as the reverse complement.
CTTTTTTGTATTTAATTCCACTTCTATGTGTGGGGCTACAGGAACCAGTGCTTCCTCACTTAGTCCTTGGAGGATGTGCCCTTGTAAGCCGGGGTTGGTGGCCCGCTTCGTACTCCGGTGTCTGTGTTTCCCAGCTCACTCGGTTGGGTGGAGCAGTGGCTCCCTCTGGTTTTTGCAAACAGTCTTTGTTCCAATGATTATCCGGGCAGAACCAGCACTTGGGTACAACGGCCATGGTTGGGGTTGTGGTGGTTACGCCTTTAGCAGGTGCCACGGATCGCGATCGCACGTCGGGGCCCTGGTGGAGACAGGTTTCTCAAGGCTCACCTGAGCGGTGAAATTCTGCTCAGCTTCTCGAGCTCGGTTGACCAAGTTATCCACAGTCGTAGGGTTCGCTGTCAAGAGTACATTGTGGAGAATTGGCAGTAACATGCGCCCGATTGAGCAAACGGCGGTAGCCTCATTGACACCTGGAAATACTCTGAACATTTGCTCTTTTCTTTGTATGAAGATTTCCGCTTCCTCGTCGAGTACCTGGGTCTGGCTGTAGAACTGGGTGGTTAGCCTAGCCAACACTTCCTCGCCTGTAAATTCCATTGCAATGCAGTCACGGAACTGTTTCCAATTGGTTACGAATTCCTCGTAATGCTCCCACCAGGTGTGGGCGATGCCCTTTAAATGTAGTTTAGCCCAGTCAACCCATTGTTTCGGTGGCAGATTTGTTTCCTTGAATTTATTCTCGCACTCCTGAGTGAATACGATGGGGTCTTCGTGCGGGCGGCCTACAAAATCCGTTACTTGTATGTCATTGTGTCTACCCATAGCTGGATGGCCAGGTGCCGTTCCTGGTTGGCTGTATATTCGAGAAGGCTTGGATTGGTGGGAGAAAGGGATGTGTTCCCTCAGACATCTTTCGCACTGGTAGGCCACTATGGGCATGGAGACGCGTTCGTCGGGCCTCCCTATACACAGATGGTGGTAGGTCTCACTACACGTGGTGCACCTGATGTGGTTTATGCCCCGCCCAGGGCACATTACCTCATTATAGAAGCTCGTGGGCTGTTGTCGGCATGCTGTACAGTGGTACACTAAGCCGTCAGTAACTCTGGTATCTTTTGGTCAGCCTATACACACATAATGGAAGAGTTTTGTGCAGTAGGTGCACTTGTGTCTTAGGGTGCCATTGCCTGTGCAGTCGGCATGGCTACATGGAACGTTAGACACGTCGTTTTCATTGTCAGGATGTTCGCTGGTGACGGCGTTGGCCTCGGCATCTGGACATGGTCATGGTTAAGGGTGCCACGGGGTGTTTCAAGGACTCCCCAAAGTCTGCGTGTTTAATTGTAGTTGCCAGGGAGATTCCTTGTAGTGGCCAGGTTGTGAAGAGATGCAGCAGGCATGTGCAGATATCTCTCACTTCTTGCTGCTAGACTTGGTGTTTGTGTCCCCGGTGGGGGCCTCCTGGCATATGGGAACTGGTGGTAGCCCGTTCTTCCCCTTCCTGAAAGGGCTTTCTCGAGGTGCCATCTGAGGTTGGGGCTCTTCGGGATCCCCGACACCTGGGTGATGTACTTCTTTCTGTACAGGAGGGGCAGCACCCGCAACCTCGGCGCTGCCCAGCATCGAGACCTGGGGGTCGGCCGGGTTCTTCCAGACCGGTGTGACCAACATGGTGCTGGTCAGAGGTAGAGGCTCTTAGGGGACCTCTACCTCGACAGCGCGTCCGCTGGGCTCATCCTCCTTAACAGGTGGCTGTATCCAGGGTGTGGCCTTGACTCCTCTGGGTGTCAAGACCAGTGAGGCCATCAGGGGAGTGGTTTGGTGGGTCCTCCTCTCCCCTCGGCGTGGACCTGGCATGAAGAGTGTGGCTGTCAGGGCGAGTGGATCCCCCCTTGGCGTGGAGTGGTTACATCTTTCTTGGATGGCGAAAACCAGAGACAGAGGCACTGGGTGAATCTGAGCCTTGATGATCATGCGGCTGGGCTCATCCTTCCAGGCTGGTTGGTGAGTCCGCTTGGAGGAGATTTCGACTTAATCCGGCGATGAGACCTCTGTAGCCATTGGAGGTAGTGGCACATCAGGTCCTCCTCCCTCCTTGGCTTGGAGAATATATGCGCCCTCTTGGGGCAGTGTGGATGGAAGTATAGGTATCATGGAGACGTCCACCTGTACTTCTTGGGGATGCACTTCCTCTTGGACAGGAGAGGAAACATCGTGGACCCCGGCGCCATCCAGTGTTGTGGTCTGGGCATCGTTCAGGTAATCCTAGACTGGCATGGCCGACGTGGTGTTGGCAGTAGGTAGAGGCTCTTGGGACCTCCACCTAAACGACTTGTGGAGAGTTATCTCTTTCAGAGATAATACTAGGACGTAGATGTCACTGACTAGGTCCCCTGTCCACAGGACTTCGCCACGATACCTCTGATCCCATGGAGGTTGTATTCCGGCTTCGTCTGGCCAACGTCTACTAGAAATAAGAGCTGAGTGTAGAGCAGAGGGTTTGTATGGAAGTTCCGTCTCTATACTATATGCAGGTAGTGTTATAGTCCTGGTGAAGATTCCTTTTCTCAGCATGTGAAGATCTGGCTCCTGTGGTGTGAGGTGCTTAACCTTTGGAACGCTGCTTAGAGTAGGTTAATCCCCCTTGTGTTCTTCGTCTTCCAGGTCTTGGGTTGGGGGTTTCGCTTCGTAGTCCTGGCCTCCATCTGGACACAGCCGCATTTGCCCCAGTTACCTTCCGAATACGTCCACGGATGTCCCCCGCCCAGTATGCGTCCCCTTGTTTCCCCACAATGTGGTACGGTCCTTCCGACTCGTTGGCTAGTCCAGCACTGAACTGCCTTTTGCCTTGCTAAGGGGGTGACTTTGTCTATGGAGAAAGTGCGCACTCCTGTGCGGGGTGGTGAGTATTTCTGGTATATATACTGATTTTGGACATTGTGCGCTGCCGTAGTCCTAGCTATTGCAACTAGGCGGATATCTTCATGCGTAGACATTTTGGTGTGTGATGTTTCCTATTGCTAGTCTTCGGGATGACGGAGTGGTCATCCGAGGAGGAGTTGGCTAGGGCTTGGGTTGATGGCCTCATTCTCTCTTCATGGAGGGCGAAAAGGATTGAGGAGATATGCGTGTCCCAATGCTGGTGATCTTCTCCCACACTGAGATGGAAGCTTTTCTTGAGTTCTTGATTCCTCCGCTCAATGGGGTTTGCTTGGAGATGGTAGGGGGATGTTGGCGTACCTCCCAGATGACAGCAAGTCATTCCTGTTCATTGATATGGTATTGACGCTCTGTTTTGTGGAGTCGTCCGCTGGCATAGGTTATCACCTGCGGCTGACCCGAAGTGTCTTCTTGATAAAAAACAGTGCAGAATCCGTCCTGGCAGGAGTCTGTTTGTAAGATAAAAGGTTTTCCCTCTTGTGGTCTATGAAGTTGAAAGATGTTGGTGAAGCTAGTCATGAGTGCTAGGAAGGTGTCATGGTTGGTTGTCCACTTCCATCATGTGTCAGGCTATGTTTGGCATGAAGTTACATAGCCAATTACAGAGGCCAAGGAAGCGACAAAGTTGCTTCGTGTTTGTGGGCTTTTCGGCCTCGTGGATGGTTTGGATTCACTATTCACTTAGTTTGCTTTACTGTTTTGTGTCGCCTCCGGGCTGACACGTTGTAAGGGCAGTTGACTGGTACGTCAGTGGTTGACCAAATCTCGTTCTAGATACTACACATTTGGTGCAGTGATCCTTAGTGGCTGAAAACGCATGTTCATCCAAAATCTTCCTATGTTCGAAAAATTTCTTTGAGTGTAAGTGGTGTTGTATGTCGTCTTCGGGGTTAATATGAGGTGCGATGATTGCTTCTGGACTGTGCTCCCACTTGATGGTCATTGGTTCTGTTCCCAGATGTACACGTTTCTTCCCGTGGTCCATTATGCATTGTTGGCTGTTGAGCCAGGGTTGTCCTAGAATTAGGTCTTTCGCAATTTCCGGTGATACTACAAACTCCGTGGTGTGCGTAAGGGGGTGGATTTCCACGGTGAGGTTTGTTTTCCCATCGACCTTCAGGGTCTGACTAGGTTGTGCCATTCTAACGGGCTGAGTCTGCGGGCGTAGTGTTGCCTTCTGATCCTCTGTAAGCAAGTCACTTCTGATGAATTTTCCCATGGCAGCAGAGTCAAGTAAGGCTAGGTAGGGGCTACCATTAATTTCCCTGCGGGCGTAGTGTTGCCTTCTGATCCTCTGTAAGCAAGTACCTTCTGATGAATTTTCCCATGGCAGCAGAGTCAAGTAAGGCTAGGTAGGGGCTACCATTAATTTCCACTTTTATGTGGGGAGCCTCTGGTGGTATACTCTCCTTGTAGAAGTGATTCAATTTCGTGAGTGGGATGAGTCCTTATTTGCCTGAGGTGGCTGCCCTTTGCGTGCCCCAGCGGCAGCGTTTCCCATCTGGATGGGTCTCTTAGTCTGAGGCGTGTGCTGTGTCGCATCTGGCGACTGCATGTTTCTCCTTTCACCCGCTCACCCTTGCCTACGTGGGCAATATTTGTTGAAGTGCCAGCTCGGGCAGAACTGGCACAGTGGGAGCACGGTGGTCAGGGAGGAGGTGGGCTGTGAATGACCTTGCGCCCGGGAGGCTTATGTTGTTCGGAGGGTTTACTACCATGCGGCATGTCTAACAAGGCCTACACCAGGCAATTCCTCTTAATTTCTTTCACTTGTTCCACCAGCTCATCCACATGGGTGGTTTAGGAAACTGTAATAGATTCCTAAGTTTTGTAAGAAGCATGCATGCTATATGTCTTATGCAACTTGCTTCTCCTTCTGTGGGGTTTATACGCTTGTACATCTGTACCTTTTTGCTTATAAATGTCTCTGCTTCTTCCTCTCTTGCCTTGGTTCAGCTGTGGAATTTGGAGGTTAGTTGAACTATGGCCTCCTCGCCTGTGAACTGGAAAGCGAGGCGATAGCACAGCTGTCCCCACTCAGTCGCCATACCTAGCCCACCATTCAAGGGCTTTTCCTCTGTGTTGTTTGTGGGTTAGGTCGACCCATTGTTTTGGTGGTATGTTGTGGTCTTTTAATTCCCGTTCACTTTCATCTGTAAATGTTATTTAATCTCTGTGACGTCTACCTCCAAATTCGGTAAATTGGAGCTCAGAGATAACCTGGGCCGTTACAGGGCTCTGGTGCGGGCCAGGGTTAGGTGATGGTAGTTTTGGGCTTGTGTGCAAACTTAACAAAGATACACAAGATCAGGCCTTGTGACTCATTCGTTGGGCCATCCAATGCATACATGATGTAAGACTTGAGCGCAAACAATACACCTTCCCGTGTAGGTCCCTTGTCCAGTGCAGTTCAGCCAACTGCAGCGTTCAGTCTGGCGCTGGTGGCACTAGCTACAAGAGTATTGTAGACCTTCTGTATAGCGAGGCTCATCCATCCACCTCAAACATTGATATTGGTAGCAGCGGTGGCAATGTGCACATGAGATCACATGTTCCCCAGTGCCAGAGCATGTGTCTACATGACACCTTTCAAGCATGTTGACTAAATTATCAGTCATTGCGTCTTCTTGCAAATCAGGCAGGCTCTGTCCGGAGTCTAACATGATTTTGGAGTAGCGTTGAGTGCCATGGGGTGTTTCAGGACTCCCCGAAGTCCCTTGGAGGTTTCGAAGCTTCGACTCCTGGCTAGGTCACTAGTCGATAGGGTCGGCTAGCTGAGTTCTGCTACCTAGTCTATACTATAACACCTGTGGCTCCACATTGGGTGCCACGAAAACCAATATGACGTGTGCCCGAGGGAGTAAAGTATTATTTATGTGGGCTAGTCACACCAAACTGTGACTCTTGACGTCTCAGTTTGAGTGCTACGTAAATTATACTTACGTAACTTTTGAGAAAGGAGACTGACGTAGTCACTTTTACAAATTTGATCCGTGATGCCAGTATCAGGAGAAACATGGGTCTGACTTAGTGTTTCTTTTTAGTGCTTATCCGGTATGCAGGACAGATCATGTGGCCTATGTGACTAGTAGAAAATGGAGTCACAGTCACAACCCAGCGAATAGGCTGGCCCTTAGTAACTGGATTACCTGAGATCTTGATGACTCGCTGAGGCTGCTGCTTCAGTTGATTTGCAGGCCGCCGGCTACCGTCGGCGCCACCAGAACGTGAAGTGCTGCTGATGTAGCTGATGTCCGGGATGGACTGGTGACTTTTGAACAGCTAGCTTCTGGACCACTTGTTGGCTAGCCTGCGGAGCTTCTTCTGATACCCTCTGCCAAAGGGTGTGGTGTCCCAGCGCAGTTTTAAGGAGTGGAAAAAAAGTGGCTGTGGTAATTCTGAGGAGTGAAGCTCCTCAGGCCGATTGCAAAGTGCCGGTGTAGGAATAGGTTCGCAGTGCAAGGTAGATTTGGAGGTGTAAGCTGTCCTTAGTAACTTCTTCCAGAAACTGTCCTTCCAGGGGTACGGCATAGGAAAAATGTGCAAAACATGGCTTCCCAAAAGTGAAGCTTGCGACTGTTCCCTACCGCGTACTCCTAAGGGTCGTAATCATACAGGTGAGTTATACGCTTGGCTCCTTTCGCCCGGCCCCGTAAAGAGCTGTGGCGGAGTATGGATTAGCCTGATTTGGCTGAATCACCTGGTGGAGGTGTTACTAGTGGTCAGGTCTCTACTGTGCTGTTCCCGGTAGCACAGCAAGGGTGGCCATCTAATGTGTAGGTATTTAGCTTTGTATAGCTTGTGGTCAGCCTGCTTCACTCTGACAGGCTGAATACTATGTGAAAATAACACTCAGTGACACTCAGAAGTTAGTTAGATCACGTGTTTTATCTTGTAAGAATAAAACACAGTGGCCCTGAACTACCTCCTAGTCTAACCTGGATTGACACGGAAGTTTTAAACTAAGCTGAGCCAGTTGAAGGGTAGTGGTAAGTATTGCTGTTACTGTCCGGTAAGGCAAGGTAGTCCTGCAGGGGCTGTTGCGACTGTTACCAATGGGGTGGTTGCCAAGGTGTGGTAAGGAAGGAGCAGTAGACGTCTTTAGGAGCTGTTGATGGTCCAGTCTTCCAGACGCAGGAGTGTCTGTCGCTGGTGCAGAAGAGGCTTCCGGAGGGGTTGTCTTCAATGATATGCTTCTTCCGGCCCTGAAGAGAGTGGTGGAGCAAACATAGACTGACTTCTGCGGTTCTCGCGGGGCAATTTATACTGTTGTCTTCCTGGGTCGGAGTAGGCTAGAAGGTCTGGGTAGATGTCGGTAGACCTGGTGAGGCAGATAGCACGAAAAAAAAAATTTCAGTCTGGTTGGTGGGACCCTTAAGCTTGGGTGACTTGATCACAGTAGTAGCATGTGTTCTGTGCGATCTGGTCGCTCGGCTGGCAAAGCGAAACATGTGAGGCGTGAAGTGGTGGCAACCGCCCGGCGACCTTGGTTCTCTCTCTCTCTCTCGTTTGGGCAGGGGTCCTTCTCTGCCCCTCGCCCTGGTGATGCTGCAAAGTGTTTAGTCCCCCTGTGTAGCAAAACTTAGTGGGTTAGGAAGCCATGTGTGTCGGGTGTTCCACCGGCCTACATTTTTACGTGTGCCATTGACAAAACCCAACATATCGCTGGTGGATACTACAAGTCAATCATACATAACCTGAAAGAAAAATTATTTTAAACATGGCACGACAAAACGAGGGGAATAAAAGTAATAATAATTAAAATATGTACAAGCCTTACTCGCGGAAGGTGGGGAAACGTCACTACTATGCTGGAGCTTGCTGCAGTGATTTAAGAAAGAAAAGGAAAATCTTTCCAGGGAACCTTTGTGTTTGTCAGAAAGCTAAATAATCACATGTGACAAGGTGCCTAGTGGACAACCACAGGCCCTTCAACATCTGGGTTGACCGGCTAAACAAATAACAAAGCGAGTAGGATCACGTTGGTCACTTAATATAACATACATAGACACTGCAATACTGAAATGAAGTTAAAATCTTGCGCCTTATTTATGCATAGCTAGTTCATTGGAAGCTCTGTGGTCAGAGTCTTGGTTTGACTCTCAAGTGGTGCAGAGGATATAGTTGATTTGCGATAACTTCGGTCTTTTCTGAAGCCCTGCTAAATATCTACTTTTGGTTACTCATTACGTATCCTTCCGCTACACGTAAACATAAACACTGCAATGTGACTTCTGCTTTTAAAACCGTCAAATTCGTTGGTTGCTGTTTACAGCTGTTCAAAGAATGCTGTCATATTTCCTACGAATGTTCACAATTTAGGCCTATAACAATATTTAGGTCTGCTTTATAATTAATTGTTACACGCGATATAGCACGTTACACATAACACACATTCATATTTTGCCACGATGGTGTTTTTTACAACTGTGGCAGAAACAACAGTAGTATTTAACGTGTTGTTATTAATATGTGTTGAGTTATTTCATTAAAAGGACGACCTTATTTGGTATGAAAATTAAAACGAAGGGACGAGTCCATCAAAATGACACAGTAAATTCAAGCGTGCATTTCGTGTCTCATATTGATTGTTGGAATGTAAAAGATAGTGGTGAATATGCAAACATATAGGCTTATGTTACGTTTATTCTGCTAATATTTACATGCATTGGTACTTACTGGTTTTTAGGTTTATTTGATTATTTATTTAAATTTATCTGGTTGGGTTAGTATTTTATAGGGATTGTGGCAGACATTCAAATCACAGAAACGGAAGCTCGTTACAAAACTGTGTTTCAAACACCTAGCGCAAAGGTACAACGTTGTGGTGAATGAACAAATGTGGCTATAAATATTGCACATCAAATATTTGAACTCACGCACAAACACAGGGCCAGCCAAACGACCACCATGCAACAATGCCCAAGCCATTTCACACGCTGCGATTAATGAAACACAAGTAACAGTATATTTATTACTGCTGTGGAAAAACATATTTATCGCAACATTGTAACTTGCCTAGGAAGTTTAAAAAACACCAGTACGAACTTGACGCTTCGTTCAGAAACATGCAGTGTCATTGACATGTCACCACATCACTGCCAGTCGTAAGTCACTGGGTATAATCACCCGCCATATTGGGTTAAACGCGTGTCTAGGAGAAAGGTGATCCAATTATAGATTCTCCCTTCCACACCACGTCTGCCAACCTGCTGGATTTGTAAGCGTCGTGCCATTGCATCTAAATAACATATAATAACTATTTAAATAATAAAATCTCGTTTCAGTTGTAAATTACTATTTCAAACATCATTATTGTTGCTGTAATTAGTATGAAATGTGCTTAAATAGAAATAACAAAATGTTTACCTTTACTGCTACACAAGTGGTACAAACTTCCAGAGAGAGAGAGAAGAGAGAACGAGAGTGAGTGACATGTTGTGCTTCGCTTATTGAACCTTGGACGAAAAAAAACGCTGTGTCACTCTAGAGCCTAAGACACTGCAATTTGCGCTGATATTTTTAACTGCAGCAATGAAATGTGTTTCCATCAGTGCTGCCTAACAATAAAACTATATCAATTGGCAATGTTTAATTTACAATTAGTATACATGAAAACAAGGTTAAAAATATTGTAACTGTGAACTATTTCTTACTGGCCGTTGCCAACACGTCGCTGCTCTCGATGTTGTTAATTCGTATTTAATACTAAATTAATATTACAAGAGTTATAGAAGATACTAAGTAGATTATTAATCTATTCAAGAACATAGTACTTTAAAGTTAATCACAGAGATATATAATTTTGGAATACAAGTGATTGAACACAACAGGTTGACATGTCTAGGGTAATTTTTCAGAGGTTCAATTCCAAAAGGCTGAAGAAAGCGGGAGTGGACTATAGCAAACATATATGTACACTGTAAAAACCCATGAGTAATAAAGTTTTGAATATATAAGCACATTTTAAAAGATTTCTTGGTAAGTTCTCTTCAAATAGGACACTTTCAAAACATATAGTTATATATAATTGTGTACCTGCATGTCAAATCAGATTTAAATGCTGGAAAATAGAAAAACTAACCTAGCTATCCTTTGTGTGATTCCATCTTATCATGTAGGTCTAACAGTTAATTTGTACACTGTGTATCTTCGTTGAAAGTGAAGTGTTCAGGTAAGTTCTCAAGGAATATAAACGTCAACAAGTGTTGAAAATGCACTCCTACACGACTGCATTCTTCATGTCGGCGATCTTCACTAGTCAAGTACACCGTAAAAATTTATAGTAACATTTAGAGGTTTGCCTACACAAGTCATATTTAAGTGATGGAAAAAATAAAAATAGGAAAAGCTAAATATGTCATTGTTACGTCGAAGTCTCTCTCTTCAACTTAATCACTGGCATTGTAGTGAGTCCCTTTACGTGATGCACTTATGGTAGCCATTACTGGCACTGTGGTGAGCGTTCCTTTGTGCAATGCTACCTACTTAAGTGGGCTGTCGGCCACTGACAATTACGGAACCTTGAGGTGTAAAATGTCTATATTGCACTGTGGTGAAAAGTTATTGTTTTACGTACAACTGTTAACGGCTGTATTTAAAAGTTAATTAGCACATAGTCGAGTGACTAATTATGGTTGCATTTACCTTTTCGGTTCCTTACGCTTCTTCCCCCCCCCCCCCCCCCTGTTGACGATGGGGTGAGGCACTTTTACGGGATACTTTGAATTTAATTTAGCTAAAATGTAATTGTTCTGCTTACATCAATGTCCTTGATTTGTGGCTAAATGAAATGTAGTGTACGTAACAGGTCTATAACGAGTCCTTGGTCACACGCACTAAGTAGCAGTTTACTGCTACTGCGTTGTCTGTAATATCGGTGCATTTACTGGTGAGCTTCGTCCTTACCTCTTGCGGGCCCTTCCCCTCAGATGAAGGGCAGCATGCAGAGGGTATGGCCACATGTGTCTTGCTGTGGGTCTCCATGGCGATTCCCGGTACCGGCCAGGCGTATGGGCAGCCTTGGCGGTACGTGGGGACATCAGGCATCATGAAGCAGTCCGGGGCTCATGGCATCTACTTCTGCCACAATAGATTGGGAGGGCACTCGTACAAGGGACATTGAGGCAGTGCGGGGAGTGACAAGCCCTCCACCCCAACTGCATGGGTTCCTACCCGTAGGACAGGATGTTACTCTGATGGGGCAGTGCAAGGGAGAAAGACCTCGACCGAGGGTAACACAGATTTTCATGGAACCAGGTCATGGGCGGCATCGACGGTCTCTGTGGCCAGGTCCTTCGGCGAGGCAGTGGGAGGGAGGTTCACCTTGACCTCCACTGCGAATGATGTGCCAGTTGGCGGCGTTGACGGTCTCGACGACAGCAGTTTCTTGCGTAGCAAGATGGCGGGGCAGATCACTTCTCTGTTGGCAGCTCAATGTCCAGGTCATTGGGTATTCCTGCGTCGCAGAATCTTGAGGTGGAGCACTTCTGTTGCAGCTTGACGTCTCGGCGGGAGGGTGTTCCTGCATAGCAGGTTGTAGATAAGGAGTACTTTCGTCAGAGCTCGACGTCCTGGGTGGCATGAGTTCTTCGTTGGTGGGGGCAGTGGTCCACCTCGTAGACGCTGGCATGTCCTTGGTCGCTGCCCCTTGCGATTCTTCCTCTTCCGCCTTATCTGCACTTGTGCTGGGCACAGTTTCCGGTGGTCAAGTGGCGGCTTGTACTTCCTCTTCGAAGCCAGAGGTCAACTTCATTGAAGTAGGAATGGCCTTGACTTCTGGTTTGGGAGTTGTACTGAGTGGAGAGGTATGTACTTGTGTGATTCCTACCACTCTCGCCAAAGGTGCTTTCGACTGTTTGCTAATGCGGCTTGAGCGGTAGGGTGTCTGACGGGGTCCTCTGTCACATGTACTCCGCCATGACAATTCGGAGCAGCTAGATATTGCTTTATCGCGTTTGGCTGCGTTTTTCTCAGTATACTTGCGTGCCGTCGAGGGCATTGCTCTCACGGAAAATGTGCCTTGCGTGGTTCTACATCAGTCTTCCATGGCGCGATGTAACTAGGAGCCCTGTCAATAATAACAGGTGGTGGCTCAGGTCTCATCAAGGGTCCCGGTTCGGTATCGGAAAATATCCTTTCGGTTGGGGGTTCGTCTTCATCTTCATCTTGGCCCGGTGTTTCTCCGTGAGCATTGTCGTCACCAAATGTCAGCACGTCCCTTGGGAAGGATCGTATCTGGATCCATCTGCGTATATCCTCGGCCCAGTAGACGTCTCGCTTGCCTACGATACGGTACAGTCCATCCCACTTGTTGGCAAGGCCAGAGCTGAATTGGTTACTGGCTTTGCTGAGAGTGTGACTTCGCAGAAGGACGACTTCCCCTAGGTTAAATTCTCTTACATCAGTTTTCAGTTGAGGGTACTTCTTTAGAATGTAGACATTCTGGGTATGCGTAGTGCTGGCCAAGGCTGCTAACCACATGTCCTTAGGTTGAGGCATGTCGGTGGGCTCGCTCTCCCACTGTCAATTGTCTGGTCAATGTAATGTTTGTCCCAGGAGTAGGACGCTCGGGCCGGTGTCGACGGCTTCGTTTGTCCGTTGTCAAAGGGCAAACAGAGGGATGTGCTTATCCCAATGCTTGTGTGATCGTTACGCCCGCTGATATGGAGGCACTTCTTGATCTCCTGGTTCCTCCGCTCAGTGGGTTTAGCTTGTAGATGGATGGAAAAGGGGGGGGGGGGGGGGTTAGTCAAGGTTTCCAACTCTTACAGGCGGTTTGCTATTGACGGTTTGTAAACTGTGTGCCATTGTCTTTCAGTATGGCCTTCTGATAACCCCATAGTGCGAAAATCTCCGTCTCCATTTCCCATACGATTGGGGCGGTTTCTTGGCTGGGTAGAGGAAATGCCTCTACCCATCTTGAAAATTGATCTGTTACCACGAGCAGGTAGCTGTTTCCTTTCGTGCTACATGGATACGGGTCCATCAAATCAGCGATAATGTGGGTCCAAGCTGTCTTGGGTCTTCGTGGTTTTGCGGTGGAAGAGGGAACCGGTTATGCTGTGCTGCGGCAGCATGTGACGTAGTTGCTGACCTACAGCCAGAGATCGCAGCTTATCCTGTCCCAATTATACCGGGTTTTAACGTCTAGCAGGGTTTCCCTGGTACCCGGGTGACCAGCTTGGGGATGGTCGTGATGGTGCCAGCGTATATCGGCGCATAGTTTTGGTGGAACCCAGATCTTCCGAGGCGTATTGGGTTGTCTGCTACGCGTCCATACGTCATCTCATAGTTCAAATCGTTGGGGCTGGTCCCGTAGTAGGCGTCAGATGTCGGGGTCCTCCTGCTGGCTTAAGGTTATTTACTGACGGGTTATTTGCAGTTGGAGAAGCCGGATGTGCTCTTCCGGACTTCTTTCGACCTGAGGGGAGAGAGACATCTTTCCCTTCAGTGTCGGGAATCGAGACAGGACATCTGGTACGTCGTTTACTTTACCTGGGCAATGTTGGACCTCAAAGTCGAACTCAGTAAGGAACATGTCCCACAGGCCGAGCTTGGCCTTCGAATTCCAGGACTCGTGTAGCCATTGGAGGGCTTTAAAATCTGTTTGTAGAATGAAGTGTTGCCCTTCGAGATAATACTTGTGTTTCTTCATGGCTCAGATAACGGCCAGACACTCCTGCTCATTGAGGTGATAGCGCTGCTCTGTTTCGTTTAAGCTAGTTGATGCATACGCTATCACATGTGGATGTCCTTCTATGTGTTGCTGGTACAGTATTGCGCCCAGGCCATTCTGACATGTGCTTGTTTGCAGTATTAAGGGCTTGTTTTCGATGGAGTTGGTGGATATTCGTGAAGCTGTTCTTCAAGTCGGCAAGTGATTGTCGTTGTTCCGGGCCCCATTGCCAATGTGTTTTTTTCTCGAGGAGTGGATATAGTGTTGTCATGTACTTTGTGATATTTGGATAGAAGTCTCGTAGTCAATTACATAGACCCAGGTACCGTGGAAGTTGTCACTTGTTTGTAGGTTCTTCCACTTCTTCAATCGTTTGTATTGAACTGTGTTGTGGGAAGTTTCCCTCAGGTGAGATGATGTGTCCCCAATAGTCTATGGAGGACTTGCCGAAGAAGCTTTTCGACAGCTTGCAAGTCATTCCATGTCTTTCTTGCAGATGGCCTAGGTGCTCCTCCCAACTGTTGCAATATGTTATTACATCATTGAGATAGGCGAAACAGAACTCGCCTATGTAACCTGTTAATACTTCTGCAGACATTAATAGTTGGAATATTGCTGGGTCACTTTTCAAGCTGAATGGCATTACTCAAAATTGAAGGGTTTCGCCCTCTGGTGTTGTAAAGGCCATATATTTGCGACTGTACGGGTGGACCGCTATCTGCCAATATCCAGACTCCATGTTGAGTACTGAATATTTTGGCCTTGCCAATATCTCGTATTGTATGAGATAAGTCTATTGCTGGGAGAGCTATAGACTTATAGCTATAGACATCTATCAGATGGGTAACTTCATTTAATGATTTGTAATTTACGTAAAATTGCAATTTCCCATCTTTCTTGTGCATGAGGACCACGTGTGAGTTATATGGGGAATTCGATGACTCAACGATTCCCTGATCCTTCATGTCATTGACCTGCTCCATAATGCGGTCATGACGGTGGGCTGACACTCTGTATGGTCGGTTGTAAACCGGTACGTCGGTGGTGGGCCATATTTCTTGCTGAATAGAACGTTTTTGACACAAAAGTCCTCCTTGTCCGAACGCTCTGACATACTCATCTAGTACTGATTTTGATTGATAGAATTCTGGTTCTTCAAGTTCGTGGTTAATGCACATTGGGTCAATGGGAATTGGCGGATGTCATGTGGGTTTTGATTCCAGTTAACTGTGATCTGGTTGGTTTCTCCCAGATAGGCTCTACATTGTCCGTGATCTAGAATACATTGATTGCAGATGAGCCTTGGACATCTTAGTATTAACGATTCGGACAGGGTTGGAAACACAATAAGTTCTGTCGGTGTAGCAATAATTTATATTTTCACTGTCAAGGTAATTCTTCCAGTTACGACTAGGGTGGAGTTGAGTTGTGCGATTCGTACTGTTCTGGTTTGCGGTCTTGTTTCGGTGAGTTTGTTTGGTGTTAACAAATTACTCTATATAATTGCCCATGTCCGCTGAGTCTAGCAAGACGAGCACCCTGTTATTGTTTACCTCCACTTGTCTGTGTGGGGCTATAGGAACCAGTACTTCTTCCCTTAATCCCTGGAGGGTTGGCCCTTGTGAACGGGGGGGTGGTGGCCCCCTCTTCGTGCCCCCGCGTCAGCGTTTCCCGACTTGCTATTGGGAGTCAGTTTTCCAGTCGGTCGGGCAGGGATAGTTGAAGGCTTCCTGTCAACTCGTTTGGGTGGAATGGTAGCCCCCTCTGGTTTCCGACTGCAATCCTTATTCCAGTGGTTCTCTGGGTAGAACCAGCATTTGGGTTCGAATACCATGCAGGGAGTTGTAGCTAGTGCACTCTTAAGAGATGCATCTGGTGGAGCTCGAACTTCAGGGGCCTTGGTTGATACTGGTTTTTCGAGATTAGCCTGTGCTGAAAAATTTTGTTCTGCTTCTCAGGTTCGGTTAACCAGTACGTCCAAGGTGGTCAGTCTAGTGGCAAGGAGGACGTTCCTGAGACTAGGTATTAGCATTTGACTGATGGAGCGAATGGCGGTAGCTTCGTCAACACCGGGGAACACACATCTGAACATCTGTTCCTTCCTCCATATGAAGATTTCGTCGTCGGGTACCTGGGTCTGGCTGAGTCATCAATCTGGCCAACACCTCCTCACTCGTGAATTTCGCCACGAGCCTATTACTGAACTGCTTCCAGTCCGTTAGGAATTCGCCTTATCTTTTCCACCAGGTGAGGGAGAGGTCCTTCAAATGTATTTGGGCCCTGCAGACCCATTGTTTCGGTGGCAGGTCCGTCTCCCTGAATTCTTTTTTGTATTCTTGCGTGAATGACAGCGGGTCTTCATGGGGTCAGCCTGCAAAGTCGGTAATTTGAATATCGTCTCTAGTGGTTGCCGGATGGCCAGTTGCCGTTCGTGGTTGTATGTAGATAGACTATGGCTTGGATCTGCGGGAGTTCGAGATGTGCTTTCTTCCGCATCTCTCGTGGTTAGGCCATTCCTGGCATAGAGACGCACTCATCTGGCCACCCTATGCATAAGTGATGATATGGTTCGCTGCATGTTTTGCACCTGATACAATTTATGCCTCAACCGGGACACGCAATTTCATTGCAAAAGCTCGTGGGTTGTTGACTGCAATTGGCACAGCGGTATTCTAATCGGTCCGTATCACGTGCTTCTTCAGGCCAGTCTATGCAGGCATAATGAAATGTTTTAGCGCAGTATGCACATTATATTTTCAGTGTGCCACTGATGGTACAGTCTGCATGGCTATACTGTACGTCAGGCTCACTGTTGTGGTTCTCGCCTGCGACTGCATTTAATTCCGAGTCCGACATTCTCGAGGTTAAGGGCACCACGGGGTGTTTCGTGGATTGCTTGATTGCTCGGATTTGGCCCTTAGTTCTCAGGGTATGGTTGTTCTAGTTCATGCCGTTTACTGCGCACAGCTACTTGTCTGATGCCCCACATTGGGCGCCAGAAAATCTCTTTAAAGTCTGACTGACACGTATGTCGAGGATTTTTCCGCTAGATCAAAAGCAGGGTGGTTAACTCTGGTTAGAAGGAAGGTGGCGAGGGGTGTTGGTTATCGCTTACTTACACTGTTGCCTTGGGTGTTGTTGTTGATGTGGGATTCACCCAATAGTGGCTAGCTCTGTCCACTCCGAAGCGACGATTCCAGTCATAGGCTTCACTGCTCCAGAAGTTCGGTTTGTCTAGCCATATCTTGCTTCCGTACGGTTAGGAATCCCCTTACCACTGGGTGGCACGATGGATGTGTGCGAAAGCAAGGCAACAAGATGATTACTGTAACCAGAGCAGGCACTACTGCTTGTTGCCTAAGTTGGGCGGCGCAGTCCCATTCTGCCTGCCTTTCCTGCATAGGAGGTGGTAATGCCATCCACAGTTTGAGGGCAGCGTGAGCTAGGTATGGTTCCCTACATTTTTTGCCACATCTTACCTTGTAAGACATAGAGCACAATGGTCTGACAGCTTACGCAATGCACTTAGACAGGAACGGTAATTACCTAATAGTGACGTTGCTGGTACGAGCTCGATAAGAGTCCCATTGATCCCTCACGCATGCGGGCTGATCAGGGACGTGGAGCCGTGTGGACCACCAAGCCTCTAATGGTTGTGCGTTCGCACCGGGATTGTGCGGCAAACCCCATGCTGATGTCACTCCACCACTAACTTAGTGCTCAGAGTGAGAGATAACCTGAGATTGTAGCCCTTCACTGTGCGAAGGTGTTTCTAGTGGTTGGGGCATTGCTGTTTCTCCCCACCAGCACTGACTTGGTGCTCGGGGGC
Source organism: Dryococelus australis (assembly GCA_029891345.1). NCBI lineage: Eukaryota > Metazoa > Arthropoda > Insecta > Phasmatodea > Phasmatidae > Dryococelus > Dryococelus australis. Next base: position 402,633,539 of record CM056993.1, on the reverse strand, counting down.
TGGGAAGAAATGGTAGCTGTCTAATGTTGTCGTCAAAAATCTCCTGGTTCCTGTTGGCAATGCATGTCGTACTCTGTCCCTAACCGTTAACGCGGACAAGTACCCTATAAATGAAAAGCAGAAGTGTAGTGAACAATGGGTTTTTATTGAATACTCAATAAACACGTGACCCGTGCTACCTCCTACCAAACCGTGGAGAGCCTAAGGTAACTGCAATTCCAGGTGTAGATGACCTGGTTCTATGTCGCGAGAGAGTTTGAGAAATAATGACTGCCCGAGCCCAGCAGCATCCGGACTTATATAGGTGAAGCGTGTAGGCTGCCGGCATGGGCTGCAGGGAGGGCGAGCATCCTGCCCTGGTTGGTGTGGGAGGTGAAAAACTTGGGTCAGCAGTAGTCAGCGTTTCTGCTTCGTGCCTCTTCTGTGGTGGGCGGCTTGTTTGCTCTCGGCACAGAGTAGGGAGGGGCAGCGTGCCGCCTTTAGGATAAGAGAATCTGCTCATAAGTTCCTGTTTGGTAGAGTAGGCAGCCAAGAATCCATGCAGAAAATTTTCTGTATGTAGCAGTGGAAGTAGGAACATTTAGCGATGAGTCGTAATCATGGTTAATTAGTAGGTTGAGAGGCACATGTCACTTGTATATGTCATTATTATTATTTTTTATTTTTTCAAATTTATTTGTTGAGGTCTTCAAATCACTATGCGACAGCAGATGCGATGCAGTAAAAATATAAGGGATTTTTTTATTTTTAATTTGATGAATTTTTTGCCCAGAGACTTTTTTTTTCTTTGAAGAAGCTCTGTTTTTGTTAGGGGGAGTCACTATTTTTTGTTAGGAGTGGATACCCTTTTTAATTCTCTTCATCTTATTTCAAGCGAAGTTGGGATCATACATTTTTCGGCTTGTTAGTTTCGAGATTTTTCCATGTCTTTTCACTGAAGCTGACAATTGATTTGTCTAGAAGATATAGTAAGGAATTAATACTTTCTTTTCTGGTCTTTCTCGAACTGAGGTTGCCTTTAGGTCTTCACATTTTCTGCCAAGTAGCTGTAGTTGACACATACATTAGGCGGTTCTAGAACTTTTCTTTAGATTGTTCGCTCTGAAATGTTTACATGATAAACTCCTGCACCGTCACAGCCGGTGGCCTGTTTCTGCCATGCGAGCTGGGAGTATGGTGGTACTCCCAGGGGTAAGGGGTGGATGTGCTGAAAACAGCAGCAAGAGTCTAGGTTGGTAAGGGGAGTGTTGTAGCAAAGATGATTGTTAGTCAGCTGTTGTCAGGGGTAGGGATCCTGGACGCTGATTGTCCAGAGTAAGTGGTATGATGCGTGACGTAAACTGGGTCAGGGAGGCAATGTTGTGAGTCGGGAAGATGGTGGTGAGTTAGATGGATGTGTGCGCAGAGTGAGAAGCAGCTGGGAGGTGGCTGTGAGGAACATCGATGCTGAGCTAAGTACTGGTTTTGTTTTGATTGATTGGGGCATTCTTTCTGATGCTTTGGGAAGGATGTCCTCGCTCAGTCCTGTAAATAGTCATAATTTTATGTTTAGTTAGAGTTTAGAGACTTCAAGAGCTAGAGATATTAAGGCTTCGTGATTCAGAAGAGTTTAGAGTTCAGAGAGGTTCAGTCGCGGTCAGGCAGACAGTCGTTTAGTTTTGGGAGTAGACTTCAGTAAGAAGAGAGAGAGACAAGATGCTTGTTGCAGTGTGTTACAGATATTTAAATTTTTTTTAGTCGTAAATAGTTTAAGAAGTGTCTAAAAGTATGTGAGAACTTGTTCATGTCTTGTTCATTTGGAGTTCTTTTATTTCAGGTTCAGGTTGTCAAGCTTGATACTGAGTTACAATGTTAACTTGTTTTGATAGCCATTCCGTAGTGATTGTCATGTGTTTCGTTTATACTTTGAAGTTTGGTTACCTTTAGCTCATAGTATTTTTCCACTGTTTGCTTATTATTTTAGTTTCTCTGATAATTTTTGACCAATCAATAGTATGTGAAGGTATTTTTTAGGTAAAGTAAGTGTGGTATAGTTGCTGATTTTAGATTATAGATGCTGTAATTAGTTTTCCAGTCAAAGTGACTAACGTAAAAAAAGATCAGATGTATTGCATGTTTATTAACTGCATGGGTGTAAGAGAGGTCTAGAAAACTAATTTATTAACTTACTTTTTCAGTCTTTGAGTCTTAACTGGGCAGTACATTACATCCCTTGATAACTTTCAATTGTTTCATTTATTTTTGTATGTAGTAGAGCATGGAGGTTGTAGTGGCGTTTAATGAAACTAACCTTACTAAAAACAGAGCTTGTTAGTGTGTTACTGATTGTAGTTAGGTAGTATGATTTCCAGTTTCATGTGATGTAATCAGCGTATATATTGAATGCAACTATTGATAAAGTTTGTCTACAGGAATTCACTGTTCACCTTCTAAAAGTAATCTCTGAGAAAAAAAAAATGTAAAAAATATTTTCAAAGCCAGCCACATGATACTTAACCACTGGGTGACATGAATGTAGAATAAGTTTTCATTTAATTTTTCTGGTGTTGTTGGAATAAACTAGCATGTTTGTTTGTGTACTTGGACAATGACACTGGATTCTATGTTTTTTTCTTAGTTGTTGATACATAATTAATTAGTGACACATTATGTACTGTTAATTTTACTCATTCACTTTATATATTAATTTACCACTTCATTTGAAAATTGAATACATTTAGAGTACAGTTCAACAGCATTGAAAGTAAAGTTGCATCACTTTACATTATACAGAAATGTGGACTTTTCTTGAAACATGGAGTACATTTTCTGCAGGCTACTTCGAAAACCTATCATTGTCGATGTCCTGTTGTGTGCAGTATAGATGTTTATGTACGCAGTATTAGACAGGTATCCCAGTTTTGTAGCTCTTAACTGTGTGTGTGCATGCATGTGTGTGTGTGCACATGCATGTGTATGTTGTGCACACATGCACAAGTGTGTTTATTTACACATATTTGTGCACGTGTTGATTTGAGTTGAGAGATTTTGAATGACTCGTCACAGCAAAGTTCTGAGCACTGGTGATTGTGAAAAGAGGCAAGATATAACAATCAGAATATAAGGGCGGGGGATACGGAGATGCAGTGAGAAGACCCACTGTCCAGTGGCAATGTCCACCGTGTTCCCCATAAGCTAAACTGTGGGTGAGCCTGCCAGGGAGTGTAGCTTGGTGGGAGGTGTTGACTATAGCACGGTGAGCCCTGCACATATTAGTGAATCAGAAAGACTTTGCTAAGGTTGTCCTTGTAGAAAGAACCTTGAGTGAAGTGTTATGACGGTGAATGTAAGGAAATACTGTAGGCAGTAGCTGGAGTGTTGTGGTGTGATGTGAGTGCGTGTGAATATGGGCTATGCAGTGCCGGTGTTACAGCGTGTGGCTTGCTTGCAGCAGAAGGAAGATATGAGTACTGTGCGTGTGGACCACTGCTACTGCCGCTGGAACTGGCGCTCGGAGAACAGCTTCCTGCGCCCCACCAAGCACCTCTTTATGCCGTATGCTCTGCCTGCGCCGTCCAGGTTCGTGCCTTGCGCTGTCTCGTCCTACCCTACCCTACCCTGTCCTATGCTGCGTGTGGAACACTGCTGTTTCTCAGCTCTCGTCAGTCTTCTCTGAGTAGTGGTTTTATTATCTATCACTTGACAGAGTCAATTCACACTTCCCAGTATTACAGTGAAAATTGTTCGTAATTATAACCAAACTAGGGAATTTGCACCAGAAGTTTCTGATGAAAAATTGGGGATAACTAATATTTTCAGTATAGGCCGCACTGAATTTTTTGTATTCGTGTAAATATTGTTAAGTTACGTATCTGTACAAACATTATAAATTCCAACTTATATTTCCCCTTCAAAACATTTGTAACAGAAAATTTCTATTATGTTGCAATGTTTACAAATATACATTGTGCGATTACTGTTTGACAGATGGTAATAGATCGTAACGTGATTTAAGAAAGCAATCATGTTACACAAAATGGCGTCTTATCGGTTTGCACTTGTAGTGCTACAGCGGGCGTATGAACTACATAAGATATCTTTCTCTTATACAGCAGATAAATTATTTTCTCATGTACGGCATCTACGGCAGAGCTCCAACATGTTTACATTTAACACGTGCAGGATGAAGGTAATTTTCTTTATGAAAGTGAGTGATGAAATAATTATAAAAGTGGAAAGTATTTTACCCTTCATCCTCTACTTCTTCTTCCTCTTCCCTTCCTTCCTTTAAGTTGAAACATTAAAATGTACTGTATGCTGACAAATTTCTAAATACTATGTTTTGGAGGGAAAAAAAATTTTATGCCAGTATCTCGTATATAAGCAGCACCCCACTTTTTGTAGTTATATTTTTCGAAAAATTTTACTTCGAAATATGGTATTTATCAAGGTGAATACTATTTTAACCGGAACATTAAAAAAATTTTCTTTTGTTTTGCGAGGAATTACAACTACTTATCAGTATGTATATCTGTCATGCGTTTGCTTTTTCTGAATTCACAGTTGAGGTGGCGTCAGTAATCTGAGATAAGGGCTATTATGATATTTGTAGATTTTTTTCCTTTCAAGTATCTTCTAAAAATTCAATTGTTTAACTTCTACGTAGTTTGGCTGGCATGGGAAAATCATTGGAATGGGTTTCACTTGGTATCAAAAGGGATTCTGTACCATGCCATGCCCTTATTTGGTAAGGTTTTGGTACCCTGAAGTGAGAAGGGTGGTAGAGTGTGTGGCGACTTAAGCCGCAAGCACCTGCCGCCGTCTGCTAACAGATTACGGCCAGTCCAAAAAAAGAAAACACTTTGGCTCGAGCGTGGCAAATTGTTGTCCTTTCTGTCATGCACCCGTGACCTTATTTATTTATTAACTTCAATTTTCAGCCAAACAACTTTATATAGTAAATACTTTGTGTTGGTGTGGGAGGTTGCTAGGATGCCAAGAAGTACAGTACCTTCGAAATTTCCTCATGATGCGCTATTCTGTTGTTCAACTGGCTCGTTAAGAGCTGACTGTTCATGGCTCTTAAACTATGGAGGAAATTGTCAGACACTTGAATTATTTTCTTTTTTTGACATGATACCTTTATTTAAGTGTCTTGTCTCTGCCGAGTGAGAAATTTGAGCTGTGATTTCCAGTCACCAAATCAGACTTCTGAGACATTACAAAGGTTTCCACATAACTGCAGCTGTTTTATGTGTTCGAGGCCTCAAAATGCAGTAACTCTATAAGCCCAGCTCTTGCTCACTGCCTCTTCGCCTCCACGTGCAAGTCTTTCCACCGATGACTTTCCTCAATGTCACTTAAGGAGGGGACCGTATATTTTTAAGGCATGCAATGAAAAATAAACGTGTGTTGTATGACTAATGACAACTCTGAAGTTAAGTATAGAAAATTTAGTAGCTGAAATTGATTCTGAAAACACCAGTTTCGTCCATTATCGCATAAAAAAAATCTTTCAAGTATAAAGGGAAACTGGAAAATTATCTGTGGGTACAAAACATTTCTTACATATTTTTTTGTTCATACACCACTACAAAATATGCAACCGTTTTTTAATAACATGTTTTCTACCAAATTTCTGCAATACACTTTATGTGCCGGGCAGGTGGACACCTTAAAAGTAGTTAATATTTTTAAGTGTCTAAAGACATTTATTATGAGAAAATATTTTTAAAATAAATTTTTTATGCTCACATTTGTTGTTTGGCGACGTGCTCTTTTAAGGAACTGAAGTGCAGGGCTAGAGAATCTGACACGGGATGGCCTAGTGAGAGGGTCGTCACATCAGTTGTTGTGCAGACTGAGGGCAGACTCTTCTGCGGATGTGTCTGTAGTATGACCCGTTGGCTTCGCACTGACTGGTCCCTTATATAATGTAGATTGCATTGTGTGCTTACTTGCTACAAAATCTGTGAGTGCGAGGTGATGTCTCTGGGCGTTGAACATGGGTTTGGTCTAGCTTACCACCAGTGTCGCTCCCTTTTGACATATGCTGGCTGTGGCTGGAAGACTTTGGCTTCAGCTGGAGCGGATGGCTGGGCAGTCTGGCGCCTGCTAGTGACCGGGGTGTCGGCCGACTGGGGCATGTGGTTGGCTGGTGCTGGTGCCTTGCTGTTGTCCTCTGGGTCGAACAGGACCACTTCCAAGGGGAGAGTGTACCCCTGGCATAATAGTTAGACAGTGGGCCGAGCAGCTTCGGAACCCTTACAGGAGAGTAGTGGAGTGAGAGTCCACTAATTGTCTGGCGGGTTGTGCTCTCTCCCATGGGGACTTGCATGAGGGATAGGAGGTGACGAGATGCAGGTATAGTAGCTGTCCTCCGGGCGTTTCTCCTGCTTCCTCGTCGGTGAGTAAACATAATGGACAGGGAAGGTGCTAATGTTAATCCTGTATAGTGCGGCAGGCAACAAACCCCTAGCTAAAGTGTACTCCCGAAGTTCTTGGGTCAAGCCTCTTCAGGTCAGGCACCCCTTCCAGCGAGTTTAAATGCTCTGGAAGGAATATGGGTTAGCTGACTTTGTTGGCCCAGATTCTTTGTCGTGTGTCTTTCTAGTGGTTGGGGCTCTACCGTGCTTGCGCACCAGGTACCCTTACGTACCTGGTCCACAGTATGGATGGCCTTCGAACTTGTTCTGTGTGTCCCGTATATGCAGTCGTGTTTAGGTGCTGTGCAAAGTCCTACTGTATGTCGGAAATTAGTTGCTAATTCGAGGTACCCTGCCGCTCCCTTCTAAGGTGACGCTTACCACATTGAGGAAAAGACACACTTTCACTACAGAGCAAGGAAAGACAGAAGTTAGCTAGCATATGTGTTTTATTCCCTTGAGAATAGAAACACTTGTCTCCTACCTCTACATACACTCGGTGTTCAACAGACTTTGTACAAGAGCCAGACAGGTGAAGGTGCCTGTCGGCTTGAGCCTAAAATTAAGTATAGTTGTGAAAACAACTGGACCCTAATTGTGGCTTGTGCTGAAGGGACCTGGAATACCACATATTGTGTAAGTGTTCGTTCTGACGGCAAGTTTCAGGGGGTAGCGACTCTTTGGCTGTTGTGTTAGGAAAGGTGTTGTCTGCTGAAGAACTGGTAGAATACAGGGAGGTATTGGAGAGTCCTGAGGAGGACTAAGGCTGTGCAGTATAGAGTCTTAGCACAACTTGTGCTGAGGCGAGGTACGTGGACAACTGGAGTGTCTGCCGGGTGCATGGCATTATATTCCTCTTGGCTGGAGGGTTCCTGCATGCTTCGTTCGCTTTCAGTAATCTTTGGCTGCCACCCTCTCACACTCAGGTCAGGCAGTGCTGTTGCTGCTATAAGCTGTTCACGGTAAAGTGAGCACTTTTAGACGCCTTAGTTACTTTTTTCTTTAACCAACTTTTTAAATAAATATTGTCCTGTAAGTAATAAACACAGTGTTTATTCCATCACACTCTGAAGTTAGCGTCTAAGGCTAAAATAAAATACATTTATTGGTTAATATTCCTAATGAGAGGGCTTCCAAAAGTGCTCACTTTATCATGAATGGCCTATATCTCTCAGCAGGGTGGTGTCAGGAAGGTTGTGACAATCTGATTATTGTCATCAGAAGTGTTTGGTTTTGATTACCGTTGGTAATTCTTGGTAACCATAATGGTCAAACTTTAAGTAATTAGTTTTAGTCTGTGTGGTTTTGGGTTACCGTTTGTAACTTTGGTAACCCGAGTTGTGAATATTTTGGTAACTAGATTTCAGTATGTATTTTTTATAAGAAAATGCCATTCTTATTCGTATACTATCAGTATTTATGATTGCATATTTGTGTATCACGTATATATTTTTAGTATGAAAGTATAATATAATAATAATGGGGATATAACTTGTATGTGAGTTGTTTGCAAACAAAATGTATGATTCAGTGTGAAGGATCACCATTAGACTTTGCTCCTGGTGGGCGCGTGACGTCACCTGGCCAGCTGCGCGGGTGAAGCGCCGGCCAGTGTGTGATCGAGCAGTCAGCTGAGAGGCTAGCAGCAGGCGAGTCGCGGGCTAGATGCCGAGCGGGATACTCGTGTATTATGAGTCGGGCAGTCGCTAATGTAGTGAGGCAGTGCAGCGTGTGCCTAGTTGGATGGCGGTCTGGAAAAATGCAGACAGTGCCGACAGACCTGAAGTTGTTGTTCATGAAATATTATGAGAACAAATCACACCTACTAAACTTACGCGAATATTTGTTCTCGTGCTGGCATAAAGTTGTGGTACAAACCAATCACGTATTTTGCTAAAGACAATGTAAAGCTACGGGCTGAATGCAAAGTAGTTTCCGTGACAAACGAACTAAAGTTTAAGATTTGCCCGAACTTTTTTTTTGAAGTGACTGACTACTCTGGCGTGTTCAGAACGATAGAATATTCACTCATTTGGTTAATAATATCGTAGCTGGATATTGTGAAGTTCATGACGTTCGTTGCAAACATTCCTTTTTAATAAGATGTGCACGGGGCTTTGCCATGCGCAAAAATGTTTAGTTACGAGTCCGTAATTATTCACAGGTGTGAATCGACCGTCAGTGTGAAAGACGAGTCTCCAGGCAAGGCGATTATGTACAGTGGCGTGTAGCCAGGGAGTAGTGTTTCTGACGAGTTCCTGGTCGCCTTCGATGGCCACTCAAATTCTCCGAGGCTGCTCCCGAGTCGTCACAGCTGGTTTATTCTCTGCCTTGTTCCTGCGTGCACATTTTGACATGCCTCTGCACCAGGTATGTCAGCGACGTCCTTTTATGACGGGGTTTGCTGGAACAATTTCTTACATCGTCATCGGGAAGTCGTCATTCAGTGTAAAGAATTGTGATACCGCTATGAGTGTAGACCCGTGCGATTCCAATGGAAAATAACTGTAGTAAAGTGATAGGCCAAAAGATTTTAATATTATTCAGGATATCAGAAATTCAAGTAAACTGATGCTCAGTGACTTTGATGGTGAAATAAGTGTGAGCAAATTGAGCACATTTTTAATAGCCTGTGTTTTCATGAATTTAATTATCTGAGGTGTAAAATATATTTTTAGGAGGGCCGAGAGTTTTTAATACCTTTTTTAATAATTACTGTGAAAGGTATTGTAATGCTTATGTATTTAGTGTATTTGCTAACTTATAAGTAAATGTACGAAAGTCACAGAAAATTGGCCTATGAGAACATTCTTTAAGAGTCACCTTAAAGAACTGTTAACTGAATATTGTGGGATCTTAACTGTGCAACTGTACTAAATAGATTGTAGTAATATTATGTATGTATGGGCCACGGTACATGGGAAATTTTGAGACGAGATTGCTTTCTGCTCCGTCGGGTATACAGGAGTTTTGTAATTAATGGTGCGAGAGAAGCATGATTGAAACTCCTGATGCCCCCGAGGGACTGAGGGCTTCTCAAGGTTTAGGTTTGATTGCGGGTGGTATCTGCTGCTCGCTTAGGGATAAACTCTTTCATGCCTGTGGTTTCTTCTCAGGGGCTTTACAAGTGGCACGGGCGACGACGTGGCTTCCTATCATTACGTAGGCGCTGGCCTTGGAGGCAGCCAGTCTGTGTTAGATTCCCTTGGAGGCACATGACATGATAATAATAATGAGTACGAGGTGTCATGCGTCAAAGTTGTCTGCAGTCTGCAATCTGTAAGGGCTTCGGACTGTGAAGTTTGTGCACTGGACAATGGCAAATAGGGTGCACACCAGGTTTAGTCAGTCGTTGAAATTGGAGTCTTTTGTTTAAATGCCTTGGGAGGTCTTTAAATTGCTCTGGACTGTGAAAAGTTCTTGAATTTTCAGATTGTAACAGAATATGTTAATGATATGAAAATATCTGCATGGGTAGGAGTGAAAAAAGCATAGCATGTTTGTCATAGAAACAATGAGTTCTCTCATCATGAGTGTGTTAGCTCTATTGTAAATATGCATGTAGACTAGCTGTCACAGTGTGCAGAGTGGAGTCTTCTGACCACTAAGAACTGTGCCGGAGCCAGAATGGCTTTACAAGAGGTCAGAGTAGGCTCAATATTTGTAATTAAACATCACATCCTTAAAGTAAACCGAGAAATTGATTTGCTTTAACCAGTGAATTGGTGATGGTAAAAACAATGTATGTATTAAATCCTTTTCAAGTTTGTCCAAACTTCTTGTCACCCCATCTAATTTTCCTTGAAGTTTTGTGTGATATTTCATTCTCTACTTCGAATGGCCGACATGAGCTCCTACAGTGTTGAAGCGCAGCTTGTTGCTAGTTTTGGATATGAGAATGTCCACATACTGGAAAGAGCGTAGAGGATGTACAATGAGTAGAGATGGGAAAAAAAAATTGTGTCATGATTTGTACGCGAAAAAACACTAAATGTAGCTTGTATAACAAAAAATGCAAAATGGACATTTTTTGTGAAAAAATATGAAAATTTATATTTCTTGTGAAAAAATGTTTTTTCTGCATGTATAGGCTGCACATTTTTACAAAAAAAATTCCAAAAAGTGGAGTGCAGCTTATTTACGAGATATTGGTATTAAAAAAATTTTTCCCTCCGAAATGTGTAGAAATTTTTCAACATACAGTACATTTTAATGTTTTAACTTAATTTCTAAGGAAGTAAAAAAAAATTATAACAAATGAATAGCTTTTCACTTATGCAATTATTTGTTCACTCACGTTCATAAACAAAATAACCTTCATCCCACACTGGTGAAAAGTAAATATGTTGGAGCTCGGCCATAGATGCCATACATGAGAAAATAATTCAGCTGCTGAACAAGAGAAATATATCTTACACAGTTCACATGCCACCACCATGCCACAAGTGCACATTAAAAGATGCCATTTTGTTTAAACATGTTGCCATGGTTTTGCTTTCTCAAGTCACGTTACCATCTTTGGAATAGTAATTGCGCGGCATATATTTGTAAACATTGCAACATAATACAAATTTTGTTACAAATGTTTTGTAAGGGGGAAAATTAAGTCGGAATTTATTATGTTTGTACGGAATTATGACTTAATATTTACAGGAATACAAAAATTCAGTGCGACCTGTACTTGAAACATTATCCCTGACTTTTCATCAGAAACTTTTGGTGTGGCCTATACATGCACACGGCCTGTACATGCAAAAATACAGTTTTTATTTAATGAACAAACTTTATATATCATAGATAAAAAATGCTATTATCACAACTTGTATTTTGTTCATCTGCTTTTGCTACTCCTTCATTAGGTGATATATTTAGTCTGTTAACTCTGTTGTTGTACAGTATCAAAATGGTGGAGAATTGTTTTCAATGTTGTACATTTCGTTGTCTTTGTATCTTAAGTGTCTTAGAAATTTTTTTTTATTTGAAGTTTTAAATAGTCTTTTTGCAGTAACACCACCACGTAAAAAAATATAATTTTTTTAAAAACACAAAACACTGAAATAACTGATTTTTAGAGACGAAGACGACCAAAAAATAAAACAATATTTTCACATACCTAGCGATAAGACTGCCAGGCAACTTCACAAATAAACCTCTCCTAAAAGGACAATACTGCGTTGGGAACACAAGTTGTTTTTGATGGGATCATTTAAAAACAAACAGAGAACAGGACCACCACCCTCACGACAGGACATATGTGCGCCAGTGGAGGCATCTGTGCTCCGATCACCCAAGGCACTGCGAAAAAGATCATCCGAGCTTGCAGTCCCAAAAACCACAATGTTGAAAACGGATCTTGGATTGAGATCCTTTAGGCTAACAGCTGTCAATGAGCCAAGCGGTACTGACATGAACAAACGTCAAGCAGCATGCGTAGCTTGAGGTGTTTCTGACACTCTCGCAGCGGGGTAAACTTTTGTCTCTGATGAATATGCAATATGCCGGAGTGCACATGCTAGGAATGTTTATTTCTGGAGCAAGGACAAACCCCATTATTACGAGGAGCTCAAGCTTCACCCTCACACGTGATGGTCTGGGCCGCTATGTCTACTAACCACTTGGTAGGTCCCTATTTCTTTGATGGCCCCTTTCAATCAACACTCCTATCTCATCATGTTAAGGGCATCTTTTGTTCCAGAGCTCTAGAGCAGATTGCTGGTTTCGAGGACTACAACCAGCTCTGATGTACAGAATGGGTGGCTGTCTAATGTGTATGTATTTGACTTATGGGCGTCCCTGAAAGGAAGCTTGCAGTCCTGCACTAAAGTTAGCAAAAAGTGATGATAAGTAAAGATTCCGCAGTCTCCTGCTTCTTCCTTGAGGGGCCTAATGTCTAGGTAGTATACAGAACAGCACACTTGAAATAATACTCGGCAGTGGGATAAAAATAGCTTTATTCCTCAAAGGAATAAATGTGGTGGTACGTACTACATACTATCAAACAACAGTTGAGCTGAAGTTAAACTACGGTTACAGATAATGGTGACCTGTTTTTGAACTGTGCAACGTAGAAAGGCTGAGTGGTTATGAAAACAACAACTATCTTAGATCTGGTGTCCAGAGGTGACTTTAAGGATTTACCACTAGCCAGAAGGGCAGTGGTAAGTCTTGGTGTTCTTAAAGGGGCGAAAATATTTACGCTGGTTGATGACTTCTTTGGAGGTTGGCTCCGGAGAATCTCTAGAGGGTGCTGAAGATGTCTGCGAAGGCGTTGCTGAGCTTCTGGAGGATCTGGAAGGCAGTAGAGCATCCCAGCACACAAGCTGGTGGAGCAAGCTGCTGCTGATGATTCCTTTGGCACCAAGAGTGCTGTGAAGAAACAGACTGGCAATGCACCGGTATTTACAATCACCGTGACCCCTTGTCCTGGGGTGGGAGGGGGTGGTGTGACGTCCTCAGGGCATATGACTTTGCTGGCCGGCCGGAGTTTCAGTCGAGGCAGCACGAGTCAGCACTTTGCCCTGTGGCGCCACTTCTTGACACGCTATGGTACTATGTGGCCTTGAAACTTCATCTCGGTGGCTCGGTCGACATCTCATTTATATTTCTGGGAATGAGCATGTTAATTTTACAGTGGAGTGAACAATGCAATTTCTTCGCATCTGTAATAGTCCCCGCAACAAGGGGCGTATCTTGTAGGTACTCGTGGAAAACTCGTAGTGTTAATTTTATCCCACTGGTAGTGATATAGTAGTTTGAAAAAGAATTCACACATCAGGGGTGATAAGAAATTTCGACCATTCTGTATATTTTGTAAAATATTTTTTAATATTCTTCCCAAAAAAATTTTTTAGTAAAGAATTACAAATACCTAATATTATAAATTCAAAATAGAAAATGTGAGCAGTGATCTTTACTAGATAGTTGTTAATTTAGGCAATTTAGTTATTGAAATTATAGATTTCAATACAATGCATACTTGAAAAGTTCTTAACACTTACATGTAAAATTTTAGTAAGAATTGTGACACGCACCACAGTGATGTTAATACCTCAGTGCACAAAGAAGTCCGCTGTGAAAACCTGCTTGTCTCTTCTGTCATTCATTGTGAGCCCATGATGGCGCTCACGTGTCACGTGCACAAAGAGGCCGACAATTTTCAACTTTCCTATACATGTTAATTTCAGGGTAAAATGTGTTATATTGTCTTTACAGTGTTTAATATGTCTTAAAATGTTTTAAAGTGCTTGTACTAATTTTAATTGTTTGGTTATGAATATTCAAAGTTCCTGTGCCTCCGAGATTAAGAACACTTAATATTCTGGCATGAATGCCATCATAAGGAGACATTAAAATAATATTGAAATTCGTAACAAAATTATAGAAATGTAAAAAAATGTCTAATTAAATTTGTGCCATTTTATTTTCACCATAAAATATTTCACTCGGCGTGCATAGCACTTCCGCTTATGTGAACCCCATAACCGGCCATGGTAGGTCCGTGCGACACTTGTACTGGACAGTCTGTCAAGGAGAGCTGGCGAGGTAAGACACTTGTCACGTGCTCACTACAACTTTTGTTCACTGATGTAGGTTTCCATAGTCCATGTAGTTTACCAGTTAATCTTAGCTTTGCGTACGTTTTTGCCACACATTTTCCCCAGCACTAGGTTCCTGCTTTACTAATTCTTACGTCCTCGTGGCATTTTTAACTTAATCGAGGAGAAGGAGGAGAAAGATGTCGGAAAGGTCACGCGACCCGCACATTTTGAATCAGGCGCCATTTGCCTTTGTTTATGGCATTTCATTGTAACTTCTGCATTATTGCTACACACAATTTTAAGAGCTTTATTTTTCTGTATGTATTTAAGGGTAATTTTTGTGTTTGAATAATTTACGATAACATCACGTATAACCACGTGGCCGACTGAAGCCAAGTATTTATATACACCATCATTGCATTTTAAGAGCTTGTTTATATAACATTGTATGTACAATCATTTATTTCAGGGTTCTATGTATTTTTCATTCAGGGTTAAATGTATTTTTCATGTAAATTAATGCTTTTTGTAATTGACCACGCGGTCACAGTAATGTTTGATTTTACCACCATCAGGCATGTTACAAACCTGTAACAACGCTAATCGTAAAGAGAACCATTTGCCAAACACGAATAATATTTTATCTGAATTTAGTTTGCCGTTTCCACGCAGAAATATTGCAATTTCACCTGCACCATGTGGTCTGCTACGAACTTCATCCAGCAGCAGTTGCACCACCTAAGCTTGTTTTCACTCGTGTGTGTTTATTGTGAATATTCATTGCGTGTACCATTTTATTTCATGTCTCATTCAAGGGTCTATGTATATGTGTAATTAGTGTACGGTGCAATTACTCCCGTCCTAGCCGGCTCTGTGTATAGGCCGTCACCACACTAACCACATGCTGGAGGGCGAGCCCTGACGAGTTTGCGTTAGTGATGCCAAATAATCACTTGTGTTAATGTGTATTAAGGGTATTCATTTGTAATTCACCGTGTCCTGTCTTCAGGGATAAACAGTCAGTCCACCCTAGCAACTGTCTGCCCTCTTCCCTTGTGAAGGCTGTGCTTTCATGCACCTCGGTGAGATCATCCATTTAGGCGTGCGCTAGATTAATTACGGGTTGGGGAGCACGCAAGCGGAATTGGCTAGTCATGACCGAAATAACCATTTCGTTGGCATGTTGATGTGTATAAACAATATCAATAAAAACAAATCTACAGTAAACTACATTTTTTATTCAGTAGTGACAGTGTCCTAGCCACATATGTTTTATCTATTGTTTATTTCAGTGATTTTATTAAAAAGTTTAATATTGTCTACGTGTTTGTAAGTACACACGGGTGAGACGGACACACAGAACCCACAACATCCCTGAGAACCCTGAGTCTCAATAGTGTGGTGATTGGAAAGCACCGCTGGTGCCCAAATTACCAGTAAGTATTTGTGTCATCTTTTGTCTTTTGTCTCACCCGACGGCATCAACTGGTGCTGTGAGGTGGTTACACAGTGGGACTTACAGTTTTGTAACTAACTGCGCTATAGACAGGTTGAACCATTGTGCACCCAGTCGACTGTGCACTCTGTTCTCTAAAACCTTGTTAATCTAATACATATAACCTCTTTAATTCAAAATTCTCAATCTTTGCTTAGAAACTGTTTAACTTGTCGACTGTGTACTTTTTCAATTATGACAAACATCTCTTAGGGGCCATCTACCTTGGTGCGTGAACTGTCTCACAGTGTGTTTGAAATACATGTTTTTCCATAAAACTATTAAGTGTTTCGTTAAATATTTCTCACTGGTTTAGGCTGCGTAATATCAAGACTATTCAGAATGAAAAAGAGCTCCTAGTTTCACTTCAAACACATGATACTGACACATGATGCATAGCTGACAATACAGTATACATAGCTGACAATACAGTATACCTTATTTGAATCTACGACTTCAACGTAGCCCATGGGAAGCCACAACACCCACACTGGAGATCAAATCCAGACTGCTATGTCCCGAATATGATTACTACATGCCATTGCCTGTAACAATAAATATGCACGTCAATCATGCGCCCCCTGCCAGAGGCACTCAAGTGAAGCATGCTTGCCTGTAAGAGAGAGTCATGATACCGCTTGCAAAACAGAGCTACCTTTGACGAGAGAGTGCAGCAAGGGATGATGTCACTCACACAGGGAGGAGCCGGCCGGCCGAAGAAGGCTGAACGACCCGAAGGAAGGTTCCATTCAGTATTTAGGGCTGGGCGAGCCCCCAGGACACCAGTTGACATTGAGTTATCACGTTGGTTTCCTTTGCTTTGGCAACCCAGCAGCTTGTCCCATCGCTGTCATACTAGGGCTTTCTGCCTCGACCAAATCTTCTATCAGCGAAGCTTGCTTCAACCCCCTAAGTACACCACACTCACTTGGGAGTGTTTACCCCATCCTTTCAGGACTACAGTAGGTAACAGTAGGGTTTGAGTCATTTTCACGACTGATGTATTAGTTGCTTTAGACTTGCTCTTTGCTTTAACAGGTCACCTTCACCTGTTAGTAACATAACTTCTGCTGGTTGCTTGGTAACTACGACAGCCTAGGAGTTAGAACGGGTTACCATGTTTATTCTCTGAAGAATTAATTCATTCAAGTCTACGCACTGCATTTTGATTCCAAGGGTGATTTGTACCTCTAAACCCCTCTGTAAATGCCCCCCCCCCCCCTCCCCCCTTCTGACTAAGAGAGCTGCAGGTGACCTGTCTTGCCAATATTAGAGTAGGACTGCTGACTCTTAAGTGGGTAGTATGTACGGTGTAAAACACCACACAATTTGTATGCCACCCATACTGTGGGCCCAGTGCGCAAAGGCACTGGGCACACACGCTCCATCCACTGTGTGAGATTTGCCGGTTGTAATGTTAGGACTGACGCAGCGTGCTGTTATTTCATCTGGGTACTCAAGCTAAGGAATCTTTGTTACTTGGTCCTTGTTTGCTGTGACGACCCTTAGTACCTAACCCCATGCCATTCGCCCAATAAGGAGGGACAAAGTGGCAGCTACGGCTCCTACAGCATTTCCTCTGCTCGCAATCAGGCACAAGCCACTCGCCAACTGCAGGGGCCTCACACCTCAGTCCCCTCTAGCCATTTGTTCAACCTTCCCCCTTTCCCCCCTGAAGACCGATGGGACACCACATCCAGTCATTGTCCGCCTCCGGCTCGGACTGCCTGTGGACCGGGGCCTTGCCAGCATCCGCTATCGAAAGACGCCGCCACCTGGGGTCCAGCTCCAACCGCACACCAGCTGCCTCCGGACGGGGTCTGGAGAGTCGCTAACCACGGTGCCTTAGATGTCTACGTAGCTTGCAGCCGCTCATTCAGGCCGACTATGTACACCAGCTGTCTCTGAGCTAAGGCGCACCCACAGTAATCAGTCTGTAAGGTCACCCAGGGTTCTTGGCCCGAACTTGCTCATAAACTCCTCTGTAGTCTAGGTGACATGCCAAGCATCACGGCCGTCACACGTTAATACATGCAAATATACTTGAGAGCTCTGCACTGATCCTGGCTACAGACTTTTCACCAATAAAATAATAGGTTCCTCCAAGTCCAGCAGCTACATACAACATGACAAAATCACTGCACGTAAGTTCAGAGCCTTGCACTTAGCAGTGATGTCACTTGATATGCTTAACAATGTAGACCTTATCGCTCCCATGTGTCTCGGCCTCAAATGTGTATAATAGTTCCTGCTAGACGGGCCCCTTAATACAAACGTCATTATTACAAACTACAAAATGTCAAGTTCCTTAAGGTTGATATTACAGAGGTACCGTTGTGTTCTGTGTTTGAATTGCAGTCATGCGGCGAGAAAGTTGGCATCTGTGGAGAACAGCGATGAGGAACTGGACGTGGAGGGGACGAGTGAGGGCAGAGCCCCTGTGGACATGTCTCACATGCGCCATGCTATGCTTGCTGTCGAGAGACATGTGAGGGCATACCGAGTGGAGGACGAGGGTGTTGACTGGGAGGAACGCATCTCTAAGTACGTGCCACTCCTCGCTGTCTGCTTTGTCTTGCTACAGACATACCTGGCTCATTAAAATGGGAAAATTCTCATGTACATACAGTAGAACCCCTTTTTTACACCCCCAGATTTTACTCTTTTATGCATTTTACACATACTTTATGTTTCAGTTTACTGTTTCCATAGCACATATTTCCCAGTTTTTACAACTTCCTGTATTTAGAAACAATATTTTCTGGTCACTAAAAAATGTAAAAAAATGGGTTGCAGTATATTAGGGTGTGGGAAGGAGCGCTTTCAAAATATGAAGAAAAATAGACCTAAATGTTGCTGAATTTTAGGTTCAGTTACTTGGCAAAGTTTCACTCTTAAGCACTATCATTGTAAAATATAAACTCATCTATTATACCACATGCTTTGTACAAGGTAATAAACCGCAAAGATTTATGTCACAAATTTATTACCATCGTCTGAAAAACCCATAATTATTACATTTACATTTTTATTAATGGAGTAATCTCATAACTGTTTATTGATGCGTGACTGTCTAGGAACAAGAACACGTCAGCACCTCAATAGAAGTTGTTTTTATTTGGTACTAGATTAGGCGCACAGGTACAAGGAGGTACACACACTACTGTGGTGGGGTCTGTAAGATATGGCACTTGGCCTTTATGGTACCTCTATATAACATTGGGCGGGAATAGTTGTGGCAGAATGAAGAGGGCCTTAATAAATTGTTATGAACATTGCTGTATAAAACTGACCTTAGACATCAAACAAATCCAGGATACCAGGGATTGCGTCAAAAGACTGCAACACGACAACACCGTCCCACCACTGAAGCGGGAAGGAGGCCAATTGGCTAATGTAAAACAAGGATTGATATAGGCCGGCGGGAAACGAGGGTCGGGGCCTTTTCCGCGACAGCAGCCGTAGACGTCGGAAGGAGATTCCACGTTGGGACATCTGGCAGCGAAGAGCTTGCTGCCTTGGGTGTGTCGTGTGTCGTGATCCGAACAAACCAGATACAGCCTCCGGTCTCAAGGTTCAGGTGGGGACCGTCCTTATTAGCTTGAGTCAAGAAGGCGTAATTGCTAGCCAATTAAACATTAATTTAATATCATTCAGTAGTGCCCTGCATCAATTAAAGTCACAGAATTAATTGAAATATTGTATGTAGGGATGTAACGATTCCACTTTTCCTCTATTCTCAATCTCGATGCTGATACCACTCTCGATTCTCGATCTCGCGATTCCTTTAGTTACAGACACTTACTTTACAGATCTAATTAATATATAGGAGGGAGTGAAATTTATTATTTAAACTAGGCTTACACTATTAGTAAGCCTATTACTAATGTAAATAATATAATATTTGAACAGTGGAGCATATTCATACAAAATTCCCAAAAGTTCAAAAGTGGCATATGAGATAATATTGAAAATGTACATATATGTAATTTTATATTTCGTCTACATAATTTATTCAAAAATATTTCCAAACCTCACTTTCCATAATAAATGTTCACTAACATAATAAATTACTGAAATGTTTGTAAGGCTGGCACTTATTGAAAAGCAATCATAGTTAAAATGTTTTTAAACCAGTAATTATTTAAAAGGCTCTGATTTTAAAATACAGTATCATTTTGGTTAAGTCACAAACACTTTTTCTGGACATGCAAAGAAGTTTAAAATAAAAATATTATTTATATAAATTTTAATGCAAAGGAATTGTGAGATACATACATAAACTATAGTCCATTCCCGATTGGAAGCGACTTATGAAAATCAACCTTTGAAAAAAACACTCTAGGCATAACATGTTAACCTGTTTTTTCAATAACCTGTATTCCACAAATATATAACACTATGGTTAACTTTACAGTACTGTATTATTGAACAAACGAAACTTTACCTTAATATCTTGTATAACTTGTAATATATATTTCTTTTTAAATATGAATTAACAACGGCGATAGTAGCGATGTGTTGGCAAAGGCCAGTAAGAAATAGTTCACAGTTCAACTATTATTTTAACCTAGTTTTTTAGTATACTATTTGTAAATTAAACGGTGCCTATTGAAATATTTAGGTAGCACCAATGGCAACATACCTCATTTTTACAGTTTAAAAGAACAGTGGAAAATATTGTGAGTAGGCCGTAATGGTACGGTTGTTTTATCGAGCGAGAGTAACTTTGAAGCAACTGTCTGCTGAGTGAGCTTTGTCGCTCTCTCTCTGTTTTTGTTTCTTTCACACTCTGAAGTTTCACTTCGCTAGTATGCGATAAAATTGTACATTTTTTCAATTCTAGTATATTTCATACTTATTACAGCAAAGTACTGGTTTTTGAATTTGTAATTTACAACTGAAAAGAGATTTTAATGTTTGATTACTTATTTTAATACATTTAGATATGATGGCGGGGCAGAAACAAAGTGAAGTTGGCAGACGTGGCGAGCCATGACATGGCATGTTGCTGTTTTACCAAACGAAGCGTAAATTATACTTACTCCAAATAATACTTCAAATTACCTCATCACGTTTGTAGAAGTAGTGTTTTTTTAATCTACCTAAGCAAGTTATGATGTTGTGATAAATCTGTGTTTCCGCGGTAGTAATAAATATACTGTTGTGTGTGTTTCGTTAACCGATGCGTGTGAAATAGCGTGGCGCAGCTGATTGGTGATAGTTCGCCGGAACTGTATATGCGTGATTTCAAATATTTGATGTGAACTATTATGTTGTAAATGTGAACTGTTTTTATGATGAAGTTATTTATTTACATCCACGTATGTTTATTTATCACAACATTGTACCTTTGCCCTGGGTGTTTGAAACACAGTTGTGTAACGTGATTTACCACTAATAGTCCCAACGAAATAACCAAGTCCAGTCCCAATAAATTTCAATAAACCTAATACACAGTAAGTAGCAATACACATAAATATGAGTGGATTAAACGTTACGGTATGCTTATTTGAGTTCATCCGCTATATTTTAAGTTTCTATAACAAAAAAATGAGCGACACGAGTTGCGTGCTTGATTTTAATGTTGCTTTTTCGTTGGACTGTCTATTCCTTCGTTATTCGAACTGAGGCAGTCCTTTTAAAGAAATAACCCAACACATCAATAACAAAAAGTTCTTTATCCCACAGTTATAACAGTGTTTAACACAGTTGCGGCATAATATTAATGTGCTTTACGTATAATGTGCTATGTCGTGGAAAACAAATATGTTATTGTAACGTAACCGTTAGAACTATCGTTAATTCAGGCATTTTTAAAACGTCATAAAGCTGACGTAAATAATTTTATAGGCCTAAACTGTGAATATTCGTACAAAATGGATTTTGAAGTAGACCTATGACAGAATTCTTTGAAAAGCTGTAAAGAGTAAACAACACATTTGACAGGCATAAAAGTGGAAGTCAGATTTCAGTGTTTATTTTTAGGTGTAGTGAAAGTATACGAACACATGTACACACACAATGGCATGTAAACATTGATTTTGACAGATGCTACATGGCAGTCACATGGCAATGTTTGTTTACATTTGGCGGAAGGATACGAAATGGGCCTGCAAGTAGATATTTAGCAGGGCTCCGAGAAAGTTGCTTCCAATGGGGAATGGACTATAGACAAGCAGCATCCATGTAATATCAATATCATCTGCATTATTTAAAAAAAAAAGTTCTCAGACCAGTTCAGATCTGTGTTTGTTTTAATTTCTTGCACACTTCACACTCGCCTTTGCACTTTTATCTTTACGTAAAATGTCCAAATTTATGTATATATATATATTCCATAATTAATGAGACTAGATATTTTATGAAAAAGTCCATTTAATGTGTCAATTTAGATATCACACGTTTGTTTCACGCACATCCGTCAATGTTAATAAACAAGTGGCCACCATAGATTACTGCACTCATTCGTGTTGTGAGTGTTCACTTCACACAATTGGAGGCGGTTTGTTGTCAAACTCTCTGTAGCTTATCTTGAAGTACATGTTTTACTGCTTGTGTAATCATTGTAATGTTTTTTACATTAAGGCTATTTCTGAATTCTCGAAAATTGCATACTTGAGGGTACTTGTTGCCGAAAGTGACATCACCATGTGTATACGAGTACTGTTCAAATTCCCAGTATAGTACACACAGGAAGTATACTTGGTAAGTATTTGAAATTGTTTACTTGTGGAGTATACTACGTACTTACGACAGTCGCCATATTGTATTTCAGGTGTGAAAATTAATGTGTGCGTTTTGTGGTTATAAAACTCGCAAGTTTTTAAAGTTAGTAAGTTGTATTTACAAAATGTCATTCTGTTGTATGTGTAAATAATTTTCAGATTAATAAATGTGCTTTCAATCATGTTTAAAATTTAGTGTGTTGTTTACACGTCTGCAGCATATTTCCCAGGTGTATGCTTATACAAATAATATTACCATTTCAATCTGCATTTCCAAGATATTACAAACCTCATTGAGTTGAATTTACTGTCCATATCATATAAGTGGTCTCAAATTTGACAGACAATGTGACCAACCTACACACTATGTAAACAGTGAATGCTCTTGCTTATCCAGTATTGTATCAGCTGATGAACTGCTGCGGGATTCGTGTTGTTATGTTGGCTATATTGATGATGTCTTTGGAAGAAAATAGTACTCGGAACTAAATGTTGTAATTTAAAATCTTAATTATACTTACAACATTTATGGTTTAAATTATGTTTCTAAAGCAATATTAAAGTTCCTGGCTATTATATTAGTAATGAGATTTTGACGTGGCTTGACTGGACAATAAGGGATTGATTGGGATTTACAAAGGCGGTGAACATAATTTGGTAAAGATGTTAGGAATTGTATTCCCGGTAGGTGCCGGACGTCGCTGTGGTGGTGTCTGTCACTGATGCTGTTGCGGTAGAGCTGAGTCCTCGTAACCTCGGGGTGCTACAGGCAGATGACCCGGACCACATTCCCGTGTAGATCTTGCAGTAGTTCACCTGATGTGGAGGTCTCGTGTTTCCTAAACGAGGGGCTCTTCGGGCAGCCCAATCACCACTTGGTGTTGCAAATTTGTATGACGTTGACGTAATCAAAATAGAACTCCCTACACATGGATTGTCAGGGCCAAACCTCACCCATAATCGCTACTCGTGGTACTTTGGTTAGGTTGCAACACACATACAAATCAATATTTACCCTTAAAATTCACAAACACTTGCATCAAGAAATGGCGGTTTTTAAGGGGCCCGTGCCCTGAAATACCTTTGCGGCAATTGAATAAATGCAGTCATCAGTTCATGCAGTTTATTACAAACTTAAACATTCCCTCCTGGAGAATAACTTATACAGTTGCTCGCTTTGAAGCTGCGGCGAAGGCTATACAGTACAAAAAGCCCTAGGCTTGCGTGGAGATTAGGTGTGCTGGTTAAATTATAAACTCCTCAGGCGATGCATTTCCAGGGGGGCGAGGGGGAGTATCCTGGACGGCTAAAACGTAAAAGGTTACTGATACTTAACTATTGCTGAGAAAAATGACCGGTGATGAAATTTTATGCCGTCCGGGCGGGAAAAGCACGAGCACGGTTTCACATGTGCCTCCCCCTCTGGGTGTGACTTGCTGACTGACTTCCAGCCATGGCGTGAGGGCTGGTGGTGGCGGGCCTGTTCGCCAAGGAGGGATCTACTTGCACATGCAGATAAACAAATATACTGACCGTTACATGTTATCATACTTTGAAATATTGCAGAAAACACTAGTCAATAATTATTCTACAGCTTACCTTGTGGTTGAAATGACATGGGGTGAACATAACATCGGTGGTGGTGAGAATATAAACATTTGTGACAGAAAACAACACTTTAAAAACAATAACATTGGGCGTAAAGACGTCTAAACATGTTGCACTTCCTTTACGTGTCACGGGTCTTTATTACATGGCTAAAAATGTATTTGTGGAAATGCTACGACCCTTTTTATGTAACACACGTGGCTGTGTATTATTCCGCTCGCTCTCCCAATCTGGTAGGCGCACGTTTCGCTACACTCTCTGCACAACACTACTCTACACTACACTACACTTGTGCATTCCTGCACCCACACTACACTACACTGCTCGCCAGTGTGAACAGTCGTCGAGAGCATGTGTGTTCTGTGCTTTGGAGCGGCCGGCGTGACAAACGGCCTAGGGGTAAGGACGAGACATGTCAACTTTAAAAACATGTTCAGCGTTTATGACAGAGCATGTCGACACGTACGAACAGTAAACGTTTCCAGCTCGGTGAAGGCAATTGTGCATGCACTTTTTTTCTCACTGTGTTTATTATATGAATATCTTATTGGTGTTGTCGGAATATTTAATCGGTAGTTAATTACATTTTATTTGCTTTCTCCAAACATGGTTGGTTGTAGGTACCATTGTAGTGCGTTTTGTTGAGTGAAATGTAATATTAATCGCTTCGTCGTTAAAACTGCTCGTTCCGCCATTTTCCTAACCGCCTTCCACAATGAAGTGACACGAATATAATTTCCGTATATAAGTTTGTTTGTTTGTATCAGGAAACGTGTGCAGTGTTGATTTTACAGAATGATTTTGTAAATGAATTATTGAATGCTAATGACAAACAAACGTAATTTTTGTGAAGTAAACTCGCAAGGATATTGCCATAGAAAAACATGTGTTCAAGAGGTTACAACAGTAAGTTTGCGTTTTTTTAAAAATGTATTTGTAAACCGTTTATATAATAATTGAAATGCCCTTTGCGTGAAAAATGCAGCACTTTCTACACTTTTGTAGTGAGTGAATATTATTTGTTTGTCTACATCGTAAATTTGAGTGCAAGGTCAACTTCGGTCAAAGTGTGTACGTGAATATATTGCAGCATCTGTATGAATACGAACACTGACGTATGTTTCTCATGTTGTATTTTCATTAAAGTTATAATTTTCTAAGTTAAACAATTAAAATGATATTTCCATACCAGCAGAATTTTCCACTGAGCTCCATCAAAACAATATGCTACTCAAAATGTCACACACTCTTGCCGGAATCACATAGCCCTGACCAACACAGCACGACATGACCAAAATGCAACCACGACACATGACAGTGTGACTACTTGAATTCAAAGCACGACAGACACCACGCGCTCTGCATTTAATCTAACTATTTAGAAGGCGCTGATAGGCTATGCTAGTCTCAAAGGTGGTGAACAAGAGGGAAATTTGTAATACATAATGGCGACAAATTGGTATAGCTAATGCATATAAAAGTAAAATTATTATTTTTAAGAGTTAGATACAGTAGTTTTTAATGTATTTTTCTTTAAAGCTGCATATTTACCATTGTAGAGAAAGCTTACAATACAATTCTATTTTCCAATGTTGTACATTCTGTGCACCGTGCCGCATGAGACAACAAAGATTATAAATAAATTTTAATTCAAAATTGCTGGTCGGACGACAGAATTGGTTGGGCTTACACTATCAATTTTCTATTTCATTGACTGTTGACCGTCATGTCGTGTGCGTTGTGGCTATGGGATTCCGACATCGTAAGAACATCAAAATAATCCCGTCTCGTGAAAGACGATAAACTAAAGCCCCCCCACTTTGCTCACATTTTCCTTTTTCCCTTGAAATTAAATAAAGATCATACCCAAATTGAGCCCACATTTCATTGCTATGAACATTTCTCTATGTAATGATTGATTGAAACTAACACTCTGGTTCTGGAGGGTTTCAAAATGTAAAGCTTACTGGCCATACAAACTTGTAAGTTGTATCACTGGTATTTTTTTTAGAACGTATATAAAATTTGTCAAGCTTGTTACGCACTGATACTTGTTAGCAAATAAATTTTAAGGTTTTTCCTGTTTTTAAACACGGTATTTGAAAGTAACATATTGGCATGTAGGTTTCAATGTTGGAGTATTTCATAAACGTTTTGAGCATTTTTGTTTTGCAAATTAAAATCGCTCATGTGTTTTTAACATATGTTGTTAAGAATATTGTAAGAGCAACAGAAGAATAATTCATATAAACAGGATTTACATTGGAAAGACAACTCTTTGATATCAAGTAAATTACAACATGCTTATCAAACAAAATTCTTTCAATTTAAGCACCCAATGAAGGTGCTCCAACATCATAAAGAAGTGTCTCATTCATCAGCAGGAACTGCGAGATTCCAAAAGTTATCGCTAAGGAAAATGAACTTTATGATGTCTTCAATCTTGGGTAGGTGGAGCATCTTTTTATTGTGTAAGTAACATGTTCGTTTGATATATTGTTGCTGTAGGTCACATCTTCTTCTATAGAGCACTTTGTAACATCTCTGAACTGAAATACAGTTTTTCTTTAGGAACCAGAGAACACGCCTAGAACTGTATTCACAATTTTGAGGAGCGAGGTTGTGCGACTGAACTTCAGTGTAAATATCAACACTGAGTCAGAAATTGTAGCATGAAAATCTGAACACGTAGGTATTTGAGAAAAGTTATTAAAGTATTTTGTATGTAGACCCGCAATACTTAACATTTGAGTTAGTAAATGAGAGTTATTAAAATTACTGAAATTAAGTAACATTTGCTTAAATATTATTTTGGCTATCTACATACTTTAACATCCTGAGAGTTATAACCACCATTAAAGTATCAGGCTGTACAGAGTTTGTTGTTATATTATACCACAAAGCTGAATTATGCACTTTTAATGCAATAGTATGTAAGAATGTATACTGTCTTTGAAAAGAAGCTTTGGGTGGGGGGGGGGGGGGTGTTACTGTATTTGTGCATTCCTGGGGGGGATCTTGGTATTTGGTGTTTGTGGAAACCATGCTAAATTTTTATGTTTACAAGAACTTTCCTCGGGTAAGTGTGACAAGATTGGTTGTCATTAATATATTTAGTGTGTATTCAAAAACAGTAAAATATCTTGAATTCATCTGACAGTCAAAATACGATTTCATTTTCGTGCATCCTGGTTACAAATTTCTTGCAAGGTAAAAAAAAAAATCAATATATAGACTTATTACATGGGCTGTGTCATTTACATAAAATATTTATAAACTAAAAAAAAAATGGGATTGTTGCCATCCTGCAACTGTTTGAACAGCTCTTCACAGCTTCAAAAAGTCATTTGGGAGGAGACACATGTAATGTGTTTACAAAAACAGGCTGTCATATGTTTGTTTACAAATACTGGCAGTCACATGGTGTTTGTTTGCAGTCCCCTTCAATGAAAGTTCAGCTGTGGCGGAAGGATACATAGCCACCCAGATGCCATTGGCACTACTTTCCTAGAACTGTCAAATTTGAGACCACTTATATGAAATGGACAATATCTTTCTTTTGTTATCAATGTGTATATTGCTGTGAATGGGTTGTGTAAATAATTGTCCGGTTAATAAATGTGCATAGAAATATTGATCACATTCTGAGCGTTTTATAGATTTCTGCACCATATTTCCAACGTATTTGCATACAGATAGTATTAAAGTTGCATTCTGTATTTCCAATTTAGTACTAATTTCATTTATTTGTATTTATCTTTCTTTTGGTATCAAACACGTGATAGGTTTGGTAGCGGGGGAGGAGGAAAGGATGCCAGTGTCTGTGTAATGCCCCTTAACATACGATAAATAAATGTTAAAAAATAAGAAAATCCTATAACAACTGCTCTAATTTGTTTACAATATTCTAATGACGTGATAAAGTAATATCGCAGGGCTATTGGTGTGGTATGAATATTTGTGAAATCAACGGAGAAGCTGAACAGATAAACATAACCTCAGGATACAGAGGGGCAAGAATTTTCATGTTCCTGCTATTGTGTAAATTTGTAATAAATAGCATCTGTAGTGTGTGCGACTAACATAAGCCTAATGCTGCCAGGTTATTGTTTATTTTTACTCTTAGGTGATCCCTTGCAGTCTCTCTTGGCCCTATGTGGTTGCATATTTCATACAAGAGATGGTACATCTGCCCTAAAAGTTAGAATAAAATAGTGGTAACCATATGCAGAGTAAAAACAAAGTAATTCATAATTACCAGCATTCGTGAGTGCAGTGTTCAAATAAACTGTGTATGTTGTGAAAAATAATGGAATGCACTGAAGGAGGGAGGGGGGAGGGACGGTTAGGCATTGTAGAGAAAAAGCATTTCATGTTAAATTGAGTTCAATAGAGCATTGATATATGTTATGACTGTATGAATACAGGATTTTCACCCTCAGAGAAAACAGGGAAGTGTCAGGGAATTACATGTGATGGGGAAAAGTCAGGGATATATCGGGGAATTGTCACTTGGGTTAGGGAAAATGTAAATTGTTGCTACTCTTCAAAATGTGTTAGTTGTCTGAATACACTATAATGTAATTATGAGCATACACATTGTAAGATTACAATTTTCCAGTGTGTGATCAGTCAGTAAGACTCTATTTGCCATGTGTTTTCCCTTTGCCAAATCTTCAGGCACATCAGGGAACAGGACCCTCCAAAGCCCGCCTAAACCACCTTACCTTTGAACAGTGTGTTATAAGTGTAATTATGTCAATCATGCAAAAAGTCAGCAGTTCAATATCAGGTGTGTGGGTCAGCCTTAAATAGGTCCACCGTTTAGTGAACACTGCAGATAATAAATGTGAGGGGATATTGGCCCACTGTTCCTGAGAATGTGTGTGTCTCCAGCCTTCGAACAATCTCAACACTGCCACATTTGCTGTCATGTGCCTAATCTGGTAACAAATATCTCTACAATACTTACCAACCTTAATCTCACCACCCCTCAGAACATCTTGCTCCCCAACCGAGCTATCACATGGCATCAGCCTACACACACACACGCACGCACGCATGCATGAACACACACACATGCGCACGTAATGTATTGGTGTGATTGTAACGGGCACTCATGTAAAGTCAATAGCGTGTATTGCAAGAAATATCGATGAACTGAATCAAATGTCAGTCCTGCTGGCTTGGCCTGTTGCAGTGTAATTCAATGCAACTCCACTGATGGCATTTTGTTCTGTCAATGATGACAAAATACATTACATATTGTGTTTCCCGAAAATATATTTAAGGGAAAATAGTAAGATACTGCCTGGTAAACACGGAAAAGTAAGGGAATTCTGTAATGGAAATGCAGTGGACACCCTGCAATGCTTTCACATACATACAAATGCACAGTGAAGTAGGTGTAACTCTTTGCTTAATATTCTTTCATCATGCTAATCCACAAAACATATGGCAATGCTGTTGGTGGGTTTTCGCAAGGTGCTCCCATTGTTTTTGCCCTTCCATTCCGTCATAGTTCCATGCTTCTCTCTTCTCAACACACTAATCCTTAAGGCTGGCTGTAAATTACAAGTTTGGCCCTCCTGAAGGGCAGCATGCTCCACTTGGCACTACCCCTCCCCCCTCCCCTCATCATATCCATTGACCCTGCCTGAGGTGAGAACAAAATTGGAACATTATTATTGTAATCCACAATTACATTTTGCCACAGATTAGCTACATTGCGTAAATTGATCTACCATTTTGTATGTGAACTGTTGAACATTGTTCAGCTAGAGAAATTTTAAGTGTACAGTAACATATTCATGGTTTTCAAACCATTATCCAGCATGGCATCGTGATGACACGTAGTAGTAAAATGCTTGAGACGTGGCTTTGTAGGTTAAAGCAAAAGTCTGTAAAATATGTGTTTATTTTCTCTCTTTTCTCATTGTAGCAGTAAACATTCTGAATATGAACAATTGGAGAGTTTAGTGTGGTTGCAATAAAACCCAGAAAACAGCCGAAGAGTTTTGTGTGACGTTTCGAGAGTAAAGTATTAGTTCCTGAAGGACGAGATTCTGGTGCCTCTTTGACACAGCAAAGCCCCATTTTTGCAGCAACACCCTTTCATAAGGGCTGATTTGTGTGATACCAAACTGGCAACTTGACAGTTATATAAGTAACGCAGTAATTCCTACAGAATAGCAATACAATATAATTATATTCTTGGATAAGATGTTAGAATACATTAACAAGCTATTACAAAACAGAAAAAAAATGTTTGCAGAATAGAAACATTGCATTATCATTATTATGAAGAAATAAAACATTATAATAAACCCATTACCTGTAGCAGTGCACTGGTGAAGTAATAGCATTCAAGTTTTAGGTGTGAATATAAATGTGGGACTCTTGCTGTTTTCTTTGCTGTGTTCATGAAACAATAATAAATTTATTTCTAGGAGTCCGTAATTGAAATGTTAACACTTAAAAGTGTTACTGCCAAGGTGTTAATTTCATTAGCAACAGACTTGTATGTGAGATAGCTACACGATTTGTTCTATGACATGAGAGCAAAGCATAAATATGTTTCTTGAATGGAGAAAATGTTTTAGTGTATATGTAAGTAATAATAGGTATGTCTATAACACATCTGCAGTACAAACATGACAAATTTTCCATAATCCAGTTTCACATGCATGGCAGTGTGTGGCTGAAGTGATTATGCGATGCACAGTTACAAAGAAACAAATGAAACATAACTTCATTGGTAAATGATACTCGCCTACTATTGCTCCTATTACTAGTTAATTTAAATACATGTTTCTGTGCTGGCCCTCATGGTTATTTGTTTACCTTGTTAAAACCATAGATGATGTAATGTATTCATAACACCGTGCATCAAATTTTCTGTTGTCACATAGTGTCTGATATTTCTGCCAGAATGCGCGACCAGTCTAACATGAAACTATTACATGTCCGAATAGTTTCAACACGTATACAACTAGTACACACCACTGCTAGTATGCAAATGTATATACTTCACAAGTATACACTGAGAATTCAGAAACAGCCTTAGTTTTGCAAGAAAAAAATGTATTTACGCGTGTTGTTTCATTTAGAACTATGATTTCCGAGATTAAAAAATTGTCTTGACACAAAATCTAGAATTTTTTCATATCTAGAATTTCTCAATATTCCAGAGACTTGCACGTCTCTAGATTTTTACAGTGCCAAAGTAAATTAGTGATATAATATAGGAGAAGAGTTTATTTCTTTTGAAGAAAGCTCATTTTGTGATTTATCATGCATTTGTTGTATTTTGTGTTATTTCATTTTATCGCATTTTACAAAATCGTGCCTCTAGTGATATGTTATGTATTTGTAGGACTAGGGTTTTAATGCTTCAATTCTTCATCTTCTGATTCTCAATTATACTATTCTTTAAGAATAGCGGGTATCGAGGAATCGTGGAATCGAGTTTGACATCCCTTATTCTATGTAAGTTATTGTGTTACAACACAGATTAAATCAGTGTCTCATCTTAACGTATTATTATATTATACAAGGAACCACAACCAGAGATGGCTACAGGATTTTTTCCCATGGAGGGATAGTTACAGACATGTGGTATTTCCTGATGTTCCAGACCCAACTTTCTCACACTACTCACGTAGTATCTACGTAACCCGAGGAAGGGTCAAACCCGGTGCGTTATTCACGAGTGCGACGGAATATCTCCCAGCCTAGTGGCGGTTCTAGCATGGGAAATAAGCATTGTATGCAAGCGGCCGCAGTAACACGTCATCCTCCCTGATGCATATGTAAAGTGGAGCTTACTTCCAATCACATTTTTGCATAGTAGTAAGAGTATGTGTCACCAGTATTTATTGTTTGTAATAAATACATTTTAATCCTATCCCAAGAGTGAATCTGCTATAGGGGTAAATTCTTTCCTACAACTAGGTATTCAACCCTTAGATGAGCAAACAAGTGACTGGGTTTTTATAACTGTATGATCCATAGTGTAGGACTGCAGATCCCCTTCAGGAATATGTACGTCAGAGACATACGACACTTTTGATGGCCACCCGTTCTGTGCACCACGGTGTACAGAAAGGTAGAGCCCCAACCACTAGGTACTCATCCAACAGGACCAGGACAGCCACCTCGGGTTGTATCGCTGCCATAGGACTGTCAGTGCCGACAGGTGTGTTGTGCCTGGGACTGGAAGACAGACTATTGCTGGACCACACCCCGGTAGTTGTAGGATGACGGCTCGCAGGACCCACCGCTTTAGGTTTGTGCGCCAAGGTGCAGAACTGTAGGAGCACAGGGTTCACGCCATCCAACTGCTGTTGGGCTCTACATTTAGTAAGGGTACCATGTATTGCTTGCGCCCGACGAGCAGTAAAGTTAAGTGTCTCTGCTACCTCTATGCCATTCGGAGAGAGGCACGGAACTCGATGGGAGAAGAAAAATGAGAAGTTCCTTTCTGCTAAGCAGGTGTGCACTAGCCCATCTGCACTCGGTAGAGACACTGCATGGGAACGAGCTCAAGATGCCCATCACCGGGAGAGGCTTTCCTCTTCAGCAGTACCCCTGTTTAGTGTTTATTTCCCTAAGCAAACTAGGCTTGAAGTGACACTGGGAGTGAAACCAGGTTGGGCATCTCCAACTCGTACTTCAGGAGCACTGCAGCCGCAGAGTGGAGCAAGAAACACCGTACTACTCATCAGCCAGCACTACCCAGACGACTGGTGGTCCCAGTTAACCTGCTTCTACACCAGAGCCCAAAAGACTGGTGAGTGAGTTCCCTGGTAAGTCAGCCCTACCAAAAATGGCAAAGGTTGTAGCCAGGCATGTTGCGGTACCACCCACAGCTGATTTTGTACCAAGCCATCAGTCAACCCAACCGATGTTATTCTCTGGCAGTAAGCTCATGCAGAATCAATAAGTTATAACAGCGTGCGTCTGAACTAGCGCACGTTAAAGCTAAGTTGACTAGTCTAAGCTATATGTGTCAGCGTTGTGCCTTAGGAGGAATGCTTGTGAGCGATGGGCGAGTGGGTACCCTGGTAGAGGTTTACGTAGGTGTGAGGTGGTGCATGCCGACATGCTGCGCTACTGAGATGAGCACTCTACGGCTGACTTTGCCCCATCTAAGCACGTCAAGCACGGGGCGAAATCAAAATTCATTAGCCGCTGAGACTTGGAAATAATATTATTAAAATTAGTTCATGCTTTGGCTAGTCATCAATGTAATTGAACTTCACATCTGAATTTATGTTCTTCCACATCCAGTCAAGAAGGAACGTGCTACAGCA
Source organism: Dryococelus australis (assembly GCA_029891345.1). Lineage (NCBI taxonomy): Eukaryota > Metazoa > Arthropoda > Insecta > Phasmatodea > Phasmatidae > Dryococelus > Dryococelus australis. The sequence continues at coordinate 402,600,452 of CM056993.1, read as the reverse complement.
ACACCGATAAAGAAATAATATTAATTATTTAAAATATACTACATTACCCTGTCTGGCCAAGAAGTTCGAAGCAACCCTCAAGATAGCAGCACCCCCATGACCTTCTGACGTCACGGCCTGCCTGCCTCAGTCCATGGTGCATGAAAATGTCATTGCCTCCACCAGGGGAGATAAATAGTTGAGCAGAGCTCCCGCAGCAGATAAACCAGCCCATGTGATGGAAGGCTGCGCTACCCCCCGGCCCCGGAGAATTGCTGACAGAGCGATCTTAGTATACATAGAAGAGTAGCACCCTGGTCCAGCGAGAGACGCGAGAGCTCTCTGGCCGTGCGGTTCGCATGCTTTCCTACAGTGTGCAGAAGACTCTCTCTCCCCTCCTCTGCAGGACACCCAGGGTTCAACCTCCTTCGCTTCAGCAACCCGAGGCAGGACTCGAACCACTACCTCCAGCTGGCAGCTTGCAGAAGGCCACCAGCGCTCCCGCTCCAGCTTGGACATAACTTCCTTCAGTTGACCGCCCAGGGAGAGCTCTCCACGTTTGGTAAATCCCACACCTGTACCCACTAACCTATACTTCAATTAACTTCCCTTGACTCCCGCGGTAACAGGTCATTGTGCGATTTACGTCCCCCTGGATAGAGCCCATCAGTTCATGCTGTAAATAGCGTACATTTGTTTAATTGATAAATTAGGAATTTTCATAGAAATAATTTTACTAATTTTCCCAGGCTTAGCTTCGCCTGTTGATTGAGACGTAGATATTTTACAGAGCTTTAATATTTCTTTACTAGCTTTTAGCGTGTATTTCACTAGCTGGGCCTTGCTACAGTGTGATTTTAAACGTAATAAAATATTACATCACAAACTTCACCCTTGTTTGTCAACTACCGTAATTTTAATGTTTTGATCCTGTATCATTTTTATTGCTTATTAATTCCATATTTAATTCAGTGTTGTATATTCATTCAGTGCACAGTTAATTTGAACTAACTTCACGTCTTTATCTGGCAGTGTAGTGTGCTGTATCCCTCAGGAGGCAGAGCCTGATAAAGGACCTAATACCTGAGATTCCAGTGCACCCGCCGCCGATACAAGACACAAGGTTTAGTTACTTGGGTTGCCCTTGTAAACACCAGCTCCGTGGGAGTGACTGCAGATTTTGCCCCAACCAGGACTGCTGGTACGCAACCCCTATTGACAACTTAAATTTTATTTTGTTGTATTTCATTTCTCAATGTGCAAACAGCACGGTGGTTCTGGAAGCCGTCAGAGGCAATGCGAGAACGAACCTATTGATTACAATGTAATATTACTCCCTGACCACAAAACCCAGCTACAACACTTGTTAGGTTGGTGTGAACCGGATGAAGAATCTGACTGCGAGGAAACCCCCATTCAGCCAACCCTTATACAGGCATCAAACACGAATAACGACTTACAGAGCCCTCTAGTCAATCAAGCATTGTGAGACTAAACTCTGGCAGGATATTTCAGCTTCGACACCCGAGAACAGAAGCACTCCCCAACTTCTGCACAATAATGTTGGCTTCCAGAAGGACGAAATGGGTTCGAATCCCTCCCAAGGCAGTTCCCCACACGCAGCCGGAACCAGTCCATAGTCAACTTCATCCTCGCTCGACAACTGAGGCAGAGGCGGCTCAATCCTGTCAGTGTAAGCCAGATCGCTCACCCCCCACAATCACTCATATCTCGTATCCGATTGAGCTCATCCACCTTCATTGGGACAGCTGGTGTCCCGATTATTGACGTCCCTTGTGGTACGAAGAATAAGGCTGCCCAGAAGGGATAGCTTAACGCTCACATTCACCTTGGGGTTTGACTTCCCTCCACCTCGTAAGGCCCGAGAGGGCAGTCAGCATTCTAACCACTTGTCTTTAAAGAGGAGCATGTGTCAGATGTTAAGAGGTACGACCACTCTAGTGACGTTAGAGGGCCGAGTGAAGGCAGGTGTTTTCTTTGGCTGCATTTGAGGCAGTGGAGAAACTGCATGTATTATGTGCCAGATGAGGTTCGAGGTTGAGCTGGGTGTTCTGTATGCAGACCTTCTTTGGCTAGCAGCCTCCTCCTTCCATGCTTATACCTGGTTGACACCTGAAAATCTACTCTTCAGGAATCCAGCCAGTGCTAACCCCTGCTTGGCTACTTTACCCTGCCCAGCACTATACTGAGGCATAAGTGGAGTTGGTAGGGTAGGTAGCCTGGGCTTCAGTCTAGTGGCGTGGGGAGCGGAATGTCGCTGGCAGACCGAAGTATGACATAGAAACGAGGCTCCTTGTCGGGATTGGACCTATTGTTTCTAGCAAGTAACATGGCAAGCAAGATGTTGCTGGTGCATCCTGGCGGGGGGGGGGGGCGATAGTCCAATGTAAACACTGCTCTGGTGTAGCCCGGGATGAAGGGCTTCCCAAGCTCCACTTCTAAAAGTGACAACTGCTATGGAGTAGCTCAGGAATACTGTCTTACCAAGCTTCACTTCGAAAAGTGACAACTGCTATGTTGTAGCCCAGGTAGATGGTCTTCCCAAGCTTCACTTCGAAAAGTGACAACTGCTATGTTGTAGCCCAGGTAGATGGTCTTCCCAAGCTTCACTTCGAAAAGTGACAACTGCTATGGAGTAGCTCAGGAAGACTGTCTTACCAAGCTTCACTTCGAAAAGTGACAACTGCTATGTTGTAGCCCAGGTAGATGGTCTTCCCAAGCTTCACTTCGAAAAGTGACAACTGCTATGGAGTAGCTCAGGAAGACTGTCTTACCAAGCTTCACTTCGAAAAGTGACAACTGCTATGTTGTAGCCCAGGTAGATGGTCTTCCCAAGCTTCACTTCGAAAAGTGACAACTGCTATGGAGTAGCTCAGGAAGACTGTCTTACCAAGCTTCACTTCGAAAAGTGACAACTGCTATGTTGTAGCCCAGGTAGATGGTCTTCCCAAGCTTCACTTCGAAAAGTGACAACTGCTATGGAGTAGCTCAGGAAGACTGTCTTCCCAAGCTTCACTTCCAAAGGTGACAACTGCTATGGTGTAGCCCAGGATGTCAGGCTTCCCAAACTCTATTTCGAAAAGTTACAAATTCTCTGGTGTAGTCCTAGAAGACGTGCATCCTAAGCTTCACTTTGAGAAGTACAACTGCTCTGGTGAAGCCCAGTAAGATGGGCTTCCCAAGATCCTATTAGAAAAGTGACAAGTGCTCTGGAGTAGACCATGAAGACGGGCTTCCCAAGCTCCAATTGGAAAATTTACTACTGCGCTTGTGTAGCCCAGGAAGACTGGCTTCCCAAGGTCAATTTTGAAAAGTGGCAACTCCTCTGGTGTAGCCCAAGCAGACACGCTTCCCAAGCTCCACTTAGAAAAGTGATAAATGCTCTGGCGTAGCCCAGGAAGGCAGGCTTCTCAAGCTCCTCTTCGAAAATTGGCAACTACTCTGGTGTAACCCAGGAAGACGAACTTCCAATGCTCCACTTAGAATATTGACAATTGCTGTGGTGTAGCCGAGAGAGACAGGCTTCCAAAGCACCGCATCAAGACAGTTCCCAATGTGTGAGGTAGGGAATGATGTTCCGGCTCCTGTCTATCCCTGTAAGAATATTATTGTGATTGGTAGCGGGAAAGCTGAAGAAATAATAGATTGCTGGAAAAGACAAAGCAACCAAGTCAGACTTACGTGTATTTATTGGGAGCTCAGGAGAGACACATAAATAAGGCCGTACCCTTACTAGGGCTGGAGAGCTCTTTATTAGGAGCGGGCAGCGGCTGTGGTAAGGCTAGATGAAAGAAACGTTGCTCATAGCGTCAACATATTATAGCGAACCTTTTTTCCTCAATTTGCACCTTCCAAAATCACTCCTCACTTAAATTTTTAAAACCATGACTTACAATATTACATTGATTATCAATATAGTGGTACCATTTTTCCCATGAGCATATGTTTCATAATGTGAATCTAGAATGTACAGTCAGTACCAAAAAGGAGAGTGTTAATTGTTAGTACAGTAAAATTTTGCAAGTTAGTTTTTTTTTTAACTTGTAGGTTACCCTCCTGGCAAACATTACGAGAAAGAATCAGTGTATTTCTTACATCAGTATAAATACATGTTGACGTGTACCTGTGTACTGATTGTATGGAACAATCATCGAGGTTTATTGCGCTAGTCTAAGTGCACAGATATCTGTAGCTGACAGGAGGTGTTAGTTAATCTGACTTACTCTGAAGGTCTTCGAAGAGTTGGTAATGTGGGTTTGGTGGCTGAGCAAAGCTTATGCTACAGTCTTTGGGTTTAGATTATGTTGTACTGAGTGGTCTCACACCGTACTCCAAGTTCCAGGCCGCTGACTCTTGACTCCAGACCCTTGGATTGGCTAGTCTGTACCTAGCTTCAGTCCTGTATACTAGACCCCTTAACACAGGGTGGTAGTAGGGACTGGTTCGGAAGTGCGGTGGGAAATATATATATATATATATATTGTACCACGGGAACAGTCGAGACTGTCCGTAATTCGGTGAGGCGGTGCGGTCCGGTTCCATCTGTCTTTCCTGCATAGGAGGGGGTAAGGTATTCCGGTTCTTGGCAGATAGATAAGCGATCTTTTCTTCCCTATGCCGTCAGCCATGCCTTATCTTATAAGTCATAGAGTTTGTTTCGCCACTGAACAAAACACGTCATGCACTCTGGACGAGAAACTATTCCCTCTAATAGTGCTGTCCAGTAACTGAATGGTAACCAAACTCGGTGGCTCCGGTGATCACCCACTCTAGTGTGCAGATCAGAGACGTTGAAATATGTGGGCCACCATTACTTCTACTGGATGTGATATCCAGCCAGGGCCAGGCCGCAATACCCAGGCCAATACAGCCTCCAGCAATTAGGTGCTCTGGTAGTAGATATAACCCAGGCTTGCTGTCTCTCCTTAGTGGAAGGTATTCCTAGTGGTTGTGGCTCCTCTGTTCCTTCCCTCCAGCACCTAGGTGCTCTGGTAGTAGATATAACCCAGGCTTGCTGTCTCTCCTTAGTGGAAGGTATTCCTAGTGGTTGTGGCTCCTCTGTTCCTTCCCTCGAGCACCTGGGTGCTCTGGTAGTAGATATAACCCAGGCTTGCTGTCTCTCCTTAGTGGAAGGTATTCCTAGTGGTTGTGGCTCCTCTGTTCATTCCCTCCAGCACCTGGGTGCTCTGGTAAGTGATATAACCCAGGCTTGCAGTCTCTCCTTAGTGGAAGGTATTCCTAGTGGTTGTGGCTCCTCTGTTCCTTCCCTCCAGCACCTAGGTGCTCTGGTAGTAGATATAACCCAGGCTTGCTGTCTCTCCTTAGTGGAAGGTATTCCTAGTGGTTGTGGCTCCTCTGTTCCTTCCCTCCAGCACCTGGGTGCTCTGGTAAGTGATATAACCCAGGCTTGCAGTCTCTCCTTAGTGGAAGGTATTCCTAGTGGTTGTGGCTCCTCTGTTCCTTCCCTCCAGCACCTGGGTGCTCTGGTAGTTGATATAACCCAGGCTTGCAGTCTCTCCTTAGTGGAAGGTATTCCTAGTGGTTGTGGCTCCTCTGTTCCTTCCCTCCAGCACCTGGGTGCTCTGGTAAGTGATATAACCCAGGCTTGCTCTCTCTCCTTAGTGGAAGGTATTCCTAGTGGTTGTGGCTCCTCTGTTCCTTCCCTCCAGCACCTAGGTGCTCTGGTAGTAGATATAACCCAGGCTTGCTGTCTCTCCTTAGTGGAAGGTATTCCTAGTGGTTGTGGCACCTCTGTTCCTTCCCTCCAGCACCTAGGTGCTCTGGTAGTAGATATAACCCAGGCTTGCTGTCTCTCCTTAGTGGAAGGTATTCCTAGTGGTTGTGGCTCCTCTGTTCCTTCCCTCCAGCACCTAGGTGCTCTGGTAGTAGATATAACCCAGGCTTGCTGTCTCTCCTTGGTGGAAGGTATTCCTAGTGGTTGTGGCTCCTCTGTTCCTTCCCTCCAGCACCTAGGTGCTCTGGTAGTAGATATAACCCAGGCTTGTGTCTCTCCTTAGTGGAAGGTATTCCTAGTGGTTGTGGCACCTCTGTTCCTTCCCTCCAGCACCTAGGTGCTCTGGTAGTAGACATAACCCAGGCTTGCTGTCTCTCCTTAGTGGAAGGTATTCCTAGTGGTTGTGGCACCTCTGTTCCTTCCCTCCAGCACCTGGGTGCTCTGGTAGTAGATATAACCCAGGCTTGCTGTCTCTCCTTGGTGGAAGGTATTCCTAGTGGTTGTGGCTCCTCTGTTCCTTCCCTCCAGCACCTGGGTGCTCTGGTAAGTGATATAACCCAGGCTTGCAGTCTCTCCTTAGTGGAAGGTATTCCTAGTGGTTGTGGCTCCTCTGTTCCTTCCCTCCAGCACCTAGGTGCTCTGGTAGTAGATATAACCCAGGCTTGCTCTCTCTCCTTAGTGGAAGGTATTCCTAGTGGTTGTGGCTCCTCTGTTCCTTCCCTCCAGCACCTAGGTGCTCTGGTAGTAGATATAACCCAGGCTTGCTGTCTCTCCTTAGTGGAAGGTATTCCTAGTGGTTGTGGCTCCTCTGTTCCTTCCCTCCAGCACCTAGGTGCTCTGGTAGTAGATATAACCCAGGCTTGCTGTCTCTCCTTAGTGGAAGGTATTCCTAGTGGTTGTGGCTCCTCTGTTCCTTCCCTCCAGCACCTAGGTGCTCTGGTAGTAGATATAACCCAGGCTTGCTGTCTCTCCTTGGTGGAAGGTATTCCTAGTGGTTGTGGCTCCTCTGTTCCTTCCCTCCAGCACCTAGGTGCTCTGGTAGTAGATATAACCCAGGCTTGCTCTCTCTCCTTAGTGGAAGGTATTCCTAGTGGTTGTGGCTCCTCTGTTCCTTCCCTCCAGCACCTAGGTGCTCTGGTAAGTGATATAACCCAGGCTTGCTCTCTCTCCTTAGTGGAAGGTATTCCTAGTGGTTGTGGCTCCTCTGTTCCTTCCCTCCAGCACCTGGGTGCTCTGGTAGTTGATATAACCCGGCTTGCAGTCTCTCCTTAGTGGAAGGTATTCCTAGTGGTTGTGGCTCCTCTGTTCCTTCCCTCCAGCACCTAGGTGCTCTGGTAGTAGATATAACCCAGGCTTGCTCTCTCTCCTTAGTGGAAGGTATTCCTAGTGGTTGTGGCTCCTCTGTTCCTTCCCTCCAGCACCTGGGTGCTCTGGTAAGTGATATAACCCAGGCTTGCTCTCTCTCCTTAGTGGAAGGTATTCCTAGTGGTTGTGGCTCCTCTGTTCCTTCCCTCCAGCACCTGGGTGCTCTGGTAAGTGATATAACCCAGGCTTGCTCTCTCTCCTTAGTGGAAGGTATTCCTAGTGGTTGTGGCTCCTCTGTTCCTTCCCTCCAGCACCTAGGTGCTCTGGTAGTAGATATAACCCAGGCTTGCTGTCTCTCCTTAGTGGAAGGTATTCCTAGTGGTTGTGGCTCCTCTGTTCCTTCCCTCCAGCACCTAGGTGCTCTGGTAAGTGATATAACCCAGGCTTGCTGTCTCTCCTTAGTGGAAGGTATTCCTAGTGGTTGTGGCTCCTCTGTTCCTTCCCTCCAGCACCTAGGTGCTCTGGTAGTAGATATAACCCAGGCTTGCTGTCTCTCCTTAGTGGAAGGTATTCCTAGTGGTTGTGGCTTCTCTGTTCCTTCCCTCCAGCACCTAGGTGCTCTGGTAGTTGATATAACCCAGGCTTGCAGTCTCTCCTTAGTGGAAGGTATTCCTAGTGGTTGTGGCTCCTCTGTTCCTTCCCTCCAGCACCTAGGTGCTCTGGTAGTAGATATAACCCAGGCTTGCTCTCTCTCCTTAGTGGAAGGTATTCCTAGTGGTTGTGGCTCCTCTGTTCCTTCCCTCCAGCACCTAGGTGCTCTGGTAGTAGATATAACCCAGGCTTGCTGTCTCTCCTTAGTGGAAGGTATTCCTAGTGGTTGTGGCTCCTCTGTTCCTTCCCTCCAGCGCCTAGGTGCTCTGGTAGTAGATATAACCCAGGCTTGCTGTCTCTCCTTAGTGGAAGGTATTCCTAGTGGTTGTGGCTCCTCTGTTCCTTCCCTCCAGCACCTAGGTGCTCTGGTAGTAGATATAACCCAGGCTTGCTGTCTCTCCTTAGTGGAAGGTATTCCTAGTGGTTGTGGCTCCTCTGTTCCTTCCCTCCAGCACCTAGGTGCTCTGGTAGTAGATATAACCCAGGCTTGCTGTCTCTCCTTAGTGGAAGGTATTCCTAGTGGTTGTGGCACCTCTGTTCCTTCCCTCCAGCACCTAGGTGCTCTGGTAGTAGATATAACCCAGGCTTGCTGTCTCTCCTTAGTGGAAGGTATTCCTAGTGGTTGTGGCTCCTCTGTTCCTTCCCTCCAGCACCTGGGTGCTCGGGGTAATAGGAAGCAACAGGTGTCTGTCTAATGGGTGTGTTACCAGACTGGAGATTTCCAGAAGATTTAAAACGTTACTGGTTTCTGTCGGCAGTGCACAGTGCAAATTATTCCTTGCGGGTGAAGTAGATGTTACTCTAGAAATAAAAGCATTAGGATAGAGAACAAAGCTGTATTATTGAAAACTCAATAAACACAGTTACCCATGCTATGTCCTACCAAGCAGAATTAGTACTGAAGGTAAACTACGTTAGCCAGGTGTAGGCGATCTGGTCCTAGGCTAGAGGGAGTGTGAACTAGAAAATTGAATATATATAACTTCTTAACTAAAATTGTCTAATTGCGTGTGTCTGGAAGAGACAAAAGAATTTAAAGTAGCAAGTTATATTTGTGTTCGATGGGTGTCGAAGACTTGTCGTCGCAGGGAGTAGCCATGATGGCAACTGAAGACTCGAGGTTCGCTGGAGGCTCCAGCACTAAGGAGTGCTGTGTGTTTTCTCTAGAAAAGAATACGAATAACTGCTGGAGCCCCGCCATGCACTGACTTATATAGTCAGAAATGTAGGCCACTGCAGCGGGTTGCGGGGAAGGCGTGCAACGTCCTTCTACCGTGAAGTTGGCGTGGGAGGTGGGAACCCTCTCATCAGTACTCTTGCTTTGTGGATCTTCGATGGCGCTCTGCTGTGCCCAAACTGGCTGACAGCTTGTTGGCACTCAGTGAGCCGAGAAGGGGAGGGGGGGGGGGATGCAGCATGCTCACTGGTTGCGCAACGTTGTAGCCACATGTTCGGCCGCCCGATAGATTTAAGCGGCGCGCAACAACCATGTATTGGTTTCCGGTAATAACTCTTACGTGGGTTGAAGTAAGGGTATACTTCAGGTGAAGAGCGATGAGTCCTAATCGTAGTTATTAGTCATATAAGCAGCACGCATCACTGTGTAGTAGCTTATGACACCTATCACCAATTACTGGCAAAGTTACTCTTGGAATGAAAATTTAATTTTAGAAATATTGTTTCAGAACTTTGATAGTTACTAATACTCTCAATGCTTGTTTGTATTACATTTGGTTCATACAAACACCTTGTCTGTAAGACTAAGATTGAAATTGAAGATAAAAGTGTAGTTGGTTCGAGTGATTGATTGCGGTAATTTGTGCTAAATCAATTTGAGAATGTTCGCATAATCAATTGCTAATTGAAACAACTTTTGATAGTATCTATGATGAGATGTTGAATCAGGTTAAAATGGCATTTGTTTAGGTTTTCTGAAAAAGCATTGATATATTGAACTGGATGTTAAAATTTTTGATAATGCTGTGTAAGTCTAGAAGGGGAATTTTAACATGATTCATAATAATAAAGTTGTACTGTACAGGTATTACACTAAAGTAAATGTGCACCTTAATCTTGTAAGAGGCAACAGCAGCAGCACCGTGCGTAAACATGAACAATATTAATTGGGCTGGCATAACTAAATGTTTTACTAACGTCAACAGCATCAGCGGAGAAAAATAAAATCTCAAAGAATGAGTACCTTATTTCAATTAAAATCAATTTTATGGTGGAAAGTGCAACTAAATACTATGAATTTATTTAGTGAAATCTTTTTTTAGGTTCGTATAACCTAAATATTATGTGCAAGTAGCAGTCTTGTTTGAAGCAATTATTTTTTCACATTTACCATCACCAAATATTTTAGAATCTTAATTAATTTTTTTGGTTATTGGTATCGAGGTGGAATCAAGTAAAAGGTTTGGGAATTTGAATTGAGAATCGGAATTAGTAAAAATGTATATTTTGACATCTCTAGTTCCTTGGATTGTGAAAGACATATTTAGGGAAGCAATACATTTGTTTTGTTGTGAATAAGATGTACAATTAAGTACTGTACTGTAAAAACTGTCTTTAGTGTCTCCTTGTTCATAGGACATAATATGTTATGGTAAGTTGATTTCTGAAGAGCGTAAGTTATATTCACTTTGCATCAGGTGTGGCTTTTTCCTAAGGAAAGTGTGTGTTTGTAATGTAATGTTGCTGAACGCAAGCTGGAGAGTTTGTAGCAAGCAGTTGACGTGCATGCTTGACAGGGTGGGATGGACATCTCTGCAGCACCGGCTCTACAGCAAGGTCATGAAGATCCTACATGCAGAGCGACTGTGCCGACTGACCCACGGCGGGTTATGGAACGAGCCCATCCTGCGGCACGTGTCTGTCAACAAGGCAGTGCGCCGCATGCGACAGGTGCTGGCCTCTAACATAGAGTGGGATAGCCGTCTCACGCAATGGCTGCATGCTACCCTGGTAGACAATCTCAGTAGCGACTACCTCATCATCTACCTTGAGCTGTTGCAGGTACTGTGGAAAGAAGGTTGTTATAAATATTTTGGGAACTTTTGGTCTGATTTTGACCCACCATCTCCCACGTAGAGGGAGTGAGATTTTACCAAGCATTTTAAGTCCAAGTTCAGTCGCGTCTGGTGTTTAGGATATTATTTTAATTAAATAGTCTATTACATTATAAAAAGCAAACAGAAAACACAATTACTCACAGTGTGGTATTGTGGATACACACACAAACACACACGAGAGTCGGGCAAACAGATTTTCCTCACAGGTGCATGGTCATGACGTTATGCTGGCTAGATCAGCTTCTTTAAGCAGCAAGTGGCACTAGGCCAGTGTCTTCAGGCTCGGCTATTCTTTTTTTGTCTACTACTTGGACTTGTGCTGTGTCGTTTTGTGTTGCGTAGTGACACAAGGTCCCTGTCCCGTTTCCATGTTGCATACATCATATTTTAGTTAGGAGGATATCATGGTTTCTGTGTAATTTGAAGAACACTCGAGTTATTGTAGTTTATCTACAATTATTTCAATGCCTTTTGTATGGCATTTAAAATGGATTGTTCTTACTATGCATGTTGCTTTCATTTATGTCTTGGAAGCATTTTATAACTATGCAAATTTTTCCCTTTTTCATTGTATTGCCTGGGCGCTTATTTGTGCAGTTCCAGTTGTAATCCATGTTTGTTAGTAAAGGCTGTTCACAATAAAGTGAGCACTTTAGAAATGAACCTTTGGAAAAAGTCACTGCCCTGCATGCATATATTTTAATGGGTGCACTGAATGACATTCCCACAGTAAAATTGGTAACAATGAATGGAAAGAAGTTGCATATCTTAACGTTAAATAAAAAGTGTTAGGTAACCATTTGTCATAAATAAAAATTATTTCTTTAGCTTTCTGCTTTTTTAATTCATCAAAGTGTAAAAATAAGCAGATACGTAAAAGTATTTACATTCTTAATAATCTCAAAATGTAATTTGACCGACGCATGAATAAAGTTATGAGGTTTATGGCAATGCAAATTTTATATAAGGTACAGAAGTACACAACGTGTATACAAGTAGATCTTAAACAGGGCTTTCAAAAGGCCAGGTTGCTTAGCATGTAATACAGTCTACAGGGGTTTTTCTGAGCAGGTTCAAGTAGAGAACCTTGGGTGGCCCTACGGGCTAGTTACTTTGGGTTGGCCATGGCTCTTACGGAGCTGGTGTACTGTCAGCCTGGTTGGGTGGCTGCAAGCTATGTAGGTATCTAAGGTGGCATGGTTGGCAGTGGATACTGGGTATACCAACACTGTAGCTGACCATTGGCTGGCTGCGGTAAGGGACTCTATGGGACCCGTCCTGGGGCGGCTGGAGCTGGCTAGTCCTGGGGCTGCTGGGCTCCGGGTGGCGATGTTGGGTGGCATTGCTCGGTGGAAGGTGCTGGCGAGGTCCATGGGCAGTCCAAGCCGGAGGTGGATGACGATTGGATGTGGTGTCCCGCCGGTCTTCTGTGGTGGCTCTAACAAATGACTAGTAAGGACTTAGGATTGAGGCCTCTGCAGTCGGTGGGAAGCTTGTGCCTGATCCCGAGCGGAGGATTGGCTGAACGCTGACTTTGTTGGGTTACTTGGCAATTGGATGGCTGTAGGAGCCATAAACACCTTCTTGTTGGCCAACTTAGTCCTTCCTCGTCGGGTGAATGGCATTAGTTTAGGTACTGTGGGTCATCGCAGCAAGCAAGGGGCATGTGATAGAATTTCCTAGCTAGAGTATCCAGATACAATATCAGGCCCCGTCAGTCCTAGCGCGTCGACCAGTGTATCTCACGCGGTGGATGGAGCGGGTTAGTTGATTCGGGGTGGCGCTAAAGCTTAGTCGTGAGCTGCCCAGTGTTACCAGGTCACACCTTGTCAGACCTGACTCTCCAACTGGTGAATTTCACGCATTGGATGGAGTGGGTTAGCTGACTAAGGTGGTTCTAGTAGAGGGCTCTAGCGTACATTTGCACCAAGTGCCTTTACGCACTGAGCCCACAATATTGGTGGCTGGCAAATCATGTGGTGTTTTGCAACATACATACTACCCAGTTAAGGAAGCCAGCAGTCCTACCCTATTATCGTGAACTATTTGGCAAGATGCGGTCACCTGCCTCTTCCTTGGGAGATGGCATTTACAGAGGGTTGAGAGGTACAAATTACCCTTGGAATCAAAATGCAGTTCGTAGACTTGGACATATTAATTCTTGGGGGAATAAACACAGTGACCCGTACTAGTTCCTAAACTTTCGTGATTAGCAAGCAACAGACTGAAGTTACATTACTAACAAATGAAGGGGATCTGTTAAGCAAAGAACAAGTCTAGAACAAGTAATAATGCAGTCGTAAGAATGACTCTAACCCTACTGTCATCTAGTGTAGTTCTGAAGCGACGTCAGATGCAGGAGCATTTTTACTTTGAAGTGACGTAGTATATAAACATGTTGTACATATTTGTTATTCTAAACTCAACAAAAATAACTCCATAAAAGGCACATTTTTACACATTCTAAAGACAGCTGAAGTTTGCAGAAATAATAAATACTTTTATTACCCTGATTGAACACATATTTCATTGCTATGACTCTTTTATAAACATGTTACATTGGAGTTTGGAAATTTAAGTAATGTTATGCGTAACTAGAATACAGTTTTGAGAGAGTAAAATGTCTTAAGTGGAATTGAAATAAAAAAATTTTGGTGTTGTCCTACAGAAAAAGTATTAAGATTAACTGCCTTCTGTTTCTCTTAATGTAGTTTTTGTTGTATTGTGTACGGTTTTTCAAATAAGTTTGTGCTATGTGCTCGTGATATTGCTACTTGTCGTTGATACAATACTATTGCAAATAAGAATAGTCGTTTATGTGCAGTGGCCTATGCTGTATGTAGTTGAAGTGTGAATGTGGGCTATATGTAGGGGGTTTGTGTTGTGCAGAAGTTGCACGAGAAGGCACCGACACTGGTCGACAAAATGGTTGCAGTGCTGACGCAGGCGAGCAAGGTGGGGTTGGCTAACACAGACAGCCTTGGCAGTATCTTCAAGTGTCTCTCTGATCCTGCCTTGCCAGCTCTCAAACAGAACTTACCGGTTAGTGCTTGTCTAGTTTAATTTGGAAATAGTTTACTCTGTAGATGCTGATTTGCTAATGCTTTGCAGGCTGTGTATTAAAAAAAATATGCAACTAAATTATTATGTTTATAGACATGCAAGTGTTAGCAATCTTGAGAAATAATTGAGATAAAAAGTTCTGTACTTCTTCCCCAGATAATTTTAGACTCTCATAGACTTCCAAGATTTCACCTTCAATAGTTGACATGGGTGGTTTTCAACATGGTAAGAATCCATTGTCCATATCTGTGTTAGTAGTCAGAATTACAGCAGCAGTACTGAATGCTCACTCATCTGTGGAGTTGAGATGACTCACAAGCCAGTGTGATTATTTGGAACAAGAACTGTGTACTTTGCCGAGTAAGAGTGAACGTAGAGCTGTTCTTTCACGCAGGCCCAATGTTACAAAATAATCATCAGTGACATTGACAAGGGACCTTGGAAAGGGGGTAAAGAAGAAGTCAAGTGTTTTGAAAGCAATCCACTAAGAGCGCCATGCTATTCTGATGATGTGTTTGACACGTGTGTGATGGATGGGTTTCACTATGGTGAGGGTTGGGGGGTGACTGTCCAATGGAAAAAACATATATAATGTATTGACACATGCCACTTATGTGAATATACCAAACACGACTACAACTCATCCTAACATGTTACTTCTACCAGGAACTACAACCATAGATAGCTACAGGATTTTTTCCCTCAGAAGGGACAGTTACAGACATGTGGTATTTTCCTGATGTACCAGACTCAATGTTCTTATACAACTCGTAGTTTCTATGTATTGCGAGGAAGGGTCAAACCTTGCACGTTATTCACGAGTGTGCAGAGGATCGCTCCAACCTCAGTGGGCGGTTCTAGCACATGAAACAAGTATGGTATCCAAGCGGCCGCTACAACATGTCAGTCTCCCCAACGCACCCGGCAAACAGGGTGTCGCCACAGCCACGAGGCTACCTGACGAAGGCCGAGTGCCACCTAGCGCCTTAGGCCGTATAGCAGAGCCAAGGATTGTTCTTCCACCCCGCTCGCTCCAAGGTAGGCATCACGTCTCCCACTCCAGTCCAAGCATGAGCCGATCGAACGCACAATATAAGGAAGTGCATGGCCGAAGACGCCCATAGTTGTATCCTCCAGTAGCTCGCCTCATCACGTCTGTGCTGGGGCTCTCCACTGACTATAGGCCCTCACTGTCCTCTCCAAGAGCTTCCAGTTCTTCAACGACCACCAGTGGCTGCCGCCACCAACGACCAGAGGTTTCTACCACTTTGTCCAGAAGCTCCCGGAGACTTCAAGCACCATCAACTTCCAGAAGTCTTCAACACTAGAAGCCTGCTCAACTACATTCCACACTTCCGCTGTTGACCCTCCTGGATCAACAGTCACTGCTACTTGCTGATAAGTGGCAACTACAACTACCCTTCTAGTAGTGGCCCCCGCTGTTAAGTCTCTTCTAGACACCCCAGGTTAGAGTAACTGCATCAGAGATGTTTTCATAGCTGTTGAGTTCATTCTATACTTGGTTAGTCTACGAGCAGGTCATATCCCAGTGCTATGCATAGCTTACTTCCATACGCACTCTGCTTAGTATTAGGTATGTGTTACCTTTATTATTTATAATAAATACTATTTTTAATCCTATCTTGAGAGTAACTTTGTTTAGAGGTAAATCCTGTTCGATACTAGGAACCCTACTTCTAAATGGAGCAAACAAGCGACCGGGTTTAATAACTGTACTGTATGAACCATTAGTGTAGGACTAACGAACCCCATCAGGTATCTGTACGTCAACACACACAACTCTTTCGACGGGCACCCATCCTGTGCACCCAGGTGTACAGAAAGGTAGAGCCCCAACCACTAGGAACATCTCCGTCAGGAGCAGGACAGCCACCTCAGGTTGTATCACTGATCGAAGAATCGACGGTGCTGGCAGGAGTACTTGCCTGGGACTGAGTGCCTGACTGTTGCTGAAACTCACCCTGACAGTAGTAGGAAGACGACCCACACAACCTATCGCTGTAGGTTTTTGCGTCAAGGCACGGAATCATAGGAGCACAAGGTTCGCGCCGTCAAACTGCTGTTGGGCTGTACACATAGTAGGGATACCGTCGATTGCTTGCACCAACAGAAAGTAAGTTAAGTGCCAATGCTGCCTCTATGCTATTTGGAATAAGGCACGGTACTCGAAGGGAGGAAAAGGAGGAGGAGTTCTTAACTGCTAAGCGAGTGGATGCCAACCAACCATCCACACTTGGTGGAGACACCCCACAGTAAAGTGCTCAGTCTGTTTGTCATCTGGAGAGGCAGTCCTCTTCAGACAGTACCCCAGTTCACTTCCCACTGCACACCCGACGTGGCACAGCGCCACATCCCGCAATACGTGCCTTGGTCACTGGGAGTGACACCAGGTTGGGCATAGCTAATTCTTTCTTCGGAAGCAGTGCAGCAGCCACCTGGAGCCAGAGATACCTCGTGTGTCTCTACAGCATCTCGTCAGCCCACAGCACCCCGGTGATTGCTGACCCCAGCCGACCTGCACCTATGCCAGAACCCAGGAGATCGGTGAGTGAGTGCCGTGGTAAGTCTGCCCTACCTTTGAGGTCTAAGGTGGTTACCCGACATACGCAGTGCCAACCGTAGCTGACTTTGTGCCAAGTCGACAACCAACCCGACCAGTGTTAGTCTCCAGTAGGCAAACCACGCACACTTGACCAGTTCTCATCAAAGTAACAGTGACTAGTCCTAGCGACAGGCATCAGTATAATTTCTGGGATTTACTACGATTCACACTGGCTTATAGGTTCGCATCTAAGTTGGTGGTAAGTTAAATACAGTACAGTAAAATAGTTCAGTATCTTTACTTATTGCGAATGTATTGTTTACAGATTTTGCAAATTAAGTTTTTTTGTTTTCTGATGTATATGTATGCAGGTGTGTGTAAGTTCCGAACAGTTTTGGGTTATCGTTGTACTAACGGACAAATAATCATTAGACCCATGGCAATGGAAATTTGTTATAAGGCAGAAGGATACAGAATGAGAGAAATAAATTTTACTGCTTTTGAATATTGTAGGACAGACTGAGTGAACTAACTGAGTTTTATCTTTACTATCTATAGTAATATTATAATGGGGAAATGTGAGTTTGTTTATTTTGACACATTACGGGCTGGTTAATAATCAAATACCTAGGAGACCCATGATTCCGTTTGAAGAGATAACCAGCTTCTCCTCTGTAGGGGTTCAGTTCTGCCGTGACCACCGGGGCCTTGCCAGTGTATAGAACTGACCGTGTGGCTACTCGGCAGAGCATGAAATCTTGATTGACTAGTGCAAATCTACGTTTCGCAGGTATGGTAGAAGGAAGGTCACTTGGGCGACATTTTAACAAGACAGGAGTTTTCTGTGGTGCAGTTGTTTGTGGTGTTGGTGTAGTGATTACAATTTCCTGTGGTCAGTATACTGAAGATGGCAGGAGTATTGCAGGCGTTAAGTGAGCTATGGCCGGTGTAGCTGGCAGTTTAGGCTTCCTCAAGTATTCTACAATAAAGTCTGGATAGGCTGCTGGACCAGAGTGTACAGGTGGCGGAAACAGATGACTGGGCATTGGATCTTCTCTTGGCTCACGTAGTCTGCGTAAATCTTCCGTCTGCTATCCGGACTGAAGGCTAGCTATCTGTTTGACTACTGAGAGCTAATATTAGTGCTCTCGGCCGGATTTAAATAAAGCATCCTTCACTCTTTCCTTCAGTCCTCCCCATCAAGCTGCTTTGCACGTACAGGTAACTGTCTACCACTTTGGGAATTAGGGGTTCCCAGTGGAGCCACTCTGGGGAGAAGTAATCGCCAAACGTAGTTTGTGGCTTCATAGACAGTGTACTTTTTGTCGGCTCATCCGTTCCCTACAATCGAAGGTTGTTGGCAAGTGATGGCTGGTACTCGTGTTTGTTCTGGGAACTAAAATGGGTACGCTGTACGAGGAGTGAACCTCCTGTGAATACCTGTACGTACGTGGCAAGAGTAACTACAAGGTACTATGTTAGCAAGGAGTGGACTCAAATTGAAAGTTCATTCACTAACTTTTATTTTCGGAAAAATAAAAACGCGGTGATAGCGCTTTAGCTCTGGGTCATGTCACAAGCATTAGGTTTAAGTTGGCTGTCTAGGCGTCTGACTCAAAAAGGGTGTGCAGAAATTATTAGCAAACTTTGTACGTTGTTGAGTACGTGTTGTAGGAACGATGTCACTGTATCACTGATACTTCGCGTGGGAAACTAAGCGTGAGAGTGACAAAATGGTAGCCTTTAAAAAGACTAGAATACGATCCACTGCACTCACGAATGAAGGAACGGCGGTGTAGGTGTAGGTTTGCAGGGTACGTAGCGGATAGCTCCTAACTGACGTAATCCTACCGCAAGCTCTGCTGATGTTTACCGTCGGAGAGAGGTGTGTTGAGCAGTGCATGCTGGAAGGACGGCAACAATACAAAACTAGCATAGCGCAAAATGTTGGCCCGAACAACACATGCCGAGCTCAATGACAATAATAAGCTAGCCTTAAGGCTGTGATCAGTTCCGAGCAATGAGTGCTGGAAAGACTAAGGCAATTTGATTGGATTCGAGCAGCGCGTTTTGGAAACAAAATCTGGCATCGAGACACGGTTCATCTCTCCTTTTGTACTCAATGGGGGCTGCTGGCAATCACTGATTGGTTGGTACACTAATACGAGAGGTAGTTGCTAAGCGGGGAGTGCGAAGCAAGCATGATTTGCCTCTGTGGCTTTACCGGCAGGCTGGAGGGGGATGCAAAACAAAAGACAGGCAATGTTACTATTAGTGCAATCGATCTAGCGGGGTTTATATGAAGTGGCTTGTGTTCTTAGCATAATATGGCTGATCGGTGAATAATAAAAGCTGCAAGACAGACAGTACAATTTCACTTTTAACGTAATAATTTTGAGTTTCAAACTCCGTGCATAATACCTGGGGGATGGAGCTGAAGTTATTTAAAACTAATATCTCAAAAAGCGTCATGTGTCAATTTGTTTATATTTATCGGGTAATCTCGGAAACCACACACCCGATTCTTATAATTCTTACACTATAGATAGTTACATTATTCCAGATGGACATAGGCTATGTTTAATTTAAAAAAAATAAAAATTCCTTGAGATATTAAAAAATATGTAAACCAAGTTGGAGAAAAATTAACAACTTGGCTGCTTTCTAAGTGTGCTCTGACAAAACCGTTACAGATAATGGAAACGTTAGAAGAAATTGTATATCTTAATATTATAAATTCATAAGTACAGTTGACTCGCGTACTAAGGCACTTAACAATCTGCCACGCTCGGTTGTCCGACGCGCCTCTCGTTTGAGTCACAGAGGGACCTCTCCTGTCGGGAAACCCCCTTCTTTACCTCCTTATGCCTACTCACCTTGTTTGTTTCGACGTCTGAATTCAGTTGTGTCGCAGAACACTACCATTTGTTTTAGTGCCTTGTTATTTATAGTGTGCATAGTGTTGTAATGGCGAGCACAAGTTTAAAACGTCAGCATAAAACATTAAACCTATGTGATAAATGGGAAATTATTAAGAGATACAATTGTGGTGAATAGAAAAATTATTGAAAACTGTATGAAGTCTGTTGATGAAGGGCCTATTAAGAGAAAAAACGCTTAAAATGAGTGAGTTTCCTGTAATTGAGGATGCTCTTTACACCTGGTTCAAGCAACAAAGAAGCAGAGTTGCACCCATTTCAGGACACATTTTAAAACAAAAAGTCCAATTTTTTTTATTATGAAATTATAAACGAAACTAACTTCCGTGCTAATGATGGTTGATTTGAAAATTTCAAAAAGCGCCATGGTATTCAATTCTTACAGATGAGCGGAGAGAAATTGTCTTCTGGCGAGTCTGAGGTTTCTGAATTCATCCAGAAATTGAATATAAACATCACTGAATTAGGCCTAACACATGAAAAACTTTATAACGCCGATGAGATAGGCTTAAATTGGCGGCAACTTCCAACAAAGACGTTTGTCACTCAAGAGGAAAAATATGTTTCTGGAAGAAAACTTCAAAAAGAATGGATCACTCTGATGGTATGCGCTAATGCGTCAGGAACTTGTATGTTAAAACTGTTGGTTGTGGGGAAATCAAAATCTCCCAGTGCATTTAAAAACATTAAGGTTGAATTTCTGCAAGTTACATACATCAGTCAAAGCCGAGCATGGTTCACTAAAGAAGTTTTTCATGATTGGTACACTAACAGTTTTGTCCCACAAGTAAAACAACACTTGAACACTAAATAGTTGCCAATGAAGGTCCGTATCTTATTGGACAATGCACCAGGACATCCTGATATAGAAGAATTGGGAGTGAAGACAGCTGATGGCTATATAGAGGTTTTGTACTTGCCAAAAAATACAACCGCTCTCATTCAGCCAATGGACCAACATTTTATTAAGACTCTTAAGGCACGGATATTGTAAGTCAACCTAACACAGACATCAGATCTCTCGAGACAATTCAACGTCAAGGATGTCACTGTCAATGCAGCGTTTACTTGGCATTAAGTAAAATCTCTTACGTTAATAAAATCTTGGAAAAATATTTCGCCAGAAAATCCACTTCTTTCAAAGAAAGATGACAACAAAAATAAATCTGAAGACAACAGTAACGACTCTGAGCCAATTTTGGAGGCTGCACTTGCAATTTGTAATGAAATTGAAATTCCACAAGAATCAGTGGAAGACTTAAAAACATGGGTTTTAGATGATAACTTTAACGCTGACCGCACAAACAAAGAAATTATCAAGGAAATCACAGAACCTGTTGACGAGACATTCCAGGAGGCCTCGAAAGCAAGATTCACTGTCAACTGTGATGAAGCTGTATCAGTTGCAAACACTTTGTTACGATGGTGTGAGGAGAGAGGATCTGACTACGAGCAATGTATGTATATATGTATGTGTGTGTGTATGTATGCATGTGTGTGTCTGTGTGTGCATGCGTGCGTGCGTGTATGCATGCATGCAGTACTGTAATACATAATTAATATTTTTTACATTTGTTCTTAACTCCTTTGTGATTTAAAAACTTTCTTTCGATAATCCAAACACTATCAGTAATCCGACAACATCTCGGTCCTGTACCTGTCGGATTATCGAGGGTCAACTTTAGTCGCAGGTAGTCGAAGTAGTCACAGGTAATCACAAGTAGTCGCATGTAGTCGCGGGTATTCACGGGTAGTGCAAAGTAGTCGCATGTATTCACATGTAGTTACAGGTAGTCGCAGATATTCACATGTGGTTACAGGTAGTCACGGGTAGTCGCAGGTATTCACTGGTAGTTTGGTATTTGTGGGTAATCGCAAGTAGTCGTGGGTAGTCACAAATTCATGAAACAACAATGGATTTTGAGATAATCATTGATATGATATACATTGACGCATGCTGGATTATAGAACTATAGGTACGGTCAACATGACTTTAGATGCGTTAGATGAGGCATGCTTGATTTAGTACCGGCTAGATGTTTGAGCTATGTTTGGGGCTAGCGACTCATGCTGGGTGTGTCGGTTGGCGACTTGGTATGAAGTTTTCCACTGTTGGAACGACAACAGATTTGGTCGGGACACTTGTCTGTTCAGTGGTACCTGTCTTACCAGGGTTTACTTCGGTTGCTGAAGACGGACCTGGTGCTTGCTGGCTGGAACAGACGACTCTTGCAGGAGAGTGGTGGGTATTGGTACCGTGCTGATCAACACAGTACCATCTATTCCACAGCCTCATGTCTCCAGAACTAGGGGTTAGCTGCCCTGTATCTTACCTCAGTGCTCTCTATTAGAGCATGTACCACAGGGTGGTATTCTCATGCTATGCGAATGTGCACATGAAAATAGATATACGTGAATACTGGAGAGGAAGGTCTCTCCAGATGACGGGCGGTCTGAGCTCTGTCCCGTTCTGCTTGCCTGCTAAGAGTAGGCGAGTCTAACATGCACACTCACTTGGCAGCAGTATAAGCCGTATTTTGCCCCTCCCTCTGCCAGCTGTGCCTTTTCCCAAAAGGTATAGAGGTTAGGTTGACACTTAAAGGTACTTTCCGATCGTCGTGATCACGAGACAGATCCCTATCTAAGTGTACTTCCAATAATGGTTGTCGCACGGGCTCAGTCCTATAATCTGTTCCCTGCCACTGATGCACAAACCTAAAGGATTGAGCCGTATGGGCTGCCTTCCTATCACTATTGTGTGAGGGTCACAACAGGGGTTAGGTCTTCAGTCCCAAGCAAATATTCCTTCCAGCACCATACGCGTTCCGGTGGAATACAACTTGAGCTTACTGTCTCGCCCCTGATGGATGAGTTGCTTGTGGTCAGGGCTCTACCGTTCTATCCCCTGGGGGCTAGAATGGGTGGCCCTCGAATGGTGTGTGTGTGTGTCAGATGTACAGATTCCTGAAGGGACTCACAGTCCTACTCAATGGTTCATATTGGTATAGTAATACCCAGTCTCAGTTTACGACGTATGGTTGATAAAATTTCTCGTGGTTACAGGAAAATACCTCTAGAATAGATACCCTGAGTGAAAGGAACAATCTTTATTTATTAGAGATAAAAAATACAGTGACACGTGCTACCTCCTAACCAAGCAGAGTGTGATACGGAAGTAACCTACGGTAAACCGGTGTAGGCTACTTGGTCCTAAACTAACCAAGATAACTAGTGGTGTTGGGGCTATGAAAATAACTCTGGTCGCAGCTACTCTATCCAAGGGGTGTCTAGAAGAGACTTTATAAATAGTTGACCACTACTTTAAAAGAAGTGGTGTAGTTGCCTCTACCAGCAAGTAGAGGTGGTTGCTAATCCAGAAGGAGCAGCAGCGGAAGGTGTGTTAAGTCTGCAGGTGTTGAAGAAGAAGAAGAGCATCTGGCAGATGCTGGTGGTTTAGGTCGACAGTGGAGCTTCTGGTAGCTGATAGCTGCAGAAGCCTCTGATGATGGCAATGGAGCTTCTGGTAGAGGTCACAGGAGCCTCTGGTAACGTTATTGGTAGCAGCCTCTGGTGGCTGCTGAAGACTGTTGAACAGTAGAAGGTCCCAGCACATGAAGTGTTAGAGCGAGCTACTGGAGAAAGGAATAACTCCCAAGTCCAGGCATGCTCTGTCTTGTATAGTCTGCTGGAAAGGTGCTACGCCAGGCCACGGTGGGAGGTGTGACGTTGCCTCGTGACATCCCTATCGTGCAAGGCTGGGGTGGGAGTAGCTATCCTCTGCTCGGCACTCGGCTTCATGCATATTCGGATGCACTCGGTTTTGCCTCGAGGCTGGTGATGGCTTGTAGGCTCCCCTCCAGGGTACTGGCGATCCAAGGACACTCGTGAAATCTGTTGCCGGGTTTGACCCTTCCTCGGGCTACATAGAAATACGTGAGGCTGATGAGTCATGGTTGCTTATTAGTATTGTAAACAGGAAAAGAAAGTGACATGCTTCAACATCATAGGAAAAGGTACATCAGTTTTTGGAAAAACATAGTAAAAATTCATACTGTATTTACTGGCATAATTTTCGCACCTTTTTTACAGGATTTATTGCAAAAAATTAGGGTGCGTGAATTATGCAAGTAAATACCATACATGTGGATGTAAACATTAAAATGATGTTTACTGTACTTATATGTTGTGTCCGATTGCTGGCTGCTTCCTCTATGCCGTCAGTTGAAATAATTACAGGAACAAAATAAAGGGCAATCATTAGTATTACTGCACATAGTTTTGTATTTTTTTTACCGTGCAGCTAAATGTAAAAAAGGCATGTGTAAACATCTGTAATGGCAATGCAACTGTTTTCAACATGGCGGCTTAGTAGAGAAAACAAAAATATTTAGGCTTCGTACATTTCAAAGCATCCCGCAAGACCAAAAGGTAATAAATATGTTGGTGTTTATGTAAACATTATTAGAAAATTTAAATCCGCACATAAAAATACAGTTAAACCAACAATTTATAAACTTTAAAATTTTAGTGATAACGAAACCTGAGTCGCATGCCGCACAGAGTCCAAGAAAGTTTTGATGAAACCTAAACCGCACGTCGCAGAATGTTCCATATATATTCAACCAATCATCTGCTCACGCTCGTATTGATCCAGTGCTGCTGTTGTAACTAAGTGCCAATGCCTCTATTATAACTGCCATCTTGTGAAACCTAAACCACATGCCGAGACTCTTGCAAGTATGTTCAGCCAATCATCTGCTCGCGCTCATATCAATCCAATGTCACTGTTTTAACTAAATGCCAGTGCCCCGATATTTTAACGACCATCTTGTGAAACCTGAACACCACGCTGAAAGCTGATTGAATAATTTTGCTGTTCACTTTACTTGCCGGCGTTAGCGCAATTAGTACATATTTTTTCAGGCGGAAAATTTTTAGAAAGCTAACAAATGTAAAATTCTTTAGTAGGTTTGGTGTATTTTATTACTATTAATTTTTTGGCTCACATTTTTCATAGTTATGTATGTATGCATTAAAACATTTGGAATAATGTTTAGAACCAGTGGGGAAAATGTGATGTATGTGAACATGCCACTGGTTATCGTTCATTGGCGCATGCCCGTGTTTATATTGGCAGTTGCTTTAGTAAAATAAGGGTGCGTGAATTATGCCAGGACGAGAATTATGCCAGTAAGTACAGTATTACCAAACAATCAACACTAACACAATGATAAAATTATTTTCAAATAACTCCATAAAACCTGAGCGAAGCGATTGCGGGCTGCTAGTATGTTATATGATTTGACACGTGACATCCCTTGGGCAGCTGAAGTACAGCATGTTCCGTGGGCAACTGAGGTAAAGTACGTCACAACCCAAGTGTTTTTGGTGGGTGCTGGAGCAGGCTCATCTGGGGTGTGGTTCGATCGCTAGTTCCTGTATGGAACTGGAGCCTGGCCAGTATACAGCACTGGCCATGTGGCTTTCCGGCAAGGCACATAATCTGGTACTTAGAGTATGACTTTGCGTTTAGGCGGGCCTACTCTTGCGGGCTTTGCTGGACGACGGGTGACTGATGATGGTTGCTAGACCTGGGACGGCTCGGACGGAGGAGCTCTAGGTCTGGCTCTGGAGCTTCAAGTGCAGGCGGGTAAGTGATGGTGGGTGCTAGTTGTCGCAGAGGTTAGTTCAGTGATCGGGATCCCCCAAAACCACGGGTTAGCAATCCTGTATGAAGTGTCTTGACCACTCAGGTAAGTGATGAAGACTGGGTGAGTTTCTCCGCCGAGTTTGGTGGGTGGCTTGAAGAGTTCTGGTGTGGGTTCTGGTGATGCTGGTCTCTACCTGTGGAAGATTGCTGGAGCTCTCTCCCGGGGACTGAGGTGCACGAGTTCTGTGGAGGGGTGGTTAAGCTCCTGCTGGTACTTAGAGATAATATCTGTCCCTTTAGTCCTCTTATGGATACCACTTCAACGGGGGAAGGGCATGACGAAAGAGTAACTATACCAGATTCGTGGAGGTGGATCAGGTAACGTAGTCATCCTACTCGGGTGCACTTCCACGTACGAGCTCCGCCAACTCAATGCTGTCTCCCTATCTCAGTACCCAGCACCAGAAGCGTGGTGGATACTGAGAGTCAGTTATCACTGGCTGACTGTCTCGATATGCAGGTGTGCACTCCTGAAGAATCAGTCTCCTTAGACCCGAGGAAATATTTACGACACCAGAAGCATGGTGGAAAGAGCAGATCCCAGAGTGACAAGCTAACCCCAAGAGGAGTACATACCTAGTGTCAGGGCTCTACCGTTCCGTACACCAGGGTGCACAGAGGGTGGCCTTCCAAGGTGTGTGTGTGTGTTTCAATGGGGTGTTTTAGCGGTTTGAGCATATTTCGCGGTCACCTGCTGTCCTTCTGACGGGACTGATGTCTACAAAGTGGGCTACTAGTGCTATGGAAAGATACCCTTAAGTGGATTAAAACTTGTTTAGTTCTGGTAAGGAAATAAACAAGGTGGTTGTGCACTACGTCAAATCAACGGGATCTTAACAGAAGCTTACTATGCTTGACATGTGAAGGCGACCTGTTCCTAGGCTAACAGGGGTAGTTAGATGAAGGGCTAATAGAATAACTTAAGCTTTGACTGCGCTTCAGTGTTTGCCCTGAAGGGGCCAAAAATGTCAGTGTTCCACGATTTAATGTATGTGATCCTCGGTACCAGGAGTGGGGTGAAGGAACAGGATAGACTGATGTTCCAAGGGCCGGGCATCAGTATTTGTACTCTTTCTGGCTCACCTTTGGTCGTGGATGGGGTGGCTGCATTATATCCTCTGAGCATATGACGTTACCGGCCGGCTGAAGGTCCAGGTGCTGTATGTCTCAAGAATTCTTACCAGTAGTGCCATCTGGCAGTGCACTATAGAATTATGTGACTCCTTGATGCATAGTTTCGGTGGCTCAGCCTGTGAACAGTACAATTCTTTGGGCATTGAGCGAGTGTATTTTGCCCATGGGTAAACAGTACAAGTTATGACGTCTCGTAGGTTGTACTGCCAATCGTATTCATTTGAGATGTGCTGCTGAGTGGTGCGCTGATGAGTAGATGTTGACTTAATATAAGTGGAAAGATGTCACACGTCAGATTTTAGGTGTTTCTCAGCCATCTTGCTGTCAGACACACACTTTGTTCATGTTTGCCTGGCTCACATATCTACAAACATATTTCTGTAAAATTTCTTAATCCCCTAAACATTGAGAGTAAATTTAGATTTGTGAACTCAACAAAAACAGAAACTGTTTTATTTTAGTGCTAGTTGCTGTCTTCTAGCACAGTTCTGCTCTTCAAATTTCATAAAGCACTATAATTTTTGTTTGGAAGCAATATCGTGAAAGGTGGCCAAAATTAATTTAAGATGTAAAACCGTGTCATTTAGCTCATCTGGTTGGGCACTAGGCAGTGCCCTTAAGCAGGATTTTGAAAAGTGCTTGAGTAACTGTGAACAGCAGGTACATATCAATACGAGGGATCACATTTTGTGTTTGTCCTGTGAGATTACTTACATACTTCCTTGGTAGAATGTAAAGATGTGGTATGTTTACCTTGTTTCATAGCCAAAGCTGCCAGGGAATCCAATGATTGTGCTGATGCCTTCTGGGCCATGTGCGCCAAACAACGACTCATCACGCTCCGAACACTGGCAAACATACTTTGCCAACATTGGCCACTTTGTGGCCGTCACCGTGCCTCCGGGTGAGTGACTGACTCGTTCCTACTCTTAGGATAAATGTTATTGTAATCTTATGTCATTTTCCAGAATGCCCGTTACATGGTGGACCCATGTTATTAATTTTATACTAGCTATTCCATTGTACTCGCACATCCTCTGATTTTTCCTGTCGTGTGTTACACTGCACTCGGCTCTGTGCTTACATACCCATTATTAGATGGCAAAAGGTGTTAAGCAGGCTCTTACATATTATCAGTTTATTCAAAGACGCATGTCTATTGAAATAAATTAATATAAATCCTCCGATTTCCCCACAAGAAGTTACTGTAACTGAACTTGACACTTATAATACAAGTCGCTCGATGTTCAAACAATTTTTGCTGACAAGTGATAGATTATATGCTCTTGGGCATATAATGTTATTCGCGATGATGCTGCCATTTGAGTTTTTGACACATGCAGAAATGCTGCGCTGTACAAATGTGCACTCTACGGGCGACTTCGCCCCATCTACGAGCGACCCAAGCTCAAGGGGAAGTCATAACAGTGGAAAATCAAGATAAACGTATCGAGCAAGGAGATTCCACAAGCCTGGAATGCAGAATACGTAATTGTAAATTACCTACGTAATTATAATCCACATTGCCCGCCCGGAAATCTGCATGCAAAAGTCACCCCCGCAAATAAAATAAATATTTGTGATATTCTACAACTCATAGCTTAGCTCTGGAAGAAGTTCCTACAACCCCCAGAGATGGCAGCACTCCTGTGTCCTTGTGACGTCATGACCCGCCCGCCTCAGAACAGGCGTTTTAATTTGGCGTCGCCTCCAAGCAAGGCGATAAAAAATGAGCGGTGCTCCCGCACCCCAGATAACTTACTCCTGCGCTGGAAGGCTACGCTACCCTTCCCCCCCCGCATCTCCAACAACTGTTGATCTGAGACATTTTCGTATAAATAGAATTCCAGCACCCTGCACCGGTAGATACGCTGGGCTCGCCAGCCGAAGAGGATGCAAGTCCTTCCTAGTCTGCGAAGACTCTCCTCAGTCTGCAAGAACTCTCTTAGTCTGCTAAGACTTCCTCAGCTTGGACAAGGCTCTTTTCAGCTTTTCAGTCTGTGAGGACTCCCTCTCCTCTCCGCAACTTTCAACACGGTGCACCATCCGCTCCGCAGACTTTGAAGACTGCAGGCTCCAACAACTTGCAAACGGCTTTCTTCAACTGAAGACTGCAGCCTCCAACAACTTGCAAACGGCTTTCTTCAACTGTACCTGTTGACCGTGAGGACAGCTACTCCTTCGTCCAACGTAAACCTTCTCCATGTACCTGGTAACCCTTTACCCCAGTCAACTTCTGTGACTCTGTGGTAACAAGCCGGCGCGTCTTAGTTTACCTCCTGATAAACTTCCGGTAAATTTCAGTACACTGTGAAAGTGCATTTAAATTACAGTAGATTTTTGTCCGAGTAAATTTAGGGAATTTTTGAATAATTAACTTCTCCAGGCTCGTCTTAGCCTATGCTTTCATTTCACGTAATTTATAATTGTTTAGCCAGTCAGCTAATTATAATAAATTTGTAATTTTACATTTAGCCAGGACTTCCCAGTTTCCTTTCCACAAAATAAATATCACTTCAAACCTAATTGTCTGTTTTCCATCATTGTTATTTAATCTGCTATTTGTCGTAGAGTCTGTGTTAATTATTGTGCCAGGTAACTTCACTCTCATTGGAGAGAAACTGTGTAATTAGAGTGTTATGAGGGACCTGATGTATATTAGGAGAGGGGGAACACAGGGCAGGCAACGGCGAAGAAATGTCGCGCCCTAGGATGAGCCGAGATAGCAGACGCCCTTGTAAGTACTACACCAGAGGTCGAACCCCTGCCAGAAAGTAACGAAGCTGTCCCTCGGCTAATTTCGTCCTTCGTTCCCCTTGAACACACATCCCCATTGGATCATAATCTAGGCGTTTGTTGGCATGGTACCCTACAGGAGAATACGTAAACAGTATGGGTTTGACTCCCATCTAAAGCAGTCCCCAAGTCACGTGTGGCCCCACCCTTGTCAGGTTTAGTTCCCACACGTCGACCCACGTGACCTGTTAAAATTTCCCCAGCCAGTTAATAAGCCTCCACCCCCACAATTGTGTAATTGCATCACCACGTCATACCCGTGTGACAGCTGGCATCCCGCTTATTGGCAACTCTTATAGTGAGGAGGGTGGAACTCCTTGGAAGGGAAGCTACCTCCATTCGCCTCACTCTGGGGTTTGACTCTCCTCGATCCCAATCGTACCCTACCACCGAGCGTCCACCCATGACACCTAACCCTTCCACGACCCGTCGGGCTCAGAATGTTAGCCATATACTCAGCGGTAGGCTTACTTGAAGTTCCGAGAGGATAGTCAGCAGCTTAACTACTATCTCGTAAGGTAGGGCATGCGTCACTACATGCATGTGAAATAAGCATCTACCTGAAAAAGCTGTCAAGTTAAAATGAATAAAATGGTAGTAATTTTACAAATAAAACACAACCATTCAACACGTCCCAAACAAGATACGTAATAAGCATTTGTTTAAAATCTGGTGCAGGTTTACAATTCACATTCTAAATAGAAATTTGCGCACACCTGGCAAGATCGTATGAAAAGTAATATGTAATAAAGTGTAAAATGTTCTTAGCTCGAGAGTCTCTGCTCCTCCACCACTCGCAGGGCCAGTGTCAGCCATTGGGGTGCATGACCACTGGGGCATCTGGAGTTCCCACCGCTTGTGAGGGCGCGGGGTCTCATTTCAGCCGAAAATACCAACCTACCAGAAGCTCAACACTTTCAGCAGCCGCTGAACCGCCTTCTGCAGCACCGCAGATCCCAAACTTCTGGGAGACTCCACCATACCAGAGGCTCCTGAAGACATCTCTCGCCTACCATCTCACCTCCTGGTAACCACCAGTAATCGCTTGGTAGCAGGTCATGTTAATGTCCCTTCTGGATCTCTTCAGCCCACCAGAGGGTGCGGCTACGTCAACTACCCTTCTGATAGTTGCAGTTCTTTAGGTTCGTAATGAACACACCCTGATAGGCGCTTTAAATGCGTTAGCTATAAGAATTTAACTAACTTGCTAATTTTATTCGCAATACCGCTAGCTCTTGTCCAGGTTGCCTTCACTTGGATTTTAACGATAGGTTTATCTTCTGTGACCTATAGATATGTATAATAAAATAAGTATTTTAACGTACTCTGGTGTGTTTCATTTAGTTAGTAATTTGATTAACCCTTTTTGCTGTCAGTAAACACAACATACAATTTCACCTTAGAGGAAAAGCTGGCTGACACGTAAACCACAGAGGTAAATACACACACCATTAAGAGGCAAGCGGAGCTCTGCCAACTGTTAGACATTCGACTGTGCCCAAATTCCCCTAGGTACTCCTCTACTAGGAGAATTGACCAGACCAAGTGTTCCATACTCCGCCACTACTGCACAAATGGCCGGATTGGGGCTGGAACCACTTTGACCTGATTGAATTCCTATGGTTGCCACACTCAGGTACCCCAGCAAGGAAGTGGTGTGAACTGCTCAACATTCCATCCACCGCTCGCAAGAGCAGGATTATAGGAACACCGTGTGTTACATCTCGTCACAAGTCTGGGTACCTGGAAGTTCATGCTAGGGACATCCAATATGGCCTTCTCCTCTATAGGTTGCTAGTCATTTGGTTTTAAATGCCATACCAATGCTAAGGTAGTGTACGGAGAAGACTAAAGAAGGAATTACATTTTCTAGAAAGGGAGAAAGTAAACACCTTCAAAAGACAGCTTCTCCAAGCCATTTATTCCACCCGTAATCACACTACCCAATGGCAGCCTCTTATCATACAGGCCCTCTTGCGTGAGGGAAATATACCTCTAGGCCTTGACTGGCCCTGGTTAAGGGTACCCCTACAATAGTATCTTCGCCCAGTTATCCTAGCCAACCAGGTCAGTGTCACCCCTACAAGTCTCGCAGAGTCAGCACCAGAGCAGCCAATCACCAGCAGCGTGAGTTCAGCACCGAGGAGGAGCATGCCTCTTCCCATCAAAGCTAAGGTACCGTGCTAGATGAGGCATAGGGTTGGTACAGTAGTTCTTGATTTTGTGCCCCCCAGGCAACCTTACAAGGATGATGATATATGCTGGCCAGGCACCGCAGAATCCTAAGGTCCCTGTCTAGTTTCCTGATGTACCTCGCGATACTGGCATCATAGCAGAAAACCTTCAAATTGACCAGAACCAAGGTTTCTTACGTCTAAACATAGCTAGCTTAAGTTAAAATAGACTTTAGTCTCCCTTGTCATTGATCAAAGTGTGTTTCTTGTCAGCCCTAAGATAGGACATAATCCTTAGCCGGGAATCACACGTTGGTCACGCGTCAATTTTTATGAAATTTTTTTTTAGCATCAGCGGATAGATAAAATTTTTATTTATGTGCCGAGATAAAATTGTGTGCACAAATACATGCAGAATTAGTTTTTTGAAAAATTAACTATATAAAAAGTTGGTCTCTGCTAATTTTTGAGTTCAGTATTCCATGTACTATTATGTTTGAGTAGTTCTAACTTTGTAGTAGACCTATATTTGGATGAAACTGTCCTTTATTCGGAGAAAATTGTGATGTATTTGGAAAATGGAAAAATGTCTTGTGTACAGAAAAATTAATATTAGTGATTTATGAAAACACACTAAAACAGTGTATTAAAATTTTACAAAAATCACATTATAGTGTTTGTTGGTACACGTCAGTTTTATTCAAGGTGGAGGTGGTCATGTTGGTGACATCAGGGGCAGCGTGCTTGTGTCCGCCATTTTAGTACCTTGCTTACTCTGGTCGGGAATGGTTGTGTCCAGTCGTCAAAGTTGGGAAAATAGGGTGTTCGGGATATTGCAAATGCTACATCGACCGAGTGTGGAGTACCTGGACATTTGCGCTAGTTGTTTCATGCATTGGTGCTGTGAATCCCTAATGAGTTTGTGAGGAGATATGTACATCCATCGGGTGTGTAACGACCTGTGAACAAGTGATTATCTCTTTTCTATGCAAGCGAGTCAAAACATTTTGGTCCTCCGGGCCGGATTTGTTTGACATATCTGCCAACTACGGACTTGGAAGTGTGTTTCAACATCAAACTAACGTTTGTTACTATCCTTTGTTTACGTTTGTAATGGTCGCCGGACCTACCCTTTCGTGCAGTCGACAAACGAGTGTTAATCAATCTTGCTCTTCGAGATATTGAACCGCTATGTAAAGTACTGCTTCGTTGTATGTTGTGTTGGTATACCTGTTGCTGCCAGTGTTATTGTTTACGTCCATAGCAACGATGTTGCTAAAAAAGTTGGAAACGAGACTTCAGTTAACAGAATGCAGGCTAAAGTGACTTGTTTCTCTAGCTAATGAAGTTGAGGAGGATAGGTCGCGATTAGCTTAGTTTAAAGCCCATTGCCATGATGTAGCATAACTGAAAACAAATTTTGAAGACATCATTGTTCAGTTAGCAGCTAGTTAACCAGACTGAGCCGAGTCTCTAAACACAGATATGGAAAACTTTGACTTGGCCTACTATCGAATTTTAGAAGTTTACACCACGATCTTTGATTCGAAAAATAATGATAATGGTGACGGGAAATCAAATGCTGACATGAAATCTAAATCTGTGAAGCTTCCAACATTGCAGCTATCGACATTCAGCAGGCAACTGACACAGTGGACGAGTTTCTGTGAGCTATATAGGGTGTTAGTACATATCAACAGTCAGCTTTCAGATGTTGAGAAGCAACATTATCTTCTCACATCTCTCACTGGAGAGTCACTTGGTCACACACTTCTAGAGAGGCGAGATGTGGTGCACAAATGCCGTCTGTGTTTCAGTTGCCTAAAACCACATTGTGTTAATCTATGTACTTCAAAACTTTAATGCTCATATTGCAATAAATGCCAACACACATTAATTCATTCTGATTCCACATCAGAAGTCAACGAGGCTAGTAAAAAGGTGCCACCACAACCAGTTGATGATATGGAAAATATTGATAGCATAGCAGGACATACTACTGCATGTGAGGAATATACATAAGCACTCTCCAGAGGGCTAGTGTTCCACTCAATACTGGATCACAAGATTCCTTCATATCTGAGGAATGTGTGAAGAGATTGTGTTTGCATCGGAGAAGGTCGCATGTACCAATTAGTGGCCTAGGCCAGTCAGTCATTCAAGGTAATAAAGGTGCAGTAACTTGTGTGCTAAAATTGTTCCTTCATGAGGGTTTCCAGTTAATTGTGGATACATTAATCCTGAATAACATAACCTAAAATTTGCCATTTGTTGCATTGCCTCAACATGTAAAATCCCAGTACGAGAGTTTAGATCTTGCTGACCCAGGCTTCCATACTCCAGAGTCTAGTGACATTCTGTTGGGTGCTGATGTTTGTCCTGAAATTTCTGATTGTGGGCAGTGTCCAGGCCCTACCGGTTATCCAGGAGCTTTTCACAGTAAATTTGGTTGGATCTTAATGGGAAGGTTGAGTGAGGAAGCCGCTAGTAACCATGATAGCCTTTTTCACTATTTGTTACTTCACCAAACCTCTCAGATGTACTGCAGCGATTCTGGGAACATGAAGAGTTGCCGACAACCAAACATACTGATCCTGAAGGGGATCTATGTGAAGCTCATTTCAAAAAGACCTACGCACGTAGTCCAGATGGACGATACATGGTAAGATTGCCCTTCAAAGATGTGAAACTTGACCTGGGAGAGTCACGCTTGCAAGCTGAAAAAAGACTACATCATCTTGAAAATCATCTGGCACATCAGCCACAACTGAAAGCTCAGTATTCCAAATTTCTCAATGAATAAGAATCCCTTGGTCACATGCATCTTCTGAGTGAAGCTCAGATGCACCAGGCTCGGTACTACATTCCTTACCACTGTGTCGCAAAGAAACCAGCTCGACAACTAAATTGTGTGTGGTGTTTGATTCATCTGCAGTAACGTCAACAGGTCAGTCTTTAAACGATGCACTTTTCATGAGACCGAAAATGCAAAATGATGTAGTTGAAATCATCACCCAGTTCCGCGTACATTCCATTGTAATGATGACAGACATGTGTAAAATGTATCGGTAGATTCGTATGCATCAAGATGATCGGCCATACTAAGTAATCTTGTGGCGCAAGTGTCATAATCAACCTATTCAAGAGTAATTTCACTGTTGCATTTGTTTTAAAGATTCTTATAATGGTGGTGGATAACTAAGCAAAATGTTTTTGATATACGCCATTGCTACAATAATGTATGTCCGAAATATTTTGCTTAATTATTCACTGGCGCAGGTTTGCAGTTATCTACATATTTCTGTTTCTGGCTGTATGATCACATGCAAAGGCCAAGGCTATTATTGTAAAGAAAGTTTGCCATGAATTTCTGTTTTTACGCATGCAGTCCGAATTTGATTACTGTTTTTTGCATTTGGCATTGATATCACAATGGCGAGGAAAACGAAAATTATTGCAGATACAGTATTATGAACGAAAGTATAAGTGTAAGTGGAGAAAAGAATGACCAAAACAACTACTTTAAATATGTAAACTTCTTTCATATCCACTTTTTTTTCTGTAGTTTGCAATTTTTTTAATTCCAAGGATTTTACAGGATTTGACCGAATGATTCCTGAATTTTACAGGATTTTATATACTAGGATTTCAGCTTCAGGACTGGTGGCAGCCCTAGTATAGTGCACTTATATTTAAAAATTAACCTTGACGCTAGCCCAGGTGCTGGAAGGCCTGAGGTTGGCGACCTGTCACACATAACTGTTCAGCTTGCTGTAAGACCCACAGGTTGCTCCCGAAAGATTTTCCTTTTCTTTCATAACTCTACAGCAAGCTCCAGGATAGTTAGTGACGTTTTTCCCTGCCTTCCGCGAGTAAGACTTGATCACACTTTAATATTATCCCACGTTTTTAGCATGTTGTAGTTTTTAGTGTTTTCTCTTTCAGGTTTTTTTTTATGTGTATAATTCTCTTGTAAATAACCGCAATGCTATGTTGATTATTGTGGCGATATGCAATAATTAAAGTTGGTCGTTGGGACACCCAGTACACCGCATCACTCCTGACACTAATTCTCACCACAAGGAGGAACACCCAATAGCATCATGCAGCGCTCCGCTTCACCAGGGCAAGGGGAAGAGAGAGGATTCCAGAAACGAAGAGAGAGACAGAACTACCGGCCGGTGTGCCATGCGCACAGCGTTTTCCAGCTGCCCCAGAGCACAGAGCGAGCGCAGATACAGCGGTCAAGCAGCCTGACACTAAGGGTCCCGCCTACCTTACATGAAAAATTTTTTTCTTCCACATTACTATTCTTGCCTAGAACTTCAAGATGAGGGGGTACACCTTTCTCCGCCGAACCTTCATGATGAGTCTTCATCAAAACAAAGGGGGGCAAATTGATGCATGCTGCATATACCAATTAACTACAAATGATTACAACTCATCTCACTGCAACCCTAGTGTACTACTTCTATACACGTGAGATTCAAACCCTGTGCCATTTTGTACACGTAAGTAATAGTCTGCCACAATCTTGGAGGGCGGCCGAACACATGGATACGAGAGGTTGCGTAAGACAGCGGCGCATCACCCATCCCCTGCCTCCATCCCCCGCACTGAGAGCCTACAAGCCATCAGCTGCCTAGGGCATGCACGAGTGCCACCGAGGATATGTGAAGGCCAAAGATGACCAGAGGATGCTACCCCCACTCCGGCCTCGCACCTCAAGGACTTCACACACCCTCCCCCACGGACACCACGACATGACATGCGCTGCCCCGCTATATAAGGCAGTGCACAGCGGTCCTTGCCAGTTGTTCCTGCAGTCTTCTCCGAGCACCTGGGTGCTGGAGTTTTGCTACGAGACCTTAAACAGCCCTTCCAGGGGCTGTCGCCAACGACCTAACAGTCTTCAGCAGCCAGCAGAGGCTACCATTCTTGATGATCGGCCATACTAAGTAATCTTGTGGCGTAAGTGTCATAATCAACCTATTCAAGAGTATCATTTGGACACTGTTACGTGTGGTGTATCTTCAGCTCCATTCTTAGCTATGAGGGCCCTGCATCAGCTAGCTATTGACGAGCAAACTGACTATCCCAATGCAGCAAGGGTGCTAAGGGAAGATGAGTTTGTGGCTGATGTTATTACAGGTGCATCATCTGTGACAGCTGCTCTCTCACTCCAGGAAGAGTTGATAGGGCTACTCAAGAGTGGTAGTTTTGAGCTAAGGAAATGGGCCAGCAATCATCCTGCTGTGCTAGATGCTGTTCCAGACGACCACAGAAAGTGCCTTCTGACATTTGAAAATAATGGGGATGACGTTATAAAAATTCTGGGACTAGAATGGCAGTCCGAGGGAGATGTGTTCTCATATCGTACTCACAGTGCCAGTTCTAATAATATTACTAAATGTGTGATGTTGTCTGATATAGCTAAGATGTATTACCCATTAGGTTGGATTGGCCTAGTTGTCTTCAAGGCTAAACTGTTTCTGCAGAATCTAAGGCTTCTTGGAATTGATTGAGATGAAACTCCACCACGTGTTATCAAAGATAAGTGGCTCACATTCATTGCGCAACTTGACAGTTTACACGAAGTTGCTATTCCTCGTTTAGTGACACAAGTTGAGCGTGCAGTGTACCAAATTTTTGTGATGCATCAACCCAAGGTTATGCAGCAGTTGTATACCTGTGGAATGCAAATCAGTCCAAACTTGAAGTCCATTTATTGGTGGCCAAGTCCTGTGTCGCACCATTGAAAACTGTAAGTCTCCCTCACCTAGGGAGCCTGGGAGCTCATTTGCTTGTGAAACTTGTGAGCTTAATCATATCCATCTTGTCAAAAAGGATAATTTTTGAGAAGGTGATAGCGTGGTGTGATTCAACAACCATCATTGCATGGATCTATACTGAACCACATTGTCTCAATACCTTTATCGCAAATAGAGTATCTTAAATACAGGAAGAAGAATGGAAGCTTTGGAGCCTAACAGCCCTAGCTGCGCAGACCACGATTTTCTTTTCCGAGTGGATAGAGAGATTTAGTTCCTTATCATGGCTGCGACGACTATTAGTGTTTGTGCTGCGCTTCATTTCAAATGTCGGGCATCTGTTAAGCCGCTGTTGTAGCCCCTTCGTTGTGTACACCAAGTGCAACAAGGTGTTCTCATGATGGAGATAGATCAGTTGCAGAAGGAAGGGGATGCAGAAACCTCAACCCTTTCCTTGATCCTCCAGGCCTAATTAGAGTTGGTGGACGAATACAAAACTCGAGGTTGTCATTCGATGAAAAACATCCAATCCTGTTACCCAAAAAGTGTCATCTCACTAATCTGGTCATTGATTACTACCATGCTTGGTCCCTACACGCAGATGTCAGCACTGTGTATTCTGTCATCAGACACAGGTATTGGAGTTTGGCAGGCAAAGGCATGATACAATCAAGAATTTCAAAATGTGTGAGGTGCGTACGTTTTAAGAAGTCGCCTGTCCAGCCGATAGTGGGCATTTTGCCTACCAGTAGGTTTCAGAGCACGAGGGCATTTCAGACTGTGGGAGTGGATTATGGAGGTCCATATGAAGGTATACCTATGTTTGATTGTATGTTTTGTTACAAAGGCTGTGCATTTGGAGGTCGTCTCTGCACTGACTACAACTGCATTCCTGAATGCCTTTTATCATTTCACTGCTCGTAGAGGATTATGTTCAGATGTTTGTAGTGATTGTGGCACTAACTTTGTTGGTGCTCACAATCACTTTACTGAACTGGGAACATACTTGAGAGATAAATCCAATTCAACCTAAGTAGCAAGTAGTCTGGCAGAAAATGGTATCCAGTGGCACTTCAATCAACCGTTGGCCCCTCATTTTGGTGGGTTTTGGGATGCTGGCATCAAATCAGCAAAAGGTCATGTGAAACGTGTAATAGGGCAGCAAGTATTGACCTTTGAGGAATTGACCACACTGTTCACTCAAGTAGAGGCAGTGTTGAATTCAAGACCATCATGTGCTTTTCCACAGATCCTAATGAGCTGAGTGCCCTGACTTCAGGACATTTTCTCATTGGCTATGTGTTGGTAGCTTCACCAGCTGCTGACTTAACAGAATTGCCCACAAAGCACCTCGACAGGTGGCAGCTGCTACAACAATCTACACAGCATTTCTGGTAACGATGGTCAAAGGAATATCTACACACTCTCCAACAAAGAAGTAAATGGTCTTGGCAAGGGTCTACAGTGCAGGTAGGAGACCTGGTATTGGTAAGAGAAGACCACCTTCCTCCTCTTCAGAGGCAGCTTGGTGGCATTGACACACTTCATTCAGGCAAAGATGGGGTTAGTCGCCAGGGAGTAATCAAGAGGGCAGTTGTGAAGCTGTGCTCCCTTCCCACACAGTAACTTCTTCCTCAGTGTTGTACATAGTGTAAATAGATGTTGACAATGCTTAAATTTGTAACAAATTTGGTGGGCGGAATGTTGGGACACGTCAGTTTTATTCAAGGTGGTGGCGGCCATGTTGGTGACGTCAGGGGCAGTGTGCTTGTGTCTGCCATTTTAGTACCTTGTTTATTCTGGTCGGGAATGGTTGTGTCCAGTCGTCAAAGTCGGGAAAATAGGGTGTTCAGGATATTGCAAATGCTACATCGACCAAGTGTGGAGTACCTGGACATTTGCGTTAGTTGTTTTGTGCATTGGTGCTGTGAATCCCTAATGAGTTTGTGAGGAGACATGTACATCCATCGGATGTGTAATGACCTGCGAACAAGTGACTAATCTCTCTTCTATGCAAGTGAGTCAAAACAGTGTTAATTCACATTTATTGCTGCTTGCATTTTTGTAGCCTGTACACGCAGGAAAATGTGTTATGCTGGTAAACTTCTCATATGCAAATGCTACAAAAATATTTTTATTCACATGACCAAGCATTTTTTTGTATTTTCTGCAGTTATTGCATGAATTTGTAAAAATGTTGTGCTCGCAAAATGTTATAGTCCCTAGACACACAGCTATGTTGACCTGAACAACATTGTCTGGGTAGGGATGTTGGCACAACTGCATTGTCACACAAGACGTGTTGTTGCAGGACCTGTGAATGGTAGTACATCAATTTCAATGACCAGCTCCCTGGACCAGATGGTAGCAGCTGTGCGTGCGATGGTAGGGGACATCAGGATGACATACCCAGGTCGTTCTATAGTCCTAGTCGGCTGGAATATTGGTTCTTCTATAGCATGTCAGGTAACTTGTCATCCTAGTGTAGTTCACATTCTACATCATCATGACATTTAAAAAGTTCTTCCATTATGAAAAGAAGACAGACAACACATTAGTACTCATATACTTGTGGATACACACACACATACATGCACATGGAGAGGGAGGTGGTTGGAAAAGGGGAAGGGGTGGGAAATGGTGAGGGGGAATGTTGTTAAGAGGTGCGAGGGGGAGGGAAAATGTGAGGAAGAGAGAGAGGGACATTTCACTGCCTACACCAGCTTCATCAGATGGCGAGTAATGGCAGACTGCAGTCTGGTGAGCAGTTGTTGGCAAACAGTGAACCTAACCGCCAGGAGTCAAACTACGGTGAGGCGGGAAATTTGAAATGTGGCGGAGGGGTTATCTTATGTTTAAGCCAGGTGTCTGTCTGGATTTGGTGATGTATTGGTGGGCCCGTTTCCAGCATCATAGTTCTGCACTATTATTAGAAGGATTTAGGGCCCTCACCACTGTGGTTGTCTAATTCTGGTTGTGAGATGCAGCATATGCTACAACTGCCTTCTCCTATCACTTTATATTTTCCCAGCTATGGCTTGTTAGGTGTCTGCTCTATGGCCATTCATTCTCTGTCTGAGAGTGTTGGTGGTAAGGCCAATGTACTCTGCATTGCATTGAATGATAAGATTTTCTGTTGCACAGTTGTAGCTGCCCTGGATAAGTGTAATGGGGAGCCTGCTGTCGAAGGAGGTGTATAGCAGTAAGAGATACAATGTGGGCTATTGTAAGGATGAGGGTTGTGATATTATTGATTGTTGATTTAGGTGGCAATTTGTGTGTGTGTGGGGGGGGGGGGGGGGGGGTCGTTTGAAGACGTATCTGGGTGGTTTAGAGAACAAGTTTTGAGTGAGTGGTAATGAGGCTAGAATTTGATGTCTTCAGTTGAGACCTGTATGCCACCATGGTAAGGGACAACCAGAGAGATATCTAAGTTGCTGATTTTTGTTTTGTGATCTGCAGTTGGAGTGGCGTGTTCAATCTGTTTGTGAACAAAGGATCTGGGTAGCCTTTGTTGTGGAAGGTTTCAGCTATTTGATCACACTGATTGTACGGCAGAGATTTCTTGGCTTGGAATAGTTTGTAACTATCACAATGTAAGTATAGATATTGAAAGTTGTTGGTTGGTTTAGTGTGAACAGCTTGTACTGTAAGCCACAAATACTTATTCGACTTTTGACATTAGTTTGAAATTGTGACGTAATGTATTCTGTAACGTGATTATTTTAATAATGTTCCCTTAAAGTTCCAGTATTCCTTATAAAGTGAAACAGAAACTCATTGTACTCTATTTCATAGACTTTTGCCAAGACCAAAACAGTTGTTTATTACAGTGGAACCCCAATGTATTGAACCTAGATGGATTTAAATTCAGCATCCATGGAACATATTCTGTGGTCTCATCCTTGATTTATCTGCTGACGTGTGGCGTGACGTCCTTTGAGGGCTAAGGATGACGTCATGGTTGGAAAATGTTTTGGCCATGTGGGTCAGGAACACGGGGTCTGACTAATACTGGCGGGCTGGTACATGGCCAGTTAACACGGGGCACGTGGCCTGTCGGCTGGGCACAAAGTCACATCCCAGCGACATAGCGGGCACACTGCCGCTAGTTTACCTTACTGGATGGTGGCCCGGTGTGCCTGCTGACTTCACAGGGGCTGAAAACAAGGAGAGGAAGGGAGTTGACGGGTGGCGTGAGCTCATTCCCGGGGGTTATGACTGCAGAGTACAGTTGGTGCTGGGTTGTAATCCTGGTGGTTTTTGGAGGCAATAGCTGCCTTTCTGACTTGCCATTGAGCACCACTCATTTGGATGTACGGCATACAGGAAGGAACAATACCGGCCTCGTAAGAGGTAAGCAGGTGATGAAGGTTCTTAACTAGGTGTTTGGCCAAATGCCGAAGCGGAACAGACCAAATCGGCACCCTTGGCTCCTACGTCCGCCACAGTTCAGTGTGGTGAATACAGAACGTTAGGTTTACTAAGGCTGCCCGTGAACGATGCTTGGTTGTGGATTCAGACCTCCAGAGACAGACTAGTACTCCTTCTGGCACAGTTCAGCGCAGTGGACGGGTACAGGCTGGGCTGTCTGACTAGCCACCTTATCGGTTACCTTACGAGTGGTGGTGGCTGTACCTTACTGCACATCAGGTACACAGTACGGGTGGCCGTCTAATATGTATGGTACTGACGTGCATACGTGTCTGCAAAGGGAGCCCACGGTCCTACACTAGGTTCAGTAAACTGATAGAGAATATGATTCGCGGTCTTGCTTAACTCCGACAGACGCGGTGTCTACGTGCGATCAACACAGTACCCTTTGAAATTATAACTCAGATGTTGGAAAAAAACATACATATTCTGAGAAGAATAAATACGGTGGCCGTACTACCTCCTACCTATCCAATAGCTGAACGGAAGTTATTCTACTTAAACCAGATGAAGGTGACCTGGGGCTAAGCTGGAGAAGGTAAAAATCTTGCTAGGTGGCTATGAAAGAACTCCACCTAACTATCCTGTCAACGTTGTCCAGAAGAGACTTGTGGGTTTCTACCACTACCAGAAGGGCAGTGGTTGAGGCGGTCATCAGAAGTGTGGGCAACTAAAGAGGGGCTCGGAAACTTCTTCGGGGGTGACTGGTGCAGAGCCTCTGGCTGGACCAGAAGTCTCTTGTTGCAGGTGCTGAAGTATCTCCTGGAGATCTGGGAGATGTTGGCAAAGTCACTGAAGAACTGGTTGTGGATCGAGAGGACCGGGCTGTCAGTCAAGAGCCCCAGCACACGTGGTGATAGAGCGAGTTACTGTTTAAAGTCAATGCGTGACTGGTTAGGTTAATAGTGACGACAGTCGAGGATTTTGTCCCCTAGACCAAAAGCGGGGCGATTGAGTTAGCTAGGCGACGAGAGGCGAGGAGTGTTGGCTAGTACTCACTCACTCCTACTTCTTGGGTGCCGTGTTGGTGGTGTACTTGGTCTAGTCGTAACGAGCCTGGCCCACACAGTGGCTGTGGTTTCACAGGTGAGATTCATTTGTCCAGAAGTGGATGTTATCCCAACTGAGCCTCCTTGCCTTTCCTGTGTAGGCTGAGGAAATGCACTCAACTGTCGGGCGGCAAGAAGCGCTGCGTGTAGATCCCTATGCCTGCGCCCGTACCTCTGACTGAAAGGCATTAAGTGTCCGCTCACGGGTTACTGAGTACACCTGGACTCGAATACTGAACACAAGTTTTAGTGTAAGTCTGGTTTTGGCTTGCTGACCAGGCTCTGTAAAGTCTCCATTGATTCCCCACGCTATGCGGGCTGATCAGAGACGTGGAGCTGTTTGGGTCACCAATGCCACCACTGGATATGCGTCCACACATGAATGGACAGCAGATCTCAAGCCACGGTATATCCTGGCACTGGAAGCAGTGCTGTGGGATAAGGCAATAACTGGAGACTGTGGTAGTTTGAGAAGCAACAGATGTCTGTCTAATGGATGTGTGAAAATATGACGGACCCCTGAAGTGCGCCCGTGGCTGAAGTCAATTCAATAGTTATAAATTCCCCGGTCCTCGTTAATGGTGTACGTAGCAACCTGTATCTAGCGGGTAAACAGACAGATACTCTAGCAAAGAAAAGCTGAGAAGTAGGAAACAAAAGTATGTTTATCGAAGTCTCTATAAACAAGAGACGTGTGTTACCTTGTACCAGGCAATTGAGTGTTGAAGGTTACTACGCTGGCCAGGTGTAGGCGACCTGGTTCTAATGGAGAACGGGAAAGAAAGAGCTTAATGAGAAAATATATAATACTACTAAACTGTCTAAAGAAGATGTCTTGAGGAGACAAAGTGAATTTAACGTGTTGGTAAGCGTGTTCACTGGTTGTCGGGTTGACTGGTCGTTGACGGTGAAGTAGCCTTAGGGATCTTTGAAGCCTCAATGCTTCAAAGATCTCAGGTGGTCCCAGCACTACCAGCAGTGCTGTGGGATAACGCCAAAGATGGAACAGAATGACTGCTGGTGCCCGGCAGCATCCGGACTTATATAGTGGAACCTTGTAGGCTGCCGGCACGGGGTGTGGGGGAGTCGTGCTTTCCTCCTGCCCTGGTTAGCGTGGGAATACTCTGGTCAGTGATTCTGCTTCGTGCCTCATCGGAGACGCTCTGCCATGCCTGAGGTCTGGGCAGCTTGTGGGCTCCGAGCGGGAGGAGGGGGAGGGGCGGCGTGCCTGCTGGGTTGCCTATCCTCCAGGTGAGAAGGAATTGCTCATAGTTCCTGCTGCCTGTAGGGTAGGCAGCGTGTTGCTTACGTCTGTAGTGGTGGAAGAGGTACTCTAGGCGATGAGTCGTAATCGTATTAGATTAGTTGTAGTATAAGTCAAAGTGATGTCTTCGGGCTGCGCACTGGTATGTAACCTGCTGACCCACCCTCGTCTGGGCTGTGGAAGTGCGGACGATAACAATGTCCACAAGTGAGCGGAGCCGGGTATATTGTGCTGGTCTCATCTGCTTTGGCTGTCTGCTATGGGCCGAGGCAGGTAGGGGTTGCCATCCCTCAGTTGCTCACACATACTTCAGGGAATTTGGCGTGCTGCTTTACAGCGGATGATCAGCACAATTAGGGGGCATCTGTAATAGCCCCTGTTACAAGGGGCATATGCTGTAGGCAGTCTGGTAGATTGTACAGTCGAACCTCTTTAACCTGAAGGAACCCATCACTTTGGCACTTAGCAATAACGAGGTTTGTGCTAGGTAAAATTACAAATATACTGTATACTGTATGGAAGGTATCTCAAGAATTGGCTAATGCAATTTATAATTTTGTATAGATTATCATATGTATGTACACTCTGCTATCAAATAAATTACATTAAATACCATCTTCTTCCGCTACTGATAATTGTGTACTTTTAGCGCAAGTGGCCTTGGCATTTACGTACATTGAGATAATGTGTTGTCCTACTATATCAAAAATGTGCCACTTATTGATTAACCAGTAAAATTATTTTTTACAAGTAACATAAAAAAGTAGGGATAGGTCGAGTATGTATTTTTCCCGATTCTAATTTCAAGTTAGATTCCTCATTTTCAATTTTTGATTCTCGATTCTGAATTCTGGATATTTTGATTATTAAAAATGAGCATTTGCAATGTATTACTCAATGTGTGAAAAAAGTTCTTACCAGCAATAACATTTATTTTTTCGAAATTCAGTGTACATTGAAAATATTAGTATTGAATCATCAGTACCTCTGTGTCTAAAACTAGAAATGGGACATTCAATAATTCAATACCTTGTTACCCCTCGATACTGAGCTGTATCGAAAGTATCATGTATAGCTATGTCTTTATTGATACTTTCATTCAATACTTCTTATCGACACGTGTATATGGCTTGGTCAACCATTTTCCCTATTGTCACGAAGCGGC
This sequence comes from Dryococelus australis, assembly GCA_029891345.1. Taxonomy (NCBI): domain Eukaryota; kingdom Metazoa; phylum Arthropoda; class Insecta; order Phasmatodea; family Phasmatidae; genus Dryococelus; species Dryococelus australis. The sequence goes on along the minus strand of CM056993.1, from coordinate 402,555,626 downwards.
ACTATTTATTTTCGTTCTGCAGTTTACTAGTTTTTGAAAGCCCACGAAGTATCAGGTTTATTAAATTATTCAGCTAATTATTTTGTATTAATGGCAGAGAAATGTGTAGTAAGGATTGCAACAGATCGACATGTATTCAGTAGTTGCAAATAGGAATTACGAATAGTAAGTCAGTGTGTATTCAGGGTGGTTACCAACCTGGAAAACAAGGGAAACGGAAATGTCAGGGAATTTTGTGAATTGTCAGGGAAAAAAAATTAAATTAATCTAATTTTAGTTTTCGTAAAGTAATTAAGTTATCATAAATATTTTAGGATATTTATTAGTTACACATCAACAGCAATTGTATTGCACGTGCAAATTTTTGTTTACTTTGAAAAATAAATACAAATCTAATACCAAACAATGCCATCGTGCAAATACAAGGCAGTAGGGTTATTTTTGCGGTAGAATTGGTATTAAACTGTTCACAATCGTTCAAAACGAAATGTTTACTTCACCTGTGGTGGTTCAACTCATCAAAACTTCCTGTTACCAAACTTTGTTACGTCCTTGTGAATGAGGTTACCAAACGCAAACACCTGTAAACTGTGTCTCATGCATTTATGAGTTTTTGCTAAACCATCTTGTTGCTACCAAATCATTCAAAACTTGAAAATACATCAGTGGTAAGTTGGTTTTTGTTTCGAATTTTTATAATTTATATTTTGCATTTTGTAACGTTGCAGTTGGAACACAGAGACATTCAACTGTTAAGCCGCCTGATTACAGATGAAAACGAAATCGTAGTTTTAATACTAAAATCTCGGAATTCCTAAACTAAACCACACAGTAATGTTAAGTGCACCTTTTCAGTGGTAAAATCGTATTACGAAACATTTAGGATGAAAAACTGTTGTTAAAACAATAAGTATGTAATGAATAAAATATACCTTTAATTAATATTTTGACAACTTACATTAAATAAGTGTGATGCACATTTACCTCTCCACGATTACCTCTCCGCTCCACACCGCTACTTGTTGGCGACACCTTGCACGTGTGGCAAATGCCTGTCTCTTAAGTAATTAATCATATTTTACCGCAAAGAAAACTTGTAATTTTGAGACAAATAAGGCGATTGTAACTTATTTCTTCATTGTCTTTAATAATTAATGATTCAGAACCACATCCTCTGATTTTTCCTGTCGTGTGTTACACTGCACTCGGCTCTGTGCTTACATACCCATTATTAGATGGCAAAAGGTGTTAAGCAGGCTCTTACATATTATCAGTTTATTCAAAGACGCATGTCTATTGAAATAAATTAACATAAATCCTCCGATTTCCGCACAAGAAGTTACTGTAACTGAACTTGACACTTATAATACAAGTCGCTCGATGTTCAAACAATTTTTGCTGACAAGTGATAGATTATATGCTCTTGGGCATATAATGTTATTCGCGATGATGCTGCCATTTGAGTTTTTGACACATGCAGAAATGCTGCGCTGTACAAATGTGCACTCTACGGGCGACTTCGCCCCATCTACGAGCGACCCAAGCTCAAGGGGAAGTCATAACAGTGGAAAATCAAGATAAACGTATCGAGCAAGGAGATTCCACAAGCCTGGAATGCAGAATACGTAATTGTAAATTACCTACGTAATTATAATCCACATTGCCCGCCCGGAAATCTGCATGCAAAAGTCACCCCCGCAAATAAAATAAATATTTGTGATATTCTACAACTCATAGCTTAGCTCTGGAAGAAGTTCCTACAACCCCCAGAGATGGCAGCACTCCTGTGTCCTTGTGACGTCATGACCCGCCCGCCTCAGAACAGGCGTTTTAATTTGGCGTCGCCTCCAAGCAAGGCGATAAAAAATGAGCGGTGCTCCCGCACCCCAGATAACTTACTCCTGCGCTGGAAGGCTACGCTACCCTTCCCCCCCCCGCATCTCCAACAACTGTTGATCTGAGACATTTTCGTATAAATAGAATTCCAGCACCCTGCACCGGTAGATACGCTGGGCTCGCCAGCCGAAGAGGATGCAAGTCCTTCCTAGTCTGCGAAGACTCTCCTCAGTCTGCAAGAACTCTCTTAGTCTGCTAAGACTTCCTCAGCTTGGACAAGGCTCTTTTCAGCTTTTCAGTCTGTGAGGACTCCCTCTCCTCTCCGCAACTTTCAACACGGTGCACCATCCGCTCCGCAGACTTTGAAGACTGCAGGCTCCAACAACTTGCAAACGGCTTTCTTCAACTGAAGACTGCAGCCTCCAACAACTTGCAAACGGCTTTCTTCAACTGTACCTGTTGACCGTGAGGACAGCTACTCCTTCGTCCAACGTAAACCTTCTCCATGTACCTGGTAACCCTTTACCCCAGTCAACTTCTGTGACTCTGTGGTAACAAGCCGGCGCGTCTTAGTTTACCTCCTGATAAACTTCCGGTAAATTTCAGTACACTGTGAAAGTGCATTTAAATTACAGTAGATTTTTGTCCGAGTAAATTTAGGGAATTTTTGAATAATTAACTTCTCCAGGCTCGCCTTAGCATATTCTTTCATTTCACGTAATTTATAATTGTTTAGCCAGTCAGCTAATTATAATAAATTTGTAATTTTATATTTAGCCAGGACTTCCCAGTTTCCTTTCCACAAAATAAATATCACTTCAAACCTAATTGTCTGTTTTCCATCATTGTTATTTAATCTGCTATTTGTCGTAGAGTCTGTGTTAATTATTGTGTCAGGTAACTTCACTCTCATTGGAGAGAAACTGTGTAATTAGAGTGTTATGAGGGACCTGATGTATATTAGGAGAGGGGGAACACAGGGCAGGCAACGGCGAAGAAATGTCGCGCCCTAGGACGAGCCGAGATAGCAGACGCCCTTGTAAGTACTACACCAGAGGTCGAACCCCTGCCAGAAAGTAACGAAGCTGTCCCTCGGCTAATTTCGTCCTTCGTTCCCCTTGAACACACATCCCCATTGGATCATAATCTAGGCGTTTGTTGGCATGGTACCCTACAGGAGAATACGTAAACAGTATGGGTTTGACTCCCATCTAAAGCAGTCCCCAAGTCACGTGTGGCCCCACCCTTGTCAGGTTTAGTTCCCACACGTCGACCCACGTGACCTGTTAAAATTTCCCCAGCCAGTTAATAAGCCTCCACCCCCACAATTGTGTAATTGCATCACCACGTCATACCCGTGTGACAGCTGGCATCCCGCTTATTGGCAACCCTTATAGTGAGGAGGGTGGAACTCCTTGGAAGGGAAGCTACCTCCATTCGCCTCACTCTGGGGTTTGACTCTCCTTGATCCCAATCGTACCCTACCACCGAGCGTCCACCCATGACACCTAACCCTTCCACGACCCGTCGGGCTCAGAATGTTAGCCATATACTCAGCGGTAGGCTTACTTGAAGTTCCGAGAGGATAGTCAGCAGCTTAACTACTATCTCGTAAGGTAGGGCATGCGTCACTACATGCATGTGAAATAAGCATCTACCTGAAAAAGCTGTCAAGTTAAAATGAATAAAATGGTAGTAATTTTACAAATAAAACACAACCATTCAACACGTCCCAAACAAGATACGTAATAAGCATTTGTTTAAAATCTGGTGCAGGTTTACAATTCACATTCTAAATAGAAATTTGCGCACACCTGGCAAGATCGTATGAAAAGTAATAGACAATATTTTTTTCAAAGTTAAATATGATGAAGTGCAGGCCTGCCGTTTTAACGGATTTTATCAGTTTTTACTAAATTTTTACACTCTAAAAAAATCCAACCTTTTTTTATCACTTATCTCGAAGTGGTGAAGCTAGCACCTACAGCCGCAGTGTGTTTTAGAGTTTCACTGTTGCATTTGTTTTAAAGATTCTTATAATGGTGGTGGATAACTAAGCAAAATGTTTTTGATATACGCCATTGCTACAATAATGTATGTCCGAAATATTTTGCTTAATTATTCACTGGCGCAGGTTTGCAGTTATCTACATATTTCTGTTTCTGGCTGTATGATCACATGCAAAGGCCAAGGCTATTATTGTAAAGAAAGTTTGCCATGAATTTCTGTTTTTACGCATGCAATCCGAATTTGATTACTGTTTTTTGCATTTGGCATTGATATCACAATGGCGAGGAAAACGAAAATTATTGCAGATACAGTCTTATAAACGAAAGTATAAGTGTAAGTGGAGAAAAGAATGACCAAAACAACTACTTTAAATATGTAAACTTCTTTCATATCCACTTTTTTTTCTGTAGTTTGCAATTTTTTTAATTCCAAGGATTTTACAGGATTTGACCGAATGATTCCTGAATTTTACAGGATTTTATATACTAGGATTTCAGCTTCATGACTGGTGGCAGCCCTAGTATAGTGCACTTATATTTAAAAATTAACCTTGACGCTAGCCCAGGTGCTGGAAGGCCTGAGGTTGGCGACCTGTCACACATAACTGTTCAGCTTGCTGTAAGACCCACAGGTTGCTCCCGAAAGATTTTCCTTTTCTTTCATAACTCTACAGCAAGCTCCAGGATAGTTAGTGACGTTTTTCCCTGCCTTCCGCGAGTAAGACTTGATCACACTTTAATATTATCCCACGTTTTTAGCATGTTGTAGTTTTTAGTGTTTTCTCTTTCAGGTTTTTTTTTATGTGTATAATTCTCTTGTAAATAACCGCAATGCTATGTTGATTATTGTGGCGATATGCAATAATTAAAGTTGGTCGTTGGGACACCCAGTACACCGCATCACTCCTGACACTAATTCTCACCACAAGGAGGAACACCCAATAGCATCATGCAGCTCTCCGCTTCACCAGGGCAAGGGGAAGAGAGAGGATTCCAGAAACGAAGAGAGAGACAGAACTACCGGCCGGTGTGCCATGCGCACAGCGTTTTCCAGCTGCCCCAGAGCACAGAGCGAGCGCAGATACAGCGGTCAAGCAGCCTGACACTAAGGGTCCCGCCTACCTTACATGAAAAATTTTTTTCTTCCACATTACTATTCTTGCCTAGAACTTCAAGATGAGGGGGTACGCCTTTCTCCGCCGAACCTTCATGATGAGTCTTCATCAAAACAAAGGGGGGCAAATTGATGCATGCTGCATATACCAATTAACTACAAACGATTACAACTCATCTCACTGCAACCCTAGTGTACTACTTCTATACACGTGAGATTCAAACCCTGTGCCATTTTGTACACGCAAGTAATAGTCTGCCACAATCTTGGAGGGCGGCCGAACACATGGATACGAGGGGTTGCGTAAGACAGCGGCGCATCACCCATCCCCTGCCTCCATCCCCCGCGCTGAGAGCCTGCAAGCCATCAGCTGCCTAGGGCATGCACGAGTGCCACCGAGGATATGTGAAGGCCAAAGATGACCAGAGGATGCTACCCCCACTCCGGCCTCGCACCTCAAGGACTTCACACACCCTCCCCCACGGACACCACGACATGACATGCGCTGCCCCGCTATATAAGGCAGTGCACAGCGGTCCTTGCCAGTTGTTCCTGCAGTCTTCTCCGAGCACCTGGGTGCTGGAGTTTTGCTACGAGACCTTAAACAGCCCTTCCAGGGGCTGTCGCCAACGACCTAACAGTCTTCAGCAGCCAGCAGAGGCTACCATTCTTGATGTCGCCGTAGCAGCTCTGCAGCCCCGCTACCGGACGCTCCAGCGACACCATATCTACCAGAAGCTTTTTATAGCTACAGTACATACCATGCATAATTTTCTTTGTCTTGTACACAGTTTTTACTTAACTTCCCCAACTAGATTAGGACCAGGTCACCTACACCTGGCTATCGTATGTTTTCTTCCAACCACCGGTCTGCCTGGCAGCATAGCACATGTCACCAATAAGTTTTTAACAAACACTGCTTTGTTTCTCTTACCCTCAAGTCTCATTCATAGGGTAATCTGTCACCATTTACTGGGAGAACCTCGAGGTGAGTATCGCCGACCGTAACCGGGAAATTATTCTTATTCCAAAATTAGCTACAACAGGAGACTCCCGCTGTGGCGGCTCCAAGTTGAATACACACCCGTTAGACGGCTAGCTGTTTTATTCCTACCAAGTGTACAGGTATTGGAGGAGTAGTATAGACGAGGCACGACCACTAGCAACACTTCTCAATCAGGGAGAGACGGTACATATGAGTTGTATCCCTACCGGAGCACCTGGGTGCTGGCGGGGGTATTTACAGAAAGTACAAGCTGCCCAGATCTCGGGCAAGGCCGAGTGCCACCGACGTGGTACAAAGCAGAATCGTTGACCAGAGTCTTCCCATGCCAACCAGGGCAGAAGGACGTCACGCCTTTCCCGCATCCCACGCCAGCAGCCTACAAGCTTCCACTATATAAGTCCGGATGCTGCCGAGCTCTGAAGTCATTCTTACGCATCCTCTCTCACGACTTCCAGCACTTTCTCAGTGCTGCGACCTCCGGAGATCTTAAAAACTTTGTAGACCCCCGTGGCTACTTAACTACGTTTCGACGACCAACGAACACACACATGTGCATTCAACTTCATTTTGTCTCCTCTAGACACCTTTTACTTAGCAGTTTAACTTTACTTAAGTTGTATTCGTCTAGAACCAGTATTCCCCTTTTTAACTTAGAACCAGGTCGCCTACACCTGCATCCGCAGGTACCTTCATTCCTCCACGGTTTGATAGGAGGTAGCACGGGTCACGTGTTTATTGCACATTTAATAAACACTAATTGTTCTCTACCTTTCTGTTTTTCATTTCCAGGGTACTTGTTTGTATTAACGGTTGTAGACAGAGTACTCTGTGCACTGCCGACAGGAACCGGTAAATTTATTTAAATCGAGTTAGCCTGACTGTAGAACCCCTTCAAGTGTCTGCACATCAGAATACATACATATTAGATGGCTACCTGTTTTTTCCCAGTCACACATTAGCACTATATCAGTGCTCTTGGGGGAGAAACAGTGATGCCACAACCACTAGAAACACCTTCACACCGAAAGGCACGACAGACTCAGGTTGCTTCTCACCAATCGCATTAAGTCAGTGCGAGGTGACCGTAGCCTGAAGTTTTGCCGTTCAACCTAGTGCAAACGCACAACCGGTAGAGACTTGGTGGCCCCCTCCGCTCCACATCCCTGATCAGCCCGCATACTGCGGGTGATCAGTGGGGACTCATTGATTTCGTGCCGGCAAGTCACTATTGGGTTACACTGTCGAAACTTCCTGTCTAAGTGTATCATGTAAGCCGTCAGACTGATTGCCCTATGCCTCACGAGAAGAGGTGTCGTAGAAAACGTAGGGAACAATTCCTGTCTCACTCTGCTCTCAAGCCATGGATTGCATTACCAAGTCATACGCGGGAGAGGCAGGTGCCGCCGAACTTAGATGTCAGGCACTCACGCCTGTTCCGGTTCTGGTAACTGACTTCCCACCTTGTATCCGCATGCATCCTACATGTCACCCTGTAGTAAAAGGGTTTCTGACTGGAACCAAAGTGTGACTAGGCTGGGACAATGTCAACTTTTGGACCAAGGAAGCACACCCGTGGAATCTCCTGTTCAGCCTAGACAGAATTCGCCACGTCTAGGTGAAACCTACCCCGACTACAATGTCCAAGAAGAAGGAGTGATTAAGTAGTAACCAACACCCCTCGCCGCACGCCGACTATCTAAATCAAACTACCCCACTTTTGGTCTAGCGGACAAAATCCTCGACCAACGTGCTAAGTCAGTCTAATCGGGCACGTGTCCGTCGGAAGATATAACTGCAGAGCAGTGTGAAGTTCGGAGAAAGTTTGATCAAGAAACAAGCGCAACTATCAAAGTTCTTTGTGTTCATTGGTATCCAGCTACAGATGAGTTTGTGTACCACATCAACATTCCTAGCTATTTATTACTAAACACAAGGTATTCTCTCAACAATTGCGAGACTCTTTGACCCCTGTGGGTGGGTGTGACCAGTGATTGTGTGGGTTAAAATGTCCCTTCAAACTCTGTGGACATTAGGATTGGAGTGGGATCAACCAATCACTGAAGAAATTGCTCATGATTGGCATCAATTCCGAACATCGCTATGTTCCCTTGCTGATGTGTGAATCCCAGTTTACATGATGCAATCAACCTTCAATTCCATAGGTTTTGTAATGCTTGTGAAAAGGCATATGCTGCTGTGATCAATGTGCGGCTTGTTGACAGTGGTGGAGGTATTGTGGCCTATATGGTAATTGCTAAGTTAAAGGTTGCTCAATGAAAACAATGTCTCTCTAGGCTTGAATTGTGTGGTACTGTGCTCCTGACAAGGTTGTGGCTGTATGTGAGCAACCAGTTTGAAGACAAATCATACCACTTTACCGTACACATGTGGTGTGGGACTACATCTGTGCTGTCGTGGATAAAATCATCTCATAAATTAAAAACCTTTGTAGAAAATAGGGTTTCTGAAATTCAGATGATCGTACCTCCGAGCATCTAGCTGCAACCCGGCAGATTTAGCTTCTTGAGGTGTTTTTCCAGAGCACTTAGTTGGTAACACACTGTGGTTTCATGGTCCTGACTGGCTGGCAGGCTCATATGCAACCTTGCCTTGAATGTGAACGAGCTTTCTGAATTCAAGTATGTACAAAATCAGTTCCTTGCAGTTCAAGACAAGCTAAATGAATTAATTGACTTGTTAGACACATTTTCATCATTATCTAAACTTAAGTGTGTGACAGCATGGATGCTCAGAGCTAAGAGTGCCGTCAGAAAACAAATTCATTGTGATTCAAAGTTATCGAGCTATGAGGAGATACAATCTGCAATGGTATTTTGGATCAAAATAAGGCAATTTTTTTGAGGAAATTAAAATTCTGGATTGCAATGAATGTCCCAGTAGTCTTCGGAGTCTGCAAACATTTCTAGATCCCTTTGGAGCCATCAGGGTGGGTGGCCGCTGCAACATTCTTTCTTGCCTGAACAAACAAAACATCCTGTATTACTTCCAGGAAAATGTCACATTTCAGTGCTCATTGTTAACTACTATCATACCACTTACCTTCATGCTGGACCACAGGCTACACAATCTCTCGTCCAGCGACAGTTCTGGATATTGAGTGCTAGACGACTAATTCGGCACTGTATCCACAGTTGCATGCACTGTTTTGAATTGACAGCCGAACCCTCCACTCCGCTCATGCGAAACCTGCCATCTGTGAGGATCTCATAAGTGCACCCTCTTCTGAAAGTTGGTTTTTACGTTGTGGGGTCTTTTAGTTCAAAGCCCCCCAAGCACGCATGGTGGTTGTCATGAAAACCTTTTTCTGTGGTTTTGTGTGTATGTCAAGCAAGGCAGTTCATAGAAGTTGTGTCATCTTTATGTACTGATGCAACTCCCTCTCATGGGAATTTATAAAATTAATTCAAAGAAGTGGGGAAGCTGAATTCCCTCCTGGAATAAGAATATTCATGATACCCCTTTAGAAGGAGTGTTACGACAAATAGGTTTGCATGTTTAAGTCGTAGATACTTCCATGTTGAAAGGTTGGAATTTATGTCCTTTAGGCTGGGTAACCTTGATAGGAGGAGGGAACCCAAGCCCTAGAGTGAGTTTAACGAAATACGTGTCCCGTACAGTGAGTTTGAATATGCTCACTGTAAAGGTTGTCAAAAATATTCATGATGCCAGCTGTCACGAGAGCAATGTAGGTGGAGTGGGTGGGCTCCGACCAGTGGCGTCCTCTATAGTAAGCTGGTCTAGTGGGGATTCGTGTGGGCACAAAGTCGGCCGAGGGGGTCGCTATTTTACGTCGGCTAGTCGTCTTTGGGGAAATGTGAACAGTGATAATTTTACCTGCCGCGGTGTGCACTTGCCAGGTAGGCTTCACAGGCCTTAAGTTCTGAGTAGGCGAAGGGGCTGTAACAATTCTGCAATTGGTGGGTCTCGCTTATAATTATCTAGATAATCAATCGTATGGTGGAACCAGTCTAATCCTAGTATTGTGTCCCCATCTTGCAGTATAGCCTCGCTTCTAAAAGGTGTGGGACTGTCTCAGTTTATTCCCATTCCAAATAATGATACAGAGTCAATAGATGTATTGGAACTAAAATGGGTAGTTTCACTAGCTGATGTGCTGTTTGCTCTTAGAATGTCTAACTTTCAATGTTGTGCTCATCAAGTTAACCTTTGTAAATTACTTCTATGTGCTTTGGTATCGTAAGGCATCTCAATATTAAAATTTAAACACTACGGTATATTCCGGACTCACTGGGCAGTATCCTTCTTCGGTCCGGCCTTGTTCTAGCTGGGACTGAAGCAAAGGATAAGAAATGAGCCTGTGATCCTGGTGTTATATCCCGCTGATGGGCTGGGCATCTCAGGGTGCTCCTAGAATAGTCCGGCCTTGTTCAGGCCGGGCCTATCCAAAAATCTCCGATCTGTTCTTCCCTCTCAGGATAAAGTAACTGGAAATGTTTGTATATTTGAAATTATGAATTACAATCAAAAATGGTCCTTTTAACACTAGTAAAACCCAAAACTCCATGCAACAGCTGGTATCTCCTGGATCCGGCTTTTTTCAGGCTGCGGTCGAGATGGTTGCTGGGATAACTGCCTGGTCATTTTGATTGTTCTGGTCCCTGGTAGGTCAGGCGGTCAACAATAATCCTTGGATCCCTTGGCCTTGTTCAGGCTGAAGAAATTCAAAGGTTATTGATTCTACCTGCACTAATCAGTGATTGAGATACTTATGACTTGGGACCGTTAAATAATTATGAATGTTAATTTTACTTTGGGCTAGGTAAAGGAAGGTATGCACAAATTCTGATAATTAATGTATGTATTAAACATGTTTTAGAAAAGCGTTGGGATGTGTAGCGCTGTACAATAGTATAATTAATAATAATATTAGTTATATGGCAGGCAAAGGCTCCCTTCATAAAAACGTAAATGGAGCAAAATGAGCTAGTGTCAATTGCTAAGGGCAGAGTTTAAAATGCCAAACGGTCCAGAAGGGGCGTAGTCACGACCGGCTACTGCGGATACAAAAGGATAAGACTTTCTGGGTGGCGTTTCAGGTGAGGGCGTAGAGATAGCTCTGGATGGTGGCGTGGAGACGTCTGGTTGAAGCGACTGACATGGTGCGCTTGCTAAGTCGTAGGAGACCGTGCTTTCGACACGTAGAGTCTAGCAGCGTTTGTTCTCTCAGATAATGCAAGTATTTTGTAGACTGTGAGAGTTCGAGCTCAACATCTTTCTCCCAGAGAATTGACTCGGTACTGCAGACGCGCTTGGCTTAGTGGTCAGAATCCTGGAGTATTCCACTTTGAGTTTTATTCAGTCAATTGAAGGCATGATCTGAACCACTTACCCTTGTCTAGACTTGAGCCTTACTCAGGCTTAATTATGCTAGTTAGTTAAGCCTTGCTGGGTTGAGTGTGCTATCTAGCCTTGCTCAGACTGGAGGTACTCTGTCTTATCCAGGCTGGAGGGCCGGCGAACACTGCTGTGTCTGGATCTCGCACCTCCTTATATACCCAAAGTGTTCAGCTTGTGGGCTGTCGAAGCGGTGCGGAGGATGCTAGTCTCTCTTCGCAGGGGTTTATTTATTCCGACTTCAGGGCAGAAGCACCCTTTCCTTATCTCCCCTGTTGGAGGCTGTTTTTTTAATCACCTCGGCACGAAGCTCTGGAGGGTGCTGTGATCTTGCATCATCCCTTGGAACTCGTATCTCTGGCTGACTGGTACAGATGGCTCCATCGAATATAAAAATCTTGAGTGGGCAATATGGGCGACCACATGGTGGCTTCGGTACATTACAATTCCTCCCTTTGTGACATGTGTCTGTAATCACTCACGCCTATGGTTTTCTTTTATCCATTCCGCCCAGCTGTAGCACAGTATATTGTTCTGCTTACAATGCAAGTGTTATTTTTGTTTTGAGAAGCCTGCCCTGCTGGAAAAAATACGTTCGCAGATCCGCAATTTAAAAAAAAAAAAAAGATTAAGTATCAGAATATCACTATTTCAGTATTAGGGTGCGTTTGCGAACCAGTGAGATATTTGCTTTAAACAATGTTGATGTTTTCTCTACATTCTTAATTAAAAAGTTCAAATAAAAAATAATACTTGATATATTCTTTAACTAGGCCCCTACATATTAAAAAACGCACTAAAATTTTAAAATACTCTAAATTAACACATTATAAATCTTATTCACAATGCACATTACTTACATTTTTACAGGCTTGCAAAACTAAACAATCAATACATTATATTAATCATGCAATGTTGTTTGAAAGTTGCATTTCCAAGGTTATGTAACCAGAACTATGAAAGAATAGTCAATTTCCTTTTATTATTCATACAAACAAGAGAATCTGTTCTCTTTGCTATAATTATTTATAAGAGTGTTTGTCATCACAGTAATTATTTTATCTGCTATTCGTTCCCTGTCTTGGCAACACTGGCAAACATATTGGAAATTACATTTAGCAGGTTTTGGACAGTTGCAGTAATGTGGTGTATTAAACATTTTATTGTTATTTTTAATTTTCTCATTGTTATCACAAAATTCAATTACATTTGTGAGACTATTTGCTAATAAATGAATTCTGGAAAACTAGTTTCCCGCCTTTATTCACAATGCAAGTTTCAGGAAACCCCCCCACCCCCGCATCCCCCATTTACATGAACTTCTGTCTTAAATTATTGTTAACCCTTATGCTACAACTGCAGAGTCAAAATCAATTTTATATAGCAAGCAACAGGACTTGTTGTGGAAAATACTCCAGTGTGAAAGGTTCACATGAAAATAGAGTTGTTCTTAGAATGAAGCAAAGTCTTTAATTTTGTTCACTTCTTTCGCTCATTTTTCATTTCTGTTTCCTCTTTCTTCCACTTTTCTGCAATTTCTTCCCGTCTTTCTTCTGACAATTTATGTTTGGCAGGGCAATTTTAACTTAAATATGCCAGCTCGTTTGAAAATATACGAGGAACTGCGTCATTCTTCAAAATTGGCTTTTCCCTTCTATATTCACACCAATTTCTACTTTTGTCTTTGTATTTTCCCACAAAACCTAAATCACTATGGTAAAAATGTTTGATACATACCACTGAGCTGCAGCATGGCACGAATCCATTCTGTGCGCTGGTTCGGTTCGTTAGGTATTATAAAACACTGCACATAACCTTCTAGTATGATGCTTGTTTTATTTATAGTTACTTTTGCACTTGGGCACAACACAAGTATTGGGCATTTTTGCAATGCCTCACTTTCCTCTACACATTTTGAATAAGTACGTAAACGAACTAACAACAGCTGTGCGTCCGTTTGTCGCCATTTAGCTGCACAATGTGGAAGCCGTGCTCTGACCCTTGCGTGCGGTGTTGCCAGTTCTTGCTCACTGCGGCCTTCCGCTAAAGACAGTTATGCTTCTCCACGATTGTTGCAACTCTAGAGATGGGGTGAAGTCAAAACGTAGAATGTGCATGTCAGATGCGCAGGAATGCACCATGCTGGAGGGCCGGTGAACACTGCTGTGTCTGGATCTCGCACCTCCTTGTATACCTAAAGTCTTCAGCTTATGGGCTGTTGAAGGGGTACAGAGGATGCTAGCCTCTCTTCGCAGGGGTTTGTTTATTCCGACTTCAGGGCAGCAGCGCCCTTTCCTTATCTCCCCCGTTGAGGCTGTTGTCATTTTTATCACCTGGGCATAAGGCTCTGGCGGCTGTGGTGTCCTTGCAGCGGGGGTGCTGTGACCTTGCATCATCCCTTGGAACTCGCATCTCTGACTGTCTGGTGTTAAATGCTCCGTCGAACATAAAAATCTTTAGCGAAAAATATGGGCGACCGCATAGCGGCTTCGGTACAGTACAAGTCTTTCTTTCATGACACATGTCTGTAATCACTGAGTAGTCTGGGAGTAATACTGTAATTATGGTATTAATTAACCTGCCGTAATATGACTTCCCCATGAGTGTAGTAACTCTAGAGATGTTAAATGTGCAGGAATCCACCTTGCATCAGTAGTGAAGCATTTTAGCAGCCTTGAAATGATTTGTATCTGTGAGAGGAAATACCATGCAACATATTTTCATATCACGGCACAAATTTTATTGTTACCAACAGACACCTTAAAGAAGTACATCGAGCTTTGTTCTCTGATCCAGCATAGCTGACACTGCATGATCACATAGTTGACCTTAATATTGTTTGGCACTTCAATCCACAAGCGGGACCGCAGTTCAGAGGTTTGTGGGAAGCTGCAGTCAAGTCAGTCAAACTGCATATGAGAAAAGTGATCGGTGAACAAATACTTACCTTCGAGGAATTAGGGACACTTTTTAGTGAGATCTCAGCAGTTTTGAGCTCCAGATTGTTGTGTCCCGTTTCGACAAACACCCCAGAATTTATGTCCTCCCTCCAGGGCATTTTTTGATTGGTGTTCTCTTTATTGGGATACCAGAACAAGACCATTCTCACGTCATGGAGAATCGTCTCGATCTATGGCAATTACTCACAGAATTTAAACATTGCATCTGGAAACGATGAAGCACCGAAAATCTCCATGCACTTCTTCAAAGTTCTAAATGGAATGTTGCAACTCCCAATGTAGAGGAAGACATGCTCATCCTGGTGAAGGACTCAAACCTGTCACCATTGAAATGCGAGAACTGGCAGAATCATTAAAACTAGGGATTGGTCTGTTTGGTTCTAATTTATACCAGTTCATGATGTTTGACTCGGAACCGGTTTTAGGTTAACAATGACTACTCGGTTATTGTTTCTACACAGCAATAAATTTAGTGATATTTGGAGAGAATGATATACTTAGTACGAAACATTATAAATTAATCTAGTTACTTCAAAACTCTGTCATTAGAAAAATAACTGTAATGAGAAACTTATGAAAACAAACAAAAACTGCAGTTACAGCCAAAACAATATAGGTTAATTCACCTTGTAACGGTTATTAGTTTTATGCCCCCTATTTGTTATACTCAATATTGAATTATTCTAACTGTATTCTGGATTGTCTTAATCCTAATGGGCCTAAACCTCAACAATCAAGGGAACGAGACAGATGTTACTAAGAGCTTATTAACAGGAAGGTGTAGCTGATGAATACTCTTGTCGTGTCTAATCTCTTTATATAGATCACTATCAACACAATTATTACAACTCTTACAAAATGCTTTACTCTAAGTGGGGGAATTAATTATGTATATAATTGATTCCAATTACTATCAGCCACGATAATCAATATCTGAAGTGTCTGCAAAATCCTGCGGAACAATATCACCTCATGAATGATGCCGAAGGCTCTTGCAGTCTTTCGATATCTACGGTCCCGGAATGCCCTCACGTCCTTCCTCAGGTGGCAGCTGTCTGGCAGTAAGGTCAGCGACAGGCCCTGCTTAAGTCCTCTGTGCACGCTAAATACTCACGCCATGGTATTATACAATTATCTGTTTTCATAACATCGCGATGCTCGTGGCCTCACCCTGGATACTGTCTAGGTTGGGGTGGTTTCCAGCTGAGCGTAGGGAACCACTTGGCCACCCGCTACAACCTGTAACAAGCATTTTTTCCTTGGCCACTATACTTCTGTACAGCCAATTACTATTCCCGTTGAAAGCAAATAAATATTAATTTATTTGGTACCAATGTTCGCAAAAGTAGTTTTTAAGGATAGGCGTTTAATCAAATACAGTATTTGGTTTAATGTATTCTACCAGTTAAAAAAAACAAACTGAAAACATTCTTGTGGTGGCAATGTCAGATAAATATATACAGAAAAGATACTACACTCAGCATCGAGTGAAACGAAATGGCTCATGTTTATGTACAGATTTTTAGCTTTGAATCATTCTAAATATGGTATTCTAGGATATTATATGAGAAAAAACGTAAATGAACAGGGAGTAGAGTATGTGCATGTATTTTGTGAGTGCTTTTGAACGTGATACGTGAATAATGTTAGTGTGTGACAAACTGATTTTTTATGTGTTTTAAGTCTGTAGTTATTAAAATTTCATCCGAATAGAACCAAATTCTGAAACATATACTTAAATTGTTGAATCGGTACTGGAACCGGAATTGATATTTTTTGTTATTCGACTTATCCATAATTAAAACCCATCCTGATGAAGATGGTGGTGTCAGAGTCATGACTCTAAAAACTCCCAATGGTAAACTTGTTAGGACTGTTTCGAAAATATGTCCATTGCCACTAATCTAAGTGTGTATTTGTAAATATAGGAGATAGTATTATCGTGTTCCATTGACTGTTGTAATTTCTTGTCATATTTTGAATTTTTGTAGTTGCATTTGTTGACTTGTTAATAGTGAAATGTAAAATTTTCTGGCAGGTGGAATGTTTACGCCCGAGTGATGCTAAAAAATACCGGAGTAGACCTTTGTTTACCATAGGTTACATTCAGAGCTTATTAGCACCATGAATTGTGGGAATGAAGACAATGGATAGTAGTGAGAGACAAGATGGCGGGTTGTTAACTTTGTTCGTCTTTGTATGCAACTAAAACTGAGTTTGTAATTTGACAAAACCAGAAATAAATTGTGTTTACAAACGTTCACCCTTCACCACTCAGAGATACGCTGTCGTTCCCGGAAGAGTGCGGAAAGCTAAACGCTAAACGCATGTCTAACTTGTCTCCCCAATAGCCGCATTATATCGGGCCTGTACTGTATAATCTTGTTTGGAAGACATTTGCGTATATTGAATTAAAATAATATTTAGTTAATACATTGTCTGATTTTCCCTCAAGAATCTACTGGAAACACTCTTCGCACATGTTAAAGTGACTTGGTGCCCAAAGTTTAAATTTTTTTTGTGACAAGGGGAGTTCATATATACGTCCTCTGGTGTATACATGATTCGGAAGACGTCTGTCTATTAAATAAATTAACATTTCCATGTAAAATCATGTTATTTTTTGCGAGTAGAGACAATTAAAGTTGACTTAACATGAAAAATGCTATGCAATTTTTGGGGTTTTGGGGGGGGGGGGGGGGGGTCAAAATTAGTTATAAAGGAATCTGCGAGGTCAGTTATTTTTTGAGGTTGTTCTCAGGCACTGCGGGGCCTCGCAAATTTGGGTCTCTACTGTGCATAGTACTAGTCATCGTTGTCCTCTTCTGTTCACAGCCTGTAGCCAGGTGAGCTTGGTAAGATGCCTCCAACGTCCTTAGTCTCTCCACCACTTTCTCTTTCTTTGACTGTTTCTCATTCTTCATCTCGCCTCCTCACTCTCTCAGCCACTTGCTTCCACTATCTCTTCCTTGGTCTTAGTCTTTTGGCCTTTTTTCACCGTACTTTAGTTTCAACAGTTCCAGAAAATGGATATGGAATTCTATATATTATATATTTAATATACATATAATATAGAATGTAAAATAGTAGTATAATATGGAAATTTTTAGAAAATTTTTGTTAGATGTATATATAAGAGCATTGTAGCTATCACGTAGTGCATGCAAGTTAGCAGACACTTGTAGCAGAATGTATGTGGCTGTGCTGGAACTAGACAGTTGTATGTTGCGCAGGTGTCGCTGCAAGAGGATGTGAATGCAATAGTGTGCCTGGGGTTCCCCATGCTGACCACAGAGGGCAAGAGGGGTGGACCTAGTGACACCCTCCTTGATGTCCATACCCCAGCGCTCTTCGTCATCGGAGAGATGGCTAGCAGGGCGAGGTAACCCATCATTTTCACTCTTGCCACAAACAGCTGGTATTGCATGCACATACATGCATATATGGGCACATGTGTGTTTACTGTTGCTCTGCAGCTGTGGTCTTTGAATGTGGCTTGAAAAGAAATTACATGTGATGCCCCAGCTGTCTGGGAAAACTCTGTCAGTCAATATTGGTTTTGTCGGATGCTAGGCCTGGGCACCCTATTCTGGCAAGGTACTGAGTTGCGAGGCACTGGAGTGCATACAGTGTACAGGACTGGGCTGGTAGCTTTGTGGCAGGGCACAAAGTTGGATTCTGGCAATAAGATCTTAACGTTTCAAATTGTGCTACTGGTGGTATACCTGGGTGACGCATCTCTACTGTGGTAGGTCGGGCCGTAAGCAGAACATTGGTGCGTGCGGATGCTGCAGGTAGGTGTGTGCTTTGACTGTGGATGTTGATACGTGTCGGTGGGGGCAGAGCAATAAAGTCGAGTTGTAGGTAAGCAATGTGGAGTACTGGTGGCTGCTCCAGCTGCTTGAGGTACTCAATGAGCCATGGATGTACCTCTCCACCAAGATGAGATGAATCGGGGCCTCGAACAGTTGCTTCGGAATTGTAGGTGTGACAGGTACCAAGAGATGGTGCAGGTGCTGTACCTGTTCTCAAGATGCAAGCTGGTTGATGAAGGCTTAAGGGAAGATGTCAGCTCTTGTAAACGCCCGGAGGCAATGAACGTTTGGTTACGGAGGTACCCAGGGCAGCAGCGCCGAGGCCTAAAGCAAGCAAACGAGTTGCAGTTTGCTGTGTTTTGGAAAACGTTTCCTAAACAGGGATCCGCAAGAAGAAAGGAGGCCAACGGGTGCACATATATACAGTGGAACCACGTTATAATGATAGTCAACAATGGCAAAATAAATTATCACTATAGCGAGTTATCACTTAAAAAAAAGGGGTGTATGGGTGGTAAAATAAAGAGAAGGGTGTTTACATGAGGGTGATGGTGGCGATGGATGATCTGGCCGGAGATATAGGGGCTACCCGCAAAGACCTTGTCTGTTGGAGTGCGGGAATATAGTTGGGTTGATGGAGGAGAGGTTTGTTTGAGGTTTGGGGACGACCTTAGGCGGGATTTGAACCTGTATGATTTTTCCCGAAGCCAACTTTATTATGCAAGAATTAGTTGGGGCCTTTTCTGGAACTACCTCGATTGGAGTAACGCTTGTTACTGATGGCAAAGTCTCATATTGGACATGGTGTGTCCTCTCCGGGTTGTATTATCGCCAACAAGCACCTAATAAATAGTCGTATGGGGACTCTTGTGTAGGAGGTAAGAGGGGCAAGTTTGGCCGGGGTATGAACTCAGGTTCCATCGGTGGGGGTTCTACATGGTTCGTGGTTTCGCTAGTGGGGTGGGCTCTGAGAGCTCTTCCTAAAGCATGCCGTTCTCTACGTCATCTATGGCATTGAGATCCACCCTTCTTATTGTGTGACTTGTGCAGGTACACCCAAGGCCCTGACATGTAGAAGTGCTGTCCGGTATTGGGATGTCACTGAAGATAGGCGCGGGAACACCGGAAACCCAGGAGCTACTGCGTGTCTTACACAGACTAAAACTAAACTTTCTGCAAGCTCTGTCTTCTGTAGAGTTTGGTGCGCCTCACTGCTAGTTTCCAGCAGGATTTAGTTACTGAACATGGCACAAGCTTTACCAACACACATGAAAACTTAAATTACTTTTGACTCGGGGACTAATGTTAAAAGCGGACGGTAAACAAACAACTTAAATTTACGTAAGTTTTATTACGTTACTTAGGAAACGTGGGAAGTCCCAGCTAATCGATAAAAGATTAATTAACTAGCTAAACAGTAATTAAAATGAGTTACGTATTGGAACAGGCGAAGGTGAGCCTGCTAATCAATTAATAAAAGAAAGATGCAGAACTTATTGTACAATGAATTACACAATTTTACAGTGTCTTCCAATTTACAGGGATTTACCCAGAGGGTAAACTAAGGCGCGATGAGGTGCTACAGCGGAGTAATGCAAGTTGAGTGAGGTAAAGGGTTGTGGGTACAAGAAGTGGGCTTACCTCTGGAGGGGTTGCTGCTCTCACGGTCAGCTGGTGCAGTGGTGGATGAGCCTTCTCCAAGCTGCAGGGATGGTTCAGTCTTTGCAGTCTGCAGAGGCGGATTGAAGTTCTGTTGCAGGCTTCTGGAGGTTAAACTGTGTCACAGACTAAGGACGAGAGTGAGAGTGAGAGTGAGAGTGAGTGAGAGTGAGAGAGAGTGACACACACACACACACACATGCGCGCGCGTGCGCGCACACTATTTTCCATAGAGGGTGCCGTAAACAAAATGACTAAAATTTCTCGCAACACTTTGTAGTCGCTGAAACTAGAATGAATTTACCAGAATGACTAAATGTGAGTTAATTATGCAGAAATCGTAGTAGTGATAAAATTAGGAAAAGGAAAACTGAAAATAGCAAAATCGCTCAAATCTGCAAAACACAAAAAAATTTACTCTTAGGGTAATTCAAAATTCTCAATACACAATATCAAGTGCTCTGTGTTGCAAAGAAAATGGTGTCATGCTCCTTCAGCACGCTCTAGCGTTCTGACGGATCCATCGGCTCTCGTCTGGTCTTCACCGCACTTCGGGTGCCGAAGACCCCAATGTAACCGTCTTACCTCCTTCGCCTTGTCTACGCCCCACTCCTGTTGCCGAAGATCCAAACGTTTAAGTCGTCAAACATTTAACACTTTTGTTCCCTTTAGGAATTTCAGGTTCCTTCGGGACAACACTTAGTGTTAGTTAAATTTTTTTTTCTTAGCCATTTAATTTGCCCACCTTGCCAGATTAGAAACAGGTCACCTTCATCTGTCTAGTATAGCCAGCTTCCATTAAACTCTTGTTTGATAGCAGGTAGTACAAGCCATCTTGTTTATTTCCGTACACAAATGAACATGTTTTACCCAACTTAGAATATTATTCCCAGTAGTGCTGATACCTTTCCTAGTAAACATCAGTGTTCGACAAGGGACAGCAAGAGACCATGGAATATTTTCTATGTATCAGTTTCCAAACCTAATGTGCAGGAGTGTGAGTTTCTTCAGGAAAATCGTACGTCAGAAACACACACATTAGATGGCCACCCGTTCTATGCACCCCGGTAGATAGAACAGTAGTGCCCCAACCTTTAGGAATTCACCCCTCTTGGTGGCTAGACAATCAGTTCAGGTTATACTCCGTCCACCGTGCTTCTGCTTGAGTCTTAGGGCCTGACCTCTTTGGGACCACACCCACGTATGTATTGTGATCATCAGCGATTGTGAAACCGGACGCTCAATGTCTACCATGCTTATGGTACCAGACATAGAGAATAGGGGCAGCCTTGGTCTGTCAATTGCAGTGTGTGAATGTACACCTAGATAGGAACTAATGTTGTCTGCTCCACCTTTGCGGGGCTGGTGGTAGAGATCTTTATCCTCGTACCCTACTCCAGTCGGAGTGGTGTTCGAAGGAGGGATAAAAAGGCTGCGACCGCCTCTAAGTTCAAACATGTGCCTAACCCCAACCCAACCGTACTTGACTGTCTACTGTCTAAATCCTTGGGAGAGACCCCAAGCTGCTTGTCGTCTGGAGAGGCCGAACCCTTCAACCCCCAGGCCAGTTTTATTTGAACCGTCATTCCAACTTGTAGGGGTTACTCATGCCCTGTTTCTAGCCTAACTAAGTTGTGAAGAAGTCTCTTATGGTATAGCGAACCTGTAGATTAGGGGACACCAGCTCATCTAGACAACCCGGACAACTCGCAGTGCCAACGACCACCTGCACACCAGGTCCACTGCCGGCTCCAGTTCATCACTTCCTGTACCGCAGCAGTCTCCACAGGCTAGTGGTTGTTCCCAGCCGGAAAGCCACATGATCAGTTCTCTGCTCTGGTCGGGCTCCTGTTCCGCTCTACAATTAATAGTTCAAACTCACCCCTGTGACTGTCCTCACACCCACCAAAATACTTGGGCCATGATGTGCCGCCTCAGTCAATAGGATGTCATGCGTCAACATTTTACACAAGGAAATTCAGTATAGAGAGAATAGGTAAGTTTTTCGTATTTTGTTACGTGAGTAATAAAACATGGTGGCACTGTGCTACCTCCTACAGTAGAAACTTTTATAAGGAAGTTCCTTTAGGCAATCCAGGTGAAGGCGACCTGCTAGTTAATATAATTGAGGAAGGCGATGATTGGTGTTGAAGAAACTACTACTTAACAATTACTGTATTTTCTGACTAACTGGTGATTGTCCTGAAGGAACGAACAGGGTGGAAGACTACCAGAAGGGTAGCGTCGGCAGTGCTGGTAGTCGGGGTGGAGGTCCTGAAGTGATGTCGGCATGACAGTTACCAAGGGGGTTGGTTCTGGGTTTGACTCCAGATGCGGAGCGACATCTGTGGAGAGTCCAGTTTCCCAGAAGTAGCGGTGTTGGCTTCTGGTCGTTGATGTCTTCTACTGGTAGTGATTCCAGCTCAAGCGAGCCGCAGAATCTGCTGACGAACCAGTGGTTGTGCACCCTGATGGCTACCTCCGGCCCTATACGAGCGGGGATGAGCAGAGACTGAAGATTTCTAGTCAAGCCAGACCTTTTATGCTTATCTCTCATAGGTGCGAGGGGTGCGAGGAGTGATAGCCTCGATCGCAGGGGTTGAAAATTCTAAGCTGCTGATGCGGCACTATCATAACCTTTTCTTGAGGTGCCGCTGGACGTAGACTGGGTGCTGCCCTCCCTCACCGCGCTTTAGAACTAGCTTAGCCTGGTTGGAGGGAGCTGTGGGCTCAGCAGACAGTACAATCTTGCCTCGGAGGGTGTTGATGTGATGTCGTCTTGGAGTTTTTGGGTGAACAGTAAAAGCTAGGTTCATGTCTGTCATCGCCGCTGACATTGCGCCATCATACTCTGTAGCCATGTGTCCTGCCTCTTCAGTACTGTATGGGTTAATGACTTTTCAATAGGGTTGAAAATTGCACTCAAGATGGGACAAATTTGTTTAATAGAGTGCGCATCATCAAAAACGTGGAATGCATCATTCGTCAATGCCTATCCATTAACATGTAAAACTGTATCCTTACGCTTGGCTGGTCCCGCTCTAGGCAGCAGCCAAGAGAAACAAAGACTTGGCAACATACAATATCTGCTCATCAATACATTTCCCTTAGACAA
This sequence comes from Dryococelus australis, assembly GCA_029891345.1. Classification (NCBI taxonomy): domain Eukaryota; kingdom Metazoa; phylum Arthropoda; class Insecta; order Phasmatodea; family Phasmatidae; genus Dryococelus; species Dryococelus australis. The sequence goes on along the minus strand of CM056993.1, from coordinate 402,532,736 downwards.
CTACTTCCTGTTTTAGCTATTGACCTTTACGAAGGAAAACAAAAAAAGAAAACACTACCTTGTAATATAAACTGTAGAGAAAGTTTTGTCAATATCTATTGACATACTGGCAGTGTTCGTGTGTATTCTGCAGTGATTATGTGTCCCCCTTCTACAGAGTGTATGTGTGGCATTGTGCTCAGTATCCTTGCTTGGAGCAGGTGATTACTATTTCTCTGGCAAATCAATTTTACACATACTATATGATTATTGTACATAGTAGGAATTTGGCAGTAACAGTGTTTGTTGCTGTTATAAATGTCAATGAACTGAGAATATAATTTGGTTCTCAGTTCCAGTTCTCAAGGGAAAGAACCAGTGGAACCTAGAACTGGAACCAACACATTCCTACTCACTATCATTCGACTAAGCTGACAGGGGGACTGCTGTTCTTGAATGTAACATGAGGAGCGTGTGTTGTAGGGTGGATGATGTGGAGGACCTGCGGGGCAGAATGCATGCGGAGACGGGATTGGTTGTGGTTGGGTCGACAGACGACCACCTCTGCATGGGGATAACCAAGAAAATGATGATTGGTGTCACTCAGAGCATGATCGACCGTTGCATTATGGTGAGTACGGTACTTACTGTTATTCCATTCACTGGCATGTTTCATTTTCCACTTCTTTTTCCTTTCTTTTGAAAATTACCAAGTTTAAGCCATGTGGAACAGTTATGCCAGAAATTACTTACATATACTGTATACCAGTCTCTACTGAATAAAGAAACATGATATTTACCACTCTTTATAGTAGTGAAATCATGAAGATTTACTCTTCATTACACATCCTTATTAATTTTTAAATTAACTTATTCAAGATGTTACAAATTGTGAGTAGAGATCTACATATTTCACATTCCACAAATTCAAGAAAAACTAATACAGCTAACAGAAACTGGGAGATATGTGTTTCTTGCTTTCAATTGTAATTACAAAATGAATTTCGGTTGCAAATGTTTAATAATTGTAGTGACATATAACATGGTGATTTCTCAAATATGGTTTTCAGTGAAAATAGTTGTAACATACCAGCAAAAGCCTTATTTTTCATTTGAAACAAGTGATTTTGATGTTCCTCGTGCATGAACTGCATAGCAAAGTTTTTCAGTGTGACTACAATAATTAATTCTAAGGCACACAAAATGTCTGTCGTCACACAATGGGCTCGTTTGCTTCCTGAATGCTGCTTAGCTCATCCCTTGACTAACTTATCTCTTATCTTCTTCAGCATGGTTTCATTATTCTTTAACACAAGAACCAATTTTGCAGTGTGGCAATCCACAGTCTTGATAAGCCAAAATTCTCCCATGGTCAAAGGTGGAAACCTGTTTAGATGGTTGTCGTGTACTTTGACACTGTGTGCTCACTCCATCTGTGCACATGAATAGCGGAGAAACAGTGCTGCCACGTCTCAGTGACCCCAACTTAAATACCACTTGTCAGTGTCACCATTGGCACCCATGCTGCGCCGCTTGTCTGAACAAATAAAATTCTTTCTACATTAGGCCTTCTGAATTTCCATGAACTTGATGCGTGACGGCTTAAAGGGCTAGGGCGCATCAATATCACTAGGCTTTTGGTTGTGTCAGGTCAGACACACATGGCTCAGGGGCTGGCTCTAATGTGGCGGAGTCTGCAAGATCTGGAGCTTGGCCTGAAATACACCCTTGAACAAGGTCGGATGGGTAGGGAATTGACAAGGCATGTAGTCTAACTGACTGAGGTGAGTTCTGCAGGCGGTTGGGGTAAGTAGGGCCACTGGCTTACCTTGCACTCGTCTCTCCTGCAGTTGACGTACACTCGGGAGCTGGTGTCTAGGATTTGGATTTCTTACTGAACTGGTCATTGGTGTCTGCATCTGGCAGGTGGCCCTCTCTGAGTACTGGCTCTTGATTGGCAAGCAGGTGGCTGGCCAGCTGTCGGCTGGCCAGCTGTCGGCATCCGGACGTGGTGAATAGGCAGTCCCAGGTTCAGCGACAGGCCTTGGTGTAGGTGCTCGACGACGGCATGGGCAGCTTCAGGATTATGGAGGAAGACTGAAAGGTAAAGCCTCTATAGTCTGCAGGCTGCAGGAAGCTCGTTCCTGTGGAGTTAAATATCTGAAGACTGATGAGGTTTGATTACCCAGCAATTGATCCTCGGTGAGCGAGGACAGCAGCTTTCCTCCAGTTGCTCCAATTATTTCCCCTTCTGTGGGTGAACGGCATGTACAGGGAAGGTGCAACAGTTCACATCCACATTGAAGTGGCAGGCAACTATTCCCTAGCTACTTGTATAACCCAGAAGAAATAGGTCTCCCCTTGTGAGGCCTGCCACTACTCCAGGTGGGTCTGAGCTTGATGGATTGAGAGGGTTAACTGACAAGGGAGGTCCAACCTCTTCATCGTGTGTCTTTCTAGTGGTTGTGGCTGTACCGTATGTATGCACCAGATGCCTTTGCGTACGTGGTCCAGAGTATGGGTGGCCTTTGAATGTGTGGTGTGGAGACGTACGTTCAGTCCCTTTTGTGAACAGTCCATGGTGCTACTTTAGAGTCGTAAATCTGGTTGTATAACCATGGTTTCTGCCGCCCTCATGCTGGTAACACTTACCAGGATGGAGAATAATTACACTTCACTCTAGAAGGGACAGGCTGTTGTAAGACTGTAAAATACGTGTTTTATTCCATCCAAAATATAACCCTGTGACCTGTACTCTCCTGCATAGATTCAATACACTGGATAATCTATAGAAGGGTGATTAAATATAAACAATTACAGATAAATGCTGCCTGTCAGCTTGAAAAGCGAGAACAACAACGGGTAAGTAGCTGTGATAACAACTTGGACCCTAACTGTAACTTGGTTGTCCTGAAGCGACTGGGGAGAGATGGGGTCATATAAGTGTTGATGGTAATGCTAGTGCATGAAGACGTCTGGCGTTGGTCACTGTAGATCGATAGAGATTCCTCTCTTGGAGGTAGAGAGAGCAGAGAGCCTTAGCACGACTGGTGCTAAGGTGATCTGTCGAGTTAGGCTGCCATTCTGCAGCTGTACGAGGCCTTTTATACACCTTGGCAGGGGTATGTCTCCAGTTCCTTGAGCCATTGTGTGTCTCTGGCAGGATAGCTCTTCCCTTCGTGGGCGGTGCAGAACTGCTGCGACCTCTCGGGAAAGGTTGGAAGCAGGGTAGTTTCCTTGTGTGCAGGCAGTATTCGCGACCCGCTTAGGGGCAACTTACTAGCATTGCCAGCTGGTATTCCTTCTCACTAAAATTTGCTAGGCAGGAGAAAATTTGGATGACTATTCCTATTGATGTGTATTCTGCTCTTCAGGTGTCTGACGTGTCCAAGGAGGTTAAATGCTGGCCTTGGGGGCAGCCAGCGAGGTTTGTATCTTGTCTGGAGCATGTGGCACTCATGTGATGATACGAAGTTGAAAAAAATAAATAATGCAAATATGCGTCACACGTCAAATTAAAGCTGTATAGTGTTGTCTAATTTTCCCGTAATTAATTTACAATTTCAGATTTTTAACATTCTTCAGTTACAACTTTTTATAGTTTTAGGTAGAACACACTTTAGTAATGAAACATTTTTAACCTTAAATTTTTTGCTGTAAAAACTATTTTGTAATTTTTTCTATATACAGTAAAACTCTGTTAACACGTTTTTTAAGGGACAGAAAAAATAATGTATATTAACTAGGAAAACTTCTTAAAAGGGTCAAATTATACTAGAGTTGTTCTGATACCGATACTTGGTATTGGTATCCGCCGATAATTTGCCTTTTCCCACTGTATCTGTATCTGGTATGGTATTGAGACAACAAAGTTAGGTTGTTACTGTATTTACTAGTGTATAGCGCTGCCTTTTTTCTCAAATGAAAGGAAAAAAATTTCTGGGGTGCACGCTATACATGGAAAAAAAAGAAGGGGAAGTGGTAGCTATAAATTGTCCCAGGATGTTGAGGGAAATGGCGGAACTATCTGTTGTTTCATCTCTTGCTCTTACATCACTCCTTTCCCTTCTTTCTCCTCTCTCTGCAACCCTACAGTTATGTGTAGGTCGCAACCCCCAGCTCCCCCGCTACCCTTCTAATGGCATCCTGTCACACCGAAAACCAAAGCTGCCACATTTTACCACCCCCCCTCCTCCATCAAGGTACATAATACCAAGACGTTGCCGGTCGATAATTCCACCAAGCCCTCTTTGTTTCCCCGGCAGAGGTTAGCGAACTATGACAGACAGGGGGTGGAGAATGGATGAGGTGACATTTTTTTTTTTTTTCCCCAAGGGTAGTGTGGCTTTCTAGCACGGCAAAAAAAAAGAGAGCCAATCACTGCTAATAGGAGAAAGGAGAAAAAAGAAAAATGAAACCGGATTGTGTTGAGTAGTAGGACTGTAAGGTTTTTCGGAATCTTTTTATTTTGGCTTTTTGCACCCAATTTATTTAATTGAAGTATTTTCTAAACATATCACAATCACCACACATTGATTTTAAAAAAGATTAATTTGTTCCATACTTACTAATAGGGTGCCACAAATTTTTGGTGCAATTTTATTAAAAATATTTTTTTCCCTGGAACTTGCAAAAATCGTGGTGCACACTATACATGAATAAATACGGTACTTTCTTTAGGCACAAAAATTACCGTATTTTGGTGTGTATGCGCCGCATATTTAAAAAAATGAAAAACAAGAGCAAATAAATGGCATCCACCAACAATTCTTTGTGGTCCCGGTGAAATTCATATTTAAATAATGTTAGCATAACCTTTTATCGTTTATCGCATGTTGCACTGATGTAAGTATATTTCGGGTCATGTCACCTAAGATTCCTGTAACTACAGTTTTTAAGCTGGTTGTTTAAGCAAACAGCTAGTAACGGGATGTGAAATACGTCACGTGCGCCGCAGTTTATAACTGCTTTGTGGCATGTTGTCTAATGTCTTGTGTTCTCAACACGTCTGTCGATACTGCCGCCATGTAGCGTGGTGCGAGACTGGCTTTCTACTTCTCCTCTCTCTAACCTTCCTTCCTCCCCTCACATGCCATACATGGCGCCGAGAGGGGAAGTTGTCGAACAAAAGATAAATCACGTCCTCTCTCTCTCTGCCATGCCCGCTTGGCTTGCCTTCCACACACCGCCCATCAGCAGCAGAAAAAATAAAGTGCGCCTGGCGAACGTAATTTTATCAAGATTATTCGCCACTCAAAATAATTGCACCTAACATCACTTGCAAAAGGTTTCACCTGAAAATGTTATGCGAAAATTTTTAACGAAGAATCATTATTTGAAAAGTATTTTTCTTTTGTGCTTAAAGGTTGTTTTATCCCATAAGGTTGGTGTTTCATTGTATCTGGCATAAAATTAACATTACGTTAAAACTTAGTATTTATTTAACACAAAAGGCAGCATCCTGACGAATAAAATTATATGCCCAAAGCATATACTCTACCATTTGTTAGCAAAAAATTGTTTGAACATTGAGCAACTTGTATTATAAGTGTTCAATATCAGTAACTTCTTGTGAGAAAATTGGAGGATTTATATTACTTTATTTCAATAGACACGCATCTTTGAATAAACTGATAATATGTAAGTGCCTATTCGACACCTTCTGCTGTCTAATAATGGGTAGGTAAGCACCGAGTCGAGTGCAGTGTAACTATTGACAGTGAAAATCGGAGGATGTGGTTTTGATTTATTAATTATTAAAGACAGTGAAGAAATTAATTATAATTGCCTCATTTGTGTCTCAAAATTACAATTTTCTTTGCAGTAAAATATTATTAATTATTTTAAAAGACAGACATTTGCCACACATGCAAGGTGTCGCCAACAAGTAGCAGCATGGATACGTCATTCTCCCTCCCCCCCATAAACCTACTTATATGACACTGCCCACTCGATAACTTCTTTGTGCGCTCTTAGCTTATAGTGCGTGTCTGACATTGAAAATTTGACTTGCATGTGGTGTCATATTATTTGCTTTTTTAGAGGGTTTGAAAGTTTTAGGTCAGCTTGCATTTTGTGTCAGATTACAATAAATTATTTACAGTATTTTAAGAAATTATTTTCTTTATTCAAACGAGTCTAGGAGAAATGATTTTTAATGTGTTACTAACAGTAATACTTTTTCTAAAACTCAGTGTGAAGAGCATTGGTATCGGTGTATCAGTATCAGTAAACATGGCATCGGAACAACTCTAAAATATACATATGCATATAGATAAGGTACAAAATTATTCAACTTATTAAACAGGAAAATTTCTTAAATGGGAACTTCTTAACAGGGTTTCTTTCACTTTACTTGTAGTTGAGCAGTACTCTGTGTCAGTATTGTATAGTTTGTACTTATAATGTTGGTGGTGTTAGCAGAATGAGGTTAGCGACTTCTTGGGAAGCGTGCTACTCCAGTCCCGACAACCTCCAACCCGGCCCCCCCAGAGTCTGTGCAGCGGGCCTTGGTCTCGGACCGCATGGGCCCCAAGAAGGTGGGACGACCCTTGGGCATGACGTCTGTGTCTAGTCTGGCATCTGCCCACTCTGACGTGTCCTTCTCCAGCCGACGACCAGGTCCTGGTGAGTGTCTCCTTCAGCCTACTTAGACTTGTTATGTGCGACTTCCCTGTTGTGTTCTGACAGTAGCTGGTGATATTCGAGTGACTGCGAATTAGGAAACCAAAAATTGCCAATAAATCCTGGGACTTTTAAAAGCTCTCTGAAACACATGCATGGAAATTTGTCTCACTTTAGTTGTGAGTGTTGATGCGTGACCGACTTTGACAAGTGTCACGTCACTTTGCCAAAATTACTTTAATGGGTGCTAGGCTAGATGCACCCTGATGGTAGGTGCCTCTAATCTCTGCGCAGAATGGGAACTCGGCCAGTGTACAGTAATGGGCAAGTTGGTTTCCAGCAAGGAACAAAGTCGGACTCTGCAAGCACTACTTTCCGCCTTGGCAGGACCACTCGTACTGGTAAACCTGGACAACATACAGCTGACGGCTGCGGCTGAGCCGACTGAGGATTGACTGGTGGCACACTAGGGATGACCCCTGAGATGGGTCTGCTGGTCCGCCTAGTTGTGCAGATTTCGGTGGGTGACGAGGTTCTTGGTTCTCGTGGTGTCCCCTGAGCCCAAAGGTCATTGTCCTGGCCGCTGAGATAGGCTTGAATGACTGGGTAACAATCCTCAGCGATTTTGGTAGGTGGCTCAAGCGTAGCGGGTTCGTAGGTTTGGCGCAACTGGTATGGAGAGTTTGCGAAGTTGGGCTGCCTGTTCTCTTGGACTGAGATACTCGAATCTGGCAGGAAGGCGGTAAAGCTCCAATGGATATTTAGAGGCAGCTTTGCTTGTTTTGCCCTGTTTTGAAGACGGCCATTATGATTAAAGGGCATAAAGAAAGATAATTGTACAATTGGACCTCACAGAAGTGGGGCAGTTGACATCTAGGTTGTGTAATAGGGGTGCATACTGCGGCCGCTGGCCACTGCCGTACCTGAATCTCAAATTCCAGTACGAGAGGTGTGGAGTTAGTCGAGCTGCGTAGCAATGGCGACAGTCCCAACACGAGTGTGAGGTCCTGCTATTGTGGGTCTTTCCAGATCCAGAGAAGTATTCTTCTTGGCACCACCAGTGCTCGATGAGAAGAGCAACTTCCAAGTGGACAAGCTGATCCTAATGTTGTAGATCTACCTTTCGCTACACAGGTGCAGCAAATGGGTGGTCTTCCAAGATTGTATTGTTTTTGGTGTTAGGTGTTTTGATGGAAAGAATGTCTTGGTCACCTGCTGTCCCTCGTACGGGCCTGATGTTTACGAGGAGAGGTACTATGACTACGGAAGCAATATTCGTAAGTTGGGTAAACTGTGTTTATTTCTTTTAACAGAAATAAACAGTGATGGTGAATGTACTACCTCCTATCCATGTGAGCTTTCGGAAGTTGTACATCCTATGTGAGAACAGGTGAAGTCTACCTGCTCGTAGGCTAACAAGATAGGCCTGAATCTAAACTACGCTACGACTGTTGTCCATAAGGGACCGATATGTGTCACAGTTCTCTTGCTTAGCTTGTTAAACTGTTATTTGATGTGTGACATTTAAAAAATTATAATTTAGCAAACAAAAAATTTACACACAACAAAGCACTTGGAATATTTTTACATAGTCAAGAAGATAGTTACTTCACAAACTTTCTTAATGGCTTGTTAAACTGTCTTTTGGTTTGTGAGTTTTTTAAATTTTTTAATAAGTACAAAAAAAATATGCATGTGATTATATACATCTGTAGAACATTTACAACAACTTCCTTTAAAATGCATCTACAACAAAGTGATTTTATAAAGTTTCAAAACAATATTTTCAACAATACGTGTAAACTTTAAAATTTAAATTTATACACAGCTAAGAAGATTTTCTGGTTTTTACAAAGGACAAAGGCAAAGGCAAAGTATATTCAGTTCTTACTGTCTTTAAATTATTCTTCAACATACTAAAATATCTTTACGTTTTCTGTCCTTTTCTTTTAACAAGAATTTTGTCCGCTTTATGTTTTTGCAGTCAATATTCTTCTTAGCACGTGTACATTGCTTGGGCATCAAAGAGTGTCCCAGACTTTACGTAAATTAGTATTGACTGATGCGACCATTATCTCCACTGATTTCTGTTATGTAATTACACTGTTTCCTTGTACAGTCTCTAACAGCTGATTGCACATTATTTTAGATTTTTTAAAACTTCTTTTTCGTGAATTTATTTACGTACATTTTACTGGTACGTACTCACTGAGTAATAGCTTAGTAACGGCTATCATTATATAAGTCTGTTTGTGGACATTACGTCACTCGCTCGTTTCGTTGTCTTTTCTGTGCCCCCCTCAGCCTTTCTCAGGGAAACGTGCTGTAGGTAAGTACAGGTGAATCTGACGGTCTGCCTCCAGGGAGGCCTCCTTGGTACCGGCCCGGCACCGAGCTGGTCTGGCAGGCTCATGGTGACTGCACTCTCCCGAGCGATAGGGTTCCCTGTCATGGGTTCATACGCGGCCTTGGTCTGGGGGAGACCAACAGGCACCTGGGGATGATCAGCGGCCTTGTTGTCCAGGAATGTTGACCTCGGGGTAGCCGTCAGAGGCAGTGGTTCTTTTTGTGCAATTGCCTCACTGACTGACTGTGTTGAATTTGGGGGCTAGACATTCGGGACATTGGCCCTGGGTGTCGGCCATAGTAGTAGGTGACACCGGGACTTTGGCTACCATCTGGGGCAGGCTCTGCGACAGGTTGTCTTCTGTTGCCCCTCACACTGATAGTGGTGGATCTTCCTCTTGGTCAGAGAACTGCGTTGTGAATTTGGCCGCGGTGTCAGGTGATGCTGGAATATCTGTGGCATTGGCAGTCTGTGCGCTGGATGGCCGGGCGGCCGGCTGAGTTTTTGCGCTGTCTATGTATATCCTGGTCCAGGGTACCAGCTGCTCAAGTAAGGCCTTCAGAAGTGCTAATCTTGGCTGGTAGTTCTTGTTTGGCCCTCTCTTGAGAATGATGGTGTTTTGAAGGTAACTGTGGCATCATTTGTAGTTGCAACCTACTCTCCGGTATGGCTCGTTGGGGCCGGTGTTGCGGGGTTTTGTTGCTTGAGGGGAAGGCCACTGAGATGAAATTGGCGTGTTGTCCCTCAGACCTTCTTCCCTCTCGCCTATTGGACTTGAGGATGGCCTTGTAGAGTGCGTTTCCCAATCCAATGGATTGCGCCAGGATATCTTTCTGGCACTCTGCGTCCATCTTCCTTGCCGGGCATCCATTTTGCATTTGATGTCTGTTGGGGGTGGATGGCAATGTCTTAATCACTGATCCTGCCATTTACTGCAACACCCCGGTCCTAATTGGAACGGAGTAGCTTGCCCCTCAAGTGACGTCGGTCCTCACCTTGGGTTCCTTGGGTTAGATAGGCCACACTTGTGGGGTAGTTATTGTGGTGGGCTCATCCACGTCGTCCAGAACTTCAGAAGTGGTTAAGATGGTGGCGTATACTTCAGGGTCCATGGCCTGGTGTGGAAAGGACATATTTGTCCCCTTGTGGCCTTTTGGATGTATCCATGGGGGTCTTCTACCCAGTACATGTGCTCTTGACATCCGACTGATCTATAGGGACCTTCCCACTTACAGTCCAGGCCTGCGCTGAATTGACTGCTTGTCTTGCTCAGGGGGTGACTGCAGAGGAGAACTGTCTCACCCATGACAAATGCTCGGATGCCTGTTCAAGGTTGTGGATACTTCTGCTGGATGTAAGCCTCTTGAGACACTCTTGCTGTATCTGTGTGGGCCAGGGTGGCTAGACGAACGTCTTCTGGTTGAGGCAGTTTAGTCAGGGGGTTCTCCCATTGCCAATCCTTTGGGCGGCGGAGGGTCTGTCCCAGGAGTTATTGGCTGGGGCTTGAATTCATAGCTTCGTTGGTGCATCACCGTAGGTTGAAGAGTATTTTCGGGATGTAGTGATCACAATGTTCGTGGTCATTTCCCACCCTGAGACGGAAGTTTTTCTTCTCCTCCTGATTCCTCCTCTCAGTTGAGTTGGCCTGCTGGTGGTAGGGTGGAGTACTCCAAGTTTATATTTGCCATTCGTTGCATGTGGCGAGCCATTTCCGGCTGGCAAACTGGGACCCGTTGTCTGTGAGAATACATTGGGGGTAGTTTCAGTGCGGGGAAATCTCTGATTCAAATTTTCCAACAATGTGGTGGGTTTCCTAACACTGTAAGGGGAAAGCCTCCACCCATTGTGAAAATACGCCAGTTATGACAAGTAGGTACCAGTTACCGCTGGTACTCCTTGGGTGTGGCCCTATCAAGTCTGCAGTGATGTGTGTCCACGGCATTTGCTGGCGTCTGGATTTGTCGGTGGGTTGTGGCACAGGGTATACTTAGTCCCAGCAGCATTTCTCGCAGCTGCCGATGTATTGCTGGACATTCCGGCTCATTCCGTCCGAGATGTAGCGTCCGGCGAAGTCGGCCAGTTGTTCCAGTGCTCCTGGGTGGTCGGCCTCAGGGTGGTCTTGGTGATGCCTACAGATGTTGGCTCGCATGTCTTTGGGCACTCGTATTCACCATCTGGCTCCAGGTTGACTGTTGCGCGACCATACTATGTCATCCCGGACCTCAAAATGCTGGAGATGCTTCTGGAGGAGACTGGATTTCCTGGTCCTGCTGTTGGTAGAGTGATATCAGGTGTTGGTTGATCTGCAGTTGTAACAGCGGATTGGTTCTTCAGGGATGTGACCCAGTAGTCGAGGTGGGAGGTGGATGACGTATTCCTCACAAGTTTTCAAGTAGATATTATGTCATTGAGGTACACAAAACAGAACTGCCCAATATATCCCGTCGGGTCCTCAGATGACATAGTCGTTGGAAGGTGGCCGGTGCATTCTTCATAACCTGAAACACGAAACTGGAGGTTGTCTCCTTCGGGACTGGTAAATCTCATATATTGCCTACTGTCGGGATATATGGCGGTCTGCCTGTACCCTGACTGCATGTCAAGGGTACTGAAAATTTGTGCCTCTCCAATATCACCTAATGTGTGAGCTAAATTAATAGCTGGTGGGGCAGTTGGATGCATGATGTTGTTGAATGCCTTATAGTTATAGACACATGTTTCTGATGAAAAATTTTGATAGATTTTTTTTTGATGAATTTTTCATCAATTTTTAATTCATTTCATCAAAAATCTCGCTGAAATTTGGCTGAAATTTGGCTGAAATTTGGCTGAGAAGAAATTTTTGGTAATAGTACCAAAAAGAAAATTTTATATATTTGGTCAAAAAAATTCAAGCACTCGCATATTTCTTATTGCAACAAACTTTGATTACTTTAGTGATGACACAGAAATAAAGTAGCATAAACTTATTGCAGAACAACTGTCATTAATAATTATTACTACTAGGGATGGGTCGATACTGCATATTCTCAATACTCTATACCGATACTTTTCTCGATACCAAATTAAAATTGTCGTTAACACAAAACAACTTGGCCAAGAAAATTGCTCATTTTACTAGCGTCATTGACACACACTGAAACTAGGTAAAAACCCACATTACACGGGAAACAAATGGTGGACGGCTTGTAACCCAAACGTCCTTAACCAATGAAAAATGAACACAGTCTCTGTCGATTATATAGAATCCCGTTTCCATAGTAAAAGCTGTAATCAAACTTTGAGGAAAATGATAGCTGAATGTACACTTACACTTATTTTGGGATTTCCAGTTTTTTATTTTATTTTGCGACTTGAGGAAATTACGGTAACGTTAAATAAATATTGTAATTATCGGACACACCTGTCATGGCCTAGCCCGTGGAATATGCGGTATATGCCACGAGAGGTGTATCAGATAATTATGATATTTATTTTTGTGTATTTTTAATAATGCAGTTGCATCAGATGATTATGGTATGTGTGAAATGTACAGTAACTACTCAAGTTGCTCACTCATGCCTATTGGCTTTTGCTCGCATCTCTCAACCCATTTTTGTTGTACCTCAATTATGTACCATAAAAGTGAATGTCAAAAATCATAATATCAAATCATGTATGGAGTATGGGTGTCCTTAAAACACCTTGAGGTGCTTACAGCTGTATGAATATTATTCTGTGAATAAAATATTATTAAAGGTACCTCAAATCCGCAATTTTCAGTTTTTAGCTAAATATTTGTACAATTTTATGAAATTTCATTATCGGGGGAAAAAAAATCTGAAATAACAATCTTTTTGAGTAACTACGTCTGTTTACATTTCCTTGCAGTTTTATTACTATGGATATTGTTTTTCAAATAAAATATAAGAAATTATGTAAGTGAACTGTCTGTTTTAACAGCAAAATACAGATCCGTGTATGTATTTTGCTCGTGCATTTGTTTATAAATTCCGGCGGCAGGAGGCAGCAGTCGCCGTCAGGCCACCCTCTGGCCAAGCTCACGTCCCTCTGGTGCCATCCACACTTATCCCACCTCCTCCTGTTCCCTCCCTTCCTTCAGATCATGTCCACACCCCTCTGCTCCCTTCCTCTACCCTTCCTTGTAGCCACGCCCATAACCCTCCACTCCCTTCTTGCACCCACTCTACTCAGCTCCCATCCTCTCTCTCTCTTTCATCACACTTTCTTTCTTCCTCCCCCGCCAATGCCTTGTTATTCACCTTTCTTGCCCTCTTGTTCCTAACACCCCACACCTTGTGGCAGCATCCATCACAACAAGCAGTCCCTTTTTCTTTGTCCTACTCTCTTTCCCTCCCTCCTCATGCTGGTGGTGTGGCACTAACTGTCTCCTCTTTTCACTACTTCTGCCACTTTCCTCCCCCGTCAAAACCCATACACAGTCTGTGAAATATGAAAACTCTGTTAAATACGGGTGGTGCACATTCTTTTAACCGAGCCTTTGTGTGGTAGCAGTAATTCTGTTTCGTTATGGGTTATATAAAAAAGCTATTGCAGACAGTGCAAGGGACTACAAAGTCAAAAAAATTTTACGCAAGTGATTCGAGAATTTTAAATTGTGGTATAAGAAAGAAATCTTGGACAAGCACCGTCAATCTAGTGCGCACAAAAGTAAGAAGAAGTCAGCAGAAAGTGACCCTCTGCCCAGTAAGCGGCAAGCCAGTTTACTTGAAATAAATGAAAGTATGAAAAATGTCAAGCAGGAAAATCTGAATTTGTCATGGATACTATAAAGACATTCTTCCAGGCAAACATACCTTTACATGAATTAGACAATCTTGCAGTGGGTGAATATTTTTCAAAGAAAGTATAGCCTTAGGCCTAAATTACAGTTTTTATTTTCCTACTAGCTGTTAAAATGTTAGTTGTATATTTATATTTACTGGTTAGTAATTCCCAATTTTCAGGTTTTGTTAAGGGATCAGGTGACTTACCACCGAGTGACAAGTTTATGTGAAAAATTGTAGTGATGATGAGAAAGAAAGAGTTTGGAAAAAATTTGAAGTACAAGATATAGTAAGTGTTGCTGGCGAAACAATCGACAGTCAAGGTTGATGTGTTTTTTTGCAATGGTATGTATAACTCCGAGCAGTACATCAAAACAGAAGGTTCCTCGTGCAAGTTGCTCATTCCTTGACAAAGCAGCAGGGGACAACATGCAGTCAAGCCATTGTAGACACTGTTCGAAAGTATGGCATTTCACATAACACGTTGTTGGAGTGGTGTCGGATTCTGCTTGATTCATAAATACGTGCTTCTCTGCGCTGAAAGTGCTCTTTGGAGACCACTTAATTCACTTCCAATGTTGGGCCCATAAAATATATCTCATTGGAGATGTGTTTTTGATGGAAATGCCAGAGCTTAACGGGTTTATTGTAAATCTAAAAATGGCCTTTCTTCATAGCAGGAAGATAAAAAGTTCATACGTTAACTTTCTGTTGTAGAATTCTCTGAATTATCATCTGTGCTGTTTCAAAAACCGGTCATCACACGATGGAATTCTTGGTTTCATAGTGTTATCTACCTTGACAAGTACATAGAGCCACTAACACAATATCTTTCTCAGTACAATGAGAAAAATGCAAATGCTCTTTTGGCATGCGAAACTTTGCAAACCCTAGAACTCAAAATGCAGATAAAAACCCAGATCACCTTCATTTTCGATATCTGTAAACCACTGATGAAACTAATAGATATTTTGGAACGCTGTGAATACCAGTGTGGACATATCATCTGGGACCACTTTGAAAGGATCAGCCTGTCATTGGAAAGACATGCAAAGGGATTCTTCCCAGAAAAAACCACATTACTAGTGTTGCAGTGCAACAACACAGTGAAGAAAGCTAAGCTGACCAAGAACTTGGAAAAATGCGTGTACGAAAGTCTACATGAAACGTTTACTGCACATGGTTTGATGTGAAGCCAACAGTGTTTACAGGGCATTAGGTACATTCTTCAATCCTGCTGTAGCTCGACAATTGGTGCAGATAGGCTAACAAATTTGCACTGAGATATTTTTTTTGTAACTCAACTTTCGTATGAGCTACTTACTACTGCTCTTAGAGTAATGCAAATTAAGTTGTTACATATTAATGAAGCATCGGTTTTTGCAACAGATCAATATTGCCTGCATGTAAAGCTGTGGAGAAAACAAGGAATCAAGGAGAAAAGAAGGAATCAAGGTCTGTGTGCTTCAGATTCTTCTCACAATGCGGCCTAACTGTGAAGAATTTTACAGTCAGCGCTTAAGTCTATTTGGTTACCAGTCAACAGTGTTGATGCTGAAAGATTTTTCAGCAGCTACAATCTGGTGCTGACAGACAGGACGACCAAATTGACATAAAACAACCGACAGACATGATCTATGTTGAAGTTTAATAAACAAAATAATGTAGTTTGGCGTGTATAGGCCATGTGCGTGTTAAGCTGCACCAGAAGTTTTTGATGAAAAATTAGGGATAGTTAATATTTCAAATATAGAACGTACTGAATTTTTGCATTCCTGTAAATATATTGTTAATTTACAATTCTGTACAAACATAATAAATTCAGACTTAATTTCTCCCCTACAAAACATTTGTAACAGAAAATTTATATTATGTTGCAATTTTAGATGTCACACTATTACTATTCCACACGTGGTAACGTGAATTTTGAGAAAGCAAAATCACGTCAACATGTTACATTATTGCACGAGTTAAAAGCTATTTGTTTAGCATAGACAAGAAATAACAAACAATTATGCGTTTATATTGCTGGACACACCTGCAGTGAACTTGCCACGTCACCATCTTGAATCACACTGCCGTCAGGAACTACTTGCGGCGAAGCCATTGCCGTAGCAGAAAGCAGATCTCCGTGGAAGGATACCAAGTCTGATTGCACCTTGCACAATATGCAACATACCGCCTACCGAGATCAGCAGAGGTCTCCTAGATTCATTTCAACATGTCACAACACAGTTTTACATGCTACAGATACTATACATATTTACACGATACCATTGGCAGACTTCATTATGCACGTAGATGATACAGCTTGTGTATTGGCCTACGCAGCTGTCCCTTGTTGGTACACACATCCGCCACTCTGATCACACTGTTTCTTCCATGATGAAGGTTCACCACTCTAGCTAGCCACCAGCCAAGGGGTGTTGAGTGCTGGCTGTTGGGTTTGCCACTTACCCCGAGGTTGCAGCTTCTGCAGGTATTCTCCATACCATCGCTTCCAAAACTGGTTTGCTAATGTCCACCTTCTCGATAGACATATGTCACTATTTTCAGAGGACTCTAGTACAGCTACCAGAGGTCTACCAATGAGGAAATGTCCAGGTGTGAGGGCAGCAAAGTCATTGGGTCTGAAGACAGTGGAGTCGGGAGCCTGGAATTGAGGACTGCTTCAACTCTAGTACAGAGAGTAATCTAATCTTCCAGAGTGAGAAATAGATTCCCAATTACTCGCCTCAGATGATATTTAGCAGACTTTACAGCAGCTTCCCACAATCCTCCTTGGTGAGGACTGGCAGGAGGGAGAAAATTGAAACTAATTGAATGGGCCAAGCAAAGTTTTCCAGTAGTGGAGACTGGAGGAGCTGGGTGAAAGAGCGTCTGAACTGTTTTGAATCTCCTATGAAATTGGTTCCACAGTTAGAGTGGAGATGAGTACACAAACCTCTCCGCGATACAAATGGTTAAGGACTGCAACAAAACTGTCAGTGGTCAAGTCTGTAACAACCTCAATGTGTATGGCTTTCATCACAAAACAGATGAAAATGGAGGGATAGGTCCAGCATAGTCCACACCAGTCCGTTCAAAGGTCCCAGCAGATGTGACACATTCAGAAGGTGAGTTGCCCATCAATGGGGGATTGTTTACACGCAGATAATGAAAACAATGTACACACTTCAGAACTCTCCAACAAACCAAGGACCTGGCTGAGAGAATCCAGAACGTCTGTGACAGAAGTGATTGCAGCAAATGAGGTGCTGCATGCAAATAATTAGTGTGGTAGTGGTCTATCGAAGCTTCAACATGGGCTTTAGGTAGTATGATAGGATGGTTTACTGAAAATTCTGTGTTGGCGACAAATGGCCGCCTGCCCTGAGCACACCATTTTCATCCATGAATGGTGCCAAACGCTGCACTCGTGTTGAGCAAGATTTCCCCTCTTTGAGTTGTTTCAAATCATCTAACAAATGCTCCTGTTGGACACATTAGCACACCAAAGCAGCGGATTGTTCCAATTCTGCAGGAGACAGGATGCCACTGGTACAAGGCTGTTTCTTAATGTGAGTGATGAAACGCTTACATATGCCAAGACATGAACTAGCTTGGGCTAAGAGGAAATTTGATGCAATACTGGAAGTTCTTCAGAAATGTCATGTGTGGTAAGTAATGCGAACTGAGAAAGCTTTGATTCTGGGATCTCGTCCGTCTGATTAATTGTGGACACTGGCCACTGCCCTGGAGGGTCGACTAACCAGCAAGGGCCATGCCACCACAAGTCATGTGAGAGGAGTTCATGAGGCAGCATGCCATGGGTGGCACAATCAGAAGGCTTCTCTTAGGAAATAACATGTTTCCTTAGCTGGGGAGGGACCCAGTCCTGGATTTGTGCAACACGATTTGCCACAAATGTTTTCAATAATTAGGGCTGGGTCCTTATCCAAGTCAGAGTAAAACTGGAATCAGTCCAGGCATGAATAGCAGTGACATTTAAGTGCTGTACCAGGAAGGCATGACAATAGAGCATAAGTTTGGCCAGTAAATGAGCACCACACAATTCTAATTGAGGAAGAGACACCTGCTTGAGTGGAGCTACCCATGACTTTCCTAGAACGAGATGCACAAACACACTCCCTCAAGTATCCACACTCCTGAGATATACAGCAGCTACACAGACTTTCTCCGAAGCGTCCGAGAAACCATGCAGCTCCACACTGATGAAATCAGAACACATGAAACGAGGCATACTAAGTACTTCTAGTTCTATTAGCTCATCAAAGAACTTGTTCCACTTCTCCAAGGCTGGAGATGGAAGAGGGTCATCCTAACCTAAGCCCTGAGTCCATACCCACTGCATTAGCATCTTAGCCTACACAATTATTGGCGACAACCATCCCATACAATCAGATATTCCTGCAGTTTGTAAAAGGACAAAGCATGTGGTTGCAACCCCGGTGGTGATCTCCTCAAGTGATGAGAAAATGATTCCTTTGTGGGTTCCAGTACAACCAGAGAACATTTACAACCGGGCCAGATGAGAAGTCCAGATCTCTAGGGGTTTCCCAATGAGTTACAGGAATATCATCGAGGAGCTGAGGCTGATTGCTGGACCACTTCCGGAGTTTGAACCCACCCTGATGCAAAAGTTCAATCAGCTGGGATTTCAACATACAGTAGAGCACCACTTTAACGAATTTCAAGTTAACGTTCACTTCACCATAACGAACTTATTATTTGGTCCCGCCAAAACACCATACATTTATATGCAAATAACTTTAACTTATACAAATTTTCTGTAAAATTTACGGGTGGTTTATGGAATATTCATGTTAACGAACACTTTGTAATCGGAATAAAATGTAAAAAAACTGCAAAATTCCATTAATTTTTTAATTTTTCGTTGTTAAAGACATAAACAAACAAACAGCAACTGTTTTTCTTTCTATAGATAACTCAGTCATAGATGAATACAATACATTGGTGTGGTAATACGAGACAAAAATCGTAAAGCTCTGCTGTACTAGTGTTTATCACTGCATCTAATGCTACATCATTGTGTAGACAGAGATAAGAAGCCTCTGACTTCGCCAAACTTTTACGTACAAGAAAATACTGTCGCTATATTTCTGGTCTGTTCTCGCATCAACATATTTTACCGTGAATTGCAATTGAGGTTACCTTAACCTCTAAACGTATTTTCACTGAATTGCAATTACATTTTATCATCTTTTAACAAGTTCGTTCTTGATTATTTGGTATAATTAAAGCTGTAGATAATGGAAGGAAGAAAAAAGAAATTGCCATGGAATTCGGCATAGTGAAATCTACATTGTTAACGATAATAGGTGAACGTTCTAAAATAGAGAAAATCAATTTTTTATCACCTGACCGAAAACGTGACACGTCTCAAAGTAAGTGACAAGTTCATAGGAAAATATTTAGAAATCCTGCCACTGTAGGTAAAACATACCATATCATGTTGCTCACAAGTGCCTTTTGTATCAAGATATGCAGAAAAGTCTGGGTTCTGAGATTTTATTTTTTATGCTGCGAGCCTTTGAAATTCGCAATTTGAACACACACCTCGAACAAAGTGGAAAATTCAAAGGCTCATAATAGAAAAATGGAGGTTTTGAACCCGGACTTATCTGCATATTTTTATACTATAGGTACGTGATAGAAACATGTTTATTGCTTGTATTACTTTAAGTAGTTTGATTTATAAATATTCGCCTCTTAACTCTGCACTTTTTTGAGGCATGTGCTCAAGTTGCGAACTTCAAAGGCTCGCAGAATAAAAATGAAATCTCAGAACCCGGAATTTTCTGCAGATCTTGACACTAAAGGCACTTGTGACCTACATGTGGTATCAGTAACATTTTGCCGCATCTAATTTTACCTCAAGAAATTTTTTTGTGCGCTTCACTATAAAGAACTTCACTATAACAAACTAGCCGTATTTTTGGTCCCTGATGTTTGTTATAGTGAAGCTCTACTGTATGTGCTTCCTCCATAGACATTGCTCCATAACAATATTGTCAACAAAAATGTGATTGTGAAGAACATTTGCTGCAAGAGGATACTGGGCACCATCATCCAAGGCCAACTGGTGTAGTGTTCGAAAAGCCAGGAATGGAGAGGGTGATACACCATAGGTTACAGTATACAACTGAAAAACTGTGAGCAGAAGGGATGGATTTTCACGCCAGAGAATGAGTTGGTATGGTCGGTCAGCCTTGAGCATTAAAATTTTCCAGTACATTTGCTTAATATCACAGGAGAATACTACACTATACAACCTGAATCTCAAAATAACATCACAGATTTCATTCTGAAGTTTGGGTCCTGGGAGGAGAACATCGTTGAGCGAGACCCCGTGGTGGTTTTGGCACTACCATCGAATACCACCCTCAATTTGGTGGTTGTGCTAGACATTTTTACAACACCATGATGTGGAATGAAATATTCTGCTGTCTCCTTAGCATCAGCTGGCTGGGTGGAGGGAAAATACACCTTCATAAGGCCTGACTCAGAATAGTCTGTCATGAATTCTGTGTACGTAGGTCTTCATTTCATGATGTAATGAAAGATTCTTTTCTAAAGAACAAAACCTACGTTCAGCATTCAAACACGATTCCTCACAAGGTTGAGCCTGAGGTTTGAAAGGAAGACCAACCTTATATCTCCCAATGTAGTCGGGCGAATGAGTGTCCACAAAGTGTTTCTCACAGTAGTAAGCACCTGGCAGTTTTGCATTAACACATTGTGGTTCTTCAACTTCCCAAAATCACTTCAGAGTCAAATATAATGGATCCTTTATGCCAATGAACATTGAGTTGACATCTTGATTGGAATCGGTGCATGACTATGGGTACTCACCCAGCAGTACCCATCCGAACTGAGACTCCAGCACCACAGGCATGTGCTGTCCTAATTCTATCGTGCCACTCAAACACACACGTGCAAAATATCAGCTCCTAACAACATATCAATTGGAGCAGGTTTGTCAAAGTGGGGGTCTGCCAGAGGAATTGGATTCGGACACACTGATCTACAGAAGCCCGTGGCAGATTACTAGTGATCTTTGACACAACAAAGAGTGAGTGATTGAAGTTACATTGAGGCTCCCTGGAGGATTGTATCTTACAACTAATCATTCCTTTCAGATTTACAGCACCTTGAGAGAAGCCAAAGACCCTTTCACGTGCCTTATGCAGAGGCAGAGACAGTACCTCTGCAGAGGCTTCAGATATGAAAGATACATGAGCTGCATTATCAAGCAGACAGCACATGACATGAGGTTTGTTATCGCCACCATACACTTAGACCAGAGCTGTAGACAATAAAACAGATTTACGATCATGGGCTGACACACATGCAAATGTACTGCTTGGACCCTCAGTGCTGGCAGAAACTTTGTTTCAAGACCCTGAAGTTTCATTAGACTGCCCATCGATGTGGAGCAAAGTATGATGTTTTTGTTTAAATCAATAACATGTGTGAGACGAGGTGCAATCAGCTATTGCATGGGATCCTCCAAGACAGTTAAAACAAAGTTTTCTTTTGCGAACCATTGACTGCTTGTCAGTGGGTGATGCATTGACTAACTCTGGGCACTTGTAAACACCGTGAGAGGTGTTCTGACAAACTGGGCAAGGCTTAGATAAGTTAGGTTCAGAATCTGTAACGAGGACTGACCGTGGTTGTGAGGTTGTGTGACCTGGTTTGGTTAGGTATGTTTTCCGATGCACTTAACCAGCACCAACTTTGTAACCGTATCACCTGGACAATCCAATTTTGCTACCCTTGATCGCAGAAAATCAATAAGCTCTGAAAAAGTAGGAAATGTGTCAGGATTTTCTGTGCGTGAGTTTACAAACTTAGTTCTGAAACCTACATCTAATTTGTGTAGCAAGAATGTGGCAAGACCTGGACTATTCTGTGTTATGTTACAATCTAACCCTTTGAGGGCTCGAGCATTTTCACTGAATGTGTTGATAAAGTGTCAAATGGATTGGTGGTTTGTGGAGTCGACACTAGGTAAATTGATAATCCTGTTAATATACAAGGTGATGAGTTTTCTCACATTCTGGTATTGGGCTGTAAGAAGTTCCCAGTCTACTAAATAATTTTCAGCAATAATCGGAGGATTTTTGACCAACACAGGGGCTGGTTTATCCGCTGCGGGAGCGCCCCTCAATTTCTTATCTCCCATGGTGGTGGCGATGACATTTTCATGCATCCCGGACTAAGGCAGGCGGGCCGTGACGTCAGAATGTCACGGAGGTGCTGCTATCTTGAGGGTTGTGTGGCAGGGTAGCGTAATGTAATTCAAATAAATGATATTATTTCTTTTTGGTGGTTGCTCTTGCACATTCCTTCTAGATTAGATGTGGAAGAACATGAATTTATATGCGAATTTCAATTACATCGCTGACCAATTGAAGCCTGACATAATTTCAATATATTATTTCCTAGTCTCAGGGACTAATGAATAATTGGCCACCCCCCGAAGCGATGAAACTCCATCTGTCGAAATCACAATTGCTTCTGGTGGGTGAAGTGACTGCCACTCTTGGATAACTCTCGGTTGCTCCTTCAGGCCAGCGCCTATTCTGCACCTACTGCCTGAGCAGGAGTGGAGTGCGCTCGCCCCATATATGGGTCACATGACACCTGGTATCTATCAGTGGTGGGTTAACGGCCTCTTCGCTGTCTCCCTCTCTCTCAGTTGCATAGCGGCGGGGTGCCTGCACGGTGCTGTCTGCTTCATCACATAGCTGGAGTCTTCTCGTCTTATCGCTTACCAAGGGGGTGAATAGTTTTGGAAGGTAAGTGCGCTAATAAATTGTTTGGTATTGAACCTAGTGCCTTCCTAGTTTGGGGGCAGATCAATTTTTTTAAAAAGTTTAAATTTGTTTTCATTGTGTTTGTGTATAAAAGCAAAAAATTTATTTTATAATTTTAGTTGTCTGTCCTCGAGAATAAAAAAATTCTAAAGGGGAGTTTTCCTGAAAAGGGCTTATCTATGCTCACATCTCACATGTTTTAAGTCCCTTTCACCAGGTTGCTAATGAAGTAGTACATACAACGAATACATGTGATACACACACTGAATGCATACGTTATTCTTGAAGTATCTTGACGTACCTTTGGTATACACATTTTGCATTTGCTTACGACAAAATTCTTTGGTAGGTAAGACATTTTAGAAAAAGAAATTTTTACGTGTACACATTACACATGTTTAGATGATAGCAAGACATATTTTTCGTTCAACTGACATACTTCTTTTATGAATAATAATAACCTACATTTCACAACATACTCTGACACTTGTATAGCTTACATTTTCTTACGGTTACATTTGACGCATGCCAGAATGCTGCGATGCGCGATTGCGCGCTCTAAGGATAACAACGCCCCATCTATGAGCCACGTGCGCTAGGGGGCAGAATATATAAGCGGCAATCCAAAATAAATGTATCGCACAAAGAAGCCCACAAGCCTGGGTAGCCAATCACATCACTGTATATTACGTGCATAATTACAATCCCCATTGCCTATCCAGAATTATACATGTAAAAGGCACCCCTGCAGTTGGAATTATTATTATTGAGAATTCTACTACTCGTGTCTGGCCCCTGGAAGAAGTTCCTGCAATCAGGAGAGATGGCAGCACACCTGTGAACCTTGTGATGTCACAGCCGGCCCGCCTTGGAGACGGGTGTTTTAATTTGTCGTCGCCTCCACGCGGGGTGATAAGAAACCCGCAGTGCATCTGCACCCCATAAATGCGGCCCAATGTTGGAAGGCTACACTACCTCCCCGCACCACGAAAAAGTGCTGACTGGAGAAAATTTATTATAAATACAGCCCCGGCAGCCAGCGCCAGTGAGTGGCGCCGGGCTCGGTGACCGAAGAGGACGCGAGCCCAACCTCCAGTCTGCCGAAGACTCTTCTCAGTCTGCAAGGACTTACCTTCCTTCAGTCCGAAAGGGCCCTGCTGCTCACCACTCCAGTCCGCGGAGGTCTGGAGGACTCTCCTACACCCAGGTTGCAGAAGGCTCTTCTCAGTCTGCAAGGACTTACCTTCCTTCAGTCCGAAAGGGCCCTGCTGTTCACCACTCCAGTCCGCGGATTACTGGAGGACTCTCCTACACCCAGGTTGCAGAAGGCTCTCCTTCAAGTCTGACCAAGGGTTCCTCTACTTCCTACCGCCAATCCTCCTTTCTTGACCCACACCTTAAACGTGAGTCAAGAATCTCTTTCTCTCTTTCTCTCTCTCTCTCAAGATCGACACGTCACCAAGGACCTGCACACGAGAAGTCCTCTCCCACCTTAACCTGGTAATCCTTACCCAAGTCAACTTCCCTTGACTCTGCGGTAACGTGCCGTCGCGCTTTGTGTCACCTTCCTGATTAGCTTCTCTTTAATTAATTAGCTGCTTTAAAGTTGCGTCGCTATACTTTTCATTTTGCCGCTGTAAAGTTGCGTAGCTATATTTAATTTTCCTTGGACTCACCTTTGTCTGACACCCCCCCCCCCCCCCCCGAATTGTTCACGTGATTTGTCATATTTTTTTTATTTGAACTGTTTGTAAAACAATTTAAATTAATTGTGCATTTCTGTAATAGTGATAATCATTGTGTTTACTCCCTAGGACCAAACCCTGCATTAAACAGCCACATAATATTGAATTCCTGTGCACCTTTACTAGTAGTCTGCGGACCCTTGCTCCCTATCTTAGTGTATTGTGTTAATTCTATTAAACAGATGTACAACAAGAAAGGTGGTGCTCCTAGTAAACAAAGACGTAGGGAACGTTTTGTCCTTATTCGAGCTAATGCCCAATCCACCTCTGAGGACGAACCGCCGGTGAGGTGTCCAGGTCAAACATCACGAGCTTTTTCTCCTTATATACCTTTGGATATCTCATCCCCGCTACACCATTTACTCGGAGGCAATCGGGCTGGGTATCCAACAACGCAATACGAAGATCAGGAGAAATTATTAAGTCAGGAGAATGAGGCTATTCCCCTTGATAACCTTGGTAGCCAGCCCCAGTAAACCTTTAGTAATGTTAAATTAAAATCCGGATGGCGTATCCGAGTGAAACGCCCCGCATGCACAGTACTCCCTAAATATTGTGATGTTAAACTGGCAACGGGAAAGGTGATCTGGGTTCGACTCCCTGCTCAACCTGACTCCTGTACTCGTGTGACATGCCGCTTGGTAGATTTTGTTCCATCCCATCAACCCACTCGACCAACTACAGTCTCGTATGCCAGACCACGCACTGCCATCTCACTTTAGATTAAATCCTTCACCATTACATCAATTTGGGACAGCTGGCATCCCGCATATTGGTGACCCTACTAGTGAGAAGGATCACACTCCCGGCACATGAAGCCACCTCTATCCGACTCACTCTGGGGTTGGATTACCCTCCAGCCCATTGTAAACCTAGCCCCAAGCGTTCGAATGCTGTATCCAAACCCCTAACACCTCCTAGGCCTAATTTGAAGGTATAGCTAAGCTGGGCTTGGCAGGGCAGTCAACGTTATCGTATTACCTTCTAGGATAGTCACCCCTCATAGCACATGCGTCACAGCTGTACTAACATACTGAAAATCACACAAGACACAAGTAATATTTTCCCTAGTATAGCAGGATGTTATGTACAACTTCTGCTCTCAGCAGGAGCGGTGTAGGCGGTAGGCTCATGCCTCCGTACACATACTACAGTGTACCTCAATCACATTGAGCATACAGTGATTTGGTAATTGACTGCACTCAGCCATAATTACTTGGTTAAGCACTTCTAAACTTTCATTGACGAACATACATGCACACAACATGAGACTACTACTCACACAAAGAAAATTAATTTTAACGTACAAATAAATGGAAAACTTGCTTAACAATCAAACATACATTATATATAGTGAGTACATTAAAACTCTTAAGATGTTTCTGAAGGGACTAAAAAAATTATACTTATTAACAAGAAAAACTTCTTAAAAGGGTCAATTTACACATGTGAAGATAGACAAGGTGCAAAATTACTCAACTTATTAAGCAGGAAAACTTCTTAAGTGGGAATTTCTTAACAGGGTTTCACTGTACGTATAATTTTCTACATGCTAAACATTAATATTTGTTAATATGAGGTTAGGTGCACTCTCATTCTTACTTCCTATGTTTCAGTTGGTTTTGTCAGTAATTTGACCTAAACAGGGTATTTTCAAAATGGGTAGCATGAGTTCCCTTTCTTAATATTTTACAATTCATACTTCCTGGTTTGCTTATGCCTAGTAGCATACATACGCAGCTTCTCTGGCTGGAGGGGATGAGAATTAATTGTCTCGTTGGTTAGGGAGTGGGGATATCTGCCTCGCTTGAGTAGATACGCTTTCGTAAGCCTGTCTGGTGACTCTGCACACCCACTGGATGAGTTTTCATTCGCATCTTGTTCTTCTACTTTCTACCTTCTCACATTCTTTCAACTTACGTGGTTCACGCTACAGAACTACACACTTTTATTACTTTCTAGGATTTTCCGTTCTGGAAAAATTTCACTAATTACAATACAAGATATTTACAGTTTTCAATGATAGTATATGCTTCCCAGTGACAGTATATACTTCCTACCTGTGCTGTGCTTTACGGGGTTCTTGTTACTTACCTTGGAATTTCACGTACATGAAAGGAATCAAGTTTTACATTGGGTAACAAGAAATATAGGTTAGTATATCTCAATGGGAGTTTACGTGAAGTGATCTTCCTCTACAATAAACATGACATAATTTTATAATAGCGTTTCTTACGCATGAGATACACTTAAAAATTACAAGTTTTAAAAGATTGTGAATTTCCTGGGTGATGGTTAAGGCGTGCTCTC
This sequence comes from Dryococelus australis, assembly GCA_029891345.1. NCBI lineage: Eukaryota > Metazoa > Arthropoda > Insecta > Phasmatodea > Phasmatidae > Dryococelus > Dryococelus australis. The sequence continues at coordinate 402,506,098 of CM056993.1, read as the reverse complement.
AGCGAGTTTTCCATCTCATGCTCTGAATTACACTAAAGGGAGTTTACTAAACAATGTCGCTCAGATGCATTGTGAGGAATGGCGAGGATGGTTTTGAAGGTTATGTTTATGGGCCCAAGACAAGAAAAATATAGATTTTATATTATTTAGCAAATGCTGACTTTACGTGAGCACGTGTGGGATTTTCAGGGAATCTGTGGGTATGAACTTTCCAGTCCGCTTTGGGGTTTGAAGTTACGTTAATGTTTTTTATTCTGGCAAGCTAGGGACCAATTCAATTTTGATGATGAAAAAGAATAATTTTTTTCTTTACTGCTACTTTACGTGTGCCCATCACTAGGAGGGTAATTACGTTAACGGGGTCACTTTTCTTTTCTGTCTGGCCTCTGTTCCTCTCAATGGGTTTATTTAGAACTCTCAATCGTGCAAAAACAGAAAAACATTTTGCATTACAAAGGTACTCAAAATATTCTTTCTTTAGACTGAAGTGGTACTGTTCTTGAAACACTTCCTACTCTATCAGGCTTGTATTTTGAATTCTGAAACTGACACCGAGTCTACCCTACTAATTTAGCTTAATCGCAGTCATAGGTGTATTCACCTTACGGTTCTGGCATCCTAATGCTACCACTACCCTAATAAATTAGCTAACTTCGGAGATTAACATGTGGACAGGGGTGCTAGTCTGTTACTGGTTACTGCCAGATACTCTGTCGAAGCTGTAGAAGACATGGACGGCTGTGGTGGGCGTTTACGTTTGGCATGCCTAAGCCTAGGATTTCGTATTGTTTTCTGTGACTCTGTGGCAGGGGCGGCAGGCCAGCAAAATTATGTAGGCGCCCGCCATGGTGTGTGTCGATAGCGCCCAGGCACGTGACAGGTGTGCCTGGTGCGTAGAGGGGCCACTCGTGGCATGGGCCTAGTATCGGACGGCAGCATGGGGCCAGCATCCTGGGTTCAGACTGCTGCTGTTATCTGTCCACTGGGCTTGTCTGCTTCTTGGTTCGTGCTCTTTCTGTGAGCGTCACAGCGTTCTCTGCTTGACCGCATGACCTCGGCTTCACGGAGTCGGGCTGTTGCGGCGTGGGTGAAAGGTTCTCGAACTGCACTCGCGGTAGCGTCTCCCGGCGATAGAGTTTTACTTCTGGTGGCGGAATCGCTCACGGGCAACTGGCAACTTGCGCTCACTACTTTCGTGTTTGTCGCATCTTCACTCTCTCTCTCTGTCTCTCACTTATGGGGCAATAGAGCGTCACTCTCTCGCTTTCCAGCCCGTACTGATGATCTGAAGGGGCTGGTCACCAAGTTGACTATCAGGTTCGTAGATGGTGACGAAGACCAGTTTGACTTTTTACCTTAAGCTTGTCCACTTAATCCATTCTTACCGGGGAAGGAAGGGTAGGATAGCAGGGGTTGCGTCCTATAGTTGCTAACCTGAATATGCACCACCGACTTGAGGGGAGGCGTGGCCGGGACCGATTCTGGCGGGAGTGGAAATGCTGCAGCCTCCAGGTCGTCGTCCGGCGAGGGCACTTTCTTAGCCACAGAAAGGAAGGCCGGGGAGACTCGCGCAACGCGTGCTGTCCTGGTCTCGGGTAAGTTCTGGCTTTCAACCGCCAGAGGTGGTGCAAGAGGGGACGAGAGGGCTATGTGGCCTAACCTCAGGGCTAGTAACAGAGGTGGAATGGGGATTATCTCTTCGTGTTGTCATTGTATCGGTTCAGTTCTCAAGTCCAAGATGATCAACATGATAGCGTCATGGGGGTTCGGGTCGGACACGTGGTGATGTCCGCAGAGATGTAAGCTGAACAGGGTTTGCCTACATTGCCTAATCACGGAGCTGTCAGAGGGTCGTAATTAAAACTCTGGAACTGTACCTGCAGGGGATGTAAATGGTAAGACGGGGGAGGGGGGTTATAGTTCCTACCAGAGTCCTGTAGTGATCTACTGTCGCGAGGGGGAGGGGGACGTTTCATCCGCCTCGGTGACATTCAGTTTTCGAGTCGCGCTCGAGGTTAACACGTGATGTCGGGCCGCAGTTTCCTTAGGCCGGGCCGGTGTTTGAGAGGGGCGTGGCCTAGATAATGCGCTAGGTGCCCGGGTGTCTGCCGTCCCTTTCCCCTCCCCTGACGGACAGGGCAAGCTCCGTAGGAGTGCCATCCTTGGCAGTTCCGACAGAAGGAGGTAACGCTGAGGAGAGGTGGAGGTGGGGCGCAACCTTTCAGCGCCCGGATGGGAGGAGATGTTCTCCTCTCTGGAGCTCATCGGGTTGGGCAGTCCCTGCCGAAATGCCTGCCGCCAGCGCAGTGCCAACAACATGACAAGTTAGCGGCGGGGGTCGGCAAGGACGTGTCGTGCCCTACAGGTGATCTGAGGGAAGTGTCCGGACCGTTAGCCCTGGCACGCACCATCGGCTCTTTTCCCTGGAGAGGGTGTTCATTCATTACTACATGTGTGAGTCAGGCCTGTGTCTGGACATGCGGGAAGGCGGCAATGACTCTTGCTTGTCCCGACTCTGTTTGAATCTACTACTACATGGCGTGTGTCTGTCAGACTTGCTTAAGAGTCCAATATCGTGGCATACAACAACTGGGTGCCACGGGGTGTTTACTACGACTCCCCAAAGTCGTGAAAAAAGAAACTTATCTCCCCTGCGGGGAGCAGTGAAACATATGCGCACTTCCCACGTAAAATACAAGAAGGTGGGGGGGGGGGGGGGGTTTCCCTGGTGAGGTCCAACTCCCAAGGCTGAACTATATGAAGCTGTTTGGCCCCACGTTGAGCGCCACTTGACACGTAGTCAAACACAGCCAACGTGGGCGACTAAAGAACGAGGGGCGAGGGGGTGTCTGGCTTGGTCAAACTCCCAAGTCTTAGCTATATGGATTTTATGGCCCCATGTTGGGCGCCACTTGACGCGTGCTTCTCTTTGTGGATAAGTGATCAGGTCACTGACAGCCCTCTCTGACCTTCTGAGGTGGAGAGAAGTCAAGCCCCAGAGTAATTCGGAGTGTTAGGCTATCCCTTCTGGGCAGCCTTACTCTCCATACTACAAGGGAAATCAATAGTCGTAATGCCAGCTGTCCCGATAAGGGGGTGAATGATCTCAATCGGTTACGAGGTATAAGTGATTATTAGAGTGAGCAATCTGGTTTACATTGACTGGATTGATCTGCCACTGTCTCGTTGGTTGGCGAGCGGGGATGAAGTTGGCTCCGGATGGTTCCGGCTGCGTGCGAGGAAACTACCTTGGGAGGGATTCAAACCCTGATCATCCTTCTGGAAGCCAACGCTATTGTGCAGAAGTTGGGGAATACTTCTGTTCTCTGGTGTCGAACCCAAAGTATCCTGCCCAAATTTAATCTCACAATGGTTGATCAGCTAGAGAGGCTCTCTGTGTTGGTACTTGAGTTTGATGTCTGTAAAAGAGTTGGCTGAACGGGGGTTCCCTCGGATTTGGATTCTTCATCCGGTTCACACCAACCTAACAAATGTTTTAATGGGGTCTCGTGGTTGGGGGTGATATGATGTTACAATCAATAGTGTCATTCGCTGGTTCACAAGTGATTTGTGTACTAGGATGTGAGTCAGTAATTATCTGGTTTAATATAGCTCGGATGGCTTCCAGTATCACTGTGTTGTTTGTGCATTGAGAAATTAATTAATTAAATTAAGGTGGTTAACAGGGGTTGCGTACGAGCAGTCCTGGGCAGGGTGAATTCTAGTCACTCCCACGGACCTGCTGTTCACAAGGGCAACCCAAGTAACTGAACCTTGTGTCTTGTATCGGCGGCGGGTGAACTGGAATCTCGGGTATTAGATCCTATGTCAGGCCATGCTCCCTGAGGGATTCAGCATACTACACTGCCAGATAAAGACGTGAAGTTGGTTAGAATTAAATGCGCACTGAATAGATACACAACACTGAATTAATATAGCAATAATAGAAAAAAATGGAACGGGATCTAAAATTAAAAGGACTGTAAGCGACACACAAAAAGGTTAAGTTTGTGACGTAATATTTTATTACGTTTAAAACAACGAGTTAGCAGAGACCCGGCTAAATAATTACACACTATAAGCTAGGTAAGGAATGATATTAAATACTGAATTAAAATGAACAGACGAAAGCGAGCCTGCGAAAAATTAATAAAATAAGAAAATAATTTCCTACGAAAATTTCTAGTTAATTAATTGAACAATAGTACACACTATTTACAGCGTGATCGTAACAAGGGGCTCTATCCAGGGGGACGTAAATCGCGCAACGACCTGTTACCGCAGGAGTCAAGGGAAGTTGACTGAGGTAAGGGTGAGTAGGTACAGGTGTGGGATTTACCAGACGTGCAGAGCTGTCCCTGGGCAGTCAGCTGAAGGAAGCCTTGTCCAAGCTGAAGCTGGAGTACTGCCGGCTGGAGGTAGTGGTTCAAGCCCTGCTTTGGGCTGCTAATGTGAAGGAGGTTGAACCGTGAGTGGGCTGCAGAGGAGAGAAGAGAGTCTTCTGTAGACTGTAGGTAAGCTCACAAACCTTACGGCCGGCAAGCTCCAGCATTTCTGCTGGACCATGGGGCTGTACTTCTATTTATACAAAAATCGCCTTGTGTCAGCGATTCTCCGGGCCTTCCAACACAGGGGCTGGTTTATCTGCTACAGGAGCGCTGCTCAATTTCTTATCTCCCATAGTGGTGGCGATGATGTTTTCATGCACCCCGGACTGAGGCAGATGGGCCGTGATGTCAGAATGTCACAGGGGTGCTGCTATCTGGAGGGTTGTGTGGAAGTTCTTGGCCAGGCAGGATAGTGTAGTGTAATTCAAATAAATTATATTATTTCTTTGTCGTGGTTGCTCTGGCTCGTTTCTTCTCGATTGTATGTGGAAGAACATAAACTCAGATGCTAAGTTCAATCACATAGCTGTCCAATGAAAGCCTGATGTAATTTCACTGTATTATTTCCAAGTTTCAGCGGCCAATGAATTTGAATCGGTCCCACGCTTGGTGTGCTCAGATGGGGGGAAATCATCCGTAGAGTGCGCATCTCGGTAGCGCAATAGCTGGCATGTATCAAGCTTGTCATGCTTCGTGGTTCATTTAAATATTATCAGTGTTTTTTTGTTTCGAATATGGCATGCAGAAATTTAGAAGCACTATTGAAGCTCTCACTAGCCTGCATAAATAGAGTTTTATGTTTAGCAGAAATGTTGAAGAAGCCACATCACAAGTGGTTGACACTTGTCGACAACAGTGCATTATATTTTGTAAGGTTGATCACTTTATCAATAGATGCCAAGTATTCTTAGAGAATTCTCCTGAGCAATGTCGACAGCTGGTCAAACAACATAGACTATGCTTTAATGGTCTGGAGAGCCACCAAGCTAAAAACTGTTCCTCAAGATCATCATGTTTACGTTGTGGGCAGCAACATCGCAGATTGTTACATGTACAACCTCCAATTTGAGATCAGACAAATCCACCAACAGATGTGACTAGTGTTGATGAGTAAACTCAGGAGGGAGCTACATCAGTGCAGTCATTGACCAGTTTAAGCTTGGCACCCGTAATAGTCTTGTTAGGGAATTATTTATACCACTATAAGGCTTTGCATTCACCTTGTGGTCTTAACTACTTAATCAATCAAATGTACAGGCAGGTTTAGGTGCATCCAGATGATACTGTGGAGGGGCTCGACATATTCTTCCCACAGACAGCATAGAGCAGTAGCTACATTTCTTGTGCAATGCATCTGTCAAAGGGTATGCTGGTGTAGTTTACCTTAGGGTTACAACTTCATCTGGACATGTTCGAACACACTTATTGTTAGCAAAGTCCAAGGTGGTCTCTGTGAAGACCATATCACTCCCATAACTCAAACTTGGCGATGCTCACTTGGTAACAAAACTATTGAAATATGTGGAGTGTGTACTTTCAACCATAGTGCAATTTTCATCCATTTATGCTTGGTCAGACACTACTGTTGTTTTGTCATGGCTACATCTTCTGAAAACGATTGTTTCCAATTGTGGAGCTGACATTCAAGATTGTATGTCACCCAGCCACTGGCGGCATGTGCCATCAAAGTGTAATCTTGCAGACTGTGCGTCACAGGGGTTGTTGCCACTTTATTTGATAGAGCATAAGCTTTGGTTGCATGGGCCTACTTGGCTTTGCTAGCATCCTGATAGGTGGCCATGCTCTATGACTACTCAAGAATCTGAAGAGCTACCCGAGGTCAATGAGCAAACTCTGAGTGAATTCACTGTGGAAGGAGTTGCAAATTCACTGGTTGTGGAAGTCAAAGCAGATTTTCATAATTGTGGAAACTTCAACGAGTTATGGAATTTGTTCAGAGGTTTATTAATAATGCCAGATCTATTAGCCTCCAGAGATAGCTAGGACCATTGTTTGTGAAAGAACTCTAAGCTTGCTCTCACGGTTTGCATTAAGGCAGTACAAGTTTAGCACCTCTCTGGACAGTGAAGGTATTCTGAGTGTTGTTGGACGTATCCGCTGTTTTTCAGTACAATACTATACCAAGCATCCAGTACTATTACCCAAGACCAGTTATTTCACAGACTTAGGCATTTGATCATTACCATTGTAAGTTCCTCCATACTGGGTTGAAGACTACTCAAGCTCTGGTGATGCATCGGTTCTGGATACTATCTGCATGGCGAGCAATCAGATCCCACATCCGGCAGTGAATGCCGTGCTTTCGAGCAAGTCCGTCAGTGTGTCAGCCATTAATGAGAGATTTACCAGCTGTCAGGGTGCAAGACAGGCCATTCACACATACAGGTGTTGACTATGGTGATCCGTTTGTCATGGATCTACATCGTTTCAGAGGTGCAAGGACACAAGGCATACCTCAGTTTATTTGTGTGTCTGACAACCTGGGCAGTGCACCTGGAAATTGTTTCAGAGTTAGGCACAAGTGCATTCTTGGCTGCCTTCAACAGATTTGTATCTCGCCGTGGTCTGTGTGCTCATGTATACAGTGACTGTGGCATCAACTTTATTGGTGCCAGTAACAGCCTTGGTGAACTGCAGTCCTTGGTACATTCAGGAGGGGCTTCTTCACACATTGTCAATGGCATGGCTAAAAGGACTGTGACATGGCATTTCAACCCACCCTCTGCACTTCACTTTGGAGGTATTTGGGAGGCTGGTATCAAGACAGCCATATGTCACCTGAAGAGGGTTGTGGGTGACCATGCTCTCACGTTTGAGGAGTATGCCACCTTGTTTCCGCAAGTGGAAACTGTGTTAAATTCTAAGCCGTTGTGTGAATTGAGTGGTGGCTCTTAATAACTTGGAAGTGCTGACACCTGGTCACTTCTTGATCGGAACTCCTCTGACTGCAGCACCCAGTGAAGATCTCACCACTGTCGCAGTCGATCGTCTCAGTCGGTGGCAGCTCGTGAAGCAGACTACACAGCTGTTTTGGAAATTATGGAGATTAGAGAATCTCAACACCTTGCAACATCGACTTTAAATGGTCTTGCAACTCTCCAAATGTAATGGAAGGACAGTTGGTGGTTGTAAAGGATGGCAGTTTGCCTCCCCTCAAGTGGCACATTGGTTGAAACTCAGCCGTACACCCCGGGAGGGATGGTATCTCCAGGGTCGTCACTGTTCACACTGAAACCCAGCTCCCTGAAGCGGCCAGTTGTCAAGTTGTGCCTACTGTAGCGGGTGGATAAGTCTGATGTTGAGCCTGCTGTTGAAGGAGGTGGAGGATTGGTGTGTAGCACTGAGATAACTGCAAGAAAATCTACGTGATTTTGTTTCTGGTCTGCCCCCTATTCAACCATCAACTAGACAATGTATGCAGTCTTTTATACACTCATGAGAATTTTGCTGAAAGTGAAACAAATTGGACCAAATTGAACATTTTACTTGTAATATACCATTTTGTCTCCCTTTGTGGTGCTCACTGTTGTTATTGCCCAACACAGCAGTAAAATTTTCATGGCACTTACTAAAGAAGAACGTCATGCATACGATGTCTGGATCAACATATGACATTATGGCGGCCGTAGTTTCCATTCCTGCTGTCGGCAGAGCTGAGCACTGGGATCACCCTCACCTCGTGGCGGAGGTGCATTCATCATCTGCTCAGTAGGTCAGCGCGCCGTTCAAACTACCATTTGTGTGATACAGAGTCGTCTTTATTTGGACGTGTTGAGAGATAAGAACTTTCATTCGCCGATCATTAATGATACCCCTCTAGGGCATATTAAATTTTTATATCTTCCACTACCAAGTATAACGGTTGTAGTTCCTAATATGTTATTACTTAATTCTATTGGCTCCTGTATTTTCAGAGTGAAATAATGATTTTTCATTGGGGTTTGGAATTTGTTCACCTCTCGAGGAATTAATTGAAATGTAACAGTATATATACTTTGGCTTTCTGCTCGTTCAGGGTCAGACGATTTCGGCCTCGGGGGAGTATCATCACATCAGAAGTTATGTAATTGATAACGATTGTTTCTATCATTTGATAGGCTGTTCAAGCAGTAGTTCATGATGTCACTTTGATGTAAGGCTAGACGATCAATTTTGCTTGCAAGTAGTACTTTTAATGACACTCTAAGAAGAGATATTTTAATTTTTCTCCTTGAAAGTTAAGGCTTTCTAATTGCGAGCAGTTGCTATGGTCAGTCGACGAGGGGAGAAAAATGATAAATCTAACTTCGCTAAGTATGTAAATCATTGGCAGGCAAGTCAAACTCAGCCTGGAGTTTTAAGTATTTTAATATGTTTTTTTTCTATTGGCATATTTCATAAAATTGCAATGAATGGCAAGATGGTGACAATCACGTAAGAATTTCTTGTGGAAATTTAATGAAAGTTTTAAGGAGAGTTTTTGATCAAGCAAGATCCATTAAAATGAAGGTTAGGTGAATTAATTCAGAATTCATGTTAGAAACATTTTGCATTGGCCTTTGGTAAGGCCCTGTATGGCCAGAGAATTGTTTGTTATGAAATTAAGTGTGTGTGTGTGTGTGCGCGTGCGTGCATGCGTGTGCGCGCGTGCGCGCGGTGTGTGTGTGTGTGCGCGCGCGCGTGCGGTGTGTGTGTGCGCATGCGCGCGTGCGTGTGTGTGCGCTGGCATTGATATGCAAATCAATTGATATGTATAAAATATAGTTTACACTCCTTCTTAGAAAAAACATTATATCAAATAAATTTTGATAGCCATAGAGGAGCAGCCATAGAGGAGCCATAGAGCAGTCACCTAACAAGCCATAGCTGGGAAAATATAAAGTGATAGGAGAAGGCAGTTGTAGCATATGCTGCATCTCACAACCAGAATTAGACAACCACAGTGGTGAGGGCCCTAAATCCTTCTAATAATAGTGCAGAACTATGATGCTGGAAACAGGCCCACCAATACATCACCAAATCCAGACAGACACCTGGCTTAAACATAAGATAACCCCTCCGCCACATTTCGAATTTCCCGCCTCACCGTAGTTTGACTCCTGGCGGCTAGGTTCACTGTTTGCCAACAACTGCTCACCAGACTGCAGTCTGCCATTACTCGCCATATGATGAAGCTGGCGTAGGCTGGTGTTTATTTATCCATAAATACAGCCCTATGAGTACTTGTGCATTGTCTACTTTTTTATCTAAAAAGAAGAAAAACAGTTAAGGATGTGGTGTATGTGTGGAGTATTAATTGGTGTTAGTAGTGTTTTGCAGAAAACAGAGTAGTGCCTTTACTGTTTGAATGTATTTGAAGCACTTCTCCTCCATTGTGTAGAGAAATGTTTGAATGGCTGAATGGTATTTGCATGTGTGTGTTTTAACAATATAGGTAGTACCCATATCACCCATGCTGGCTCAACCTTGACGTCAGACTCTTTGAGCAAGGTGACTTCATCAGGGATGCCAACCCTTGTGACAATGCGCCCGCCAACCTCGTCGAGGCGTGCTACCTCACCGAACACCCAAGCATCAGTTCAGCTTCCAGGTTGGTGTCTAGCATTGTGACATTTTCATGCTGTCTTTTTTCCTTGTTTTAAACATCAAGTGAATTGAAAATGTATTACAGTATTTCATAGAGTCCACCAGAAGTTGGGGCTGTCGTAGCACCCCTGTATAACAAAATTGAAGGGACTGAATTTTTATGTGTTCATTCTTGAGGGATTCATTGTAGAGAGGTGCTGCAATGTGCTTCTTTTCTCGCATGTAGGAAATTTTAATTCTTGTTGCTGTTGAATTTTAATTGCATTTTTATAAGTGTCTTATTTACTATGTATAAGTACTTTTTTTCATCGTAAATATGTTTGGTAATTCAAAAACTATAAATTAAATAATGTGTTTTGCAAATTGTTTGTTTATGTAATAGTTGTTCCAAACAAAATTAGATGTGTATTTTTTCTATAACAATTGTGATTTTCATCAACATTTAGCACAAGGGTTTACTGTATATATGTGCTAGACATACTGCTGTCTGGTGGCCGTTCAATTTTCTTTGTTTTGTTTCAATTTTATCAACTATACCATTGTTGTTTATATTGCATCGTATTGGTTATGTTCTGTTGTTTTAAGGCATTCAGTAATTAAAAACTGTGATGCGTGATGCCTTACCTGACTGGACAATCACTATGTAAAGGAGGGTTGGTTTTGCAGGGTGCTAGATCAGGTGCACGCCTCTGGCGGGGTTTACGGATTATACTTAATCGCTATGTGGTACTGATGCACGTCCAGTGTAGAGGACTGACCTGGTAACTTTGCAGCAGTGCACAAAATCGGGTTTAGATAGCGTGACCTTTTGCTTCAGATAATTGACTTTGGGTGGGATACCTGGGCAACGCGTAACCTTGGACAATGGCTTGACCTGACTCGTCTCTGTCAGGTGTATGTGAGCTACAGGTGTATAAGTGTATCAGAGCTGTCGGAGCTGGAGTAGTTGAAGCAAGTCTGAAGCTGGAGGTTGGGGTTTTCAAGGGCTTTTCTGGTTTTGCTTAAGTACTCGGTGATCCAGGAGTGTGTCACCCCGTTCAGATGTGTCAATGCTGCGAAAAGGTCCTTGGGAATCTCTGGAGTGATAGTTAGCTGCAAACGACGCAATGCCTGGGCTTGATCCTTGGGCAAGAGCTAGTTGAGTGTGATAATGAGGAAGGGGTAAGCTCTAGCAATCGCCCAGAGGCAGTTAGCACCTGTTTTACTTTCTCACGGATACTTTTCTGATGGGAGAAAGGCATCTGGATTAGAATACACACACTCACATCCATGACGGGGTTGCAGGGAACATGTATTCCTACTTGGTACGTAATGGACAGTGCTTTGTGCCAAATTGCGGTGAGCACTGGGAGTCAGGCCTCATTGTTGACAGTCCTTTCACGTGGGTGTTTGTCTCAAGCCAAGTCTTGCCAACTCAGGGAACGACCCCCTCCGGCACCTAAACATGGTGGCGAGGGCGAGCACTGAATCAACAAGCTTGTCCTGGAACAGAGTAGCTAGGTGGGCTTTACCGTAGTGTGCAGCACTAGTGTGTGTGGGTTTCTGACAGTTCCCAGAGTCACCTGCAACCCCTTCTTTGGTGTGAGGTATACTAGGTGAGGTGCTAAGTCTATAGGAAAGGATACCTTTTAGTCAGAAAAACTTTTATTTATTTTGTTTGACGGGAAATAAACAAGTGGTGTTGTACTACTTCCTAACGCTGTTATCCAGGTGTAGGCGACCTGGTCCTGAGCTAACAATGGTGGGGTAGAAGAGCGCTACTAAAATAACTTAAACTGGTACTACTCTCTACACATGTGTTTTGCCAGAAGGGGCCACAGTGTCTAGGTGTGCGGGTGACGTTTGGCACGAATGCGGTGAAGAGTAAGCAGGTTAAGAAGAATTGTTCCGGCGCTGATGCAAGGTGGAGACCAAGGAGAGGTGTCTTCTTCAGCACAAGTGCAGTGAAGGAAGGATAGGTAATGCTAGGAACGAACTGAGCTTGGTAGTTGAAGCGAACCGTGAGGGCCAGAGCGAGCAGGCTGGTCAGTTCTCCAGCAACGAGTGCAGTGGAGAAATGAAGACTTGTCCTGAGTGAGTGTCAAGGCCCGCTATTTATACTTCTGTCGTCTGGATAAGGGCGGGTGCTGGAGAGGGGGTAGCCATAGCATAGCTTCCTCAAGGTGGGACATCACCGGCCGGCTTGGTGATGAGGAGGTGGCGAAGCATACTGGTGTAGCCATCTAACAGCATGCAGTGGAACTCGGTGCCTTCGATGCATAGTCTCTGTGGCCGGTGAATAAATATAATCTGCTGGCTGAAATGTCCATTCTTGCTGGGGTAAACGGTAAAAGTTCATAACGTCTCATTGTGTGTCAAGAATAAAACTCCATTGCTCTCAGACAGCTAAGCCTATTCCCAGATGAGGTGAAGTCATTTATTCTATTGTTGAAAAGACATAATACGTCAACTGTACAAAAAACGAGGTTGCTGTCAATGTACTACATGTTAAGATATGTTGGTAATAGGTTACTAATTACATTATAAAACGAGACAGAAAACTTGTGGATATACGCACACATGCACATACCATCCAGTGAGAACTTATGTTTTCAGTCTCACTTGTAAAATGTATTATATATTACTACATCTAAACATTATGTATACTATACATAACAATTTCAGATGATTGTTTGTGTGATTTCCTGTTTTTTGTTATTTTGCACAATCTGTTATGTTCCTTGGGAGGTGTAATCGTACTGCCTGTATTTGTGTCACCATTGCCTGCTGCCTTGGTCAGTATATTCTGTAGTTGTGTTTCAGAGCTGAGTGGCGATGGAGTGTGTATTAGTACCTTGCCTCCTGATTGCAGGAACATCTCAGAAACGCCCGTCGCAGATTCTTACCTCCTCCAGCGTACCTGCTTCTTCTGAAGGCAAATGGGCTAGGAAATCGGCTGATCCTGAGGAGGTAAAAGTGTGTGCCATTCATATCCAAGAATTGAAATGCCCAAATTTAATTTGCTGTTCTAGTGTCACTGAAAATTAATTGTATTTTGACATGTGTAGACCATATAAATATTTTACCAAGTTGTCTTTTTGAAAGTAAACTGTATTATAGTCTGAACAGGACATTCTTAGAAAAAATGAATGAGCGACATAGAAATGGCCTCAGCTAGTTGTATATTGTTTATACTCAGGGTTGGTTGCGAGCCCTCCGTGGGAGAAACCTGGCTGGCTGGAGCTCGATGGTGAACTTGGTATTGTCAGAGAACACTTAGAGAATATGGAGGTAGAACAGTTCCAGCTGCAGATGCCAATGCCAGTAACATGTGGAAACACAGTTTGTCAATCAATGCCTGGTAACCTATTAGCGAGCAGACAGCCCGGCCAATAGCAGCACATAGTAGCGGGACACAAGTGCCCGTTCTCAGAGCCTGGTGTAACCAGTCAGAGAATGGGTGCACCCATATCAGAGAAACTGCCACACTCGGTGTACTTAACTACTGTATGTTGTGTTTCATAGGGTTGAGAACTGCTCTAGACACCGCTGATCTCATTATGTTTAGCGACTTCAGCTATGCCCGTGCAGTCAGCGAATCCGCTGCAGGGTCTCATATTCCACCACAGGTTGTTGTACACACCAATGTTTGCCCTCGAGACAGTTTTACCGGTGGAGAGAGGATTGCAAATTAATATGTCCGCATTTGAGTTGAAGCACAGGACGCAGTAGAGCCAACATTTGCTCTGCCCTACTGGCGGGTGTCCTGTCTGAGCAGTGTAACGCCTCCTCAGACAGCAGCACTAAGCCTACTTTCTCACTCTTTCTCTCTCTCTCTCTCTCAGTGCCTTGGTGGTGCAGAGCTCGAGCGCTTGCCTCTCACCTAGGTGAACCAGGATTGATTCCCGGTGGGGTTGCTCCTGGTTTCCTGGCCGGGTCGCTCCTGGATTTTTTCATGTGGAAATCGTGCCGGATGATCCTGCTGGTAGGCGGGTTTTCTAGGGATCTCCCATTTTACCTGCGCTTTCATTCCGTTGCTGCTCCATATCAATCACCCTAATCGGCTCTCAAGACCTCGCTGTTAAGAGCCATCCAAATCTCTTCTCTCACTCACTCCACACATGCTTAAAATGGCAACACTGAAGGGACTAGTGAACACATTCCAGTATACCCAAATTTGCTTGTATTGCCTGGCCTGCTTCCTGGACACACAACCACAGCTCTCTGTCATTTTCCACTTCGTTATCATAACACTTGTGCCTTTTTAATTACCCTATGAGTAGGGGCATGCAAAATTTGCATTTGCGATAAAACAAATTTTTATGCAAATTTTTATGTTTTGAAACGAATAAGCTCGATTTTTAACTTTTTGTGTTAATACAGTAAAAACTCGGAAATTCAAAGTCAATTAATTTGAAATTGTATATAATTCGAAGCGCCCCCAAATGGAAGAATAAATTAGGATTTTATATGCTTTTAAGTTTGGTTAGTTCGAAATTCGCCTTTTATGTAATTTGAAGTTGGATTTCACCCCAAAGTGTACGTGAAGTTCAGATTAATTAATCAAAGCTATATAATTATGATAATAAACATGCATCGCCTACACTGTTGCGGGTACGTGCATGATAAACGAGCAATGGGTGGCTGCTCTTCAATCAGCTGAAGCAACCACTGCCGCTGCCCGTCACAGAGAGTAGAGGTGTGGAAGAGAGCTTAGAGCTGTGTTGGCCCCCAGTCTTAGGAGGGAGGGAGGGAGGGAGGGAGGGAGGTTGTTGCGGTGTAAGCGTGGCTTAATGAGGGAGAGTGGAAAGGAGGGTAGCGGTGTGGGCGTGGCTGGAGGTTGGAAGTAGGAAGGGAGCAAAGTGGGAGGTATGACGGACACCTGGTACAGGGTAGTCTGTAGTCCGAGGGAGGGAAGCGAAGACGAAGAAGGGAGCGACCTTGCTGGCCGGCCAGGCAGCGTAAGATTGAGAACTAGCAACAGCTCTGTCACCTCCAAACCTGTAAAAAAAATCCACCACCCTGCAGGGCCCTCTAACCATTCCCCCTTTCCAATCACCTGGATTGAAAAAAAATTTCAGCAGGTACGCAAGCATACGGCATCCTGCTTTCAACTTTGCCCGAAGTTCATTCATAGTAGAGGGAGCATGAAGATACTGGCTACCTTGGCTGCAATTTTTAACCAAACTTACCAATTTTTTTTTTATATATATATTTCGGCGTATAACACATATATTTGACTACACGTGAACATATCATTAATGATCAAGATAAATGCAACAAACTTATTGTTTTGGACCATTTCCTTCAAATTTTTACCTTTTTTAAACCAAAGATTTTATGGTTCTCCAAAACAGGGTTGTATCTTCGAGATAGTAGTTATTCCAGGGCGGTGTATATATCATACGGTACTGCTGTTAGTAACTGTCAATATTTTCCATGGTTTCGACTATCAATAGTAGCACTGTGCAAGATCACTGATAGTCATATTGTAACATTGTGCGCCTGCAACGGACAACAAATAAATTGTTTGGATATATTTTTTACAATTATAGACATATTTTGTTAATGCTTCTGTAAATTTTCTATTGGCTTTTGTTCTGGTTTGGGCTGATATTGCATCTGGGGTGTGGGTGAAGTTAGTTTTGATTGAATATTTGGGTCTATGATGCAATTTTCTTTTTAGAAAGCAGAAATCCACCATTAATGCAAAGCAACGTGCTGCAGTATTTTCAAAACATGGCTTGAATGCAAGTGACAATAAAACTATATTTTTTAAATTTTGCAACACATTGATGACTTGGGACCGTAGAGACTTGCGCATAAAGCACATTGAAAGTGAAAAAACAAAAAACAAATGAGCTGAAAATTTAAAGTTCATGTTTATATTCTAAATGTTTCATTTTACAAACTGTTACTTTTGTTTTCATGTGATGTTCGTATTTACATAGTTAACTGTTAACCAAATGTAACACCACGTCCGTAAAAAATAACACAGATTACTAACCTTGCATTCTTTATAGAAATAAATACCCAAAGTGTATGTCCCTACCTATGAGTAGTAATCTAGGAGACTTAGGTCCGGTGACCTAGGTGGCTATGCTATTGTGCTTCCTCTTCCATTCCAGCACTGTAGGTATGTTGTGTCCAAGTACACCCTTACAGTAAGAATGAGTGCGCTGGTGCCCCACCACGTATGTATCACATTTCATGATGTACGGTAGGAGCAGAGGTACATATTCCAATTACTGGTATTTCATTCTCCAAGGTGGCTTGGTAGGGGGCTCCACTGAGATGCCCAGGAAGGGTGTAGGCGACAGTTAACTGCAATGCTTGCCCAAATGTTTAACTGATATTGGAACTGTGATTTTATGGTATTAAATATTTTAGTATAGCTTTATGTTTTTTTGACACATGCAACAGGTAACAAGGGCAAAAAGTTCCCACAAAAACCTTATTTTATATCACCTTTGTGTCCTTTTTTGCACTTTTTCCATATTTTAAATGAATGAACAGCTATTTAATGTAGTTATCTTAAAAAATGTTTATATTATTTTGTGGCATGCTGCGTTTGGCTTGTGCTGTGGCACTACTGCATGATGATGTGGTGAATTGTGCAGACTACCAACATACCTGGAGAAGGCATAACGGTGAATATTGGCTCGCTGGCCAGCCTGTCTCCGGTGGTGGGCCCAATTCGCTTGGGAGCTGCTGGCATCATTGCTGCTCGGGGTGACATGAGGGAGCGCAAGACACTGAGCCGTGGTAGGGGGCGGGGTCGCGGGCGTGGCCGAGGCATGTCTGTCAAGTTGCATGGAAGTGTCGTCACATCGATGGAGGGCAAAACCCAAGGTGAGACTATTATTAAAAATACTGTTATGAGAATGTGAAAATGAATACCGTATTTCAGCATGCATAGGCCGCACATTTTTACAAGAAAATGACTACAAAAAGTGGGGTGCGGTTTATATACGAGATATTGGCATTAAATAAATTTTCCCCAAAACATATTTAGAAATTTGTCAGCATACAGTACATTTTAATGTTTTAATGTAATGGAAGGAAGGTAAGAGGAGGAAGAAGAAGAAGAAGAAGAAAAGGAGGAGAAAACAGAAAGAAAAAAACTTTTTCCACTCTTGCAATTATTTGTTCACTCGCATTCATAAACAAAATAACCTTCATCCCGCACGTGTAATATGTAAATATGTTGGAGCTCGGCCATACATGCCGTATATGAGAAAATAATTTCTCTGCTGTACAAGAGAAAGATATCTTACGTATTTTGCACGCCCGCCGTGGCACTACAAATGCACATTGATACGACACCATTTTGTGTAACATGTTGCCGTGGTTTTGCTTTCTCAAGTCATGTTACCATCTGTGGAATAGTAATCGCACAATGTATATTTCTAAACATTGCAACATAATACAAATTTTCTGCCGCAAATGTTTTGTACAGGAGAGATTAAGTCTGAATTTACTGTGTTTGTACGGATTCGTAACTTAACAGTATTTACAGGAATACAAAAATTCAGTGCGGCCTATACTTGAGATATTAATTATCCCAAATTTTTCATCAAAAACTTCTGATGGTAATTTTTGTACGCAGTGTTCTGCAACAACACGATAGATTAAGGTATGCACATGCATGCGTAAAAACGGCAATTTGCAGCAAAGGTTTTTCAATAATGGCCTTGGTCTTTGCATTTGATCATACAGCCAAGACAGGAACAGAAATATGTAGATAACTGTAAACCCACGCCAGGGAATAATGAAGCAGAGTATTTTGGGCATACACTATTGAACAATTGCATATGTCCAAAATATTTTGCTTAGTTACTCACCTCCGTTATAATAATATTTTAAACAAATGCATCAGAAAAATTGACACACAATCGCTGTGGACGCTAGTGTTGCATGTATGCAGCAACCACTTCCAGCAAAGTGCTTAAAAAAAAGTATGTTTGGGTTTGGATTTTTCTGCTATGTTAAAATTCCGTGAATTGAAAATATCCGTTAAAACGGCTGGCCTGCCTTAGGGTAGAACAGGGGAAGGCGCTCTGTACAAGGCTAAAGGGAGAATGCAGTACTGGTACTTGAAAACATAGCTTTCTCCTCTACTCTCGGTTGTCTATAAGGGACCGAACGTATAGCAGTGTGTGGAGCTGACGACGCCGCTGGAGCTTCCTTGGTAGACAGTGGGAAATGATCTTCTGCCCCATGACGTAATTGAAGTGTTCTGGATTGGTGCAGGCCTTGACACTGATTGCGTGTACGATGAGAGCCCAGGAGAGTAGTCGGAAGACTGATCAAGAACTGAAGCAGAATTGACGATCCGGAGACCGGGGCACATGGTGTTTTATACTCCTCGGCCATCCCTTCCTTCACTGGCATAGGACATGTGGAGAGGGGTTTAGTAGGTGCGAGCCCGTTGCCTAGATCCTCGGAGCGGTCTAGGGCACATAAACTCCTCCAGTCTGAGCAAGTTAAAAAATGGTCTAGTTTGTGGAGTTGAGTTTCTTCTTAAGAACACAACAGACTCCTTTTGTGAAGTATGTGTTCAAGGCAAGAGTCATAGTTTACCCTGTGATGAAAGTATCTCTCGGGCTACAAGATTACTTGATCTTATGCACTCAGTTCTCTGTGGTCTAATTGAAGAAAAATCATAGTCAGTGTCATGTTATGTGCTTATGTTCCTAGACGACTTCAGCCACAAAGCATTTGCTTATATTTGAAAATTAAAGACCAAGTTTTAGAATATTTCAAGATTTTTAAAAACTTTGCAAAAACCCAAACTGGTGAAAAAATAAAAATTTTAAGAACTGACAATGGAGGGGAGTATGGTATCAATAATATGTTGGCTGTGCTACAGTCAGCAGAGATTTAGCATCAGACGTCTACACCATTTACCCCTGAGCAGAACAGCATTTTTGAAAAATCACGTTGCTTGTTGATTGAATCTGGACTTCCTAACACTTTTTGGGCTGAAGCTGTTTACACGGCTGTGTACTTGCTGAATCTCTCACCAAGCAATTGTGTTGAAAAAAC
The DNA here is from genome assembly GCA_029891345.1 of Dryococelus australis. Taxonomy (NCBI): domain Eukaryota; kingdom Metazoa; phylum Arthropoda; class Insecta; order Phasmatodea; family Phasmatidae; genus Dryococelus; species Dryococelus australis. The sequence continues at coordinate 402,487,097 of CM056993.1, read as the reverse complement.
ACCCAAAGAAATCTGGACAAGCAAAAACCCAACCTTAAAACATGTCAGAATATTTGGATGTAAAGCATTTGCTCATATACTATGATGCCGGCTAACAGCCAGCGGCGTTAGAGTCCACACACGTGTCACGTGTCCTGCACGTGTGCAAAGAGGTCAGTAATTTTTAACTTTCACATAAATATTATTTGTCAATGTAAAATGTGTTTTATATTTGTATTTGCGGGTTTTAATATGTCTTAAAATGTTTTAAAGTGTTTGTTGCTATTTTTAAATTGTTTGGTTATGAAATTCAAAGTTCCCGCGGCACCAAGACTAAGGACACTTATATTCCGGCATGAATGCTGTCATAAAGAGACACTGAAATAATATGAAAAATTCATAAGAAAATTATAAAATGTGATACTGCATTAAATTTAATTTGTGCCATTTTATTTTCTTTAGTAAAATATTTTACTTGGTGTGCATAGCACTTATGCTTATGTGAACCCTGTAGGCGGCCATGGTAGGTCCGTGTGACGCATGTCTGTGGACAGTCTGTCGAGGAGAGCTGGCGAGGTAAGACACTGTCCACGTACGCACTACAACTCTTGTTCACTGATGTAGGTTTCAATTGTCAGTTTAGTTTAGCGGTCAACCTTTGCTTGCGTACTTTTGCCAGACATTTCCCCAGCATTATGCTTCCGCTTTACTAATTTATTTCGCCCTTGTGGCATTTTTAACTTAATCGAGGAGAAGGAGGAGAAAGATGTCGGAGAGGTCACGCGACATGCGTAACTTGAATCAGGCGACATCCACCTATGTTAGTGGCGTTTCATTGTAATTTCTGCATTATTGCAATGCACAATTTTAAGGACTTTGTTTTTATGTATGTATTTGAGGGTATTTTTCAAGTTTGAATATTTTACTGCAACATCACGTATAACCACATGGCTGACCAACGCCAAGTATTAGTATACATCATAATTGTGTTTTGAGAGCTTATTTATGTAATATTGTATGTGCAATATTTTATTCAGGGTTCTATGTTAAATTTTGTCATTGTTCTGTGTAATTTCACGTAAATTGATGCCTTTTGTGCTTGGCCACGCGGTCGCAGTAATGTTTCATTTTACCGCCATCAGCCATGCTACACGCATGCAATCACTTAAATTGTAAAGAGAATAATTTTCTCTATCAGAGTAATATTTTGTCTGAATTTAATTTGCCGTTTTCACAAAGAAATATTGCAATTCCACCTGCGCCACGTGGACCGCTACAAACTTCATCCTTCATCCAGCGGCATCCACGCCATCTAAACTTGTTTTCACGTGTGTGTGTGTGTGTTTATTTTGAATACTCATCTCGTGTCCCATCTTGTTTCATGTAGCTTTTGAGGGTTTATGTAATTTTGTAATTAATGTACGGTGCAATTATTCCCGTCCTAGCCGGCTCTGTGCATAGGCCGTCACCACACTACCCAAGTGCTGGATGGCGAGCCCCGACGAGTTTGCATTCGTAATGCAGATTAATCACACTTGTTAGTATGCTTCATCAAGGGTTTCATTTGCAATTCACCATGTCCTGTCTTCAGGGAAAAACAGTCTTTCCACCCTAGCAGCTGCCGGCCCTCTTCCCTTGTGAAGGCTGTGCTTTCACGCACCTTGGTGAGTATCATCCATCTAGGCGTGCGCTAGATTAATTGCGGGCTGGGGGAGTACCCAAGCGGAATTGGCTAGTAATGACAGAGATTATCATCATTTCATTGGCATGTCAATGTGTATGCATAGTAACAATAAAAACAAGTCTACAGTAGCCACATATATTTTATTAAGTGTATTTTTCAAAGTGATGTTTAGTTAAAGTTTAGTATTGCCTACGTGTTTGTAAGTAGGCACGGGTGAGGAGGACACACAGAACCCACAGCATTCCTGAAAACCCTGAGTCTTGATAGTGCGGTGATTGTGAAGCACCTGTGGCGCCCATATTACCAGTAAGTATTTGTGTCGTTGTTCGTCTCGTGTCTCACCTGACGGCGTCAGTTCCATCAGTAAAATCTCATTCCGGGTCCTGCACGGTCGTTATCATTGGTATCTTCCGGGTACATCCTGCCCAGGGAAGAGGTTTGTCATGTCTGGTTATCTTCACAATCGGTGGGTGATTAAGAGAGAATGAGGGTGGAGGAGGGAGATGATTCAGTGGTATTTTCCTTCCCTTTCAGGTTCTTCCATTCTTGAGTTTGGCACAGCCAAGAGGGGGGCCTATAGACTCATTTTCGACCCTCTTCCCTCTGTGTTCATCCTCCCTCAATTTGGCTTTTCCAAGGGGAAGTACTTGTCTTATCCGTGATATGGCGCGATCTTATGACAGGATGCCGGATGGTCTGGAGGACTAGTACCTGACCACAGTATACCCCTAGAAGTGCTTCCTGTGATTGAATGTACGCCTCCCGTGTGTACGGACGGCATCCTTGAGACTCTCAGATTCTTCTAATCTTTCCCCTCTGCGCCAGTAGCACTCTCTTAGCAAGATCAGGAGCGCTTCCTGCTGGGTGAGTAAGTCCGCCGGGACGACGACGAGCCTATCCACGGCCTACATACGTGGGAATATTATTCTGTCTCCTCCTTCCATCCGTCTAATGACCAGGGCAAGTGCTGCCATCAAGGTGTTCGGTTCTTCCAGACGAGACAGGTGTGCTCCACTTATGACCTCATCATACAGCCACAGTGGGTCCTGTGGGTGCACCCCCGCAGGCCAAGCCTGCATGGATGCATCCACCATGTTCTTTTCATCCGGCCAGTCAACTGTCACTGTTCTCTCAGAGACTGGAGTTGCTTCTGTTCTCCTTCCTCAGTTCCTTATGAAGGAAGATCTCTCTATAGGCCTCGGTTTCCCTTGGCTGTTTAGTTTGATCCTCCTCCATAGGTACCCCCATTTCCCATACCTTGCTGGCACGGATCATGGCACAGACTCTGGTTATAGACCTTGACTTGGGCAACTCTTTCCCCTTTCTTTGTTCTTCCATTTCTTTGTTAGGTTTGCCACGGCGGGGGGGTTTGGGGGGGTTCTTGTTCCCTTTTATTCCCATTCTGCTATTTCTTGCTAGAGGCTCCCAGCTTATTGTGAAATCCATGTACAGGCACAGGAATTTGTTCCTTTATCCTTGTCATTGAGTGCGAGGCGAGAGGGATCTCCTCACACTCGTCCAATATGATAACTCTCGGGTAAAGGTGTTCAGCCATGATGATAGTTATTGTCATCCTGATCCTCCTCCGGACTGTCCCCAAATTCGTCACTCAACCGGTGACTTGCCCACCAGACATCTAACTCTTCCCTTTATTTACCTACTCTGGTAAGGTATCCTAGCACTTCCTTAGCCAGGACCCTGTCCTGGAGCATGTCCCCGAGGCCTGTAGGTCCATGGTTCCCCTCAAATTCGATTTTCAAATCTTCCACCTTGGGGGCATTCCATTGCATGGGAGGAGGTGTCCAGCACCTCACACACCACACAGTTGTGGTCGTCCATCAGGCCCAGTGAGGACAGCTTCTCTCGGAAGTTCCTGTGTCCCATCAGAAACTGCGCTGAATAGTGGCCTACATTGAGCCACTTCTCCAGACGCAGCCTCCCCCGCACACTTGGGAAAATCCTACAGGTGACTCTCCCTTTCTTGGAGTTGTCCCATCTAGCCTGCCATGCTGTTATTGTGGCTTCCTTCCTTGCTCAGAATTCTTCTGGGGGGCATGTCTCCCCATTTCCTTCTTACAATCTCTCCTCTCTATACCACCAGCAGATCTAGAGGGACTTCCCCAGCCACCACTTGCAGAGCCTCGTTTGTAGCCATCCTATACGCCTTCGTGACGCCCAACAGTGCCGCCTCTGTGTACCATACTCCACACACATATGTGAGAATGGGCAGGAACACTGACCGGTACATGAGTTTCAATGTCCGGTAGCCAAATCCCCAGTTGGCAGGAGCAACTGCCCTGAGCCACTGAAACATCACCACGGCCTTATTCACCGCATAGCCTACATGAGCATGGAACACAAGAGGGCTCTCCATGATTACACCCAGGTACTTCATCTCAGTTACCTTTTTTACCACTCTGCCCCAAAACCTGATAACGAGAGCTCGCTTTAGGTTGTCTTTTAGGAGAGTTCAGTTCATCTTTTCCACCGAGAAATCCATATTGTACTTCTCGGTCCAGCCTTCCAGTCTTTTCAAGACAAGGTCTGTTTTCTCCTCCAGTTCTCTCCATGCCCAGGCCGGGACTAGGAGTAATCATCAGTGTATCCATAAATCACGCAGTTATGTCCGAGTTCTAGCCTTAGCAGCTCCTCGAAGATCACATTCCAGAGAATTGGTCCAAGGACTAATCCTTGCGGACAGCCCTTGGAAGCTCTTTATCATTCCATACACATTTCTGGGGCATTCTAACAACCACAGCTACCACAGAATCTGCGGCCATCACACGTCAAACGCCCCCAAAATATCCATGGATATCGCCAGATTGTATGGCTGGTCATAGGTTCTCACCTGATGGACCATGTCCATGACTGCAATTTCTGTGCTTTTACCCTTCATGAAACCATACTGTTTCTAATGGATACCCTGAACTGCATCAAGGTATACCATCAGCCTATTTATTATGCATTCCAGCATTTTTCTCATTACTGGCAGGAGGGTTATAGGCCTGAAGGACTTGGCCATTCTCGGGTGACTTCTGCCCCCCTTATACATCACTAGAAGGAGGCCATTCTTCCACACTGTAGGGAAAGTATCTTCCTGTAGGCAGTCATTGAACAGTACCAATAACTCCTCACATATTCTTGGATATGAACGGAGGAGCATTTCCCCCATCATTCCGTCCATCCCTGGGGCTTTCTTGAGCTTCATTTTCCTGACTACATTATCCAACTCTTGTAAAGAGAAGGGTGCTGTATCCTCAATCTCCATGGGCAGTTCCTGTGCGGCCCTTATCTGGAGATGATATTCCGTTTCCCCTATCTGAGTATCATCCGGCAACACGACTTCTGTCATGTGCCTCATGAACTCCTCGGAGGTCTGCAGTAGACGTTCATCTGCTTCAAGTGCAGAGAGCTCCTCTGAGATTTCGACCTTTCCTGTCACCATCTGGTAGACCAGACTCCATGGGTCTTCATTCCCTCTATCCATGACAAGCTCTCTCCAAGCGTGTTGTCTTTTCTTCCCTAGCACTCTCCTGTATTCCACAACTTTCCTCTGGGTTCGAGGGATTGCTTCCTCACAAGCTTTCATCCTAGTCTCATAGGTTTTCAAACCGCAGAGCTGCACTCTGTTGAAGAGGAGCCAGTCTGCCTTAGCTGTTACATATTGGGGTCTCTCTGGTCTTTCTTTACCCTTTCCATCCATCCAGATGGTAAACAGGATCATCCTATGGTCATTCTCTCCCTGGACAAACAGAGATGGGAGTTGTCCTGGGCCATTCTGGCCGTCTAGCTTGTAGGGGCCAAGCGAGCCTTTTGGCGCTGTGTGAACAATTTGCTGCTGATGAAATTGTGGGCAGCTGCTGTGTTGAGCATCGCCATGACAATTGCATAGTTCAGTCAGACTCACAATCTGGGTTCGTCCGGGGGAAGATAGTCAGTATTCAACACCTGTTTGTTCATTAGGCCAGGCCTGTCTTGAAGGTGGGCAGGGATGCGTTTGGTGCCCATGTGTCTGCCTTACCTTCCCTCCTATCCTGCCGGGTGGGATTCCAAAATGCATGCAATAGTGGCGGCTGGGCTCCTGGCTGTTGGTTTCCGTGATCGTGTCACTTATATGTTGTATTTTCACGATAATTCAAGGTGTGGCCACTTAATCGGGAACTATGGGGAAAAGCCATTAATTTTCTCGAGTGCGGGGAAAACCTTGAAAATGCCAGGAATTTTTCTGTGAGTCGGGAACGTGCACGTGCAAGAGATTCTTTCATGCGCACACAGCAGCTGTTAAGATTCACTCTTATGTAGTCTTGTTTTGTCTGTTTTTTAACTAAATAATATATTTAGGTGGTTTTTATATTCCTACAGTGCATTATTATGGTGACACTAGTGCCAGTAACTGTCAAAAACGTACAGAAGTTCATTCCACAAAAAAAAAAAAATATTAGCCTTGAGGAGTGTGTGCCTGTCTGGGCGCAGCACATTGCTCATTATCTTACCTAGCATCCATCCAGTCATATGGCAACTGAATGCGGCACACGCTGACTGCGGCTAGACAAATGCCAATGTTGTTTGTGTTTATAAACTACAATTAATGTCAGTGTTTGAAAGTCATTAATATTGTCTTTTCAGTCGAGTAACTTGTGTTTAATAGTGAAAAATATTTAAAGTTCACACTACAGTATTTGTGGGGTTTTTTTTTTGTAATTATGCAGCACGAAAAGTCCATTGATGTGAAGCGTATTATATTTGTGGCCATGAAGAGTTAGATGTTGAAAATAAATGTAATACCTACTATAATTTACATAGACCGAAGCAAGGTTATGTAAACTTGGCCGGTCTGTTTGTACAACTGCATTCTATGACGTCTGTTTGGCACAAATACAACGCATTATAAAGTTGATGGGTGTTTATATCGTGATTGTTAAATTTTCCTGCGGTAAAGTATGGGAGTGAGCTTTCATTCAGGTGATACAAAACAAAGTAAAAACAATTTTGGTAACTAAATTTGTCAAATCTTATTTCTAGGTTATATATGGTAAAGTTTCTCCAGTGTGTATTTGTAAACTGTTTGCCTTGATGTTTCAGAGGCTTGCTTGTCTAGCAAAAATAATTATATAATTTTTATGTGAAATTACCGCTTCCTGTATTTTAGGTGTCATGGGTAGGTATCTGTTAGCAGTGGTAATACAATAAATTAAAAATATCGGCAAACACTCACATGAAGTTGTACTGTTATATTCATGCACCCATGTAGTAACAAAACAACAGTGTGCGATTTTGTGTGCCAATACGTTAAATAACACGGTGTGGAACTTGCGAGTTGTGGATAAACGAGGGTCTTTTAGGAGTATTTGAAGTGCGAAGGAACTTTTTTATAATGATTTGCCTGAAATACGTCGGCTTTAGTTTGTCTTCATAGTCTGATGCACATACATAGCAGCTGTAAGATATGTGAAAAACTTAAAACAATACGTCCAAGTATTCAGGTCTGCATATTCTGAGCATTTTCCATTCATTCTGAAATCCGAGAAAACTGAAAAGTATGTGTTTTGTAGTGTGTGTCGCTGAGACATAACTATATCTCATGGTGGAAAAAGTCACATTACAAATCTTGTTAAAAGTGCATGTTTTTGTTTGGAAATTTTTTTGAACGATTACTAGAAATTTTGTTATCATATACTGGATTTTGTAACTCACACAATGTGCAGACAGTGTTGGAATATTTGATAAGTAACTGAATTTTTCTGGTTAAAAAAAAGTAATGCATTCGTCCAGGAATCCTGAATGGTTCACTCCACTCGTGTTTGGTCCGCAGAGGTCACTAGTTTAAGAAATGAGCCTCCAATTGCAAATTATTAAACCACAAATTAAATTAACAAAGTATGTTAGAGGAAATTAAATAACTACCTCATGAAAGGTTATGTTTAACACTGCGTTATTATTGCTGTTTAGAGAAAGCAAAGGGGATATGCAGGTCTGTATACAAATAGCTAAAATAATTATTAAATTATTTTACGTTATTCTATGTCAGGTGAAGGCAAACCTGAATATTCAAAAAAAAAAAAAAAAGCAAGAATGACTCCAAAATGCTATTCGCAATTTACAGCAAAATAATGAGTGGTGGTTTTGTTCAGAAGGGATGACGTTACGGCCTGCTACCATGGAGTGCAAGGATTGACTCTGTGTAGGGGATGCAGGGGTAAGGACATTGTGGTACCTTCGGATCCTGACCAAGGGTTTTCTCTGCTGGCTGCGGGGTTGACGTTGGAGCTTCTGGAGGAGCCGTCTTCCGGCTGTTGGTGTTGGAGAGGAGAGCCTTTGCAAGATAGCAGGGCCTTCTGCAGACCAGGGGATGCGGTCGGTGGGCTGATGAAGACTGGCGAGAGCATTTTCGCTTCTCCTTATACAATATCCAAAATTGCAGCTTGTGGCTGTTACAGGGGTGTGGGGGTTGCTAGCCTTCCAGCACAGGGTTGGTTTCTACAGGACTGTGGGCTGCGCCACGCATTTCTTATTGCCCTAGCAGGAGTCTGCTGATATATTTACCGCCTCCTCGCGAGGCTCGGCGGTGATGGCATCAGTAGCCGCAGGGGTGCTTCTCTCGTGCAATGTCTCTGTTAACTTTCTTATCTGTCCTGGCATGTCCGGGCTCGGCAGGTAAAACAATCTTCATCACTGGGGATAGTGACAGCATGCTAATTTCTGGGCGGGCAGTACAATCTAATTAAATATTTTTTTAATTATTCATGTGTCTGTAGTTTCCCAGCACAGGGAGTCAACCCTGTAGCCACGGGATTAATTGTCTGCTGCATTTGACTTGCCCTGAATCACTCTCAGCACTTAAAGATGGGGCCAAGTCATATAGTAGAGAGCACCGGCACGCTCAGTAATCAGAGAATAGTTAATTTTCATGTATTTTATTACGAGTGTAATAAGATATGGTGGCACTGTGTTACTTCCTACACTAGGTAACTTTCACATGGAAGTAAATCCTAAGCAATACAGGGGAAGGTGACGTGGGAATTACTCTAATAGATGAAAGCGATAATTTGGTGATTGGTGAAATTTAGTATTTAACTACTAATTCCTGACTGATTTGGGGGTTATTGTGAAGGAACAAATAACGGGTAACGACTACTAGGAGAGCAGCATCATTGGTGCCAAGCACCGTCAGGTGGGCAGGGTGGAGGTCGTGAAGGTACATCGTTGTGACCTAATTACCAAGGGGTAGATTCTGGATTCAACACCAGAAGGTGGAGCGATGTCTTCAGGAGCCTCTGATTGGTGCAGTCTCCCAGAAGCAGGGGGTCAGCCTACTGCTGAAAAAGTGGTAGGTGGCTTCTGGTCAGTGATGTCTTCTACTGGCAAAGATTCTAGTCCTTGCGAGCGGTGCAATCTGCGACTGTGCCAGTGTTCGCGCATCCGCTCCGGACTTATACGAGAGCGGTGGAGAAGTTGAGACTGAATATTTCTGGTCATGCCAGAACTTTTATGCTTATCTTGTATAGGCGCTCGAGGGTGACGGATGTGGGAGTGACAACTTTGGATGCAGAGGTTGAAAATTCTAAGCTGCTGATATGGCGCTATCATCCCTTATCTTCGGCTCTGCTGCAAAGTAGACTAGGTACTGCCCTTCCTCGCTGCACTCTGAAACTAGCTTGACCTGGTTGGAGGGAATGGGTGCACAGCCAACAGTACAATCTTGCAGAGTGGGTGTTGATGTGATGGCTTATTGGAGTTTCTCGGGGAACAGTACAAGCTAGGATCACGTATCTGTAGTCACTAATGACCTTGCATCATCATACTCTGTAGCCACGTGTCCTGCCTCTTCAGTACTGTGTGGGTTAATGACTTACCAGTAGGGTTAAGCATTGCTCTTAAGATGGGCAAAGTCGTTTTGTAGAGTGTGCTTCAAAGATGCAGAATGCATCATGCATCAGTATATAGTACTAAAATTTGGGCTGAATGTAAGGTTACTATCCCACAAATATGAAAAAAGTGGTAGGTGAAAATATTTGTATTGCAGGTAGCTGTGTGGGTTGTAAATATTTTCAGCTTGTGTTGTAGTATAGCTGATTCTCCTCCCATTACAGGAGGGGAAGAGAGGGTCGTGGTATGTGCCTTCTGTCAGCATGCAGAGACTGGTTTCTTGCAGCCTCGTTATTTTAGAATTTGATCTATGTGGGAGGATGGGAGACTTGTGCATGCTGTAAACTGATGCGTGCCCGATTAGACTGACTTGGCACATTAGTAGAGGATTTTGTCCACTAGACCAAAAGCGGGGTAGTTTGGTTTAGATAGTCGGCATGAGGCGAGGGGTGTTGGTTAGTACTTACTCACTCCTGCTTCTGGATGTTGTAGTCGGGGCAGGTTTGGCCTAGACGCGGTGAATTCGGTCTATACCGGAGCTGAGGTTCCACAGGTGTGCTTCGTTGGAACAGAAGTTGAGGTTATCCTATCCGAGTCACACTTCAGTACTGGTCAGAGCCCTGGTACCACAGGGTGATACGTAGGATGTATGCGGAGACAAGGTGAGAAGTCAATTACCACAACCGGAGCAGACGCGACTGCTTGACATCTAAGTTCTGCGGCGCTGTCCCATTCCACCTGCCTCTCCTGCATAGGACAGGGTAGTGCGATCCTTGGCTTGAGAGCAGAGTGAGACAGGAATTGTTCCGTACGTTTTCTACCACACCTCTTCTCGTGAGGCATAGGGAAACAGTTATATAGTCAACGCGATGCACCTAGAAAGGAAGGTTGACAGGGTAACCCAATAGTGACTTGCCGGCACGAGCTTGATAAGAGTCTCCACTGATCCCGCACAGTATGCGGGCTGATCAGGGATTTGGAGCCGAGGGGGCCGCCAAGTCTCTACTGGTTGTGCCTTCGCACTAGGATGAACGGCAAAACTTCAGGTTACGGTCACCGTGTACTGACTTAATGCGATTGGTGAGAAGCAACCTGAGTATGTCGTGCATCTTGGTGTGAAGGTGTTTCTAGTGATTGTGGCATCACTGTTTCTCCCCCACGAGCACTGATATAGTGCTAATGTGTGACTGGGCAGAAACAGGTAGCCGTCTATCTGAAAGGGATCCACAGTCAGGCTAATTCGGTTTAAACAAATCTCATGGTTCCTGATGATAGTGCAGGGTGTATTCTATCTCCAACTGTTAATACAAACAAATACCCGGGAAATGAAATACAGAAAGGTAGAGAACAATAAGTGTTTATTGTACACGTGACCTGTGCTACCTCCTACCAAGTCGTGGAGAGCTGAACGTAACTTCAGTTCCTGGGGAAGATGACCTGGTTCTAAGTTAAAGGGGGTAAAACCGGTTCTATTTTAATACAAATTAGTCAAAGTTGAACTGCTAAGTAAAAGGTGTCTAGAGGAGATAAAGTGAAGTTACGTATGTGATTGTGTTCGTTGGTCATCAGGTAGACTGATCATTGACGTATGTAGTAAGTAGCCGCTGGTGGGGTATTTAAAAGTAACAAGATTCTCCGAAGATCCTGAGCTCGGCAGCGTCCGGACTTATATAGTGGAAGCTTGTAGGCTGCCGGCGCGGGGTGCGGGCAAGGGGTGACGTCCTTCCGCCGTGGTTTTGCGTGGGAATACTCTGGGCAGCTTGTTGGCTCTCAGCAGGGAAGGGGAGGGGCACACCTACCGGGGGTTGCATAACCTCAAGGCGAAGAGAATTTGCTCAAAAGATCCCGTTGCCTGTAAGGTAGGCAACGTGTCACTACATCTGTAGTGGTGGAAGTAGGTGTCTTGGCGATGATTCGTATTCGTTATAGATTAGTTCTATAAGTGGTATGTGTGAAAACAGTAGAGGAATGGCGTGTGGACTAATGCGTATGTACCGGCTTCTCAACTCCAAATAATGATGTCACTATGTTGAGGACTGAAATTAAACAGTAATACTACTATCTGCAACTGTAAAGTAAAATCTGAAGCAAATTTATTTGTTGACTAAAGATTTCTTTTTGTAGAAAAACTATTTTACGTAACAAAATAATTACAATCACAACTAATTTAATTGTGCAAGATTGCAGTATCCATTGTGACTGTAATGTTTACAATATGTTAGACATTGTCGTTTGCTTACAATTTGTATTCACATCACTAATGATTCCAAAAAAAAAATGACTGTAATATTCATTTACAGTATGTTTCTATATATATATATATATATATATATATATATATAATATATATATATATTATATATATATATATATATATATATATATATATATATATATATATATATATATATATATATATATATATATATATATATATATATATATAAGCCTCCTGCTCTGCCAGCCTCCTGCTCCACTCTGGCAGGCGTGATGTTTACATGGGATCTCACAGTCAACTTAATATTTGTATGTTTGATAATATTGCATAATGTTTGGTTATGAATTTGAAATGTGCACTGCATGAAGACTAAGAACAGTATTATTTCGGCGTGAACATCGTCATAAAAGACATTGAGAGAATACAGAAAATTAACAATTTGAATATAAAATGTAAATCCATATTAGAATTCTCTTTGTGCCATTTCTCTCAGAATATAAAAGTTTTACTTCTGCGTGTTTAAACCCCATAGGTAGCTATGGTAGGTCTGTGCGATACTTGCCTCTGGGCAGTCTGTCGAGGAGAACTGGCGAGGTTAAATGCTGTCACGTACGCACCTCAAACGTTTTGCACTGATGTAGATTGCAATAGTTTCACTTTAGTATACTGGTTAACCTTGGCTTTGCGTACGTTTTGCCAGATATTTCCCCAGCATTGTACTTCCACTTAACTTAATTACTTGCACCTTTGTGGCATTTTGAATTTAATCGAGGAGAGAGGAGAAAGATATCAGAGAGGCCACACGGCCCCACGCAACTTGAATCAGGCGACATCCATCTATGTTAATGGCATTTCAGTGTAATTTCTGTATAATTGCTACATGCAATATTAAGGGCTATATTTCTATGTATTTATTTGAGGGTAATCCTCATGTTATATTGTGTTGAGGTCCCATCGCCCCTGACCACACGGTCGGATAATGCTAAGTACGTATCTGTGCCATCCATACGCTTTCAGGGTATATTTGTGTAATTTCATATGCGCTTTATTAAATGTCAGGGTTCTATGTATTTTTTTCATTCAGGGTTCCGTGTAAATTGATGCTTTGTATGTATGACCACACTGTCTTTTTCATAATTGATTTTCCCGCCATCAGGAATGCTTCAAGCCTCTAGATGCTTGCATTGTAAAGAGAATAATTTTCTGAACACTGCTACCATTTTGTCTGAGAATAATTTGCTGTTATTACGGTGAAATATTGCAATTTTACCTGCACCATGTGATAGCTACTAACTTTATCCAGCGGCATCCACGCCACGTAATTGTGTTTTCACTTACCTGTGGTTTTATTGTGACCATTCATCTTGTGCCCTATGCTATTTCATATGTATTTGTGTAAAGTGTACGGTGATATTATTTCCGTCTTACCTGGCTTTGTGTAAAGATTGCCACCACACTCACCACGTGCTGGGAGACAAGTCCACGTTAGTGATGCCAAATAATCACACATGTTCATGTTCAGCTTCATTTCTGTAATTCTCCGTGCCCTGTCTTCAGTAAAACCTACAGTCCACCCTAGTGGCTGTCGACCCCTTTACTTGTGTATGGCTGTGTTATCTAAAACCACGGTAGAAATCATCCATCTAGGCGAGCGCTAGACAAATTGCAGGCTGGGAGAGCCCCCAACATATTTAGCAAGACTCGTCTGAATTTCAGCACGTAGCATTCTGCCACATTTTTGTATGAGTGGTAAAATAAACACCATATTCTCAGTGCATAAAGTTTTCCATTGTCTTGTCAGTAACTTCAACTCTTATTTAAGTTTAAAAAGTTTAGTGTTGATGTTTAGTATTGCATAGTGTTTTGTAAGTACGCTCGGGTGAGACGGACACACAGAACCCACAGCATCCCTGAGAACCCTGAGTCTCGACAGTGCGGTGACTGGGAAACACCACTGGGGCCCACCTACCGTAAGTTTATTGTGTCACCGTTTGTCTTCCGTATCACCCGACGGCTTATATATATATATATATATATAATATATATATTTCCCAGTCACCGCACTGTTGAAACTCGGGTTCTCAGGGATGCTGTGGATTCTGTGTCCGTCTCACCCGAGCGTACTTACAAAACACTATGCAATACTAAACATCAACACTAAACTTTTTAAACTTAAATAAGAGTTGAAGTTACTGACAAGACAATGGAAAACTTTATGCACTGAGAATATGGTGTTTATTTTACCACTCATACAAAAATGTGGCAGAATGCTACGTGCTGAAATTCAGACGAGTCTTGCTAAATATGTTGGGGGCTCTCCCAGCCTGCAATTTGTCTAGCGCTCGCCTAGATGGATGATTTCTACCGTGGTTTTAGATAACACAGCCATACACAAGTAAAGTGGTCGACAGCCACTAGGGTGGACTGTAGGTTTTACTGAAGACAGGGCACGGAGAATTACAGAAATGAAGCTGAACATGAACATGTGTGATTATTTGGCATCACTAACGTGGACTTGTCTCCCAGCACGTGGTGAGTGTGGTGGCAATCTTTACACAAAGCCAGGTAAGACGGAAATAATATCACCGTACACTTTACACAAATACATATGAAATAGCATAGGGCACAAGATGAATGGTCACAATAAAACCACAGGTAAGTGAAAACACAATTACGTGGCGTGGATGCCGCTGGATAAAGTTAGTAGCTATCACATGGTGCAGGTAAAATTGCAATATTTCACCGTAATAACAGCAAATTATTCTCAGACAAAATGGTAGCAGTGTTCAGAAAATTATTCTCTTTACAATGCAAGCATCTAGAGGCTTGAAGCATTCCTGATGGCGGGAAAATCAATTATGAAAAAGACAGTGTGGTCATACATACAAAGCATCAATTTACACGGAACCCTGAATGAAAAAAATACATAGAACCCTGACATTTAATAAAGCGCATATGAAATTACACAAATATACCCTGAAAGCGTATGGATGGCTCAGATACGTACTTAGCATTATCCGACCGTGTGGTCAGGGGCGATGGGACCTCAACACAATAAAACATGAGGATTACCCTCAAATAAATACATAGAAATATAGCCCTTAATATTGCATGTAGCAATTATACAGAAATTACACTGAAATGCCATTAACATAGATGGATGTCGCCTGATTCAAGTTGCGTGGGGCCGTGTGGCCTCTCTGATATCTTTCTCCTCTCTCCTTGATTAAATTCAAAATGCCACAAAGGTGCAAGTAATTAAGTTAAGTGGAAGTACAATGCTGGGGAAATATCTGGCAAAACGTACGCAAAGCCAAGGTTAACCAGTATACTAAAGTGAAACTATTGCAATCTACATCAGTGCAAAACGTTTGAGGTGCGTACGTGACAGCATTTAACCTCGCCAGTTCTCCTCGACAGACTGCCCAGAGGCAAGTATCGCACAGACCTACCATAGCTACCTATGGGGTTTAAACACGCAGAAGTAAAACTTTTATATTCTGAGAGAAATGGCACAAAGAGAATTCTAATATGGATTTACATTTTATATTCAAATTGTTAATTTTCTGTATTCTCTCAATGTCTTTTATGACGATGTTCACGCCGAAATAATACTGTTCTTAGTCTTCATGCAGTGCACATTTCAAATTCATAACCAAACATTATGCAATATTATCAAACATACAAATATTAAGTTGACTGTGAGATCCCATGTAAACATCACGCCTGCCAGAGTGGAGCAGGAGGCTGGAATTTTAAACCATCTGATTTTACCGTCTAGTGTAGGATTGCGGGCTACTCTTCAGGGACTCGTACGTCAGAACCACACACGCCTGTTCGGCGGCCACCTATTCGGTGCACTTTGGTGTACCGGATGGTAGAACCCCAACCAATAGTCACACAATCGCTAAGGAGGCTAGACAGCTAGGCCAGTTTGCACTCTGTCCACCGCATCACTTGAGTTGCCGAGGGGAATGTTTGACTGGTTCTGGAGGCCTTACCGCCTTAGGGTCCACACCCGCAGTTGTCATCTGACGACTCAGAGAAAACCCACTCTCCAACCACTGCACCGCTTGTGTTGCCAGTTGGGGTAAAGGTGCGGCTCTGCATAGGCCCAGACGCCGCTGCAGCAGAACACAAAGCCAGGGACCAATAGTTGCCTACCCCCCTCGTGTGAGGCAGATCATAGCACATCTCCATGCCTTACACCAAAAGGGGTGATAAGCATCTGCAGGAGAGAAAGGCCACGGCCACTTACAAAGCTACCTGGGGCTGCACCCCATCTGAAAGAGCATTTTGCCATGGTAACCCCTGGGACCGAGCTCAAGCCGCCCAACAACTGGTGTGGCTTCACCTCCCAGCTCCCTCCCCTTTTCTCTTTTCAGCCCCCACGAAGACGCCAGGGTTATCGCATCTCGTGGTTTACTGCCTTTCGCCATTGTGAAGAAGTTCTGCCGGGCATAACCTGCCCCTGGATCTGTGGAATCTGCAACGGCAGCGCAGTGCGAACGTCCTTCGGCAGTGCCAATCGCAGCAGCATCTGGGGATCAGCCATTCCACCAGCACCTCCAGTAGCCACTACCCGCGTACTCGGATGACGCCGCAGCCTAGCCGCTGAAGCACCAGCGCAGGTAAACTAGTGACCTCTAGTCATACTGCCCGGCACGTGACCAAGTCCAGACTTGATTTTGTACCAGACAGCCAAGTTACTCAACCTTCCCTCTACACTGGTCTGGCCCCTACCGGCTAGTGAGTTTGAACCAGCCATTGTTAACCCCGTGTGTGTGAGCCTGTACACTAAACTCTATCTCTAGACGTGATGTAGCTCGAGAGTGTCACGTGTCATAACATACTGTAGTTACCGGTACCTTATTTTTAAAAACTATTCTTAGCAGTTTGCATTTTTGTGTTCTTGCGAATACTTTAAAGTGTGCCTTTGTTTGCATTTTTTGAGCAAGTTTTACACAATTGATTACAGTATTTGTATGTTTGTCTTAAATAATAGCATGCCAGTGGTTTTTGGGATTAATGTTTGCCAAACACGAGTGTGTGTGTGTGTGTATGTGTGTTGCAGTCATGGTTGGTGATGAAGCTGCAGGCAGCTGTGCTGCGAGCGTGCCAACATCAGGCAGCCGAAGCTTTGACTTCTCCAACATGAAGGTTCTGTCGTCGGCAGTTGACGGACAGTCTTCAGCAATGAACTCGGCCAGCACTAACTCTGTGCTTGTGTCTGTTCCTGGTGTTTCGCCGCCCGTCTCAATAGTGCCCATGAGCGGCAAACGGCACCATTCTGTCACCGTCATCCCCAAGATCACTGCCTCTGCTATGAAGACAACTGTCCCCAAGCTGACTACATATACAGTGTCTGCACATCGCCAGGGTTTGGACAGTTCTTCGGCCAAGCCTGTGGTGATGCAGATAGACAGCACATCCTCTACAGATGATGTTGGTTCTGATGCTTTGACTTCTGCAAAAATCCTTGACCTACCCATAATATTCGCAGAAGATGATGAGAATTTCCAAGATGCTGCTTTGCAGATGGATACTTCGGAGACTCCGATCGTGGTGCCTATAAATACAAGCTCCAGCTCCGGAAGTGAGAATCTGCCCTCGTCCATCGTCACGATGGGAGATACCATATCTTTCCCATTAGAGGATGATAAAGACGAAGTATCAAACATAAAAACTACAGATGGACAGATTATGGGCCAGAACGTGGTCCTGATAAAGACAGGGAATAAGTTGACAGGTTCAATTAGTGCAGGGAATACACAGCGGTTCCTGCAGCGAATAGGAAAGGTGCACACCACGCAGCGTCTGCTGCAAAATGTAGGCAACCTCAAGTGCACAAAGATAATATTCAATAAGGCAAACCCACCTTTCAAACTGCACTCGCAGCTTGAGTCGTCAACGAGCGACGTGTCAATCATGCGCAACAGGATAGAGTTGAAGAAGGGAGATGATGTGTCTCAAGTAAATGAGTGAAATCTCGTTCTCTCAGTGTTTGTTTATAATTAAAATTTAAAAAACAATAAATTTACTCTGTTACATTTAATTGTGTGTGAAAGGAATGATAATTGTATTGTTTTTGTATGACTTAACACACAGAAAGACTGATGAAAATACTTGGGTATATACCATGAATGTCTTTTAGCCAGAGTTGCCATAATTTTTTATATTGGTGCTGGGTGCCGGTCCAGGTTTTCATATGTTGTAAAATTAAAAATTAAATTAATGACATGTTTACATTAAAACTGTCATTTTTTTGATACAGTGACATGAAAATACTATGTTGTAGAAGTTGGTAATTTATTTGAATGAATACAACAGCCCACATATTATTGTGAGCACTGTCTAGGAAGCTTAAGGTACCTTAATTATGCTGTGTTATCAGTGAAATGTATATACAAGCCAGGCTGTAATTTATAAACATTTAATAAACAATGTGTACAGCTTCCCTGTTGTTTGTTAATTGTAAACAATATTTTCTAAAACATGGAATAATTCTTATTTGAATGTTTTTCCTTTTAGTAGGGTTGTGTGAATGTGATTTTTTTACTGTGAAACAGAAATGAAACCTATGTTATAAACTTTAGTGAAACTGAAACGAAAATTAAAAATAATGTCATTATATCTGTCTTAACAAAAGATTAACAAATTTCCCAACATTCTAGCAACTTATTCATTATAACAAATCTGTTACAAAATCAAATCAAAAAAAGTTAAGTTATGATGAAGTATTTATCACAGAGGTCCTTGCCTTCATTAAAAATTTCTATTTTATGTAGTTACCTATTTCAATTATAAAATAATAAAAACAGACAAAATAATGTAACAAGCCAAAAATTTTCTTTGCTGGTGCACTAAATGAACATTCATTTAACACACGAAAATTCATCGAAATAGAGAATTTTTGTTTTGTTACAACTTTTAGTAACAAAATTGCTTACAGAAACAAAAATGAAAGTTGTCATTTTTCGGTTTTGTTTCGGTAAACGCAATATTCACACAACCCTACCTTTTAGTTTTAAGTTGATTTGGCTGTCCATGTACCAATAGTTTTGTGCAAAACACTTTTTCGTTGTAATATTGTGAGTCAAACCTCTGTCCAACCTTATTAAACTTACGGTTGAACTTACTGATACGCCTAAATTAGCTATACGTGTCAAGTTCAACTAATAGAGAACATTATAACTTAGAACATTAAAAAATAATCATGATACTGATGCATGCCACTTGTACAACTAATCAACTATGATTATGACTCATCGCCAAGAGTACCTACTTCCATTGCTACAGACTTGAGAGACATGTTGCCTACCCTAAAGGCAACAGGAACTTATAAGTGAATTCTCTTCACCTGAAGGACACACAACCTGGCAGGCATGCCCCCACCCCCCTCCTACGAGCTGAGAGCCTACAAGCTGCCAGACCTCAGGCAAGGCCGAGTGCTACTGACGAGGTACGGAGCAGAAACGCTGATCAGAGTTTTCCCACGCGAACCAGGGCAGCAGGACGTTACACCCTCCCCGCAACCCGCGCCAGCAAACTACAAGCTTCAACTATATAAGTCAGGATGCTGCCGGGCCATCTCTCGCAACATTCCAGAGCATTGCTTAGTGCAGGGACCTCCAGAGAACTTCGAAGCTTTGAGTACGTCCCCTGCGGCTACTTCACCGTCGACAATCAGTTAACCCGAAAACCAGCGAACGCGCTTACCAACACGTTTTAAATTCACATTGTCTCCTCAAGACATCTTTATTAGAACAGTTTAGAAGTATTATATGTTTTCTTATTTAGCTAATTCTTTCCCATTCTCCATTAGAACCAGGTCGCCTACACCTGGCCAGTGTAGTAACCTTCAGCACTCAATTGCCTGGTATGAGGTAGTTGAGACTTCAATAAACATACTTTTGTTTCCTACCTTTCAGCTTTTGTTTCTTAGAGTATCTGCCTGTTTGCCTTCTAGATACAGGTTGCTACGTACACCCTTGACAAGAACTGGGTAATTTATAATAACTGAATTAACTTCAACTACATGTGCTCTTCAGTGGTCGGCATATTTTTTTACACACCCATTAGATTGCTATTTGTTGCTTTCCAACTGTCACAGCACTGTACCAGTGCCGGCGTAGAGGAACAGAGGAGCCACAACCACTAGTAACACCTTCACGTAGGGAGGAGCGACAGTCTCGAGTTATTGCCTTATCCAGGAGCATTGCTAGTGCTGGAATATCTCGTAGCTTGAGACCTGCCACCCATTCCTGTGTGGATGCACATCCAGTGGCGGCATTGGTGACCCAAACAGCTCCCCATCTCTGATCAGCGCGTATAGCGTGGGGGATCAGTGGATACTTTACAGAGCCTGGTCAGCAAGCCAAAACGGGACTTCGCTATAAATTATGTTTAGTTTGTTCGCTTCAGGGTGTACCGAATATACTGTGAGCAGAGACTCAATGTCTTATGACCATAGGCTCGACCGAAAACGTAGGGAATGAAACGCAGCTTTCCTTGCCGCCAGACAGTTAAGTGAACTCGCACCTCCCACGAAGGAAAGGCTGACGAAACGGGACAGCGCCACCGAACTAAGACACAAGCAGTCGGGCCTGCTTCGGTTGTAATCCCAAACAGCATCTCCAGCAGTAACCAGGACGATGGTGTACGTCAATCGCCAACACTCCTTGTCTAATACAGTCTATCTAAACTTAACCACTCCGCTTTTGGTCTATTGGACAAAATCCTCGACCATCGTGCCTGTCAGTCTAACCGTGCATGCGTCAATACACACATGACATTAGACAAGTGGTTCTCAAATTGTGTTACCACTGTTTTCCTGTGGCTAGGTGCTAATGGTCCGCCAAACTTCCTACATGTGACATTAGTTTTTATTACTTTGAGATTCCTAGCCATAAATGTTGATAATGCAGTTAGTATTATTTTCTGGTTAATGCTGCATTCTGGTAATTTGCTCTGTTCTTTTGTGTTTCAAAATATACGTATACAATAATATTAACTAATTGTGGTAAAGGAATAGAAGAAATGCAAAGGTGGGTGGTCTGTCTTAGGTTTACAGTCTGTGCCTAGTGGTCCATGGGCGTTTTAGTTCCAAGCCTATAAAATTAACTAGATTCAGTAGAAATAAGTTAGTTCCAACAACTAAAATAATTAGTAGAAGTTTACAGATTCCAATAGAGCAGTTTCAACAGATTCACCAACGTGGAACATAGTTAACATTTCAAATAACAATGTGCATCATTATCTTTAGTGTATATCATCATTTTACTTGCCTAATCATGAGGGTAGTTTTAACATTGGCCCCATCCTGACGCTTTTCAGTTTTAACTTGTTGTCTGATACGACTTTACTGTAGACCAACTTATCACTTGGGTGTATGAGAGGAGTGGATCCTGACACTCCAAGCAGATGGACCGCATGCGTGCGTGCACATGTGCGTGCATACAATAGACTCTACTGCCAGCTTACGTTCACAATACTGAGATCCTAAGAGCTCAAATTTGCCTGAGCTAACCACCAATATGATACCTAAGGCCTTCCCTTGAGACTCCCTTTATTTCACAAATTTCTTTATCAAACTGCTTACGTACTGCTACCTCACTGAAGCTGGCCACACCACCTTTTCAGAATGCCCACACCTTGACCACATCAGTGTGTGACCGTGAATACTATTGGGTCACAATTATGTGCTCCTCTGTGTGTTAAATTACGTAAAACCCTCTTAAGAGTTTTCCTGCTTAATATACTTTAAAATATTTGCACTTTGTCTATTACAAATACACAATTTTACCCTTTTAAGAAGTTTTCGTGCTTAGGAAACACACATTTTTCAATATTTTTCTGAAACGTCTTAACAGGGTTTCGCGTATGTTTCTCTAGCCAGAGTGTCTGGATTTGATGTTTTGAAAATATGGCGAGAGGAGAGAACCATCCAAGAGGATAAAAAAAACCCTTGCTACTTCTGACAAGATGTTTCTCTTGGTGATCTCTTTGCAAGTTGTATCTTATACGAGAAGCAATCAATGCTGGGATTGCACTACAGCCCTAACACCTTTACAACATGACTGTGATGCATGGTGTATTTCACGCTTATTGGAAGCGCACTCCAGAATCACGCCTTCACCCCATCTGAATTTGGCAAGCCACATGGGCAAGGCATCCAACAATAATGAAGGCAGGGCATGGGGAACTCCCAGAAGGTGACAGTGCCTCAACACACCTTTAACCCCGTGCTCCTAGCTTGTACTGCCCACCGGAATCGACAGAAAGTCTTTACGTCAATACCCTCCCTGAATCAACATTATTCTACTTCACCGCGCCCGCTAACTGAACAGCGCACCATTTGAATTTGGCATTGCCAAAGGAAGCGAGCCAATCACAGAAGTGTCACAGCCTACTCGAGCGCTCTGAATTTTGAGATTTTCACACCAGGCGACGAGTGACAGGCAAGATAAGCATCCATAGTCCATGCATGTGACATCACAAGCTCCACCCCTAAGAGGCGGGGCCAAGCTCTCCTGCACCCCTCGGAGTGCCTTAGGTTTGCAGGAGATCTCTATAAAAGGCGGACCCGACCAAGCCTCCAGAGATGCTTGGGGTGGCTCACTGGAGACACTCATCCTCTCATAGACTGTGAAGACCAGAGTCGACACCTGCGGCGGTGATAGACACTTGCCACGTCCTCTAGGCTGTGAAGGCCGACAGTATTTTGACTAAGGGCTGGATGTCCTGCATCCATGCCGCTAGTTAATCACAATCACGATTACGTCATCTCTCCAGAGGCCATCATCACTAGAAGGACGCCACTTTTGCAGCACTTCCAGTCATCTCCACAACGAGCACCTTGTCACATCGTCTTAAACCTTCCTAACCCCGTATCTTCCAGGTAACCTAAGGTCACGACGTCATGGTTTCCTCAAAATACCCCGTTGTGCTATACTACGAGGTCCCTTGTGGACACCCCCACGAAGTAAAGAATGATCCCCGGGCTAATATAGTTAAATTAATTAATTATTAAATTCACAAATCTACTTTTATGTAACAATGTAACGTAATCAGGTAGCCTTCACCTGACTCGCAACTATTTATTATAATTAACTTCCGCAGTTAATTGTGGTAAATATTTCTTAGAAGTGTAGTATTCCGTGGTAAAGTGTGTTACCGTAAGTATTTTAATTTCAATTTTCTGTATTAAACTACATGAACGTATTAAAGCCACCAAACCATTGAATTTGCAAAGTCTTTTCACTCGTAGCTCTAATCAACCATGTGTCACTAGTGATTTGAAAGTCAAGCCAAAATTTAAATTCTTAAGATCTTATCGCCGGCTACACGCTAACAGCCAAACGGCAAGTACAATTAACACCAAGCAGTATTCCGAGTTTGGCCAAGGTTATGCTCAGGGTATTGCACTGGCTAATCTTCGGGTACGCCCTTCACTAGGACCTCAATACACCTTGGTACTGCGGCTACTCACGTTATCTGCTGTATAACCCTTCGGGCTAGTGAATGGCCAGAATAGGTTAAGTGGGAAGACATGTTGGGTCTAGTTGTATACCCGGAAGTACACTTTAGAACTGCTAACGATACCCAGTTTCATGGTACGTGCACATCATTGTTTGGCATTTATTATTATTTCAAAGTTAAATCTGTAAATCGGCCTCATGCTGAAGAATTATGAGTGGAGAAAAGAACTGTCTTAAATGGAACCTGAGTCTCCTTGAGGAGGAAATAAACCACGACTATATTTCTGACCACAAAAGAAATTCCTTATTTTGTCTACCAACAAAAATTTTTGGCAGATTGCTGTTTCAGAATCTAATTAAACTTCCTTGTGACGTGGCCATATTGGTTATAGATCCTTCTGTGCTCTCAGCTGAATATGCCGGCTTTGCCTCCACGCCCTTCCTACACCTCACGAAGCAGCACGAGCACAGCTCCGCTGCAGCCATTGTCGGCCGCTGTCCCTCAGCCGGCCGCCCCAGTACAACCAACGGAGCAGAGGATAACTCCGCTGCCTGCAAGACCACAGGCATGGAGTGTTACCCAATACATATATCTAATTTTGTTCCGACACACAAACCCGTGCGTCCCACAATCTATGCTGGTTGCTTGTCCAAGAGGGAATAATCTCCCTAGAGCATGCTCTATGTGATGCTTGCATCAAAGTATTTGAAGGTCACCCATGCCTCTTGTACACGTGCCATGTACGAGCATACATTCAAGTTCGAATTGTTCGTCGGGGTTACTATACCCAAGCTACCTATATGTAATTCATCACAAGATACCTCATCACGTAATCTCCCCATTCAATGTGGGACGCACCCACTGACTCTCTAGCCCGTAACTTGAGTGCGACTCCTCGGATGTCTCAGTAAATGAGTGATTTGTTTTAGGTGTACAGCCCCTGTGATATACTCATATTGGTAAACTAGTTTGTAACCCTCATGTCACCATCCCTAACGGGTATGGTGCCCCACCAACATTAGAGGTACAAGGAGAGGTTTCCCCTTGTAACAGATGGCTTAAAAGTTGGATTCTTAAATCCATGGGCTTCAAATGTTCTTTGGTGCCCAATGAAGAGGTTTCTGGGGATTCAACATCTTCCATTGGAAGTCAGCCAAGCAAGGCAGGATGGTTGTTGACAAATTTTTGCTGTGTAAAACCATCAATGGCGAGGAATTAAATAATGTGCCTTTGCAGGGCCAATGCAGAATAAACAAAATTAGATCCAGTGACCATGTCATCAACATACATCTGACTTCACATTTGCAGAAGCAGGAAATTGCCCCGTCTCATCATCGGCCAGCTACTTCAATGTGCAAATTGCCAAGTACAGAGTAGAGGAGATACTGTAGGTCTGGTAGAGAATTATTGTTTAAAGATGGTGATCTTTAAACAATAATTCTCTACCAGGCCACTTTCATCAAAGCACCACACAATACGCTGAAGATAACAATGGCTTTGGGTACTGCTACCTGCATAGGCAATAACATGTAGTCTGACCTTCAACAAAACATCAATGATGTTGCATTGCAACCTAGGTCGAGTTAAGAGAACATCATTGAGCTCTTTGAAGATGCGTCGGGCACAACAGAAAGTATGGGGGTTGTGCTCTCGAGTTTGATGACACGATGGTGTGGAATATAATAGGTTGGTGAGGACGACAATTCTGAAATGGGCATCTTCTCCATGTGGCTATCTGCAAGGTAGTTGCTCATGAAGTCATAATAAATCTGTTTGAATGACGGATTTCCCTTGAAGTGCCTTTCCAGACAAAACAACTGGTTCATCATTGGTAGCCAAAATGCACCCTGTTTCGGCATCGATGAGCGGAAGGGCAGATACACTGCATATCTACCAGTAGCATCACGCCTGTGGGTCTCAACATACAAGTCCTCACAATGAAACTGTTATACAGATTTGTGTTTTGCAGGTGGGAACTTCTCAATCATTCAAAACCACCTCATGATATCCTCCTGGGGCTTCAATGTCAACAAGAAATACAATAGAATGCTGGAGACACAGCTTCTACATTGCCCATCAAGATTTACCCCATTCATTAATTTTACCTCCAATAAGGAACAAAGGAACAAGATCTGCCGGTATGAGTAGGTTAACAGGCCGAAGAACATCGAAAGCTTGATGAGGAAGCTTCAGATGAACAATGGAGCATTTGGGAGCTCACTCATTATATGAGGGAGAACAAACACATCGAGAGAAAACTGCAGATCAGGCGTTCGGCAAGGAGATTACACAATGGACACGAATGACTTGGACACATTGATAGTTGCATTTGACAACCTTTGATGGGAAGATAAGGCTTCTTTCAAGCCAAACCAAGTATTTTGCAGCAGTGTTCCAAATTAAAGCTGGCCTGGCTGACTGAGTCCAGGAGTGCTCTGGCGATATAAGATGTTCCAGCTGCATCAAGGATGTACACCTTGACTGTGGACAGGAGCACCACAGAAGATGGTGTTGAAAGTACTATTGTAACAGCAGAGCAAGTTGTGGGCTGCGAGTCAGCAGACTGAAAGGAACCTGCTATGGCCTGTGATAAGTTGCGCTCCTCAGCCGCCTTGGAGTCAAAATGTAGTAAAGTGTGGTGGTGAGCACTACATTGATGACAGGATGAGGACGATGGAAAACCTTTGGAGCAGTTTGAAGGCAAGAGACAGTTCAGACATAATTAGTGTTACTTGGCAACTGAGAACCGCTGCTTAGGGTTACTACTACCAAACTCCGAGTACTTCTTATGTTTGTGAAAACCATAAACAAACAACACTCTACTTCAATGGCTGATTCCTGGGTTGGTTATGAGGCTGTCTTCACATGGACACTGCAGGTTTGGGTTTGGGCACTGCAAGGTGCGCCCCAAAGGTCTTGGTGGCTGCTGCACTCACTGTCACCTGGGCACAACAGTGCCTCTCAAGGGACAAGATGAATTCAGTCAGAATGGATGACTCACGACAAAGCGTGAGCTCACACTTTGTTTCAAGCAGAGCATCAAAACATTTGCACATTTTGGTAACAACACAAAGTCCCACTGTTATAATGGGACTTCGGGGGCCTTAAGTGCAGGAACATTTGCAGTGATGTTACTCAACAGTCGATACAATGTGGTGAGCGACTTAGAGGAAGATGAAGGGGCTTGGAGTAATGCCGCCACATGTGCGTTAAGGAGAAATAGCTTGTTCTCATAATGCTTTGCGAGTAATTTCCAAGCAACATCGAAATTAGCCTCAGACATGGGTAAAGATTGAATAATGCATAGAATCTCCCCACTAAGTGCACCCTTCAAATAGACTAGTTTCTCAACAGAAGAGACCTCAGTGTTATGCGACACCAGAGTCGCAAACAGGTTAGTAAAATTAGGCCATTGCCTGGAATCACCATATAAATTAAGCAAAGTGATTTTAGTTTGAGCTACTCTTCGATTGTGTGCTTGGTGCTGACAATGCCTTGAACCTTGATGAGTGACACATTCTGCGCTGGTAGATAGTGCACTCTATTTAAACGACTTCGTGCCATCTTGAACCATAATCACATGATGGACAAGCCACCTTTCTAATCAAAACAGTAATCTAGGTGGGATATGTGGTATACCAGAGTTGACAGAGCCTCAACAGAACCTTCAAACCATGTAGTCTTCAGTTTTACTGTTCGCTAACTTTTCGCCTAGAAGTCGTCCCATCAACATCCCTCTCCAATGAGCGACCAATTCAAATTTGCCCCACACTCAGGACGGCCATGATATTCAAACTTTGCACCGCTGAAGGGTAGTAGGCCAACCAGCGGAGAGTCACAGCCTCCACGAGTGCACGAGGGCTAGACACATCACATCATGCCAAGCACCATGCAATAAGAATTCAGGAACCCATGTGCGATGTCAGAAGCTCCACCTGTGATGGGCAGGATTAACCCCCCGCACACTTCTGAGAGCCTCGAAGCTGGAAAAATTACTATATAAGGAGTTCCAGCGCAGGCCTCAGGGCTGCTGCTGCACCACTCAGCTAAGGTCGAGGGTGTTAGCTAAGGGCAGAGCCTCTCATGCACACCGGTGATCGTGGAAGAACCAGTGGCCAATAATGACACCAGCAGCTCCAGAGGTCCGCCACTGTCCAGATGCCTTCTACTTCTTTGGCCTCCGCCAGCAGCTCCAGAAGCCATCAACAGCTACCAGAGGGTCCTGCCGCTTCTTCAGCCTCTTCCTACTACTTTACTACCAAGGTTACGGAGACGACGTTCCCTCTGGACTTCCCTCAATGTCCTAGCCAGACCGCATTCTTACCACTTGGGTGAGGAACTCCTTCTTGGAATTGAACAGTTAGGTCTCTTCAGGACAATACTCTTTAATTAAAATATAGGGATTTGAATGGCTAATTAGACTCTCGAATTTAAGCTCAATTCAAATTACATCAACATACTTCCTTCAATGTTATTCAGGTAGCCTTCGCCTGATTTTAACTTTTGTCTTCCCCTAAATTTATATTTTAAATGTATTATTTTTAATTAGGAGTGTATGGACCTCGTATTTATTTATGTTTCCAAGAAACGTATTGATATTTTTTAATGGATTTGCTGCGTTCTCGATCCTAATATTTAAAAACCTCTTGGCCATTAAGGTTTTGTGTTTTAAGAAGTCTGCTTTGTTTGGATCTTAATGTGAAGCCAGCTACCAGGCAATCACTGCCACTAAAGTAAGAACATACACCACTAAGAGGCTAGCCGAGATTTGTGGGTAAAATATTAATAGTATCTCTCTGGTAAATCTTCGGGAGAGCCCAAAAGCACATGTATTCTTTTTCCATTCAGGGAATTGTGGGGTTCTGATAATATCCTGCTTTGCCTGCTGGGGAACGGCCAGGTTTGAGAGAGATCTATAATGACCACTTGACCCTTGGTGAAAAACTCACCTAGGTGCCTCTGGATTCCGGCGTATTTGCCATGTGTTTTGATAGTTTCATCCACCTCTGGCAATGGCCGGAAATGGAACTTCGAAACTGGGAAAACTTTGTTAGATCCAGTACTCCTGGATGTATACAGTAGGGCCATTGTTTAACCGGCTTCACGTTTAGGTTCTTTCACTCGGCCTTATGCCGTTCAAGTTAAAACAGATTATGAAGAAACTGGAAGAAAACCTTGCTAGATTACCAACTCCAGATATAGTAGAGAAAAATTCTTTGTTCACACCTGCAACTTGTTCGTCTATCCACACTCCTGTAGAACAATTATTAGTAATACACTTTGACACTACTGTCCTTTGACTAGACCCCACCCTATTACCTGATTCTTGCACCACCATACCGCCATACATACCACAGACATCTACGAGTAGCTTGAGCACTACTCCGCCGCAACCAGAGTCGGCGGCTGTCCAGCAGCCGACCGCTCCAACGCGCCATCTGGAAAGGAAGAGGTTGCAGCTGCCTCGCTGCCCGCAGGTAACACATCGCAAAATAGTGCGCCCTGTGTCGCTCGACTATGTTTCCGTGCGCATACCTACCAAACCCACACTTTATGCAGGTGTCCTGCCTAAGCAAGAGTACCTTTCTGGGCTACACTGGCATCGCACTATTTGATGGTTACTGTCCACACGAAATTCCGCTCTGCTTATTAAAGTACCTTGAATGTAAAACTTGTCATAGGGGTTGTAGTCCCCAAGCTATCAACCAGACGGATCACTCCGAAGCCTCCCTCTCAGTAACCTTGTCTTGACAATCTGATGAACCCGACCTGTACCGCAGCCCGCTGAGTGGCATGTGTTCGACCCCAGTCGACTACAGGACTTGCTTCTATCACACACATTCAATCTTAGGCTTTAATTAAATTTGGGTGTAGAGGTTTCAATCCTCAATATCCCCCCATTTTAAAGTTAGCATTATAGCTAGCTCTTTCATGTACTTTGATATATACCATTGTACCAGGTGGCTTAAAATGCTTCAACCTGGCATTTAGACTCATCCGCAGTGTGTATACAGTTTTCATTATGATGAAATAATTTTCTTCAAATACTACCATGCGCTCTGCATACTCAGCAGTATTTACATCGGGCAACTTATCGGCTGACAATTGTACAGCGATAAAGTCAAGATCGAACTTTAGGCAAGTGCCGGGTGGTAGCAACATACACATTCTTAACTGCTTGAGCGAGATTGTAGGCGTGCATCAGGTGACTCTGCCAAACAAAGATGTAAAAGTACCTCCTATGCCTCAGCCATCTTGTGACGACGAAAATTCAACACCTCACAAACGAGGAGACAAAATCCAAATAGAAGAGGAAATTAAATTACGACGTCATCCAAAAATACGCTAAATACAAACAATGAAAACCGTACTTGGTGTGACACTAAAGATGATAATTGGGAATGTTGTCAACAGTATTCTGTGAAAATAGCAGTGAAGAAAGTCATACGGCTCTAACTGGGAATATCGACGACGTTTCAAAATGAATATGTGCAAGAAACTGCACATTTTACAATCATGTGAAATATTGTTCATGCAAATAATGGGTCTCAGTAATGACAGCGACAATTGAACGACTCAAAATAAACGCACTTTTACGACATATGGTGATAGACTAAGCAATCACGAACAAGAAAGCAGGAACAAAAGATTGTAACGAAGCACACAAGCCTGTATACATGCACACAATGGAAACAAAGACACAAAGCGCAGGCATGTGCGCACAAAGGAACTCGAAGTACATGCTCACAAAGACAGCGAATAACAAAACCGCGCAATAAAACGATGACACAGGCAAGTATCCGGCCTAGAGGACTAACAATGTAATGGCGAATTAACACTACTAAAATTAAATTGCCACTAGAGGACTGTACAATGAAATTTCAGCAATAAAACGACCGACTGGCATCAGCTGCAAGCGACTCAACTTACCGCCATGATGCCCAACAAGGAAATGGTATCTTCTTCCTATAGCTTAGGACCCCCAACCAACAAGCTATATACTAAACATAGAGTGGCGGAAGTGTTTCCAGACTGAGGCCACCTGAACCTCTGTCCGCCATTTTTTTTGTTAGTTAAAGCAGAGGTACGTGGTAGGGTGTAGCAGTAAGGAATATCATCCATATGTACCCAAGATAATCGACAAATTAAAAAAAAAATTGACATTTTCACGCACTTGCTGGCTGGAAATAAAGTGTAATTCGCGGATTTTGCTTTGCAAGGTTAAATATGGCATAAAACAAACCGCTGGGAAGTTGTTTAGGGTAGGGTTGTGGATGTTATTTTTGTGAAGAATTGCCTGTTGTTTGATATTAAAGTGCATAAGACTATGCATGTATCCATTTAATTGAGTGCTCGGAAATATTAAAGGTGCAATGAGCTGTGGTGTTGTGGCTTGAAACTGCAATGCAAAGAATTTATACACTAGAGCAGTCTGGCATCAAACCACAAAGTTGGTGGATTGACCTCGTAATCAAAATCATTATTTTCGTGTATTGAGACCGACGTGGAAATTATATTTTGTGGGTGCTTACGGAAAGCAGGTTCCGGTAAATGTGAACATGTCGTCGAGGTAATGTAAAGCAGAGGAGTTTTTTTGAAAAAAAAAAAAAAAATCCCGAAAATGGTATAAACCCACTCTATTCCTAATACATCACACAGATTTTATGAGGTGCATCAATATTTCATCAAGATAAACTACCAAATGGATAGTAGGGATGTTCCTTAACAAGCTGGGTTACCTTACCATTTGAAGTGGAGTCATGTGGTCAGATGAGGATTGAGGTTAGGTTAGAGGAGCAGTAAATATAAAATGTTTAAAAACGGATGTTTAGGATTTCTGCTACCCGAGGCGCCAGACATTATTCTCTAGAATAATGCCAATGATGTCGATAGAGCTGACTCGTTCTCCTCAGGGTCGTTCGACCGACGACCACTGCGTAATTCCTCCCGGGACTCTGAAAAGTATTGTATATTCTTGCTTGCGGCGCTGTGGGATATCAGGGCTCACCACACGCCTGTACGACACTTAAGTTATGTTTGACGTGTTCCTGACGTCCATTTATCCCTCGTGCCCGTTTATTCCATCGCAGATGCATTAACCACACAGCAACACTCGACAGCTCGACATTAGGTCGCGGTCTCGATCAGTGCAGGTCGAAAAGAATGTCATTGCACTTTTCTTGTCGCCCTGTAACTCGTGGCCGCAGGCCATAATATTCAACTTTCATCACTAGAGGTAACTCTCGTGATGAATAGATATGTGACCTAAACGAGTGTGTCCCATGAAGCCATGACCGTTAGACACAACAGCCATTGAAGAGAACACTGGGATAAGCAGCGCCGCTTATTCCCACGACTTTCCGATGTGCGC